>OX439243.1:22231153-22856153 GCA_949319165.1 Sialis lutaria
AAAGCTCTAAGTTATCGAAGAAGGTGCGGCTATTAAATTTATGTAGAATTTAGTTCAAAAGTCTATTGTAAAGTAAACAAATCTGCCATGTAAATGCACAGTGCTTCCTCGTGCTACATTCATCAAAGTTAGTTAATTATTGAACAGTTTAAATAAAAATTGCAAAATTATTCAGATAAATTATCGGTTAACCATTTCATTTTTATACAATTTTACTAAAAAAATGTTAATTCGAAATATATGCAATGGAATTTAAAAAGGCATAGTTATTTTTGATATATCAAAGTAATTTTTTTAAAGCAAATTGAGATAAATCTTTGCACGAGAATATTTCACAAAAAAACATTATATACACCTATAGGTATTATAGGAAATTGAATAGGTACTTTACAAAAAAGATACTAGAAAATGTCTACGTAAAATGAAATATCTTCAGAAAATAAATATGCCCCCACCGCCTTACACACGATTTTGATGATTTTGAAATGGGACCGTCCTCAAACCAGACCCCACTAAACAACCAAGTTTTATTAACATCGGTTCAGTGGTTCATGAGTTATATGAGTGACAGACAGACAGACACGGAACAAAAAGTGTTTGTCTTGACCTGAAACGGGAAGATAAAGTTAAAATTTTGAAATCGGAGAACAATTTTTTTTTCTCATTTTAAAACGATCACAAAGCTTTTCGTATCTTCAATATTGCGAGGAAGCAATAAAATGGATTTCTACAGTCTGTTTCATTTAAGTTTGAGGTGCTTGCCGGGGATTTGACGGTACGATACACGATTCATACCGTCAAATACCCCGGCAATCATTGCAAACTAAAATGAAACAAACTATAGTAAAAATATTTCTCACACGAGTTATCGAAAACGCCGCTGTGAGGTACTACTGTTAGTTCCCGATCGACAATTTGGTTACCACTGTATTTATAAAATATTTTATCCTTATTATTTCTTTGATAATAAAATGTACTTATAAATTTAAATACATTTGTATCAGTATAGAATGGAATAAAACCAATTTTATATCAATTGACGTTATATAATTTTATAATTTACATTATTTTAAAATATATGATAAATATTAAATAAATTGCATAAGCTATAGTATATTAGCTGGCTCGAGAATGAATGAAAGTGAATCAGTGTTTAGACAAGTCTATAGTTCGGTGATGCATTTTGCAGTGAGTGTAGTGTTCGTTTAGTTAAAGTTATTTGTTTATTGTTAATTATTAAATTGTTAATGAGTGAATTGCGGTAATTGTAAACATTGATGTCAGAGTAATGGTTCACCTAATCCTCTTTCTGGTTGGTCTATAATCTGTTCGTTGGAGGTACAATGGCTTGAGGAAACCGAAGCCACAAATATTGACTCACAATAAGTAAGTGATCATTTTTATTACGAATAATTTGTATTATGGTGCAGAACATCGCAGATTTTACTATAGGTCATTACATTGTTATTTTCAATATAATATAAATTTTACTATTGAAACTATAAATTACATTTTTTAATTACGTGGCACTCTTATGGTACCTCAACACACCTTCCTATTATATATGAATAACCCTTCCCCGTTCCCTCTTCGCTACACCTAAGTAAATATTTCTATATATACCGATAGTGGTAATAATGTGTATTATATCTAATATTATGTGGAATTTTTTTCTTAATTTCACTAAAAAAAATCGTAGGGGAGACCAGGGATAAAAGTAACGCGGGATGAAAGTAACAAACGAGATTTTGAGCAAACTATAATACCTGTATGAACATTATGTTTTTTCGACTCCCCTTTCACCTCAGTAACAATCACAACGTTACGACAATTGGTTATGTGTACAATGTATCGATGCTCGAAAAATACGACGAAAGTTACTTTTTGTAATCTTTTTTTTTGTGGTTAATATTTCTTTATTAGTAAAAGGTAACTATAATCTTTATTATCAATATTGTAGTATAACGATCTATTTTAACTTTTTGATTTACAAAAACTTCGTTTCTTAATTATTTTTTTATATAGAGGCACATGTTTGTCTGATTTTGAGAAATCAAGAATGAGGGATGAAAGTAACAACTTGTTACTTTCATCCCGATTGCAGTAGTATGCATGTACCTAAATATATGTTTTATTAAAATTATTTAAAATAATTATTATTATAATGAAATTACATAGTTATGTTTGCCATAATTTATAATTTAATAATTCTGATTATTTTTTTTATTAATTCCCTTAAATAAAATGGCGCATAGTAGTATAAACATAATATAGTTTTAATACTTATCTATATATTATGTTTATACAACTATGTGCCATTTTATTTAAGGGTAATCATAATAAATGTTTATTTCAGACTGAATAAAACACTAAAATATATGTACGTTATTATATTTCGTTTTTATTGACCATGTCACATCTATCCCTACCCCTTGTTACAACTATCTATTTTTTTATACATATACAGGCTGGCCCAAGTAAAACGAAAAAATAATAGGACAAGTGATACCTCATTTTAAAGGTTTTTTCATTCTTAATACGGTGCTATCTGATTTTTTCAAATCTGTTTAGTTTTAGTCAAGTTATTATTATTAAAAAAAATATAATTTTAAAAAAATTTACCAACACCCAAAACATTAATTAATTCATTAAATATCCAAATTGGGTGTTTTTGAATTATTTGATAAGAAAATAAGCCTTCTCTGTTTTGACTTTTAGTTGTAAATATTTGTTTTTTGATCAGAAAATTATTGCTTTTATGGAATTCAAAATGTAAATAACTTGACTAAAACTAAACAGATTTGAAAAAATCAAATAGCACCGTATTTAGAATGAAAAAACCTTTTAAATGAGGTATCACATGCCCTATCATGCTATTTAATATTTTAAGGGTCGTGCTCATAGCGCTGAGGGTTGAAAAGATTCTTGCAAAAAATTTATAGCAAAATATGTCCCTCTTGAAAGCAATATCGACGTGTTCGAGCTTTTTTTTCAAAATCTTATTTTAAATGCCCGTTTCGTTTTACTTGGGCCATCCTGTATGTATATTTTTTAAATAATACATAACGTATCACCATGGGGTTCCCCTATTTAATTTTAATTTTGAATGTTGTTTTTCTAGAATATTAAAATTTACATTTATTTTAATAATAGGTATATATTTAGAACAAATATAAGTTAAACTATTATATTGATTCTAGTTTCAAAGAAGAGCGTATTGAGCTCAACTAATAATAATGACTCCTCATTAAATTTCACTTAGAGTTGCCACTGCCTTGAGTTGAAACTTTAGTATGAAAGCTTTTAACATGGAACGATGGTTAGAATATTTAATATCGGATAAATTGATTTTTCTTCATAAATTATTTTTTAATTGGAAATTTTCATTTACTGCAATATTAAAATGGCTTTGAACAAACTTCTAACTAAAAATAGATTTGTACATAAATTCTATATACTTTACAAATATGTTGAATAAAATTACAAAGAGATAGTTTTATAAGTTGACTAGACGTAAAATTACTTACATTTCATCAGGTAAGGAATATGAAAGAATTTTTTATTTTGTGGATAAAAAAATGAATACATAAAATATAATAACTTCACTATGTTACACTTTTTAAAAAAATCTGGGTTTAATTACATTTTGTCTGGCAGAAATGAACATAGAAATTTATATCAGGATATTTGGAACATTTATCGCTCATAATCAAAAATAATTAATTTTCATGGGTAATAAAACAATTGATTTTTTTTAATGTTATAAACTAGTTTCTACCGGGGGTGCAAGAAAATCAAAGGTTTTCAGTATCTATAAGAGATGCAGATTTTGTTAAATTATATAAATTATTTTTGTAAGAATGGGGTGAATATTACAACACAAAAAATTCTATAGGCGGTACATCCAAAAAATTCAGAATTTCTTTAAATAGTATAACTTTTTTATTAAAGTAAATTTTCGAAAATTATTTAAGTAGAGAACTAAATAATATTTATATATAGTATTTTTTTACAGACAAGTCACAATAACAACAAAATAAATAACAATTAATAGATAAAAACCTTCAAATATACCTTAGCCAACTTTTTACCCCGTATGAAAAACTAAACTTACAGGGCTTATAACTCGAAATCGAAAGAAATAATTTTGATAATATAATTATTGTACTCATTCTTTCATTTTACGAAATATTCATCTAATTTAACTAAATCTTTTTCTCTAGTACTAATTATTTTAGTACTTATTTATTCAAGAAAAACTTAATATAAAAATACAATATAAAACTTTACGATCATTATTTTATGTTTCATTTATGTAATATAATTTACAAGAAGAAATGAGAGTAATTTGTTAGTTATATAATTTTTAATTGACGTGCTGATTATAATAAAGAATTTTATCAGACATATTTAATTATTCTACTTACACGCAGGCCCGGATTTAGAAATATGCCGCCCCAAAGCAAATGCAAAAATTGTTTATTTGTTTATTTGAACAAAAATAAAAAATAATTTGTAGATCTTTTTTTTTAGGTTTTTTTATGTAAAGTTTATTAAGAATATATAAATTACATTTAAAATCATTAAAAAATTTGTTTAATGATTTTGTTTTTGGTTCGGTTTTCGCCAAAATTTGCCGCCCTTCAATTGTTGCAGCTCTAAGCACGATCCTACACTACCTTCATGGAAAATCCGGGCCTGTTTACACGTGTTTTTGAAATGCATAGTTATATTATAAGAACCTAACTTATTAAAATAATAAATCTGTATAAGTTATTTATTCATTAAAATAATCTTCGATTGAAAGTAAAGTTTTTTAACAAAGATTTTTGTAAAAAAAATTATTTTAATTAAATGATGCTTTGGCCAATGCGCAAAGGTCTGTAATTTTTTAAAATTATAATTATTTATAACAAATGTTAATTTTATCTAATAGATGGAGTGACCGTCCATTTGTCACTATCCAGGAAAAAATTGTAGATCTACAAAGATTTATTTGGATCTCGATAGATCTGTATTTTGAGACATCATATTTTTCACTGGTTTTTTATCTACAAAGATCTGCAAAGATATCTGAAGATCATTGTAATGTTGAAAATTAATGATTTTTCAACGTTTTAATCTCTATCACGATCTACAACAAACTTGAGAGATCTTTGTAGATCCTTTTAGATCTTTGTAGATCATTGTAGATCATTGTAGATCTTTGCAAGTCTACACAGATAAAAACCAGTGAAAAATATGATGTCCCACAATGCAAATCTGTCGAGATCTAAGTAGATCTCTGCATATTTACAATTTTTTCTCGGGTAATTAGCCTAATATAGATATCAAATAATTATGAATAAATGTATTTAAAAAAAAACGTTTATCTGTTTTTTTACCATATTAATTATAAATTTATTATAAGCGATTCTCATCTTTAGGGTGGTAGACGACTTATGATATCGATGGTACATACTTATTACTTATTATACAATATTTCAATTGCGTTTTTGTATATGTTTTTAAAGTAAACAAATAGTCCCATTAATATAATATTATTTCTAAATATATAGTTCTTTTTGAATTTACGATCTCTTGAATACTTTTTATGCCGCCTTGATATTACAAAATAATATATGTTTTAGATGAAAAAGGTTGAAAAATATATTTCTAAATGAATAAACGATTGTTTGTCTTATATAGAATACACATAAATATAACTCAAGTTTTTCATTTTCTGTTTTTGACACTCTTTCTTCTGCATCTTTTATTTTGCTCGTTTCCAATGTTCAGCTGTTCGCTAGTTTTTTTATGATGTTATTTATTTTTATACGTAAATGTGTATTTAATTTTCCTGATGAAATATTAAACTATACAGATGGTGTGAATTGCCAAAATAAAATAATGATATGAGAAGAAAACTAACGTTATATTTATAAACATGTAGTTTATAAATTAAATTAGATTTAAAAATAAATTGTGTTAATTTTGTTACGAATAATAATAATTTTATTGCGAATAATATAAATAAATAAATAATTTTCAACTATTGCTGCATGGGTACATTATTTTATACAAATAGTAGTAGTTATATTAAAAAATTAAAAAAAATCAATATAATTAGTAAAAAAAATATTTCGAACAAATAATTGAAAGGTAGTATTTTTTTTTAAATATTCTAGGCCAGCGATTTCCAAACTAGGTAGTTTTAGACTGACAACTAAATTAAAATTGGTAGGGAAGCATAGTTACATCAGTGGCGTAGATAGCTTTTTGCGATGGGGGGGGGGGGGGTGAAAACATTTTTTAATTTTTTTTCTTATTAGATATACAAATTTTGAAAGTTATTTTTTTTTGTCGTTTGCCAATTTTGATGACTTTTTTTTTGGTCGTTCATTTTCATTTTTTCATTTTTTGCAACACTTTCTATCAGTCTCATGGGGGGGGGGGGGATATGACAGTATTTAATCATCTGTTATATGGTGAAAAGTATAAAAATTGGACTCATTGATTGATCCCCTTAATCCCCCCCCCTATCTACGCCACTGAGTTACATATAGTTTGGAAACCATTTTTCTAGGCATTGTAAGGAACACATAATCGAAATATTTGTATTGACTGATTCCGAAAATTATTTTTTTTTGTCAACTTTCTACTTTAAAAATAAAACTAACTCGTTGATAATCTGAGAAACATACATGGTAAGACATTTTTATTTAATGGTAGATTTTTTAATGACCAAACCGTGACACTATAAAAAGTTTTTTAAAAGCTTTTTTTTCCAAAATGTATATTTTTACTCGGTATTATTGATTTTTGTGTACACAATGTTTGATTAGTTTTTTTTTGTGTGTGTAACTTTCAAAATATTTTAACTCTGTTTTTTAACATAAATATTTTATACACTTAGGTACATCAATAAAATTGAACAAAAAATAAAAATATTATAAATTTTCATAATCACTGTACCAATTTTAATATTACTACGTATAAGAATATGAGTATAAGAATCTCATAACACACCTTATATTATAACGAATAAGAAAATAAAATTTTAAAGTATAATGCATACAAACTATAAAAAGGTAAAATAAATATACGGTTGAGAAACTTTAAATTTAAAAAACACTCACAGTTGTAGTTGAATATTTCGAATATTCATTCTTAAAGATTTCTTTCCGATCATTTAACATCGCTTCCTATGCAATAAACATAAAGATGATATTCAAAATTTTGCATACAGTGTTCTGAATGAAAACCGGATCGTTTTAAATTGACCATTAAAAATCGAATCAGCTTACCTTCGTACAAAGGAATTACTGCGGGACGGGACATATTCTCTTTTCAATATTCAGCTTTTAATGATGCGGAATTATTAGGGCATGGAATTTATGAACAATACAGTTAGAGGCGGCGCAATTGAAGGATCTATTCAACCAGTGGTGTCAACTTATCGGGCTAGCCGCTGTTTTGATTTTTATTTCTATGTAAGTATGTATATTTGTTATATAAGTTCAGCCATCCATAACGTCTTTTAGGTACTATTTTATTACTTATTGTAATAATAAAAAATTGTACGTATAGTATATAGGTACTTCGTGTAGATAATACATGGATAAATAGTTTAGTGAGTACAGTATCGGACCGAAATCCTATAAAATTGGTATTGTAGTATTGTTTTTATTTAAAAATTGAGTAGCGGTATTATACTGGAATTTCTCAATTTTTTTCCCAAAATTTATAAACCCGAATTAGTAGTTATTTCACTAATTGAATTAGTTACCTTAAGGGGTTATATATACATACAGTCAGAAGGCCCAAAAAAGGTTTTTTTTCAAGAATTTTTTTGAGAAAAGACTTAAATTTATTAATGTAAAAATTTATACACATATTATGGTAACTTTTAATTGTATTTTAATATTTTTTATTTGTAAAAATAATAATTTCGAAAGCTGCTACTGCTGATCTCCAGGAGATCCTCTCAAAAAAGGCGCCTTGCCGTGACCACGATATCTCTGGACTGGATCATCTAAAATAATGAAACCAAACGGATTTCGGTAAAGTAATGTATAATCTTGTACTAAATTGAAGGAATAAGCAAAATTAATTTTTTGGCAAAATGGCAGCTTCTCAAAAAAAATCGATTTTTAACAAAAATTTTGACCTTAAATTGTTTATAAAATTTTTTTTATCGGTGAGAAAAAACCTACGATTAATTACTAAAAAATATACTTAAGAAACTTGTGTTAAAATTTGAGACTGATCGGTGCAGTCGTTTCCGAGAAATCTTGATCATTGACTTTAAAAACACAGATTTGAGAAAAACGCGTTTTACTCCGGCCTCCTACTTTCAAACGCTCTGAGACGTTTTTACAAATATGCGTGTAACTTCGAAAATAATGTGTGTGTACTTAAATATATGTACATTACAAAAATGAAATTAAAAAAATCGATTTTTTGAAAATTCGAACTGTATATAACACCTTAAATTTCACTAAAAGAATAGGGATCTTTTAAAAAAATTCGTGTTTTTTATTGATAAAAAAAATATTAATTATAATATTTTACATAGAGTAATATCGTTGAAATATTGAGTTATAAGTTATATATTTGTAATTGATAACACTAAAATTCAATTTATTTATAAACAAATATACCTACAACCTACAACATTCTATTTCTTATTATAGATTAAATAATAAAAATATTACCCGAAATAAAACGTATTTAAAAACAAAAACTTAATAAAAATAAACATGTTATGCATCAAGAATAGTATTTTTTAATACATGCACGTATTTAGTACAAATATTTATTGCAACAGTTTATAATAGAACATACTCGTACTTAATAATATTTATTTATTACACCTGGCAGTAATTTATTTGAGCAACACCTTGTAAACAGAATAATAACTGATTCAACATACTTTTGAGTCCACGTATCGCATTAATTATAAAATATAAAGCACAGAAATGTACATTAGAGGAACTGCGCTATATATCGTACATTGTCCAAATATTGCATACTCGGTTTTAACACCTTGTATTTACCAAAAAAGGTAAATCCACATGTTAGGTAAAATTAATTAAAAACGAATTCGAAATGTAAATTTAATTATTTGTTTCTTGCTTCGTTACTCTTCGAAATTTTATAAAGTAATTATTTGATTGCTGTTTTTTAAATATATAAAAACGTATATCCATTTTTTTAAACAACGAACTCTAAGCAAGAGTTTTTTAATACGTAATACGCAATATTTCTTTCCCTAACGAAAAAATAAGTTAAAAAATGTAAATTGATGATAATAAAGAAGCATTTCCTAAAAATGCAAGTGGACTTTAACTTTTGATTGAAATGATTGCAACTTCGAGAAATAATGGTCTAAAGCAGCAATTTCCAAACTGGGAGGCGCGCAGACTAGTGCAAAGGGAGGCGCGAAAAGTTTAACAGAAAGGCTGTAGCCGGGTAAGCATGCAAAATCGGCCTTTGCATGAATTTGGCTGATTATTTTTTTGAAAGTCACATTCTATGTAACATTCAACCTGACCAAATATTAGCTTCCAAAAATTTGTAGTTTTCGAAAAAAAAAAAAAATTTTTTTTGATAATCCATCAATCGAATTTGATGGTTCTTGTGGTATATTATAGAGGTACTTATGACTCATCAGAGGTAATTTTATTATGGTTATCTGTACATAGTAAACCAGAAAAAAAATTAATAAAATTTAAAAAATTAAAAAACACTATGTTGTATTCGGAGGGCAATCACCATTTTTTTTATAAAATATACCTTGTACATACCCAAACAACATATCAAAATCCCAAACTGATATGAAGGGTATAACATACTCGCATAAATTCGCATACGGTCGTATTGTCGCGGCGCGCGCGTGACGCGGGTGGACTATATGGAGTGCAAGTGTCTTAATACTTTTAAAACATCTCTAATTTGTTGCTAAACAACAGGGCTGAACTAGCCTGGAGAGATCCGGGGAATTTGAAGGGGCCCATGGCCTGACAAAGATAAAATATAGAGGCCGTAGCCGGGAATGTATGGGAACCGCCATTGAATCAATTATGCTAATTTTTTCTCATAGGTTGCTTTTTAAGAATCATAAAATCGCCCTAATTGTATTTGTGCTTCAAAATTTTTATGTTTACTAAGAACATTTTTATTTTGAAAAAAAAATCCTATCTATAACTTATTATACAAGAAGAGTCGTTAGTTCGCAGCGGCAATGTGATTGATTGCTACTAAAGACGATTATAACATTTTAAAAGCGATCTGAGGCGATTTTATGTTTCTAAAAAGCAACCTATGAGAAAAAATTAGCATAATTGATTCAATGGCAGTTCCCATACATTCCCGGCTACGGCCTCTATATTTTATCTTTGTCAGGCCATGGGCCCCTTCAAATTCCCCGGATCTCTCCAGGCTAGTTCAGCCCTGTTGTTTAGCAACAAATTAGAGATGTTTTAAAAGTATTAAGACACTTGCACTCCATAAAGTCCACCCGCGTCACGGCCGCGCCGCGCCAATACGACCGTATGCGAATTTATACGAGTATGTTATACCCTTCATATCAGTTTGGGATTTTAATATGTTGTTTGGGTACGTACGAGGTATATTTTATAAAAAAAATGGTGATTGCCCCCCGAGTACAACATAGTGTTTTTTACTTTTTTAAATTTTATTAATTTTTTTTCTGGTTTACTATGTACAGAGGACCATAATAAAATTACCTCTGATGAGTCATAAGTACCTCTATAATATACCACAAGAACCATCAAATTCGATTGATGGATTATCAAAAAAAAATTTTTTTTTGAAAATCAAAAAAAATTTTTTTTTCGAAAACTACAAATTTTTGGAAGCTAATATTTGGTCAGGTTGAATGTTACATAGAATGTGACTTTCAAAAAAATAATCAGCCAAATTCATGCAAAGGCCGATTTTGCATGCTTACCCGGCTACAGCCTTTAATTTTCATAACATCACATTAAGGTGTATAAAACTATAAATATATAAAAATATATACATATAAATAAACATTTATTTTATAACATAATTACATTATTTTTTGTATACATACTCGTATATTATCTGTTTCTGAAAGGGACGTTACTGTCAGTGGCGGCGTAAGGTAGATTGGTACCCTGGGCGTTTTTTTTTGCACCCCCCCCCCCCTTAGAAAAAAGTGCTGCCTTTTTTTCGTTCTCAACTCAATATTAATTTCAGTTTTCTGATTTTTTGCACCCTCCCCTAGAAAAAAGTGCTGCCTTTTGTTTCGTTCTCAACTCAATATTAATTTCAGTTTTCTGATTTTTTGCACCCTCCCCTAGAAAAAAGTGCTGCCTTTTTTTTCGTTGTCAACTCAATATTAATTTCAGTTTTCTGATTTTTTGCACCCTCCCCTAGAAAAAAGTGCTGCCTTTTTTTTCGTTCTCAATTCAATATTAATTTCAGTTTTCTGATTTTTTGCACCCTCCCCTAGAAAAAAGTGCCGCCTTTTTTTTCGTTCTCAACTCAATATTAATTTCAGTTTTATGTTTTTTTTGCACCCCCTTCTAGAAAAAAGTGTCCTT
Source organism: Sialis lutaria (assembly GCA_949319165.1). NCBI lineage: Eukaryota > Metazoa > Arthropoda > Insecta > Megaloptera > Sialidae > Sialis > Sialis lutaria. The sequence goes on from OX439243.1 coordinate 22,242,727, forward strand.
TATTTTATTTTTATTTTTTTTGGTCAATTCAATATTTTTATTTTCATTTATGATCTTAATGACATGTTCTACACACTTTCCAGAGTATTTAAAGAATACTTTGTCACCCCTTGGTGCTTGGCACCCGGGGCGGGCCGCCCCCATCGCCCCCCCCTTACGCCACCACTGGTTACTGTGTAGTTTTAGACTGACATAACTATTATTAAAAAAGCAAAACTGGTAGAAATTTCATGTGATATTTCCAAAAAAAATTCAGAGTGAAAGCACTCAAGTTTGTACTAATAAACAAGTACATTCACGCATTAAAAAATACATTTTATATCTTTTTAAAATATGTCTGTATAATTTTATAAAATAAAGGGGAGGAGGCGCAAGACATTAAATTTTTTTAAAAGGAGGCGTAGTTACATAAAGTTTGGAAACCACTGGTTTAAAGTGTGCTGATCAAAAGTTGTGATGAGTAACTTACGAAAACCCATATTTTCCGCTCCAGGGGGTGCCGAAGTTAATATTTATCTATACTAAAGCAGTGATTTTTTTACCTTATGTTGTTAGAGACTCTTTTTTAAACAAATATTTTTCAAGAATATCCCCCCTAACAAAGAAGGTCGTTAGATACTAACTAATCACTTGTTAATAGAAATGTAAAAGTATCATACTTTAATTTAATATGCCACACGTGTTTCACAAACCCCCGGCTAAATTTCAGCTGACCCTAGTTTTAGAACTGCTGTACTAAAGAATCAAGTTTGAGAAAAAGTGTAAAAAATGCTAATAGAGATTACCAAACAATTAAAATAAGTTTTAATTACAGTTTTTAAATTTAATTGTAATATTTTGCTAATCCTAACTCTTTCATTGATAAAACATAAAATATTTGTGTATTCCCTGGAGTGCAAATTATGATTTTTCGTAGGTTGCTCCCATTATCACTTTTGATCACCACACTATCATTTCTCTGCAAAAAAATCATTCATTGATTTTGTACGGGCTCCTTTAAAAATACATAGGTATAGGTGGGCTACAAAATGCAAAATCTAGTCCGTGCTAGAAAATATTTGAGAAAACCTGATCTAAGTACGTTATTTTTCTAGAATAAGCTTTCAGACTTGTAATATGTATTATTAACATAGGTGGGCACAGTTAATCGAAAAGTTATCGTCATTAATCGTTAACTCGTTAATATAAAGTTAACTTCGTTAATCGTTAAAGCGTTAAAATTCCGAAAATTTAACGGAAGTTAAAGTTAACCGAAAATTTACCCATCCAAAATGTTTGAAGACCTTTTTCTTTTTTTTTGCCATTTCGACAACTAACTGCGTTATTCAAACAAATAATGAAAACTGTATCAAATGTAATCAATGTAACGGACATAAGTTAACGAAAGTTAACAAGACCGTTAACATTTTTTTGAGTTAACTTAAAAGTTAATCCGTTAAGCATTTTGTTAACTTCGTTAATTAACGATTAACGAGTAATTCCCACTTATGATTATTAACGACAAGACATCATATTTTTTAGAATGGGTATGCTCTTTATTTTTCTTAATACATTGCATGTAACAATTTTTGAAAATTGAATAAAATTATATATTAATTGAAAACTAATAATTCATTCTGTTCCACAAACAAGTGACACCTATTGAAAAATGTGTTAAATATTAGTGACACTTCCCCCATTCGACAAACAGTTCCCGTAGGTGGCGCATATGAAAGGGCAATCGTGCGAGTATTATTTTTAGTAAATTTAATATGTCATGGGCACTATTTTAAGCGACACTTGTGTACGGTTGCCAAAAAAAATTCGTCTGCCCCCACTCTCGAAGCGAATGATAAAAATCAGTCGGTAATAAACGTCGACCACTATTTGTATATTTATTTATTTTCTTCCAGATTCTCCGACACCTGTTATGTCATCTTTAGTAATTTATTCTTTTTTACTTTTATGTAGAAATCGCACAGACTTGTTCCAGTGGAAATGAAATATTACAAGCTTTATTTTTTTAATATGCGCGTTGAATATATTTTTGAATGTTTAAAATGTAAAGGTTTCTATTTCAAAATTATTAATTCGCATTTTTTGTTATAAATTCACTTGTATGACGTCGTTTCGTTATTTTATTTATGAAATTAGTCACATGTGAGATATAAAAAAATTGCCGATTTTTTTTGAAGGAGGTTATGCTTTTAAAAACATCCGTTTCAACAGTTATTATGTAATTAAGTAAAAATACGTTTGAATGTTTAGTGATAATAATAGTCTCGTTTGATTTGTTTGCGCTCTTAAAGACAGACGTATGATTTTAACTTTAAACTCAAATAAACTTGTGATTAAAGTGTATAAGAAATAAAACTGGCACATGATAGGGTTCCGTAGTCATTCTCACTACGATTTATAAAAGAGAGATTTCAAAATTTTGAAAAGCAAATATATCGTGACTGGAGGGTTAAAATCAAAAAGTCATTTAACTTTTATTATCCACTCAATGGGATAAGTTAAAAATATGTCAGTTCACTTTTCAGTCTGTGAAAGGGGGTCCAAAATATTTTTGACAATGTTCGTTATAATTTTCAGTGAAAGTACTAATTAAAAGCTACATTCTGAAATTTAATTTTTGTTGTCCGATTTATTGCAAGATAAATATTGAACAGTTTCTTGTACTTTTTTAGATTTAAGTTGGTTAGTTTTTCATTCTTATTAGTTGTTTTAATTTTAATCAATTTTTCTTAGTTCCTCAAAAATAAAAAGTACATAATATGAATTAGGCTAAAAAATTAATATAATACCTTCAAAATTCCCAAAAACTAGCTTTTTTTTTATGTGGTGAATAAAATACACCGCGCAAGTAACTGCGTTACGGTAAATCACGCAAGTAACTAAGGGTTAAATTGTCGCAACTACTAAAATTTTTATTTAAATGATTCAAAATTTCAACACGTCAAAGTAGACTTCATTACAAATACCTATTGACCGTTTTGAGGTATCTGTGATATATGGTTCTACTGTACTATGTCTCCAAATAGAAGGGACACTCAGGCCCCGTGATTCTCGGCCCTGCGCCCTGAAAATTATTTTTATTTTACAATATTTTTTACATATTTTTTGATATTTATCCTATTTTTAACAGGGATTATTTAAAAAACACAAATATATCTACTATGAAAAGATACACCTTATAGAAAAAGTACAAGTAGAATGCAAAAAAAAGTTAAAATTTTCTTAAACTCCCCCCCTGATTTTAAATTCTAAAATAATATCAGAAAGTTATAAGAATTTTACTAGTATGAAATTCGTTTGGAATGTTCCTACATTTGGAGGGGAGGTATGGGGCCCCCAAAATGTGGGTTGGCCCGAGCCCCGTTGAAGCTATCTCAGAGCCTGGGTATGTTTGCTACAGCCGGCTCTGGATAGGGTATAATAATCTATATCTAAAAAGAGTTTGTCCTTAACCACTCACTCATTCACTCACTCACTCATATATCAACGTACAGCCCAAACCCCTGAACCTAGAAACGTGAAATTTCGTAGGTGCCTTCCTTTTATGATGTAAGCACCCACTAAGAAAATATTTTTCAAAATTCAACCCCTACAGGGTTAAAACAGGGTGTCAAAGTTTATATAAAAAAATATTTTTTTTGTTCGCATTTAATTGAAACTACTCTACAATCGAACATACTCTACAATATAAATAATGAATCAATTATTTCAGCATTTCTCTAAATTTAACCCCTAAGGTGTTGGGGGGTGGAAAACTTTATAAAATATTTTTTTTTTGTATTCACCGAATGAAACGTGGCACAAGTAGGTACTCTACAAGACAAATAGCAGTTACGAAAATTCAACCCCTATGGAAATGGCGCGGGGGGGGGGTAAAATTTTGATATATTTATCTTCATAATTGTTGATGATATTTGTAATGTCATTACTATTATAAGTAAATTCGGACTAATGAATATTCAATTAAAAATGAAAGTTTGATATTCAAGCCCTAATAGTATGGGACGGGAACGAGGATGGATATAGATATGTTTATCTGCATACCTGCTTTACTTATAAAGGTAAATTCGGGCAAAATAGTCAACTTTTAAAATAAAAATTTCTATATTCAACACCTAATGGCGGGGGTAGGCAGGATCTGTATTTTTGATATGTTTATCTTCATAGCTGCTTACGTTATAATGGTGGAGTCGGACAAAATAATCTGCATTAAAAAAAATCGATATTCAACCCCTAATCGGGTTTACAATTTTTAACTTAGAACCGAGATATTTACGTTTTTATAGATAAAGAATAAAAATCAATATAAAAAAAATGTAATATGTCATCCTCTATCACGTATGGAGAGTTCTCATTAGTTTCGAAGTTTACGCGAGCGAAGCCGCGGAATTCCGCTAATATTGTTATAAATGGTCAGTTATCCATTGTAAAAAGTCTACCCAAAATAAACAAATCGTTGCTACGTCAACATTTTAATCATTTTGTTATTTATTTAAAGAATAATCAACAAAACCAGAATTTATGCAAATACACAAAACCCTCTAGAGTTAAACAAGAGATAATGAAAAAAATAAATATTAAATAATACATACATTCTGATTTCTTTTATAAATGAAATTTCGACGTTGCGTTTAAATACACAAAGGTGCTGTACATTTTTCTTACTTTCTAATTAAGAAGTGTCAAGTTTTAATTGCTTTGTTTTATATAAAAGAACAAAGTTTTGGATCTACAGCACGTGGTAAATGGGAACAAGACTTCTGAATATTTGAATAAAATGATGAAACCCATTTTAAATTACCTCGTTTAATCGCATTAAAGGAAAAGTTGAAAAATATTAATTACATTTATTTCCATACTTCTTATTTTATTTTTAGACTTTATTTAAATATTTAATATAACGTTGATATTTAGTATAAGATATGCCACGAATATTCGACTACTATTCGGTATTCGGCCTATTCGGCTACTTTTTTTACTATTCGGTATTCGGCCGAATAGTTCTCAATATTCGGCCGAATACCGAATACCAAATCGTGAAAAAAGCACATAATAAATATTACTCACAAATTTTTTTTTTTTTACAAAAAATCAGCATATTTAATACTTAAAATCTATCAGTGGTAAGTTATGATGAATGAAAAAAAAATTTTTTTGCATTTGTTGTTACTCAGACCTTGCTGTTACACAATAAACAAACTGCCAGTTTATTGTCTTCACTACAAATTTCATTATATTCCCCAAATAGGTGATTTTTTATTAAATGGTGCTATTTCGTAAAGCTTTTCACGAACAAACATTGATATTTTTTAAGATATATACAGTGTATTATATTAAGGTGACCATCTGTCCTATTTTGAAGAGGACATACCTCTATTTTGGCCAACTGTCCTCTATAGAAAACGTGTCTTCTTTTTGTCCTCTTTTTAAGTTTTCGAAACTTTTGTCCTCTTTTTTTGTTATTTGGTAAAATAAATGTTATCCATCAAATTACAAAAAAATAAATATTTTATTTTTCTCAAAAATAATAATAATTATTGAAATTAATCATTATTGACTTAAAATTTTCGTCAATGATTATTAATGTGACACGACCTACTCGCAAATGAAACAAATACGCCCACGAAATGCACTAAGTGACACCGAATATTCGGTGCTTCGGCCAAGAGCCTAGCCGAATATTCGGTATTCGGTATTCGGAAAAATCACTATTTGTGGCATCTCTAATATTTAGAGAGAAAGAGTACAGTAGAACCTTGATACAACTAACTGATTAAGGGGTTATATACAGTCAGAAGACCCAAGAATTTTTTGAAGAGAATACTTTTAAAATTAATGTAAAAATTTGTACACATATTATGGTAACTTTTAACTGTATTTTAATATTTTTTTTTTGTAAAAATAATAATTTCGAAAGCTGCTACAACTGTTCTCCAGGAGGTCCTCTCAAAAAAGGCGCCTTGCGGTGACCACGATATCTCTGGACTGGATCATTTAAAATAAAAAACCCAAACGTATTTCGTTAAAGTAATGTATAATCTTGTACTTAATCGAAGGAATAAGCAAAATAAAATTTTTTGACAAAATGGCGGCTTCTCAAAGAAAAATACGATTTTTGACAAAAATTTTGACCTTAAATTGTTTAAAAAAAAAATTATCGGTGAGAAATAACCTTCGATAACTGGGGGTTCAGTACCGTTATATAAAACGTAATTATTTATTTTTATTTGCAATCTCAGTTTTGCAATGTTTATCAACAAAATTAAAACGTTCATATTGAAAACAAATGAATCCATAAGATATTTTACAGAAGAACAATAAATTAAAACTAGCTGATACACACGGCTTAACTTGCGTTGATTTCTAAATTAATTACAACACTCCATTCGTGACAGGGGGTGAATTATTAAATTTTTCTTTCGTATTGCTTTTTATTCATTACACAATCGTAAATATCTCGGTTCCAATGAAATTACCTATTTAACTCTGTTTTAACTCAGAAATAACATAGAAAATAATTAAAATTATTGATTATATAGTAAATCTAGATTATACTACTTATTTTTGTATATGTTGAGTTAATATTTTTATGACAAATCGAATATTGATGCCTGAAATATGATTAAAAAATTTTGTGTTTTCAATTTCATTGAAAGTATGTTAATTATGTAGAAAATGACGTGAAAAGTTGAAATTTTCAAACCGCAGGTCTGTATCTCATACCGTTCTCGAGATATGGCGTCTCAAAATTTTAGTTTTTTCAAAATTTTGGAGAACAATGGTTGTAACTTTTGAACGTGTGGTCGGATTTGATTTTTGTTGGCGGATTTGAAATCAGCGTGTCAAAATCTATATAATGACATGTATAATACTTTAAAATTAGAAAAAAAATTTTTTTGCTGAAAATTGAAATTTTTCCAAGGGGTATACCTTAAAAAATGCCGATTTTTGACCAAATTTTTTTTGTCGAATTTTAAAGTGTTATATATGTAATCATATAGATTTTGACACGCTGATTTCAAATTAGTCAACAAAAATCAATTCCGACCACACGTTCAAAAGTTACGGCCATTTTTCTCCAAATTTTTGAAAAAACTACAACTTTAAAAGGCCATATCTTGAGAACGATTTGAGATACAGACCTGCGGCTTGAAAATTTCAACTTTTCACATCATTTTCTATAAAATAAACATACTTTTAATCAAATCTAAAATTCAAAATTTTTTTGTTGTATTTCATGCATCAAACTTCAATTTCTCATACAAATATTATCACACATACAAAAAAATAAGAATTAAAAAATAACTAAATTTAAAAAACAGTATAGAAATCGATTGATACCATTTCCTTACTGAAAATTCAACCCCCGTGTTGCATCACGATTCGTACCGTCAAATCATCCGGCAACCACTATTATGCGGTGTTTACACCGAGAAAACAAAACAGAAACACGGTGTTTTTATGACCTAAAAGCAATAAACCCTATACATTTTTAAATACAAAGTATTTTAAAGACAAGATGTTTCTGTTTTGTTTTTTCGGTGTAAACACCGCATTACAAACTTAAATGAAACAGACTTGTAAGAAAATATCAAAAACAAATATAACTATTTGCATTGGCTCCTGAACGATCCATAAATCACAATTTCAGTAATTTTTTGTAGAGAAAGAGTTACGCTGGTACTTTTTTCATAAATCCCATAAAACATGCAAACTGTATATAGAATTTATGGCACGAAGGGACTTTTTTGAAACACCTTCTCGATAGATTGATTCTAGCTTTCTCTTCGCTGTTCAAAATCAAATGTACTGCGATAACTCTAAAATGTGAATCAGTGAGAGATGAACACACACCCACATGTATGAAAGATCTGAACGTATATTTTACACCGAACAATGTTGATGTAGATACACAAACCATCTTTCAATATGAGATATATATTAAATTGGTTTATTGGCATGAATAAATGTGTCTCTGGTTCAAAATGATACGATTATATAATGGTTTCATCATATTTATGGTTAAACATTCTGCGGAAAGGATAAAAATAAAACTCGATAAATTTATTAGGTCTCTTCATAAAATTATTATAGAAGCTTAATATTTTGAGGATTTTTATTTATTTGATTTAATATATGTACATCAGAAACTGAAGAAATAGTTATTTTTAATATTGAGCTTGTAACATGTGAGTGTTAATAATAAATATCAATCTTAAAAATACCCCGATTTTGAGATAAATTGCAAATCACTTGGAAACGGGGTTTTCCCCCTTCAACCCTATTTTTAAAGGTGTTGGACCACTTTTCGCCAGTTCAGTTATTTTTTTCAAATTCTCCGCACCAAAATCTATAATAATGAACCATGACATTGTCAAAATTCTTCCTTTACTGGACAATACCGCGACACAAGCCGTGCGGATATGCGCGCGCGCGCGGTTTTTCGTATAAATAACTTTTTTTGACACATTTCCCATCGGATTTCCATTCTGTAACTCAGCAGTTTTGTAGAGAATTAATCAAGGAATACGCTGATATCTTTTTCAAAATTTTCAAAGCGTGTTCTCACTTTGAAAACCACGTTTAAATAATATAATTGTTTATAACAATCAAATAAATACGCCATTAAAGTGACATTCAAGAGATTCAAAATGTTTTTTTGTTGAAGTCTGTAGGATGAATAAAACCGGGGATATAAGCAGTTAAAGGAGAGCATGTTTTCGATTTTTGCCGTTTTTCCGAAATTTCAACCCCTTGTAACTTCTAAACTAGGGGTGGTAAAAATAAAATAAAAATAGTTCGACATATAAATTGGTCCAAAGAACCTGTAAAAAAATTCTAGGCAAATCAGAAAACATGAGATCAAAAAGTGTCCCGCTTGACGTGGAATGACTCATGTATGTGTTACCGGCAATGTATAAAATCCGACATTGTATAGAATTCCTAGGTATTCTATAGAATGCATAGAAATCACCAGGCAATGTATGAAATGAATTTAATTATATACATTTCCTAGGCATTGTATAGACTAGAAATATAAACATAAATAGAGTGAACTAACTAATTTTGGTTCAGGCACAGATATTGGCTTACTTTATGTAATAAAATACTAAAATACTGTTTACTTATCTTACTTTATTTTACTTACTTAATCCTGGCCTAATATGTAACTAAATGACTAAATAATATCTAATATTTTCGCATGTTTTTTTATTTAAACAATTTTAAATCATATACTCAATATTCGTCTGAACTAATATTTTATTTAATTTATTATAACAATAAATAAAAATTATTTCATACATTGCCTGAATTCGTTAGGCATTGTATAGAATTCCTAGATATTATATAGAATGCCTGAATTACATACTTTCCCGGTAACATATGCAATACATAAAACAGTAACTTGATTTTATTAACTATGCTTGTATTTATCAGCTCTGAAAGCTTATTGTAAATAACTATTAAAATACTTAATTACTTAAAAAATATTTAAAAAAAATTCTATTGTTTATATACGAAAAAGTGTTTATTGTAATAAATTATTATTATAAAAATATCCAATTTAATGGACTATATTTAACCTACCAAAATAATCGTACACACAAATAATAAACATACATAATCATTTTCATAGGAACAAGTTTAAATGTAAAGTAACTATTTGGTGAATATATAAGGTGCATATTTAAATTTTTTAAATTTGAAATTCACTAGGTGTTGACTTGAAGTTATACTATTTTGATGTTTCAGTTAAGAAATTTTCGACTTTTCAGCGATTTCTGATTGTAATAATTTAAATTTCAAATTTATATACCAAACTCTCTCAAATACTACATCAAAAATGTAATTATCGCTTTTGTATATTTAATTTTGGCATCAGTAAAACACTAAATTCATTTCTGAGCCATTATTCAAATGATATTGTTTAATATATTTTAAGGTACACAAAGATTCGTATATTTGGTATGTAAACGATCTTGCCTCTGCTATAATGCACATTGTTTTTGATAGATGGTGATATCTGTCTTGCAGAGTTCTTGAGAATAAAAAAGACGGTTGACATTGATGAATAGCCTGTATGTGATTTAAGAGAAAACAACGAACGATGCTAAGTAATAACACGTTTACGTATATTATAACGCTCGTTTTCTTTTTCGATGTTTCAATTTTACTGTCAGTAAATAGAAAAAATAGGTGTATATTTATTTATATACCTATTATTATTTATTGATATGGAAAAACTGTTTATTTATTTTGCAATTTTATTGTTTGTATTATTTATAATTGTACTGCAGTGGTTTTAAAACTGTTTTAGATGACGAAATGAAAATAAAAATCAGGCAACAAAAAATCCTTTGAAAAATGCCAAAATTAGAAAAAAATTCTAAAGTTTTCGTTCTCAACAAAAAAAAATTTTCTCCATACGATTTTGTTTTTCATCATGATACACAAGTTTGAAAATACAGTTTTCCAAATAAGGGTACAGTCTAGACAAAAGTACTGTAATACCTACACGCAAATATAGCAAAATTTATTGAATTAATTAAGGTTTTGAATGCTGGTAAAATTGTTTTTAATTATTTAAAAATTTGAAAAAAAAACAAAACACCTTGTTTAGAATGAAAACACCTTTTAAATGAGGTATCGCTTGCCCTATCATGCTATCTAATATTTTAAGGGTTGTACCTATTCATAGCGTTGAGGGTTGAAAAGATTTTTGCAAAAATTTCATAGCAAAAGATGTCCCCCTTGAAAGCAAAATCGACGTGTTCGAGCTTTTTCTCAAAATCTTATTTTAAATGACCAAAACCGCGCCCGTTTCGTTTTACTTGGCCCACCCTGTATGAACATAAAAATGTTTATTAAATATACGAGGAATATTGTTACAGAAAGTATAAAAAAAATATACTTGAAAAGTATATAGGTATGATATTTGATGTATACATCAAATATGTGTAGAAAAACAATTAAAAAATATACTCAACAAGTATAAAAAAAGTGCCCTAAAGTATATGCTAAATATACAGAAAACATATTTTTTTCGCACATAAAAATATAATTTCCAAGCGTATATACAAATTTCATGTTGAGATATATTCAAAGTATATTTTAAATATATTTGTTAAATACATTTAAAATGTATACTTGGAAAGTATTTCAATTATATGTGCCAAATATAAATGAGATATACGCTCCGTACATTCTACGTATACGCCGTATACTTTATTTATAATTGTCGTATACGAGAATTATGTAAAATTTATTTTTTATACTTGCCGTATACAAAATTTATAAAAAAATATAAGCCGTATACTTTAAAAATATATTTCAAGTATAAAAATTTCCGTGCGGGAATAAGGCCTATTTCACACATATACGGTTTCATTCGGTTCGGTTCGTTTTCGGTCGCTGCCGACAAGTGTGAAACGATGATTCAGTTTGTATTCGGTACCTAATAGAAACCGTACAGAACTGAATACTCCCTCCACACGGACAGATTTCATCAGGTTTCAATTCGTGTCCAGTGAACACAAAGCAATGAACGCGTTCACACATACTCGGTTTAGTTTTGGTTTTAACCTGATAGTGAGTGTTATTTTTTTTAAGTTTTGTCGCGGATTTTCTAATAAAATGAGCGGTTTTCTAGATATTGATGTGGATCGTCTTCATGCTCTTTAGCTTCGGATAATAGTGTAGAATACTCCAAATTCCTGCTGTAAAGTGATGAGAGGGTGCTCGCAATGAATTCTAGTATTCCTCCTTCATTTTTTAATTTTTTATAGAGAAACAACATGGCAACAACTTGCTTTCTCTCCATGATAACTACTGAGTTTACGGAAAAAAATAAAACCTAATATGAACCGTATGAGAACCGTGTATGTGTGAAAGGGTTTATTCGTTTTCGGCTGAAACCGCAAACAAACCGAACCGAATGGAACCGCGTATGTGTGAAACAAGGCTAAATGAATATAAATTTAGTAGATAATTTGTTACCTAATAGTATCAAACTACAAAGCAATAATTAAGTGCGGTAATTAACATCGATTAAAACGGTCTACAGCATATATTTAAAAATCAATTATTTATAATTTACTTTGGTATATATTCAATACTATCAACACATAAACGAATAATTACAATTGATAATAATTACTATACATCGTATCATTAACATAGTTCTTTGAATAATAATAATATATGCATTTTTAAGGTAATTGTTAATTCATTACCTATTATAAGATAGTTGGTATTTATGTAAAAAAAATATTTTTTTTAGATATTTTATAAATCATTATTAAGTTACATCCATATAATTTCTTGAATCAACAATGATTATATAAAATGACATTTGCGTGTTTCAATACATAATTATATATTTTCGAGGTGATTTGAATTATGCAGAAACGCATAAAAACTGATAATTATACCGATATAATGATGGTTATAAAGGTACAAATTCATTCATAGAACGATAAAAGAGTCTTTATTTATAAATTAAAGGAACTTATTTAAACAAATATAAACAGAGTCGGACTAAGCGAGTTTGGCGTCTTTTTATATAATCGTAATAATTATTTTTTTTTAAGTAACTGGCTACATAGTATATACAGTTTGTAAGTTTTCTTATAAAAATTTCTAATTGTTTATACGTTGGTACTTCAAATTTGAACTATTCAATGGCAATACTATTTTTGTAATAATAGTAAAAGAAATTATCATAACATTCACGTGGGTTGCCGCGCAACCCACTTAACACAACTCAAAAAAATACCCTTACCAATCGATTCGTGAATCAATTCCGAATCCAACGAGGTACATGAAGTCATATATGAAAAATTTTGATGGGGGGGGGGGGGGGTCATGAACGGAAAAATTCCTGAAATTGGCTGAACTAGAACCAGACCTACTATCTAGCGAACACCCGAGGTCTCTATGAGGTCAGGGGGCCGAGATCTTCCGGTGGAAGACGGACGGACGGAAAATCGAGCAAATACACTTCGTGGGTTACGCTAAAAACACTGTTAGATTGCCTTATCGTTTCCAATTATAATATTGTAAATCGTGGATCAATATTAGACCTTGATTGTGAGTTATAATTTTTTTTTTGTTTTTGGCGCTTTTGGGGGAGGAAAAAGGGTTCCTAATTTTTTTGTTCACTGTTTTTAATGCTTTTGAAATTTTTATTTAAGTATACAACCATTACGTCTTAAACATTTGTAAACTATTAATGTTTTATTGTAATTACTAGCGGAATCCCGCGGCTTCGCTCGCGTAAACTTCGATAACATATTGCTTCCTCGCAATATCGAAGATACGAGAAGCTTCGTTATCGTTTTAAAACGAGAAAGAAAATTTGTTCTCCGATTTCAAAAATTTTACTTTATTTATCCGTTTCAGGTCAAGACAAACACTTTTTGTTCCGTGTCTGTGTGTGTGTGTGTGTGCGTGTGCGTGTGTGTGTGTGTGTGTGTGTGTGTGTGTGTGTGTGTGTGTGTGTGTGTGTGTGTGTGTGTGTGTGTGTGTGTGTGTGTGTGTGTGTGTGTGTGTGTGTGTGTGTGTGTGTCTGTCCCCCAATCCTTGTCACACGCTTAACTCATGAACCACTGAACCGATATTGATGAAACTTGGTTGGTTGGTTTGGTTTGGCTTGAGGACGGTCCCATTTCAAAATAATTAAAATTGTGTGTAAGGGGGAAGGGTGACATCCAAAAAGATTTATTTTTTGAAGATATCTCGAGAAAGACCCATGTTACGTGAAAATTTTATAGAACCTTTTTTGTAAAGCATTCAATTCTCTATAATATAGGTCATCTACTTTTGTTGTAAAATATTCCCTTACAAAGATCTATCTCAATTTGACTTAAGAAAATCGTCATTTGTTTTTTTAAAACTGCTATTTACTTTGACATATTAAATGTCACTTTGACATTTTAAATGTCATTTTGACATTCGTATAGCAGAAAAATAATGATTTTGATTGAAATTGTAAAAAAATTCAAAATATACGACATAATAACCAGGCGCGTATAAAGAAAAATGTCAAATTAAATTTTTTTATTAAAATCGTATGAAAATTAAATGGTTAACCAATGACCGGCAGTTCATCTGAATACTTTATCGGTTTTTATTTAAATTGTTCAATAATTAACTACCTTTGATGAATTAACACGAGGAAGCACCGTGCATTTACAAGGCAGAGTATTTTTATATTGATTTTTATTCATTACCTATAAAAAACGTAAATATTTCGGATCTTAGTTAAAAATTGTTAAAACTAACCCTCTGTCTACCCTCGCCATTAGAGGTTGAATATCGAGATTTCGAAATATCCTTTCTTAGTGGGTGCTTACATCATAAAAGGAAGGCACCTACGAAATTTCACGTTTCTAGGTCTAGGGGTTTGGGCTGTACGATTGATATATGAGTGAGTGGTTAAGGACAAACTTTTATAGATATTGGTAAGTTTCGAAAATTAATTGCATTTTTTTGGGCGCATTTGTCGGGGCGCTTTTATCTGGGGTGCTTTCATCAAAAGCGTGTCTACATCTATATACTACATAAGTATATTCAAATTGAACAAAATTGTATTATTATTTTTTAATTTACAATATAAATGTGTACCGTTGCATGTTTAACAACTATACATAGGTATTATACAATATTATACGTGTTAAAAAGTACTTAGAAGTATATACGTATGTAGAAATAATTGATAATTCTCTACATGTAATCTAAAAGTTCAAAGGCTTCATTTGCATGGGCATAAATATTAACTACGTCTGAAAAAACAACATCAACGACTGAAATTATTAAAAGTTTTCGATGCAAATGTATAGAGCAGGCGCTGTATATAAGTTAACTTGATTTATTGATTATTTACGTATTTTAAAATATTCAGATATACTCTTGCATATTTTTCATTTTACAGGCAAGCGTAAATTTAAAATACTATATTTTTTATTAACTTTTGTAAAGTATATGCATAAAAAATCGTATTTTATTATAAAAATAAGTTCTAGTTGCAGACTATTAAATTATGTAAAAAAATTATTCATACTACCTAAATCGTTTTTTATCCTCACTTTACTCGCATTAAAAACATGACCAAGATTTTATTGTAGTTCTTTTTATAAATTAGTTTGTATATTTAATCTTGATTCATACTTTCTTCTTTCAAATTATCTTTATTTTTTGTATTTGTATATATTTTTTTCATGATATTAAAATAAGTAATTTATAAATATTAATAATATAAACGGAACTTTAGTATTTTGTATTTTTTTTTTATATATTTTTTGGATATAAAGTAGTAGGTATGCCCTTTCTCAAAATGCAAGTTAACTCCCTGCCAATAAACTAGCTCTGCCATAGAGCTAGTTTTTCATTATTTTGAATAAATTACACGTGAATACATTTGTTTTATAATTTTTATAGTATTTAAAAGGGTTGAAGTTTCAAATAATCAGTTTTCAAAACGTTTCTGTACTGCCAGTTGTGTAGAATTTCAATAATGCTCTATTTATTGAAATTAATGCTAAAAACTCTGTTTTTAATATCAAAATACTCAAAAACCATACGTCCATTTTTTTTAATAGTAATGTATATGAGCAATCCATACACAACATATTAAAATTTTAGACTTTGATCAAAACATTGCTCTAACGATCGAATAACCTTAAACATAAATTGTTTCAATTCTTTGTTTGTTTGTGAACAAGTGAAAATCTGCCTACTAGAGAACATTTCCGCAACATTACAATAAAGTTTGTTATTGTAATTATCTTTAAAATGTATGCAAAAATGATATAGCGTCGAACCTTTTTTTATCCAATTTAAATCCCCAGTAATTGTAACTGAATCTGTAATGAAAATTTGAACAAGCTCGGCACAATTTAACCGTTTTCAAATATTAAGTGAATGTCCGAGCGCGCAATTTTACAGCCCATTTTTTAAATGAGTGGACGCCCGAGTGTCGTTACCGTAACTGTCAAATAGGCCATTCGATTATAATAAATTTAACAAAACGGTATCGATTTTCAAGAATATCCGGCGTATCCAGTGTAATTTAAAATCTCATCTGAGTTAAAAAACGAAAAATAAATAGCTTTGAAATTTTAGCAGAAAAATTCATTTTTTATTTATTTATGTTTCATAAATCGCAAGGGTCCACTTTACCTTCTTCTTTTTTTTATTTATTCGTTTCAGAGTATCATTTCCCCAGGCAGTATCGTATTTTTATGACGGATAAAGAAAAACTATGGCAGATTTTTTTTTTTAATAAATATAATAATAAAATCAATTATAGGTACAATTTCTTACTGATTATGAGTTGTTAGACGAGCGCTGTTGGATTTTGGGTAGGTATAAATTAATTTATATTATAATTTAATTATATTTGAAACGCATGAGGTGTCCAACTGTACACAGAAAAACGGAGAAAAACGTTGACGTGGGTCAAAGAAACCTTGTTTTATATATTTTATAACAAAAACTATATTTTATTATTATAAGAATGTACCTTTAATCCAACTTTATAATTGTTTTCGTCAGACAATATTGCTTTAAAAAGAATCAATAATATAGTTTGAGTAATAAGAGTATCCATATCCTTCAAAATATATTGTAAAGCTCAACGTTTGTCGGTCCGTCCGTTAGTGCCCTTATTACTTAAGAACCACTAATCCGATTTACGTGTGTAACAAGGAATAAGCAGCCCGACGATAATAGTAGATCAATCAGAAAAAATCGTAAACATCTCGACTCCTATGCGAGAAACCCACACTCCCGTGGTATTTTCTCCGCTGGATCGATGGAAACTAATTAGAACCATCTATACATGACAGGGGGTAAAATATTAACTCCCATTGGGAGTCGATGGTTCTGCTAGTATTTTAAAGAAAATATTGTATTCGTTATATATTTATGTATTAACGAGGATTTCATAATAATTTGTAATGAGTGGAAATTTTTGTAAAAATTATTTTGAAATATAACGAAATTTCAAACATGTTTTTTACTAAAAAATTGTATTCACGAGTTTATTTAATTATTATTTTTTAAATATTGTAAATAAAACTTGTATTATCTAGAAATTGAAACTTTTTATATCATATTAAAATATTTCATTAAACATTGTTTGCAAAATCACTATTCTTCTCTACTTTATTCTGTTTCGTTAAGGCCTCATAATATATACTTTTTTTATTTCCATTGTCGCTAAATCCAACTACAATATTGAATCAGAGAATACGAACGCACACAAAAAAAATGACGATTGTACGATATCCAGAATACACATGATATATTTTTCAGAAGCTCATCCAATTTCACGTAAGTTAAATCTAATAATGTATAAGTGACGCAGAGAAATAAATTTTTCATGCGTGTCCCGATCGACAAATCTGAATGAGCCGCAATCATAGCTTGATGAACTAAAATCGAATCGGTCAAATGATTAATGGCGTAACATTTGGGATCGAAGCACACCTGAGGTACCTAAACAATGGCAGTCGAAAAAAAATACGAATAGATTTTATCCTTATCCTTAATATAAAGCTCAACGTCTGTCTGTCTGTCTGTCTGTCTGTCTGTCCGTTAGTGCGCTTATCACTCGAGAACCACTTATCCGATTTACGTGATTTTTTTTTAATTCATAGGTACATTCTCTGGCCAGGTTTTAGGCTATATTTTGTTACGTTAGGTAACATAACAACTAAGCAGTGACGATAATAGTAAATCAAGTCGGAAAAAATTTTGCCGACGGCGCGCTGTTTTGCAATACGCTGCCTAAACCATTGAATATATAACAAAATAATGTATTAAAGAATTGTGTAGAATCAAAAGTGCTACAATAAAGTCCGCGACACCATATGTCTACTCTTATATTTAAGCCACAATGACTGCTTTTATGTTATAAAGAAAACATAAAATATTTGGGTTCGGTTTACATGGAGTTTTGACCTGCAAAACTTCAATCCTTATCGGAATAAATGATTACATCGTCATAAGTTCTTAATGTAGATATAATTTACCTTTTACAGAATCCAATTTGGTCTTTTGGTTTAGGAAATAACGTGTTATATACATATAACGCGACAATTCGCGCGTGTTATGATAAACTGACGCCCGGGGTGGCGGAGTGAGAGGAGATACAGCGCTCGGCTAGCAGTTGTTTATGTTGCGCAGGGCAGAGGGACAGGCTGGTATTTTTTGATTGTCAATTGTTTAATTTGTTTTCAATAGTTAAGTTTTAAATTTAAATAGAACAAAAATTATTTTTACTTTTTGTTCTGATTCGCTTTTGTTAGGTAGGTAATTTAAGTGTTGTTTGGTTTTTATTAGAAAAATAACTAATCGTGTTTATACTTAATTCAACTATATATTTTTTAAATCCTAAACAATATTTCCGCGAGCGAAGCCGCGTGGGCCCACCTAGTATCTAATATATTTTAAATTGAAGATAAATTAACTCACTATAATTATAAAGAATTAGTTATTATTATTATTATTATTAATATAGAGCCAATTTAAAAAAAACGCTATCTGCAGCCAGACACTGATAGCCAGAAGTGTTCACGCAGCATGGCTGCAGACATTAGCATTATGGGCTGAATATTTAAAATGCATTGACTGCATCCCATATAAAAGATAGCAACTTTACTTTAATATAATATTTCAATTATAATAAATATTATAATGAATTATTATCTTTCTTAAATCCCAAGCAAATGAGTTATAGTCGGGGAGGTGAGCGCCAAAATTTGCAACTACTTTCTAAAAGCTGATTTTTGTTTATATTGTCACATTTGTGGTGTAAATATACAGCATGTTGTCAGTCAGCTAGTTTCGTTAGCGTTTGACGGGGGGGGGGGGGAGATTTTGTAACGTATTATTAGGAAGGGGTAAAAAATAAATGTGTGCATTTTGCGTGACGTATTTTATGGACCCTCCCCTTAATTAAAAGTTTTAGAGAAATAGGCTAGGTACCATGTTATATTTTCATAATCCCGAGTAAGACTATAGGTTCCGTCTGCAAGTTTAATATATGTATTTGCTATTTACAAAGTACTGACAGTTGTATTATGTTGTCTATGGATTTTGTGTGTGGTTCCATTCAGTGTGAAATATGCAGACAACATAATGAGAAATTATTTTTATTTTATGAGCATTTTTTTGTATTCTGAGTGTTACAAATTTACTTCATTTCTGTTATATTTAAAATGGTTTCACAGTAATATTCATTTTGAAGTTTAGGTGTAGGGGAGAGGGGGGCATAGTGGGGTAGCGGGGCATAGCGGAAATCTCTTATACAGGTCGAATCAATTGTCGTGCAAAAATTCAAATGGCTCATTTTGATTAGTCGTCAGTCGGTGCGTGAGACAGGCCATTTTGACAGCCGTTTATGCTATATAAACAAAAGAGTTAAAATCAGTGTTTTCGGTAAAAAATACGTGAAATTAAACAGCAATTTTTTTTCGAACCTTATTATATATTGTGGTGGTTATTATTTCGTTTTGTAGCAGTGCTTTCTGGATTTCATAATTCAACATACAAGATTGTTTGTGAAAAAGGTAAGTTGGTATCAGTTTGTGTTTTGTTGTAAAAGTAACAGTGGGGCATAGTGGGGTATCGTTTAAAAGGTGCCCCACTATGCCCCTAATGCAACTAAGGTAACTTATTTAAAGATAAACAAATGTCTTATTATATCTTTCTTTTAATATTTTTTTCTTGTCAGTCAATTTAAATCAGACAAACAGAAAAGGAGAAGGTTTCTTAACAAGAAAGGTGCAGGAGAAGATGAAGAAGATGGCAAAGCTACTCATTTATGTGCAATGTGTGTTGACGACTAAATTACTTTAAAATTTTAAAGTGTTAATTTTATAGAATACATTTAATTAGTAACGTTGATTTGTTTATTTTTTTGTATCTTATTACGATAAGCAGGTTTTCATTTGTACCAAAGTTTTGTTGTTCCTTTATTATTTTAATATTAAATAAAATTATATAAAAATAAATAAATATATAGATTGATATTGATGCCAATGTTGATCTAAAAGATTATATTGTTGATAATAAATACTATTACGTTTGGAAGCTATTTTTCTATTCGAATTTTTACTATCCCACAATGCCACATTAAGTACCCCACTTTACCCCCATATACGGGGCAAAGCGGGGCAAATCCCATTTTATATTTATGTATTCCCATATCGTAGAGTTCTTATCGTAATCGAGAAATATATATCTATAGTCATTCTCAATGGGTTAAACTATGATATTGAGTTAAAATTTGTTATTTAATCATAATATTTTATCTTGTAGGTATGCTTGAGTCTTAAGTACCCCACTATGCCCCCCTCTCCCCTATACATGAAAAAAATGAAACCTGAAGAATTTTTTTCCAGTTTTTTCCTGTACATCCCGAGCAGTAAGCGACAATTTATCATTATAAAATATTTTTTGCTGTCTAAAACTGTAATTATATTTGCAGATACTCAATATAAATTGATAGATAAACTGCAAACATTACTGCCTAAAATTATATTATAACAGTTTCAGAGAGTAAAAAATATTTTATAATAAAGGTTGTTGCTTACTATATGGGATGTACAGGGAAAAATTGTAATTCTTTAGTTTTTTTTCCGCGAATCCTCTAATATTTGCCAGTTTTTTTTTATTGAAATATTCTGCTTTAAGGGGAAAAAGTCTTAAAAATGAAAAAAAATTCAAACGATCGCCATTTTGTGAAAAAATAAAATAAAACGGCTACGTGCAACGATAGCTACATTCATATACATAGATATTGATACAAATTTTATTTATTTTTTTTCATATAATCTTTCTGGAAATTTCGAATCAACCATAGAGAATAATATTTTTTTTTAGTCGTCACATCGAGGCTCATAACTTTGTAAATATTTAATATTTTTCAATAGAAATTTATATTAAATAAGTTGAATATTTACTTAATAAAACGTCCTTTACCTGGTTCAAAAATAATTTATTATATCTGTGAAAAAAATTCCCAAACATTAACAATTTTTTGACACGTCACAGTGGCTATCCCCTTTAAAAAATAAAATATGTAATAATAAATTTAAAATTGTTTCACAAGCTATGAAAGTTACTGTAAATCTTGGCTTCTAGGTGTAGACCGCGTCAATTTAATAGCTCATCAGATGCCAAGATAAAAACTTGTATTTTTCGTGAAAATTCCTCATTTCATCTTAGAAATTGAATGTTAATATTACAAAGCATCGAAATTAGAAATTAAATATTAAGAAAATCTTCAAACGACATAAACCGCCATATGTTATTTATGAAACACTTCGTAGTAGTAGCAATCATAAAAGAGCGAGTGTAATTTTTGCATTTTTATTTTCCCAGAATGACAGCGCCACAGGTATATAGAGTTAACTACGCTCGTAACATTTACAAAATAACGACTGTTTCGCTATAAATGTAGCCATGCGTCAACAGTCTTGCTAACTGTCAAACTGATTGAGATAAAAATGTCGTGTTACTCTAATAATTATTAATTACTGCACATATATTATTGAAGAGACAATCAGTGACGACCCTTGTCTACCAGCACGTGAACATTTTTAAATTCAGGCCTGGAATAAATACTTTTTTGAAATAAATATGCACAAAGCAAAATAATTCACGTTTAGTTAATCAGTTGTTTTCAAAGCATTATTACGTCAATTCTAAAGAATAATCACGGCTATGATACATATTATAAGGTAAAAAATTGTCATTTTTAGTTAATTGTTAATTTACAAAGTTTCGAATAAACATTAATCGTGGATTGAAAACAACTGATTAACTAATCGTTAATTATTTTGCTTTGTGCAAACCGAGGTAAAGGTCACTAAGACTTTAAGATACATATACAATATTTTTGGAGGGAAGTAGTTCCTTCACAAATATTTTTTTACTTGAAATGACGTATTATGCAAACTATAAATGTACATTAACATCTTCCTATATTACGTACTGGAAGAATAAATACACACGAAACATATTATTTATTTAATTTAAAATAAATCTTAATACTAAATAGGTAGTATTTATTAAGAACATTTTCTGATTTTTTTATTTTTTCCTTTACTTGTGCTATGAGACCTACCTTCGTGCCAAAAATCAACCGAGAAAAAGGGTCGACATACAGACAGACGGACAACAAAAAGAAGATAACGTCTAATACTTTTTAGAATACTTTTGTTTAGCAAAAATATATTTTTTTGACTCAAAAAAAATCGATAAACCGCTTTTTACTGACACGTTTACCGAATTAAATGTAATTTAAAAAATGTCGATACATTAAAATCTATAATACCAAAGGGTCAGTTCGCGGTGACGGATGTGACATTTCAACTCGGATTGGAGTTCATAATTTCTAAATAATACTTACTAGTTAATAACATGGTTTTACCATTTTTCTGTAGATCTTAATGTCATTCATATATATTGAAAGAATAAAAGGTCTACGGTTATTTTACAAAAAAAAATGCCAACGTTCAAAGCCCTGTGACGGGTGTGACGCCAACTATTGAAAGTCTTGCAGCCTCTATTAAAAATCTCAAAATATTAGCGAAAATATTGAAGTTACTTTATAATAATCATACTTTAATATGTTACGAATAAATTATTTTTTAATAACACAAGAGCTTCAAGTAAATATGTAATCTATTTAACTCAACAAACATTGTGACTGGTGTGATATAAAATTGTAACTGGTGTGACATGTTGAATAAAATGATACAATAAGAGTACTATTTGTGTGTTTATTTTCTTATTGGTATATTATTAACTAATACTTATAACAATTATTTATCAAATACATCAATAGACTCATTAAATTTATAATAAATGCGGTCACCATTAGTCATTATTGTTAGTGAGGGTAATTTTTTTTTGGCCAAATGTCACGTTTGACATGTAATTGTCAAAGACTTTTAATAGTTTGCCACGATCATCACTTATTCTTAAGTAAGTTATTGTGATTTCACCTTATTTGTTGTCTTTTTTGAAATATTTTGAAATATTTTGAAAATTAACTAAATTTTTTTTAATTTTCTTTTGATTTATGAAAATTGATGTTAAACAGCCATTGATTTTATATTTTAGTATTCATTTTCGTAAAATATTTTTTTAACTATCTGGCATCGATTACCGCGGACTGACCCCAAAATAAGAATCTTGGAGACATTTCTCGGTTTGTGATGAGCCACAATACAACAATTGCTTATTAAGTAATACTACAATTAACCTTGACATACACAAGTCAGCGGAAATACACCAAACTACTGCATATGTACATATGTAAGTATAATATACTGGAGTGTTCCAGATTTTATCGCATCGCTAATAATTTCGGCGCTCGTTTTATGACGCTTGCTGGAAGTGTTTCAAATTTGATTCAATTGATATGGTTTGTCAAGGACCTGGCAAATGTCAGCTTGTGGTATCGACAATAATATGATCTTATCCTTCAAACTTAAATTGTTCTATTATGATATAATAGCACGTGATATTTATCTCGTGTGCATTGTGCATTCATATTCTACTAACTTATTGTTAATTACACATATCTCCCGATTTACACGGTAGATAGGTTCTGCACAAAACCGTGTAAACTGAAATCTTGGATTTTGTTAAGTAAAATCGTGTAAAATGAAAAAAAAAAACAAAATGTGCATAATTCAGTAATTTATTTAAGTAAAACTAAAGTCAGACATCTTGGAAAACTCAAAATAGTTCTTAGTTCATAAAACAACAAACATATGAAAGTATAATAAAGTAGATATTTAATTTATTTTACATTTATTGTATTGTGAAATATTTACGCACAGATTACCGGGATTCTCCTAAATGTATATTTTACAAGCCCGGGAATCCTCTGTTCTTTTTATCAGGTTACCGAAGGAAAAAAATTCAAAAATGCCACCAAATCTTTGTATAGACGTATATGGAGCGGAAGAAACATTTTTACTAGTTTTTTTTTAATTGTCAATTTATAAATCGTGTAAAACAAGTGCCGTGTAAATCGGGTGATAAGTGTATACATTTTTGAAGACTGTAATATTCATATGAAGACTCTTCACCACACAAATAAAGTGTGTGTACTTATGTGCATGCACTAGAAGTTATTGATTTATAACAAACTAGTACCTGTTGTATACAGCATTGACTGGGTAGGTGTCGAAATGTCACCTAATTAGTTTAAGAAAATACTACTCATGATCCAATAAAATAAGGTCTGGGCCCATATTTTCGAGCTCACTCGAGAATATGTCGATTCGAGTTTTTCGTTCGAGATTTTAAATCTCGCATGCCCAAGAGCAGTCGAGATTTTTCATTCGACATTTCTATAGAAAAAGTCGCATCGAGATTTAGTCTAGTCATTATAATACTTGGGCTAGAAAAAAATGACAGAGTGCGTTTTTTTTCAAGAAATTGGTACATTTAAATGTATATAACAAAGTGATAACTCCCTCCCCCCCTTCAAAGGGGGGTGCATAACTTTCTAGTGGCTTACAAAGCCGTGTAAAATCAGTTTTTTGGGTATATAGTAAATAGTTATAGAAATAGAGAAAAAATCAATTAGCGACGTCGAGTTTGGAGATTTCGTCTGAAATGAGTTACGTTTGACTGATGTATTTAATATGTCTTTAATTGAATTTCAAAATGAAATTTTTAATTATAATAGAAAAAAGAGTGCCCTAAATACTGCTTGGCACCCAATGTCGGAATCTCGAAAAATGTTTGAGTTATAAGCTCTCAAAGTTCTATTATTTATTACAAAAATTTTAGGAATAGTATTCATGTTTTTCGACGACCCCAGAGAAGACCTTCTACACCGAATAAAATAAATTCCAGCTAGGAATTTTAATGCCCTAATTATTGGTTTCTGCCTGACCATGATTACTTTAAATTGTTCAAATTATGGGAAAATATATAAAGCACATAATTTAAGTTTTAATAATCACAATTGTATTCAAAAACAGTGTATATCCGCCGTTTTATATAAATTTCTTGTCGAAGACGTATAACATTAACAAGAATTTATATATATCCTTAAAAATAATTGATAGATAATTAAATCATAGAAAAAAATAAAATAAAAACTATTATGTAAACAGTATTGGCCGTTATTTATTTATATATATTCCGTTTATCACAAATTTTTTGTAAAAAATGGCGATGACATCACAGTATAAAACAAATGAACTGTCGAGCAGACCTTGTCTTATTGGATCAACAATAAGATTACGTGGAAAGAAGCTACCAAAGTTTTTTATCAATTCTTTCGTACATACATAGTTTTGAAATACATATAATTTTGTCGCAGTATATTGCATAATTATAGGTCAGGGGTTCCCAATCTTTTTGCACATAGACCCTTTTTCAAGGAATTACAAAGTTCATAGACATTCCTTTAATTTTTTGTGAATTAAAAAAATATAAATTACTTGTTTTTTTTAACTCTCGCTTTGCATAAAAAGCATCGAATTTCAAAACATACAAATTTCCCATAGACCCCCTAAATACCTTTGGTACACTATAGACCACGTTGGAAAACCCTGTTATAGGTATGATTCAGTGAAATTTTTCTTTACTGTTTATTCGTTAACTTACAAACATATTCTACCATATAAGTTTCATACAAATCTGTTTAGCGTTAATATGCAAACTGTAAGAGAAAAAGTGAAACTTTTTTTAGAAATATAAAATCAGGAAGTATAAAAACAGTGGTAATTATTTTGACATCTGCACAGTTAATAAATTATCCAATTTGTACTTTTGTTTTTCACCATTTGAATAGTTGCGTCATATTTTTTCATTTTTGAACAATAATGTCATGTTTATTACCACTTCCAAACAACTTTATTTATAATTTTATATATGTTGTTGTACTACATTATTTTCAACCTTTATGAGTTGAGTAATAAATATGTGTTACAGTTTTAGTTGTGTGGAAATTGCTAGCGAAAAACTCTTTTGTTTCAACTACAAAATGATATTATGATTATATTTCACTTTTTACAGTGAATTTAATTTATATTTTTTAATATTCGCTGGGTGCAAAGTAGGTAGTGGGGGAAACGAAATCGATCACAGCGCACAACGTGGCAAAAAATAACACTTTGGGTGGACTAACTGTCATTTTTAATAGGCTCGTTTTTCACTGAAAATAGAAAGGTCAACATGGTTAATCCCATTATAGACTATGTGCAAGGGGGTGGAGTTAGAAATAATGTCGATGCGAGTGTTCGTGGTGAGCAATATTGTAAAATTATCGGCGCCAAAATTTGAGGTTATGCTGTCAATGTAAACGAATTAATTATTTCTCTATTATACGTCATAATTAAAGAGAAAAAATAATTTTCACGTACCTTTTATGCTATACTATTTATATTATACCTATGCAAACAGTTAAATTAAATGATATTTGTTTAATAAAAAATTTCACGGTATTAAACATATTAAACAATGATAGAGAGTTGAATCCATTCAATCCTTCTCTATTACCCGCTAGCGGCGCTAATACACTTCGTGCACATAGCCAGTAGTCATAAATAATCGTCTAAATTGTATATATTACGATATTTTATTGAAACTATTTGTTTGTTAGTACGTCAAAGTCCACCCAAGTTGCATCTAAAGTCCACCCGTTAGTTGGCGCTGTCATCGCGCACGCTGCGAATAGTCCACGCGCTTCTTATCCGAATAATTGGATTAAATTTATTTACTGTCAATATTGATTTATATGAATTACCAATGTTCAAGGGCGATGAGTTATCTAACATTGAAGATATCAATGCAGTACATTTCCTTAAATAAATTATAATTTAATTTTTACTTATGTACGTATACGTTCAATGTTATTTTTCCATAAGTTATATATTTTATGTTACAGTGAAGGCATATTTTTATTCGTAGATATTTTATCTACTCAGTGCTCAAAATGTGATAATTAACGACCAATATGTATGTAAGTCAGTTTCAAATTATTAAATACTAGCGGAATCCCGCGGCTTCGATCGCGTAAACTTCAGAACTAATGAGAACCCTCCATACGTGATAGAGAACGACATTACATTTTTTTATATTGATTTTTATTTATAACCTATATAAAAAAACGTAAATATTTCGGATCTTAGTTAAAAATTGTAAAAACTACCTTCGCCATTAGGGGTTGAATATCGAATTTTTTATTGCAGATTATTTTGCCTGACTCCACCATTATAACGTAAGCAGCTATACAGATAAACATACCAAAACACAGATCCTGTCTACCCCCGCCATTAGGGTTTGAATGTCGAAATTTTTATTTTAATAGATGACTATTTTGTCCGAATTTACCTTTATAAGTAAAGCAGGTACGCAGAACAATCATATCTAAATCAATTCTCGTCCCCGTCCCGTGCTATTAGGGCTTGAATATCGAACTTTCATTTTTAATTGAATATAAATTTGTTAGAGTTTACATTAATATCATTATGAAGATAAATATATCAAAATTTCCCCCTCCCCTCCCATTTCCCATAAGGGTTGAATTTTCGTAACTGATATTTGTCTTGTAGAGTACTTACTTGTGCCATGTTTCATTCGGTGAATACGAAAAAAGATATTTTACAAATTTTTCCACCCCCCTAACACCTTAGGAGTTAAATTTTGAGAAATTTCATATTATTTATATTGTAGAGTATGTTCCATAAGTTTCATTATAATGCAAACAAAAAATACTTTTTTATATAAACTTTGACACCCTGTTTTAACCCCGTAGGAGTTGAATTTCAAAAAATCCTTTCTTAGTGGGTGCTTACATCATAAAAGGAAGGCACCTACGAAATTTCACGTTTCTAGGTCCAGAGGTTTGGGCTGTACGTTGATATATGAGTGAGTGGTTAAGGACAAACTCTTTTATAGATATAGATTTTATTGGGTTCAACAAAAAATATAAATAATATGGATTGGTCAAAAACATTTTTTAAATGCATTAATAGAGTCGTCAACTTTTTACAAATAAATACGGTACCTACTAAAAAATAAAAAGTTGTAATATCTATACAAATTAACACATAAAAGCAAGTATATAAATATAAAAATTAGGTTAGAATCGGTTAGATCAGAATATTGTATTTTGATTATTATAAAATTACAAAGTATATTTGTAATAAATTAAACCGAAAACAAAATTTTAAAAAACTACTCCAGTACATATTATTTTAAAGTATGAACAATATTATACATAATACGAAAATGTATAATATATAAAAAAATTCGGCATAATAAACTTTGTATATATATTTATAACAGAATCAATATTAAACTAACAATAAAAAAATATATATTGTAATGAGCTCTTAAAGGAAATGTAAACTTTTAAGAGGGTTGTTGAAGAATTTTAAGAAATAATGCTCAAAAATAATTTTTTAAACCGAGAATAGAAAACGCTACCAAGAAAAACTTGCTTGACGTGAGTAATAAGTACTTTTCAATATTAATATACCAATTAATTCGATATTTACAATAATAATTTAGATGGTGGAGACTCTAATGTAAACTGTTACAAGAAAATGTATTTGAAAAAAGGACTTGAAAAAAAAATAACGAAAAAAGTATTTATATTTTATTTAAAGAAAAATATCTTAGGGTCACATAGTCCTAAAAGCAGTTTCTAAACCTTTATTGTAAGTTTAAACTTCAATTTGAATATGATAAAAATATTAAAAAATACGTGTCCAAATCGATTCATTGGAAGCACGATTTAAGTTTCTAAACACAAATTTTAATTCCAAATTAATTATACCCAATAAATAAATTCAAAATGCGTTAACTTGCAAAATAGTCGTTAAGTAACGGTGAATTGAAGTGGGTGTAGCTAATATATAGAGATGCAATAAGTTACTTTACAAATTAAATATAATAAATCATTAAAATTTAAAACAAACATAAGCCAAAAAAACGTAGAAAGCAAAAAAAACATTACTCCAATATTATTATCCCTTCATTAATTCGACAAATAAATCGGCTACACAAAAATTTAACCAACAAAAATGACATCAGGCAAAAAAAAGTACGTAATACGTTGAAATTGACATTCCTATAATTTTTTCATGATAGTCGACTTTATTAAACAGCTTTTCTCGGTATCTTCCGCGTGATCTCATGTATTTGCGTTCAGTCCCACGTTATGGAAATTGTGTAGTGTGTTCACACACAATTTAATTGACATTCAATACCTCAAAGCATAAAGCTTAGTATGAATATTTCATGGAATCAATAAAGAATTAATTTTTGTGGATAACAAAGAGAGACATTTGACAATTTTGTATATAACGTATTGAACATTTCTCAGGTTTTTTTCGATATTATTTATATGGCCAAAAAACGCAAAACGTGATTTCTAGAAGTAACTAACCAATTGAGATGTCTTGACGTGAATATGATCTAAAAGAAAGAATTTTTGGAATGAGTGAAAATATTTTTTTTGTTGGATTTATTTGAAACATAGCATAAATATTCTACAATATAAAAATAATGAAATATGTAATAGTATTTTTTTTCATACGTGTCTAAACAACAGTCAATAAAGGGGTGAAAACTACCCTCAAAATTTTAATTTTAAATACTAATAAATACCTCTACTAATTTATACGTCTAGCACACTGTAAAAAAATATTTGATTTCGAAAAAAATTGGTTTTAATTTATATTCAGAACACATGTATATTGTATACCTACATTTAATGGAATATTTTACTTTGTTAATTATTAAAAGTTTAATTTAATTTGAAAATTGAAATAGACAGAATGGTATATAATAGTAACATGTACTAATTTGCTGTAATTGCAGAGCTAGTTTTTCATTATTTTGAATAAATTACACGTGAATATATTTGTTTTATTATTTTTATAGTATTTTAAAAGGTTGAAGTTTCGAATAATTAGTTTCTAAAACGTCTCTATATAGCCAATTGTGTAGAATTTCAATAAATAGAGCACTTTCGGCAAGTTCTCTCTTTTATCGTGTGTTAAAAACTCTATTTTTAATATCCATTTACTCAAAAACCATACGTCCAATATTTTAAATAAAAATTAATAAAAAATCCATAAATAACATATTAAAATTTTAGATTTTTATCTATACATTTCTCTAATGATGGAATAACTTTAAATTCAAATTGTTTTTTATCGTATTTTAAATTAAATTGTTTCGACTAAAAATATGTATATTGTAATAATCTCTATCCGGTGTTCACACTGAAAAGACAAAACAGCAACACGGTGTTTTAAACCACTTCGTATTTTAAAATGTATATGGAGTTTATTGCACTTTTGTAAAAAGACACGATGTTACTGTTTTGTTTCTTCGGTGTAAACACGGCATTATGTCTTAAAAATGTCTTTAAATCCAAAATGAAAATAAATACGTATTTAACCTTGTCCTTTCTGACCTTAAAATGTCACGCCATAAAAGAAAATGAGTGAATAAATTAGTTACCACTGGAATATATCAATGTGTAAATTATATGTTGAACTGAGAAATTGGAAGCAAAGAAAAAGGAAACAGTCGCAGCACCAAATCATTTGGGGGTGGTTTAAACTTTGTACCCGTAGGCGGCAAAAACATAAATCAAGAACTGCTAACAAACATCTGAAGATAATTTGTTCGGATTGTTAAAAAGAATAAATAAATATCAATGAAGTGTACTTAGAATGTTCTAAATGTATGAAAACATCTACGTGAACTCTTGATGTGTATTTTGAATATAAAATGTTTTTTAAAGTTTGAAAGAATTTTTTTTGAATTACAAATTTGTGTTGAGTAGTCGAAATATTCGAATTACTTTAATTTTAATATTTAACGAATAGGCGTTTGTATTAGCGTGAAATTATTTATGTAAATTTATTATTTGCATATCAAAATATAGTGCTTTTATTATTTACTGTGTATACTTTTGATTATTTAGGTACAAATTATTCGGTTTGTGATTATGTAAAGAATTTAATTTTCTAAGGATATTATTTTCTTCATAATATAAAATGTTGGATGACTAGATAGATTTTTATATGGATTAAAATTAATATAGGTACAAAAATAATGTAGACATTGAAAATAAACATATTAAATTTGCATTTTTTGCCAGCTTCGTATGTCTTTTTATGAGAGGTTATCAAAACACATGAAAATTATTAAATAAATCAAATAAAATTTTTAAAATATAATATACAAACATATTATGTAGTTTATATCTGTACGATATTTTATAATTTTTGAGTCCAAACGTCGTTTTATAGGTAACTAGCTGTTACCTGCAACTTCGTTCGTGTATAGGTATATATTATTGTATATGGTTTGCGTGGAATTTAGGTTAGATAGGAACTGTCACTTATGGTGAAGAAAAAAATGAAGAAAGATAGGTATGGCAGATTTCTGTTGTAGTCAATAAAACAGATCACTCGTAAAAATGTCATTTATATCTTTTTTTTATCTAATATTTTTTTTGGGTACAATTCTCAGGATATAAAAGAGCCTATGTCCTTTTTCAGGATGCAAACTATCTTCTTGCCAAATTTCATTATGATCAGTTCAGCGATTTAGTCGTGAAAAGGTAACAACCAGAAAACCAGACACATTTCAGCATTTACATACAATATTAGTATGGATGCATAGTAGTAACTACATATAATTAAACAAAAAAGCTACAATAAACAATTAACGGTGGTTTACAAAAAAACAAACAAAAATACAAAACGAGTATATAGGTACATTATGTCAATAATTAAGAAAATCAAAACGTTTTCGACGAGCGGTTTTACGCTATCACAAATAGTGTTTGAACGCTTGCAGCAATTTTAGAACTAAACGAAACTTGTTTGCACTCGTGGTGTACAAATAAAAATAATTGATTCTGTGTATTGATCGATTAACATACCTCAAGCAATGATAAATAAAAACTAATCTGTCCTGATCAATTACTGAACTTATTTTGACAAGATTTTCACTGCGAAAAATAAGACCCTACGATTATTTGGGACTAGAAGAAAATTATAAAGGAAAATTTACAATTCGTATTTTATTATTAATTAGAATGTAGCTTTAAATATTGATTTAACTGAAATTAAAGAAAAAATACAATTGGTCATTTGATATTTTGACGGAGAAATACGTTGTGCCTGGCGGGCACAGGTGGTACTAGGGGAAACCTCGGAAACACGAATGCAACGAGACATGCAACTTTTTAAAAGCTTATCTCCGGTACTAAAAATATTAAGTTATAATAAAAAATAGTTCTACCTCTTTACCCCTTAACCCTTAAATACAGTAGTATAAAAAAGTTAAGCTTTATTTCATAGGATTTTTTAAATATTATTATAGCCTAGCTGACCTTATTAACTAATAATAGTAGGTATATATTTTCCATAATTAAAAAGTGAAAATAGACGTCGTTCTACGTTATTCTCTGCAGATCATTATTTTTTTATAAAATGTATAAAAGGACAGTAAATTGTAGTGATATTGTTGTTTAAATCGCCACTAATGTTAGTATATAGGAACATGTTTAGATGAGCCAGTCGTATGGGTATTCACTCCATTTGAAATACATCCAGACAAATAAGCCGTAGAGAAATTCTAGTACAAAACACAGTAAGTATTGTACCTAAAAATGATCTCAAAATATTTCCTTTAGAATAAAATTTAAAATGTAAATTTTTTCTATGTTAAAAAGAGAATTGTGTGAAAAACAGGATCCGTTTATTTTTGTCGACAGTTATTTCAAAACGCAGTGTAAAAAAAGTTCGCGTTAAAACAGGATTGAATGTATTATGTCTATTTTACACCAAACAGACAAAACACGTTTTTTTTTTAAACAATTCGTATTTCTAATACTAATATGGGGAACCATACATAACTTTTTTTTTATTAATATAACACAACCTCACAAAAAAGGTAAAGTTTTTAAAGAGACCATTCTATGTATTTTGAGGTGTGAATCCGAATTTGAGATCAAAATAGGACCTTATTCGATTTATTTTGATCACAAATTCAGATTCAGTATTTCTAAAACCGCTGAATTATTGAATTACATGACAAATAATGTAATTTATTAGTTATTTATGACTTTATTTTTGTTTTATTATGTTTAAATTGATATAAAATATTACTAAAATTTTTTGAATTTTAGATTTCGTTAAAAGTATGTTTATTATATAGAAAATGACGTGAAACATTGAAATTTTCAAACCGCAGGCCTGTATCTCATAACGTTCTTTAGATATGGCCTCTCAAAGTTTTAGTTTTTTCAAAATTTTTGAGAAAAATGGCTGTAACTTTTGAACGTATAATCGGATTTGATTTTTGTCGACGGATTTGAAATCAGCATGCCAAAATCTATATGTTTACATATATAATACTTAAAAATTCGACAAAAAATTTTTTGTCAAAAATCGGCATTTTTTAAGGTATACCCCTTGGAAAAATTTAAATTTTCAGCAAAAATTATTTTTTCTAATCTTAAAGCATAATACATGTCATTTTATAGATTTTTTGAGGCTGATTTCAAATCCATCGACAAAAATCAAATCCGACCACACGTTAAAAAGTTACGGCCATTTTTCTCCAAAATTTCGAAAAAACTAAAACTTTGAAAGGCCATATCTCGAGAACGAGTAAAGATACAGACCTGCGGTTTGAAAATTTCAACTTTTCACATTATTTTCTATATAATGAACACACTTTTAACGAAATCGAAAACACAACATTTTTCAGTCATATACAGGGTGAGTCATATCAGGTGGAACAAACTTAAACCGTTGATTGAGAAAATAAATTTATATTCTTGTTCTATAATTAAAAACAAGAATAAATCTGTATGTAAATATACCTACAAAAATGCATCCTTGACAGCAGATAACAATTTTAATTTCGTTTTTTTTTAGTTAATTAATAAAGCACGAATTAAAGTAATAAAACTTGTTATAATTCTATTAGGAGTCATATTAAGAGGAATATTTACACCAACTATTTTTCTTATTTTTAGTACTAGAACAAGAATATAAATTTATTTTGTGTAAATTTTAGCATCCGTATTAAGCTAAATTCTGCAAAACTATCTTCCCCATCGTATTTCTCGTAAACGGTTGATCTTATGACAAATTAACAATGTATATTTATGTGTATTTTGTATCATATGACCTTATAAAAATACCAAACATAAGAAAAAAGTGAAGAACAAGAAAATGCTAGATAAAAATTAGAGGGCCCACAGGCCCTATACATTCCTGGTCTAAATAACCATTGTTTGATACTGGAAATCGATAACACGTATTATTACTAATCCAGGTATAAATTTTCATTGCTGTATCACAATGGGTTCTCCAGATATTAAATAAAAACCAATTTTAGTCAAAATCTTTGGGAGTCTGTAGCTCCCTCACGAAGAGTTTCCGGACACATGTTTATATGAACTTTTATGCTTGAAATAATTTTCTCAATCAACGGTTTAAGTTTGTTCCACCTGATATGACTCACCCTGTATATCAATAATTTTAACTGTTTTCTTTATAATTTGTGATTTAAACCAGAGATTATTAGGTAATTTAATTAGAATCGAGATATTTACGATTTTGTATAATGAATAAAAAGCAGAACAAAAGAAAATTTAAATATTTCACACCTTATCACGAATGGAGTTATAATTAGTTGCGAAATTCACGCGAGCGAAGCCGCGGGTATCAGCTAGTCGTATATAAAAGAAAACTTAAGGACATACATACAGACACACGCACAGACACCATTCGGAAATTCACCCATAAATGTAACCGTAATTTGACTCTACTAAAACTAAAATTAAGACAAGACGCTAACTTTATTTGTCTTTCCGTTTTTTCGACGATATTTCTAAATTCTTATCGAGACCAGTCAGATTCAGATAGAGATGAGATTTGAGTTCCAAAAACCGCCGAGAATATTGTCTCGTGTACAGCCCTTGATATTATACATTTCATTTTCAATCATTTCCTTTAGAACATGAAAGTAAAATTTTTAAATGTTTTAAAAACACTTTGTTTTGTTTATTTGGTTTAAATATATACGCCATTATTTTAACTGTATATAGAGAAAAGCGCGTGAAATCCAATGATGCGCCAGCAACCCCTAAACATTTAGGGTACCGCTGTGTGCAGATACACAGACACACTGTAGCGTTATTCATAACGTCTTTTTCAAATCGTAATCGATAGAAATTAGTATTGCGTAATCCCTTTATTATGTAATATTGATAATCTTTGCGAAAAGAGACTTTACGCAAAATTCAGTGGAATACCGCCAAGAAAAATAAAAGCTAGTCGGTCGTTAGTACAGAGAGCCTAGAGTACCACCATAAGATGAAAAGTGTTCAGTGTTAGTCAAATCGGTAAAATAACACAAATCCTCCTTAGTGCTGTAATTCACACCAAGGAGAAAAGTGAGGCTTTGTGGTAGCGACTCATAATATTAAAATTTAAGTGTCAACTAGAAATAAGTAATATTAAATAGTGTTTGATTAATATAATATATTGTTTAAATTAATATAAAAAGTGTTCGCCATTAATAGTGTTTAAGTAACGTGGTTTAAATGATTTGAATGATATTTAAATATTAACGTAGATGTTTCATATATATTCTATGGGTAATATAAATTTTGTTATTTGTTTTTAACAAGAAATTTATAATCTTTGTGATAAAATAGTGTAAGCCATTGTCAAATCATTGTTATGAGTTATGGTTATAATTAAATTTATTTTATTAACTGTAGAAGTGTACGTTTCTAGTCACCTATATAGGTTATTCTGCCTAGCCGATAAAAGGGTAAATAGAATATTAGAAGAAATTAGAACCCAAACCGTTACAACACAGACACAGAGCGCGAGTCCGCGCGCTATTATTTTCTTACTTTTCAAGCATTAATTTCCTTCGAAATTTTGTTTTAAAAACACTTTGTTTTGTTTATTTGTTGTAAATACATACGCCATTATTTTAACTGTACAGAGAAAAGCGTGAAATACGTTGATGCGCCAGCAACCCCTAAACATTTAGGGTACCGCTGTGTACAGATACACACAGACACATAGACGCAGAGCGCGAGTCCGCGCGCACCGCGAGTGTGTTATCAGACGGTGCGCTGTTAGTTGAGACCCGACATCGGGCTTGAGCACTCGCGTCCGTTTCGCGCACTTCTGCCGCCGCGTGTTCATTGTCTAGGACACACACATACACACACACACACACAGGCACACAACTCTGTGTATAACCGGCTGCGGTGTTTGTTATTAGTTTAAACTTTACGTCGATTTGGGTTGGTTTAGTTTTTTTTTTTAAATTAGTATTGTGAATTTTTTTAATGGGAGAATTTTATAAGTTTTAGACGGTTATTACACTATCAAATAAATGTCATATTTCTTTGATCAAATAAATTTTATCACTTTTTTTTGTTAGTGTAATATCCGCCTATGTTAAATGTGATAAAAATTTTTAAATTAAAAAAATATGACAGTGTAATAAGTCATCTTTTATAATATTCATAATATTTCTCTGATAGTAGATAATGACAATCTCAATATTTGATCAAATCTTTGACATATTTATTTGATAGTGTAATAGCCGCCTAAGAAAAAGGGAAAATTATATAATCTTTCGATTCACAAAATTTTTATACCATAGAAAATGAAAAAGGTGTCACAATTTTTTTGTGCTTTCGTGTTGTTAATAATATTATAAATGCAATAATTAAATTTATTTTATTATAATATATTTTATAGTAAAATAAATTAAAATGAAGGTCCCTGATAAATTCGATTATTTTTTGTTAATATACATATTTATACATAAAGAAAATAATTTACTTACTAAGTAATTTTATTCTAGCATAACAATTAAATAACAAAAATTGGTTCACATTTTTTAAAACAATATAAAGTTGTATATATATACTTTTCTATGTTGGTATATTTTGTTCTTGATTTCATTTTTATGTAATGTTAAATGCAATTAAAAATATAAATAAATCTATACGAATCATTTCTTTGAAAAAAAAAAATAGATAGAATTTGATAAGGAACGCAAATTTGCAATGACTAGTTTTCAAAATTAATGACTCATAAAATTAGCTACATATAATATAAAATAATGAAAGCAATCAAATTGACATTATATTATATATTTAATATCCTAATTAAAGGTTTAATAAACAAATAAAAAAGATAAAAAACTATTGTACTTATAATAGTAATAAAATTACAGTCGGAAAAAAA
The DNA here is from genome assembly GCA_949319165.1 of Sialis lutaria. Classification (NCBI taxonomy): domain Eukaryota; kingdom Metazoa; phylum Arthropoda; class Insecta; order Megaloptera; family Sialidae; genus Sialis; species Sialis lutaria. The sequence goes on from OX439243.1 coordinate 22,280,034, forward strand.
TATACTGACATTTGAAAAATAACTTACATTATGTATGTATAAATGTATATGTATTCTAACTATGAGGAAAAAATAATAAGACATATGATATACATTTTTGACATGTTTATAAATAACATATAGGTTTAAAGATTACTCAATATAGGAAGTGCGTTTCTTGGTTTGTGGATTTCAACGAAAAACATATCAAAAATTGATCGAAAAAAGGAGCAGAAGTAAACTGTTAAAAAGTGTAGTAAATAAAATCGATTAATTAACAGTGTACATAAACGAATCAAAAAAAATATATAAATTTGTTTTTAAAAAGCAGTAAATAATAATCAAGATCAAAGAACATTATTTAAAGTGAAAAAATATATATATATAAAAACCTAATGACCGTACTACGTGTTTTAAAAGAGTGTTAAAATTATATAAATGTGTCCAAATGTATAAATATATTTAGGCTATAAATATCAATATATAAAGTAAATAGAAATAGCTAATAATTATTTATAAATAATAATATTTTCCTGTTTACTTCGTAGAAATGGATGTATGTTTTAATAAATGCTATAAATGTTTGTGAGGTGACAGAAGAGCAATTATGAATTAATTACTCTATATATCTGATTAACTAATAATTAATTGTTGTACTGTAAGTGACGTGTGAAACAAATGCAGTCTACAACTGGAGCTTTCCGTGTTTAAGGTAATTGATGATAATTATTTCAATTTCGGTATGACACAATTACTGTATTTTGTCTTGAAATCTAACGAGCGTTTGAATTAAAATTATTATTTATTGTTTTATCAATTTGTTAGTGTAAGATACATGTTTTAAGATATCAGTGTTTCTCAACCTTTTAGTATTTGCGACCCAATTTTCAATCACAATTCTCAACCCCCCCGCCCCCCCACCGTCATAAAATAATTTGCACTGAAAAATAGATCTCAGCTAAATATAAAAAAATGCTTTATATTGTCAATTTCTAATATTAAACTTTCTTTCGAAAAACTTTGCTCTGCAAGACAGGTCCAAAGAAGTCGCTAATAATTATTAATCTTGTTTTTAATTGGATATTGATAAATACATTGTGCAGTGCTGATACAATCCTATTTATAAGTGAATTATATCAGTGTAAAAGTAAACGTGTAAGTTGGTTTTTATTTTTTATTCATGTCAGAATGTAATTTATTGCTTTTCATTCAGTAAATTAAATAAATTTTTTAATAATACATTTTTTTCTCAATATGCTCGCGCCCCCCATTCAGTTTTATCACGCGCCCCACAGGTTGAGAATCGCTGTATTATATGTATTTTATCAGGAAATATATATCAACTCTGCCCTATTTTTAATATTGATCACATAGCCTAAACTAATTCTAGCGTCTTAGTTTTCTAATAATGAAAGTTTCATTAAAATCGGTTCAGTAGTTTTTATGTTCATTTAGAATTATTTAAAAAATTTTTTTTCGAATTTGTATTTCTATAAATTTTTTTGAATATTATAATTTGAATTAAATAAAAATGCTTAATGCTAATTATTAATTATCGGCTGCTTGTACCGATCTTAGTTTTCTAATAATAAAAGTTTCATTAAAATCGGTTCAGTAGTTTTTATGTTAATATAGAATTATTTTGTTTTTGTTTTTTCGAATTTGTTCAAATTTTTATATTTTATATTGAATTAAGTAAAAATGTTCAATGCTAATTATTAATTATCGGCTGCTTGTACCGTCAATAAATGTTATTTACGATTATTGTTTTTAATTAATTAGATATTATTATAACTAATTGTACATGCTAAATTACAATTTCTTAGTATTGTGTTTAATTAATGTAAACATATTCTAGGGTCCTAATTTTCTAACAATGAATGTTTCATTAAAATCGGTTCAGTAGTTTTTATGTTAATTTAGAATTATTTTGTGTTTTTTTTGTTCGAATTTGTTCATATTTCTATGAATACAAATAAACTAATTTTATTAAATATTATAAATATTGAATTAAGTAAAAATGTTCACTGCTAATTATTTATTATCAGTTGCTTGTACCGTCAATAAATATTGTTTACGATTATAGTTTTTAATTAATTAGTTATTACTATGACTAATTGTACGTACTAAATTATAGTTAATTAGTATTGTGTTTAATTAATGTAAATAAATAAATAAATAAACTATAAAATTAATAAATTTTATGAAAATGTATAAAAAATCGGGGAATTTTCGGAATTTTCTTTTCCCGATTTCCGGCGTTGGGAAATTCCCAGGAATTTGAAAATAATAGATAGCCCATAGATTGGTATTAATGGACACTATTTGTTTAATGGTATCCATTAGTCAGGTATACTTAATTAAAATGCATCAAATGGATCACTTATGGAATCACTTTGGTGTCCGTCCATCCGTCTCGCAGGCAATTTTTTTCTGAAACTATTAGCACAGATAAAGAGTATAAAAAGTTTGAATTAGATAGTAAGGATAATTTCATGGGGTAAATTGGAAAATAGAAAAAAAACTCAAGGACTCGCGATTAACAGTTAAAAAACCGCACAGAGCTTTAAAACAATCTTAAGTTAACAAGTGCTGTTTTTGTTAAAGGTTCAATAATAGCAATCGACATTTTGAAAAAATATTAGCAATAACCATACATGGTGCCCAAGATAAGCATGAAATGCATGGGGATATGTTACATGTCATACTTATTATTAAAAAAAGTAAGAACCTTTTTTCTGATTTTTGTTTAACAATTTTTGTTTTTCATGGCTTACTTAAATGTTTGTAAAAAATACTTAATAAATATCACCAGTATTTAGTACTTCGACTTATTTTCTATAATAAGTATGTCATGTGACATATCGTTGTAAAGTAGAGTAAAAAACACGTTCAAATGATATAGCCAACTTAGCGGCCCATAAGAAAAACTAAAGTTAGGGCTTGTAACTTGGAAACTAACAGTGATAAAAAAATTCTAAATACACCAAACAATTCTAAACAAAAAAGTACTAATCTACTTTACCAAAAAAGTTATAGTCATTTAAAGAAATTCCGAATTTTCAGTCGTTTGGGTATACCGCCTAAACCACATAAAAAAATTAATATTTTTGATGTTGTAATACTCACCCCTTTCTTACAAATAATTCATCTCATTTAACCACATCTGTATCTCTTACAGTTTAGGATATCCCCATGCATTTCACGCTTATCTCGGACATACTGTATAATTCATTTTCCAAAAAACTTGAAAATAAATGTATTGTTATATTTATAAGTATGACAGCATTTGTTTTAATATTTGTTGTTTCTATTTATTAATAGTGTGTAGGAAAGTAGCAATACAAAACATAATTCAATTTTATAAAATTTTTGTTTGTTCAGATCTTATCCTTGTTCTAAATTTTCTCCTAAATCCACTCAGAAAAAGTCCAACCCAAATTATTATTGTGCGTGTTTATATTTCCACAGAACTATTTTAGTTTATATAAAATATAACATTTGCTGTTCTGTGACACAATTTTAAATTCTAGATGATATAAATTAGTCGAAGCACAAATGTGTTTATAAATAGTATTTTGTTAATGTGTAATATTGTTTAATTTATGCTGCAATATTCTAAATATATGTATATTTGAAAACATACATGTAACGTACATTTTACTTTCTATATTTTTATTCTTATACGGCGTATAAAATATTGTAATAATCTATTCAGTATTCAAAATGAGTAACTCCATATTATTATGATAAACAAATAAAGAGTGGAAATAAGAATGTTGAAAGTAGGTATACCAATAGTGAAACATCTTTTCTGATGGCGCGTTTTAACATTGATATTTTATCTTGAAAAACATTTTATTCGAACAATATTCGACGAGCACTCGTCGTCATTCGTTCACACAAAAAAAACTGTATTAGACTAAGAAAAACTTGTTTTGTATATAACGAAAACAATATTTTCTTAATATAAAAAAAGTACTCTTAATCCAAGTACATTATTTCTTCGTCCAAGAATACTATAGTTGGTTTAAGAATATATTTGTTATCTTAAGAAAATATTGTTTTCGTTATATACAAAAGAAGGTTTACTTGGTACAAGTAAACCTTTCTACCTGTGTTGTTCTCGTTATTTTCCCACACTTGTCTCGAACTTAAATGAAATGAGTATGGTACTGACTGCTTTTTTAGTAAGTAGTAAAGTATTTTACAAGAATTAATACAAACGAGGAAAGTTTGGGTAGATGAAACTATTTTTCCATGCTTCATTTTTATATAACTACCCGAAAAAAATTGTAGATCTGAAGAGATCTACTCAGATATTTTTCACTGGTTTTTGATCTGTGGAGACTTGAAAAGGTCTACAATGATCTACAAATATCAAAAAGGATCTACAAAAATTTCTAAAGAACGTTATAAAGATTAAAAAATCATGAATTTTCAACGTTACAAAGATCTTCAGAGATTTTTGTAGGTCATTGCAGATCTTTGTAGACCGTTGTAGATCTTTAAAAGTCTCCATAGATCAAAAACCAGTGAAAAATATGCAGATCTATCGAGATCTGTGTATATCTCTGCAAATCTACAATTTTTCCCGGGTATGATGGGGATTCCATAGTTAAACTTATTTCTTATATTTGTCTAATTAATAAAGTTAGTCTATTTCGTTTCATTTCAAATCATTTAAAATTAATTGAATAAGTATTTAAGTCTTTGTATTTCCTAGAATCATTATTAATGTTGACATTGGTATAGGTAATGTAACATATGTTGTGTAAACTGTACAATAACAAATAAATATCAAATACTACAAATATCACGAATACACGTCTCTATATGAACACAACGAACAAACTATATATTTGGACAAATAAGGTTTACCGACAAATATTGGAAAATCTACTAATTAGTCAAATATTGCTCGGAGCGCTTGGTTTGCTAGGTTCGATCGAAGTAAAATATTCAAGTCTAGACGTACCATTACATCTAATTGCGTTGTTTTTAATAATATAGATTGTTTTTTAAAACGTTATTTGCCATTTCAATCCTTTTCAATTTCCAATCAATTAAGAAAAACTAATTATTTTATTAAAAAAATGTAAAAGTGATTGAAAAATATCAGTTCTAATTGTATGCTTCATTATCAAATTGCATCAAATCGGAGTAAACTTAATTTAAATGAATTCATTATACAAATATAATTTATATTTTTTTTACTACACTGAAAAAATGTACTGTTAATTTTTTACATAAAAAACATGTTAACGAGAGGACGAAATTTCATTCTGTGAAAAATTTTAATCCGTAACGTAGTAATATTTCATACCAACAGTAACAAAAATTACTATACCGTGTGTTAAAATACTTATAAATCTTAAATAATTATTTTAACAAGTTATAAATAGTCAGATGAAAAAATTTCATTAACATTTTCATTTATTTACGATGCGTAGGAATGGGAAAAAAATAAAAAAATTGCATAGATTGATGAAAAAAAATTTGATCCTAGAAATTTTTAACACCCGATATAGTAAAATTTAAAAGAACGTCTACTACAATTCATTATACTGTATAGCAGTTTCTATGACGGCGATAGGCCAGATATGAAAAGTAATATAGAAACATAATAAAATTATAGAGATTGTACGTGAAAATTTTCATATGCAAGTAAATAAATTTTAATAGGTACTATGTTAAAATTTACTGCAGTATGTCATTGTAATTTTTCATTTACTTTATTTTAAATTCTACCGACTTTTCTGTTAATTTTTTTCGGAAGTTAATTCTGTCCTCAGGTTCACAGAATTTTCTGTTAATTTTTAAAAAAATATTCTCTCCGTGTATGAAAAATATTTACAAATTTTATATATGCATTTATATCTGTATAATTTATAACTAAATTTTGACGTGATACTATTTTAATACAATACAGGAAACTATAAATGTAGATAAACGCTGAAACAAAAATTCAAAAGCTTCAAATTTTCATAAACACGAGAATTCAACAGCGTTGGACATTATTATCATGGTTTTTTACACTATAGATTACATTTTATTCGATAAATTCCAACAAAAATAATATTTATCGGTATGCAAAAAAATGATATCAAATACTATTTTATTTAAAGTATTGATACACCTATATGTAATTTGGCATTGGTAAAACAAGATAATTATGATATCAAAACTATTTTATTTATTTAAAATATTGATGTAGGTCCTATATGTAGTTTGTTATTGGTAAAACAAGATAATTATTTACTATTGAAATATGTATCCATACATTTTGCAGTAGATTAATTTTTTATTAGTTACCTATTTATTATACATTTTCAAAAAATCTAGATGTCGTTTCGACCATATAATAGTAGCTCGATTTTTCATTAGAAAATTAATTTTTCAATCCAAACGTTTTTTTGTAGCAGCATTATACAGAGTGATTTACAACTATTATTATAAAAAAATTAACAGTAGATAGAGAAAGTTATTTAAGCGAAAATTCTTCTTGAAGGAGCTAGAGCCTTTTAAAAAATTTTGCTCAACATTATTATTTATTTAATAACTAGTGAACCCATTGAGGTACAGTTATGAAATTTGACAACCGGTTTAGTATTAATAAGTGTTATCGATTTCCAGAATTAACCAAAACGAATGTATACTTTTTGTCTGTCTGTTTGACATGAAAACAAATAAACCGATTTTAATGGGATTTTCTCTGTTAAGAAATCTAATATCTTATTAGAATTAATAATAATAAAATTAAAATAATTAGAGAAATATACGATTGAATCTATTCAATAATAATTTAAAAAATAAAATGAAAAAGGTAGCAATGATATTGGTTTCACCATATGCATAGATATATGGACAGCGCGCATTCGTGTTTACATAATGGTGTAGCATTTGTTCTAAATGTAAGAGAGATGCAGTATAGTTTGGAAAATATCTATATCTTTTTTAAGATTCTGATTGGTAGCTTACTACAGTTCAGGGTAGTATTTCTGTCGTATATATTTTTGTTGTAATATTAATATTATTGAAAAATGTAATAAGTTATATGTCAGGATTTGTAGCAAGGAAAATACGAAAAACAAACAAGTTTTTTAATTGCAACTAATTTTTTTTTATATTAGGATACACTATGAAGTAACAAGAAAAGATGAACTGATATTATTTGAAAAGCAGAATTCATTTTTAATAAATAAAATATTTTATAACGTTAGTTATTTTTTTTTCTTTATTCATATTAATGAATATTTTTAATGTTCGGGGCCAAAAATGAAACAAATACACTCCTGTATAAGTAAGAACAACTATATTTCCAAACTACTTTCTATCTTTTTCTTTTGACACGGCTATGTTTTCGAGTCAGATGCGCGGTCCATGTCTCTATGTCTATAGGCCTAACCAATTTTACATTGAATCGTAAGGTTAGGCACATATTTAGAAGAAAACAAAATACAAGTAATAATATCCTATAACTTTTCCATCACTACTAAAACTATTTTTTTTCAAAAGTATTTTTTTGTATAAGGTGGGGGTGTAATGCTTGCGATTTTAGAGCAGCCAGTTGCGCGGGCATTAACCATTTTTTAAATACATACGCTCGAAACCACGTGGAAGTTTTTTATTCATCGATAAAAATAACAATTTTACTGTAAAAAAAACTCATTGCTTAGTAGTTATGTTTATTATTTTTATATTTATTATCACATTACAAAAATATGAAACCTTGAGGTACCTACATAAACTAATGTACATAAAATACACAAACATGAATGATAGTATGTTGAAACGTGAATAATAGAATGCATTATATGCATAAATAAAATGTTTTGATTAATTTTAATTCAGGTCTGCCGGCCTTCCATTATACAATTGGATTGATAAAGTTTCCAATTGATGAATGAATTAAAATCACGATGATTGACATGCATCGCTAGAATTATTGCGCTCATTACACGGTTATTCAGCTATAGAATTACATGAAATCACTACACATTTGTAAACTGATAGAGATGCGATGTACATTTGTTTGTTTGGTGTTTTTAGTCTCGGTTGTTGGCTAGACTGATTGTGCTTGTTTTGTAAAATGTGTGTCTTGAATATAAGCCAGGGCCGGTTTAAGTTGTTTTATTTTTTTAACTCTAATTTTAAGAGAAATAATATTTATATAAGTAGGTAATAAAACAAAATTTTGTATAGATACATTTTGTTTTTAATGTTATATTTACGTTAAGCACACTGTAAAAAAAAGATTTGGTGTCGAAATATTTTGTTTTTGATTTAAATTCAGAACACATGTATTTACATTTAATGGAATATTTTACTTTGTTAATTATTTATTGAAAGTAAAACAAAGTTTAATTTGAAAATTGAAATAGATAGGACGGTATATAATAGTAGGTAACATGTACTAATTTGCTGTAATGGCAGAGCTAGTTTTTCTTTATTTTGAATAAATTCCACGTGAATATATTTGTTTTATAATTTTTATAGTATTTAAAAGAGTTGAAGTTTCGAATAATTAGTTTTTAAAACGTCTCTATATAGCCAATTGTGTAGTATTTCAATAAATAGAGCACTTTCAGCAAGTTATCTCATCTTTCGTGTGTTAAAAACTCTATTTTTAATATCCAATTAGGTACTCAAAAACCATACGTCCAATATTTTAAATAGAAATTAGTAAAATATATGAGTTATCCATAAATAACATATTAAAATGTTAGTCTTTTATCTACACATTGTATAATCAATTAGAAAATTCCCATTTAATATTCAGGATGATTTATAACGAATGTGAAAAAAATTAACAACCGATTTACATTCTACAAGGGCCTTCAAATTATAATAGTTTCGGACCCCGACATTCTTTCTAGAAGTTACGTAGTTGCTAGTTTGTTAAAAAATATTTCCATTTCTTCTATTAAAGGTTATACGTCTAGCACACTGTAAAAAAAAGATTTGGTTTAGAAAACTTTTGTTTTTTTATTTATATTCAAATTTCATATACCTACATATAATGGAATATTTTACTTTGTTAATTATTAAAAGTAAAAAAAAAGTTTAATTTAATTTGAAAATTGAAACAGTATATAAGAGTAACATGTACTAATTTGCTGTAATGGCAGAGCTAGTTTTTCATTATTTTGAATACATTACACATGAATATATTATAGTTTTTGAAATGGGTTGAAGTTTCAAATTATTCGTTTTTAAAAACGTCTCTATATAGCTAATTGTGTAGAATTTCAATAAATAGAGCACTTTAGGCAAGTTATCTCATTTATCGTGGGTTAAAAACTATTTTTAATACCCAATAACTCAAAAACCATAATTTTTATTTTTTTATTTTATTTTAGAATTCTATTTTTACCTGCTCGATATCGTTAAACGATTAACTTTTTTGTCTAATGAAATGATAAGGGCTGATTTTAAATAATATCATAGTTTTCTTACCTAAAACACGAATGGTGTTCCATATATAACGACTTTACTCTACCTATATTTATATGTGAATCTATAATAAGTTTAACGTCAGGACGAGTTTTATCGGTCTCAACTCATTTATGAAACTGGCTTAAATAATTTTGACGAGATGACAACAAAGTCTTATCGAGAACATGGTTCTAAGCGATTGTTAATAACAAGTATTATCTACAATATCGTCCCTTAGCTTACAACACCGCTCAAGTCGAAAATTGACGGTTTTTACATTTTAATGTCATTGGATAGAGCTACTCATTGCGCGTCGATCTACCAATCACATTTTAGACTTTTCGGACAATAAGAGACCAAAATTCAAAAAAATAGTGAGTGCGCAAGCCGGTAGCCTATATAAAACATACACGGTTTTTTCGCTCTCCTGTAAAGTTGGTCAAAATGACTTGAGCGGTGTTGTTAGCTAAGGGATGATATGATTCTAGAGAAAATTAATAATAGTCAATTGATGTGAAAAAAATGTGCATGTATAAATTATAAGAATTTGTACTTGACCGAGACGCGATCGAGACGAGATATATCTATCTCTCATATTGTGTCGTGCGTAGCTTTGTTATTATTTGAATAATTTAATTTTGGCAAGTTTCGTTGTAGGTATATTTAATTTATTTTTTCCATAACGAATACTTTTACTACATATTTTATGATTATATTTTTATGTTTTACGTATTAAAGCATACCTAATTTTATTTTTATACCTAACTCACGTGTTTATAAATAATAAAATTATGTGATAATGAAATATATGAAACCAGAAATAACAAAGCAAATCGTGAATTGTAAAAAAAATATTCCGACGTAATTTTAAGAAGATATTTTTAACAAAACATTTGTTGCGTCTAAAATATATTGCCTGAAGCCATTGGCGTTTTGTATAAAATGTATATGAGTATGACAAATGTTAACAGTATTATATTTAATTTAAAATGTAATAATATAATATATATATTATTATAATATAAAAACTGTCTGTAATGGCATACGAAATATTAACTTTAATTATAACTAAATAGTTCATAGAACTTTCGTGATTTATATATTTTTCCAGATAAATATTATAAATACACGTAATATACCTAATACCATATTATTTTATGAAATAAAATAAATAATTTTTAGCGTAACCCACGTTTATATGCTCGATTTTCCGTCCTTCCGTCCGTCTGTCTGTCTTTCACCGCGAGATCTCGGCCCCCTGACCACATAGAGACCTCGGGTTTTCGCTAAATGGTAGGTCTGTGGTTCTAGTTTAATCCATTTTAGGAATTCTTCCGGTCATGACCCCCCCTCAAAATTTTTCATAAATGGCTTCATGTACCTCGTTAGACTCGGGATTGATTCACGAATCGATTGGCAAGAGTATTTTTTGAGTTGTGTCAAGTGAGTTGCGCGACAATACCCACGTGTGAGTTTTGATGATTTTTTTATTTACAATCAATTTACATTCCGGTCATTTTCTTATTGCTATTACTGTAATATTCGTCTTAATTTTATGTTTTTTACATTGAATAGTTTAAGTATTGTTTAATTTCTTGATTTTTTTTATTTGTCTGGCAGAAACTTTTTAATAACTTTGTTGGTCGCTTATTTGTAGCTGTACGCTTATTAATTTATTTTTATTTTTTTAATATCTTCTTCCTACAATCTCTTGCCTTTTAATTTTTAAGTTTATGTTTAAATGTATTTTTAATTTTATAGGTAGGTACTTTAAAAATTAGCAAAACTTATTTCGTTATACGAAAAAATGCACCTTAATAGATATTTTTATGATTAAAAATTTAACAGTACATTTTTTTTTTTTCGTTTTGTATATACTTATCGCACACTGTGTTTTTGTAAATTATAGTTTACAAAAATCTATTAAAAAATTTATATCATAGAAATCATTGTGAAAATCGGATTAAAACAGAAGCGAGTGCAGACCATAGAGATAATATAACATAGAGATAATAAACCAGTCGAAAATCACAACTGTCGGTAGAAAAAAATATGTGAATCGCTATCTATCTTTGTCATACAAATCAGTTTCCATAAAAATGGTGGTTCATAAGCTACACATTTTTCTTTCTCTTATTATTTACGATTAACATAACAGAAAGTGCTATGGCTCACTGACTCTATGTAATATTATCTCTATGGCGCAGACGCGCGCCTATTGGTTAATCCGCTTCTATGATTAGGTCTCATTTCTTAAAAAAAAAAAAAAAAAAACTAGATATTTTTCTCGGGCCACCACTGTCCATAGTTACACCATAACCCATAAAAACTACAAATATAAAAATATTTTCACGGACCATCTATTGTACTGCATAACCGTAAAACCGCATAGCGCTTTTTAGATTTAATATGATAAGAAATATAATGATTTATTTACTTTTGAACATACCACAGACTAAAATCAAATAACTTTTGCTTGAATGAGTTCGATGGTTTTTCTTAGGCCTTGAAAACCTTTGTTCAAATTTAATTTTCAGCTAAAAAGGATCAAGTATATGATGCGAGAATTTCTACAAGGATTTACGAATATGCTTTCTAAGCAAGCCATGCGTTTCAATTGAGACTTTCAGATATTTCAAATTGATCTATATGTATGTATATGTATGAAGAGAGAGCGATTATTATATGGTGAAAGACAGGGCCGGCTGTTATTTTATGAGTTTTCTATCAAAAAATTATTTTTCATTTTGAAAAATAACGTACAATGACTTCCATAAGTGGTCGTTAAGTTTCTATTGAAATTTACTTATGACGAACTTAGTATAGGCTTTGCCCATTCGATTATTATAATATTTTAATAATTTCTTTTTCTTTATAGTACTCATATATAGATATGTATTTATGCGATTAAATTATTATCTAATCTATTGAAAATTGTATAAGTAAATTTTGTGGCAATAATTTTAGTACTAAGGGGAAAGCCACTGTGGCGCAAAACACAATTTTTTTCTTATATTTTTTTAAAGTATACATATTCATAAATATGTATACAAACAATTGAGTTAAAATTGCGAAAATTGACGGAGTTGCAGTCAATTTAATGAGTCGATGTAGCACGGCCGGTTATGACATAATAAAAACATTAAACATATTTATCTCGAAATGACATTTTTCGACCTGGTTGACACGATTCCTCAAAGACTTATGAACCGATTTTGTATTTTTTTAAAATTTTCGTAATTGTAGTAGTTATTGTTGTACGTAGCCGATTTTTGAAATTTTGATAATTACTATTTTTAAAACTGCTCTAATAAAAAAAAATAGATCTTAAAAATTATTAAAAATTTCAAATAATCGCCATTTTGTGAAAAAATAAAATAAAAATAAACGGCTACGTGCAACGATAGCTACATTCATATAAATATTGATAAAAATTTTTTCATATAACCCTTTTCGAAATTTCAAGTCAACCATAAAGGAATTTTTTTTTTTTGGTTGTCACATCGAAGCTCGTAACTTTGTAAATATTTAGTATTTTTCAATAAGAATTTATTTTAAATAAGTTGAATTATACTTAATAAAACGTCCATAACTTGATTCAAAAATAATTAGTTATATCTGTGAAAAAAATTCCCAAACATTGACAATTTTTTGACCCGTCACAGTGGCTTCCCCCTTTAATATGTTAAATTTGGTATAAAATTAATTAACGAAATGAACATAATTTGTGTTTTTATTTACAATGATCTAACTATATATGTTCCGCCCTAGAGAAAGATTATGTTTGTCGTAATATTTTTGAATTTGTTGTAAGCGATTCTTACCTAATAGCAGTCGATCACGTTGACATTCACTAATTCCGAATTGATCCAAAAAAATGTTACACACATATTCAGGGCTTATGTTTTTATCAATAAGAGAGAAAAAATATAAAAGGCTGAAAATGACACAATTTAAAACAAAAACAATTTTTATCAAAAAATCGTAAATTCAATAAATTTTAAACGTAAATGATTATTTTTTACATTTACAACCAAAATGTTGGTCCAATCAGTTTCATCAACACAAGCAATCAATATTTATTATAAATACGTTAATAAATACAATGTACGATACAATAAATATTAATGTTATAATCTGTTAGGGCCTTATGGATACCCATAACAAAATCATGGAAATAAATTGTTCTGATTTATTCATATTAATAATTTACTGGTTAATGTGGTGGTAATAAATAATAATTACCCATTTAACTATCAAAATAATTGAAAATCTATAGGTAAAATTTTAATTAAAATTGTAAAGGCTAATATCAAATATGAAAATTTAATATGAGTCCATGTACTGTACATTAAAATAGCTAATTTGCCTTTGGAAATTATATACGTAATGTATGCAGGTATTACCTATTGCATGCATCGATTATGATGTTATTAATTATCATTTAAAATATGTATCCAGTAGTAACACCATATTTATTCAGACAAATCAATAAATTAATATATTATAATTATCTATGAACTAAAATTGATCAAAGAAAATTCATTGATGAAATTATTAAATCAATGTTTTATACACATAGGTACAATTATTTTTGTAATATAATCCATAAGAAACGATGACAAAAATCTTATTCAATTTTTTGAAAATGTACATAACAACTGAATAATTGGGCATTAATTGATATCAATATCAACACTAATAGGTATTACATATATACAAAATTAATAGGCATCTGTACAATGTAAATTCAATTTGAATTATTGAGCCTTTACCTATGTACATCTTTTTATACGAAATATTATCTTTTTTCTTTATTTTTTCCGACTTGACATGAAATTTAATGAGCCGATTTTGAAGGGCCTTTTACTGTTTGAAAACTTAAGGACCCTATATAATATTTAAAATTGATTTAAAGTAAGCCAGTATCAAAGAAAAATAATTGATTTTATTATTAGATAAATAATAATAAATGTATGTATAAAAATAAAAATCAAATTAACCATATGATTAAACATTTTTTATAAATGCTAGCTATTGCCCGCGGCTTCGTTTGCATAAAATTTAGGTTAGGTAGAATCTGTGAGATATAAAACCCACGAAGTAGGTTAGGAATTACAATTTCTGTTATAATAGTCGATAAAACAGGTTGCGCGTACAAATGTCATCCTTTAAATAAATTTTTCAGAATACAAAGTAGCAAATATCCTTCATCAGGATGCAAGTTATCTCCCTACCAAATTTCATCAAGATCGGTTAAGGGTTTAAATGTGAAAAGATAACTAACTGACAAACACACTTTTGTATTTATAATATTAGTAAAGGATTTAGAATAATTTGAATAATTGTGTAATTTTTATTGATTTAGAAATAAATACTACGAGCGAATCAGAGAGGAATTTCTAATATAGAAATAAAAAATAATGAATAAAAGATTAAAAAGAAGAAAAATATTAAAATAAAACGCAATATCCTTGTAAGCCAAACTACTTTTCACGGAATCAAATTGAAAAGTGAACTTTATGTTAAGCGTTTTCTGTAACGCCGTGTGTCCCACAGGAAAAAATGTCTTCACGTGAGGGACATAAATCACAGTTTGATTTAGTGCGATCGATAGTGTGTTTTATGTTATTTGTTTCGCGGAAATAATAGAAAAAACTTTTAACTTTTAAGCTTTGTAAATGTACGTTAAAAAAACGGTATGGAGAATACATTACTTCCATGTTCTATAATATCTTTTAAAATAATTTTTAATATAATACTCACCTTTGTATTATAAATATTAGTTTTCTAATATTCTAATGTCAGTGGTATAATACACACACTTTTGTAGAATAATAATTATCTGACATTTGTATTTAACTGCGCTTGTTTCCCTCTTAACATGAATTTATTAGTATTTAAAATTTTGAGGGTGATTTTCACCTCTTCAGTAGCTATTTCGGCACGAAATAAGTGCCCCTTATATTGTATTAAACTACAAGTGTATCAAGTCTTATCAAAATTGGTGGGATACTTCTAACTTTTCAGACGATAATTGGTACAAAATTACGAATATTTCCGAAACCCCTAATCCGATTAGCACCAAAACCAATAGGTCTGGAGAACTCAGCGAGACAAACATTTTCCCGAAAAATAATTCAAATTGGTGCATATCTACAGTAGTTATCGTGAATAAAAGAAAATTCTACATCCAGACACACGCACAGCCGCCATGCGGAAATCAACTTTTCTTTATGTTTTGAAGTTAGTACAATCAGAATCTGCTCTTATCTCGGACACGATTTTTCGACGGTATTACAATATTTCCATTTCTTCGAACATGGAAGTAAAAATTGAACAGTGACTTTCAAATATACACAATACAATTTTTGACAAAATCAGCCTGAGTTTACGGTACATATTTATAAAAAATAAAATAAAAAATGCATCAATAAATGTTCTGTAGTTGCAGTTCTAGCTTGTTAGTTGCATTTGAAGAGCTTCTACTTAATAGAATACAACATAGATTATTATAGTTTAAAGTAACAAAACATTAACTTATTCACTTGTATATCTTCTCAAGTTTTAAAATAAGTATAAACTTTTTAGTAAATAAAATCAATTAAAACATATAGTCAAATACAATTGAGGATCAAATGAATAAAATATCCTCAATAAGATTTTTACTATATAGTTAAATAACTTTTGTTTAAATTTTTTTAGAGTTGGAGCAATTTCAGATACATGAGGTGCAATTAAGGAACAATTTTTTTACCTATACAAAACATTGCCATATTGAATAATTATTAATGCAGTTTTACAACAATTAAAATGAAAAATTTAAATTTAAATTTTGACTTAAAAATATTGATAATTTTGAAAAATTAAGTAGAGAACATTGTGGAGCAATTGATTGACCATAAGATTTATTACAAATAACGATTAGTTTTTGAAAAATACCATATAGCAATTATTTTGTTTGTTCAGTTAATAAGATAAATTTATTAAACATTTTTCCATCTCAAATTTTCAATAAGATAGTTTTTTTTTGTCTACATTTTAGCCTCGAATCGCTGGGGTAAATGTACATAATAAATGTCACTCGATTTTCTTGTAAGGTTAAAATATTTAAAACTTGATGTGCTGCACATATAACGAGCAAAAAGGAATGTTATAAAAATAAGTTTTAATAATTAGCAAGATTTATAATAAACAATATAATACGGTTTGTATTTACTATTTACCCCACCTCACCCTAAAATATTTTAAATATATTTTATAGGACAAGTAAACATTATCGATTTAAACACATCAACTATTTTAAAACACATTAAGGTAATGTTTAGTAAGACCTTTAGCGGATATATGTCGGACAATATACAAATGTCACACAGTGGTAAATTATTCTGTTGTTTACGGAAATGTCACGTTAGGTCATTTTCCCCTGTATAATAATTCTTTCTCATCTATGGAATTTTATTTTATCCTGAGTATTGTTACGAAGTCGTAAATTTTGTAACAAAAAAATTGTCACGTAGCTGATTTTTGGTATGAATATAACATTTCAGGAACTACATATAAGATGAGGGTTATTTAAATAATTTAATACATTTTTCCGAATTTGAAAATTCATTTTTGGTGCAATTTTAATCAATTTTTCTCCCACTATCGTTTGGTATAAGTATAATTAAAATTTCGATAACTCTTAAAATTTATATTTTACACCCAATATTTTAGAAGCTAAAACATGACTTTTTTATAAAAAATAAGTCGTCAAAATTATTTTTAATATGTCAATAAATGTTCGTGGACTATGCGTGTGGCAAGGATTCGAGGATCAGATAAATGAGCACGTGTTTGTCTTGAATTATTTGCTACTCAGATGTATGAAAAGTATAATTATTAATAGTACTTATGAAATTACAAATTTTTAATTAATATAATAGTTACATATATGAAAAACAATTTAATGCAAAACGATTCATGTCGACATATTTAAAAATAATTAATTATATTTAACAATTTAATTCCAGACCGTCTATGTTGATACTCTGTGTGGAATCACCTTTTTTATCAGTTTTGTCTAGGGTTGTTTAGAGTTATACTGAAAAATACGTATCAAATTAATTTTAATGGGTTATTTTAGCGAATTTTTCGAAGAAAAATATAGCTATTGCTATCACCATCATGACGCAACTTCGGAAAAAAAACTATATATCTTTATCAAACTTGATCTCGAGATCACGAAAATGAGGTCCGTTCAAAACTGTATGTATATATATATATATATATATATATATATATATATATATATATATATATATATATATATATATATATATATGTATATATATATATATATATATATGTATATCTGCCGTTTCGAGTGGACTCTCTAGCCTTCCAGGATTACTTCCGATCTTTTTGAAACTTGGTTGAAAAATCGATCTCACGAATACCTCGGTTAAGTTCGTTAATCAGCGAAATTCCTTTATTGATTTCAAAATGGCGGCCGTTCAAAACCGAAAAAAAATCATATCTCGAGTATTAAATATCGAATTGATAATATCAAATATGTTTTGGAATCCTCTCAATAAAACAAAAATATTATGTCTCTTGTGATTTTTCGATATAAAGTACCGTTTGGTTGATATTTTAAAAACAAAAAAAATATTGTAGAGATTGTAAACTAAGAATCCCGAGTTCGAGTCCCGATGTGGAAATTTTTTTTTACAAGCTTTTTATTTAATTTTTTTGTTTATTATGTAGAGTAAAAAGTTAATAATCAATAAAAAATTTAAAAAATTTCAGAGCCAACTTATTTTTACGCATTTAATTTTTTTTTTTTTTTATCAAATTCGCTTACCGCGGTGGTTGCGCGGGCAGAATATTTAATAGGTCGAGTAATATGCATCCTTTGCATGCATTAAGGGGGTTAACAAGTTTAACGTCCTCTGAAAATACTCAATATTTGGGAATTTACTGTGGTCAAATGAAACAACAAATTAAAGCTAAATTAACACAGCTGTTTAATCACTATTTAAAGTACATTTTAAATTATTTTTATGAATGAAAACTATTAATCTCTGGCCGATGGTAGGTTTTCATCAAAATTTGGAGTTGACACATTCCGTACATGCTTTTAGCTAAATGGTCAGATCTAGAACAATTTTACAAAGTTACTTTAGTTTTTGAAACTATCCTCTATGGAATGAACCACTTTTACACCTGAGAGTTATATATTTCAATAATTATAGGTATGTTTATACTTTAAAATTTAAGCTTTATTTGAACTGTAATTTTCATTGGCCATAAAAATCTACAGGATTTTTTGCTTCCAACCAAAGTGGTTCATTCCATAGAGGCTAGTTTCAAAAACTAAAATCACTTTGTAAAATTGTTCCAGATCTGACCATTTGGCTAAAAGCATGTACGGAAGGTGTCAACTTAAAATTTTGATGAAAACCTACCATCGGCCAGAGATTAATAATTTTCATTCATAAAAATCTAAAAAATTATTTAAAATGTACTTTAAAAAGTAGTTAAACAGCTGTGTTAATTTATCTTTAATTCGTTGTTTCATTTGACCACAGTAAATTCCCAAATATTGAGTATTTTCAGAGACACTAGACTTGTTAACCCCCTTAAAACGAAAAAAAGTCTTAATCAGACCCTTACTGGATAATTATCTTGATAATTTTAATCCCTTATGCTAATGAAGTACTTCGCTATCGTATCAAACAAGTGGGCCTAATCGTATTAGAAACATTTGCCGTATAAAAACGATAGCTTTTATATCTTAGAAAAAATACCGTTAAAGAAAATTATGTATCAAGATCACATATTTATGTTTTTGATAAAATTCCAATTAATTTTACATAATATAACAATGTATATACCACTCCAACCAACAAAAGAAATGTTATTTAAAAGCATGTGTAGCAATCAACAATAAATAACACTAAAATAAACAACGCATAGTATATTTAGTATAAAATGGTTTCCAATAGATATGAAAACGATACGATATTTTATTTGTGCGAAACGTGCTGTGAAAGTTAAAGAATAAAATACACATCACCTGACAATAAACAAAAAGAAGCACAACCCATAAAATAAAAATTTATTTGTTCATTCATTCGTGAAATAAAATTGAAAATTCCGAAATATATAAACTGTTGGAAACGTGCAACATAAATGTAAAAAATAAGATGTCTACAGAAATACAAACAATGGAATCTTGAAAATAGTAATTAACAGGCCCGTATTTTTTATTTTATGTAACAATTTTCCTCACAGCAAAATTAAACAAAAACTTTATAAAATAACTAATCGCAGCTAGTTTCATCTTTATTTGCAGATTGTTTACAATCTGCTTGTTTGCTAGTGACATGATTTCACTGGGCGAGTTTACTAGCGGCTTGTAGCTAATAAACTCGCTTTAGATGGATATTTTTAAATTAATCAGTAACGTTAATAATCCAGTCGCCAGACAATTTCGTATAGGGGTGGCGCTAGAAAAAAAACGACGGAGTACGTTTTTTTTTTCAAGAAATTGGTAGATTTCGATGTATAGAACATTTTGCTTAAATTTTTGTAATACCTAGAACTTTGAGTGCTTATAACTCAAACATTTTTCGAGATTTCGACATTGGGTGCAAATCACTATTTAGGGCACTCTTTTCTCTATTATAATATAAAATGTCATTTTGAAATTCAATTAAATACATATTAAACATAGCGGTCGAACGGAACTCTGCATTTTAGGCGTAATCTTTAAACTCGACGTCACTAAATGATTTTTTCGCGGGCTCTATTTCAATAATTTTATCAGCCTTAAGATTTATTAGACTTATTTTATCCTAAAACTGACAGTCCCAGTGTTATGCCCCAAAAACTGATTTTAGACAGCTTTGTAAGCCCCTAGAAAGTTATGCACCCCCCTTCGAAGGGGGGAAAAAGTTATCAGCATGTTCTATACATCGAAATCTACCAATTTCATGAAAAAAATGTACTCCGTCATTTTTTTCTAGCTCAAATTTTATATTGACTGGAATATAAGGCGTTAAGCGCAAAGTATTTTATTTTTTGGATTAGTGGGCTACTTTTTTGTAATTTTCATGAATTTATATTTTTAATAAAACATCTGCCTCTTCATTAAATCAATTTAATTACCAAAATCCGCAAATATAGTTTATTTTTTAAATTATAGCCTTTTATTTTGTATATGTTTTTTTCTCCAGTAATGGCCAAAGTCAAACCAGTGATGAAAACTTGCTAATGATTGTAAAATTATAAATACTACAACAAAAACGTTATAAAATAAAGGGTCGTAAAATTAAAAACAATGTAAAAACATTTACATAAGAAAATACATTTTTCTTGATAGTGTGGCCGAACCGCGATAGTTATTTTTCCACTGTTTTTAAACAAAATGATCAATTATCATCAAATCACGCTGTAAAACAGTTTAAATGTACATAAATTAATATCCAGTAATGGCAGTAATCAAATATCAACAAATATTTATAATTCAGTACATTTAAATTAAAAATGTTAAGACTGATGCTAGTACCTTATTAGACCACAATCTTTTTTAATATATTTTACGATAAGTTACAAAAAATTAAATCATTACTTGAGAATTAAAATTTTAACTTTTAACCCTTCTTTTCCCTACATATTATTTAACAATAAAAATATTGAGGACTGCTGACCTACATTTGTCAAAAAACCATTGACCACATTCTATTCATAGATAAGATAAAAACTAGAATACATATAAAAGTAAATAATATATTATTGTAAACTAAATTTACAAAATAATAATATAATATTAATAACTATCATATCATTGTATATACAGTGTGTTGATAAAGTAAGGAACAAAATTCATAACTGCGTCATTCAATGTTTTCAAGCAAAACGCTCGGACACGTCGATTAGTATTTTTAGTTGCGGATTTTTTGACATAAGAAAGTTTTATACAGAGTGTCTCAAGAAGAACATACGCAGTCATAATTGATTTTTTTAAATGGAACACCCTATATATAATACCATTTTTGAATTATACAATAAATTTTGAACACTTTTTGTACAGCATACCATATCTCTAAAATCAGTGGTTTATGGAATAATGACGTTTGAAATGTGTCTCAAGATGAATATATGCAGTCATCATTGATTTTTTTTAATGGAATATCCTGTATATTATACCATTTTTGAATTGTACAGTAAATTCTGAACACTTTTTGTACAACTTACCACAGCTCTAAAATCAGTGGTTTTTGAAATAATTTTATTTCTTTTGTATATTTTATTATTAAAGTTCATTAATTTTTTATTTATTTATAACATTTTTAACGTCATTATTCCAAAAACCACAGATTTTAGAGCTGTGGTATGCAGTACAAAAAGGGTTCAGAATTCATCGTATAATTCAAAAATGGCATAATATACAGGAAGTTCCATTTAAAAAAATCAATGATGACTGAATATATTCATCTTGAGACACATTTCAAACGTCATTATTCCATAAACCGCTGATTTTAGAGATATGGTATGCTGTACAAAAAGTGTTCAAAATTTATTGTATAATTCAAAAATGGTATAATATATAGGTTGTTCTATTTAAAAAAATTAATTATGACTGCGTATGTTCTTCTTGAGACACCCTGTATACAATTTTCTTATGACAAAAAATCCGCAACTAAAAATACTAATCGACGTGTCCGAGCGTTTTGCTTGAAAATATTAAATGACGTAGTTATGAATTTTGTTCTTTACTTTATCAACACACTGTATGTAACAGCAATCAACATGATTATAAATTCTAATCATAATCATACGCTATATTTAAAAATACAACACATACATGCAAGGTACAGTTTATTTTTAACACATATGACATATCTAAGATAAAAACAATTTTATCAGAACGTCAATCCACCGAGACTTGTACATAAATAACCTGCATCGAAGACAAGAAAGAACGTGCTGTTTTTATGCAAATAATTGCAGCGAGCTATCTCTCATTATCGAACACGGTCGGTACTTATCGACTATGCTGGTTTAATAATGAACTTCACTCTCAAGGCTGCGACCGACAATTACACTGGGGAGATTTTGCCACTGGTTTATAAATACTTTCAGCGATGTAGGGGAATGTGGACTTATGTATAGCGTATCAGAAAAACATTAATTAAAAAATATTAGGTATAAATTCAAAAATTAATTAATTGTCTTTGTATAGGTCTCAGATGGAACCGTGTATAAAATTGCAATTACACCTTTTTTATTATTTTTTATTTATGAAGGTAGTTGGTCCGTAAACATGTTTTCGTCAGATTTTGTTTAAATTGCACAGGAATATTCCCTAGATTAATATCTGAAAAATAGCCCATTTTTATTAAAATTGACCATCTCATAGTCATGAAAAACGATCTCAATGTTTATATTTTTAACACAGCTTATATGGACTAACCATACACTAACGTAACGTTTTATTAGATAAAATTTAAACGTAGCGTCAGTTTTTCATAAAAAACTGACATGTTGTATATTTATATGAAAGAAAACAGTATACAAAAAATTGGAATTATTGACCATCCCATTATTAAGATTTAACCAGATTTAACTACCAAACCATCAAATAAATTACAGTATTGTTGACAACGTATTCATTTGATTATAGTAAAAAATACACGAAATAATTTTTTACAAAATATGATAAGTGGATTGAAGGGAATTATAATCGATTTCATTAATTATGTAATAATATATTCTGTGGTAGTTTAGATGATAAAATATAATTATTTGACAAGTAGTTAATAGTAGATAATGTACAGCGTTGCCATGATCATTTCTCTAAATTAAAAATATGTACTAATGGCCTAATGTGATCATATTATGATGGACCAACTACCTTAAGGACTTTTTCATCTATGATTTATATGAAAAAAAGATTTTTTTTAAATCGATGTAGGTAAACATCCGTTTTCGGTTAAAAGATCGCTTTCAAAAATAGGAGGTTTTCTTCCCAGACAAAAATTAAACTTAATTATAAAATTTCACCCTTCTATGATTTGTCGTATTTGAGTTACAGCGTCTACAGACAGGCAGACACACAGACATCATGGCGAAAATAGTTAGAATGGATTCAGGAAAGATCAAAATGAATAATTCCATCAAAATCCGGATTTCGAAAAAAATCGGCTTTACAATACTTACTTATACTATATGTATAAGAAAGTAAGAATATTTCTACTATATAATAATAAATACCACACTATTTTATAGTACGTTGCATTTTTAGATAGAGGTATGCCACTTTCTGTGGTCAAACATAAGGTTAAAAGAAATATTTTCAGATAGGGAGCCATTTTAAAATCCGTGTAGAACACTATTATATGGGCTATCAAAGATAACCCCCACCGGTGTTATAAAATTAGTTTTATCTCAGCTTCTACTAATTCGATTTCAATTTTATTTTTTTTATTGTAGAGTTCTTATTTTTTTGTCAATATTCATTTTTCTCTAAGTCTAACCCCCCATCCCCCTCCCAATTTTCAAAAACCTGAAAATTTCACTTTTCTTACGAACTTAATTGTTATATAACTTTTTTTATCGTGCCCAATATAATTTTTTTACTTCATATAAAAAAGAAAGACATCGATATTTTTATAAATTTATAAAAGATAACGAATAAATAATTAATTTTCTATTAATCGATTGCGCCATATAAGCCGAACTGCACGGAGAAAACTGGAACTCAGATTTTAGGATAAATTACAATTCCTAAATATAAATTATAATATTTAATTAACAATTACAGTTCGTCTGTAAATTATTGCAATAAAGATAGTAAAGTTTATAGAATATGAATTTTCACAGTTCAAAATTTTAATAATTACTTGAAGGCTAAGTAATTTTTCTTATCCCACAATAAAGTTATAATAACTATTCGTATGCAGCAGTACATAAATTTTACTATACAGCAGATAGTAAAAAGTACAAATAAGAGTATAGTCAAAATATGTATTAAATATTGTGATATAGCAAGCCGCAGCACGGTTCATAAACTGTGCTAGAAATTTTACTAACCGTTTAATAAATTCTTATTACTATCTAGTTAATAATATTAAACTTTGACTGCATTTGTACTCCTAAAATAATGCATGGTACTGCATAGCAACAAAACAGTATTGTTTCGACTGGCGATGTATTCGTTTGTGTTTCGAAAAAAATACTTTTTTTATAAAATTTTTATATTTTATTATCAATATAGCGTGATTTAACGGTCATTAATGAAAGTGATTTCGAATATTAAATGTTGTAACAGTGTTATTGTATATTTATAATACTTCAAGCTTCAACGGTCATTTTTTCTTACAATAAGAATAAAGTGATTTTGACTAATATTACTATGAATCAAGTTGATATAAAGTTATTAAAGTCATGGGATTTATCACATTTAATTCCATAATTTGAAGGTAATCATTAAGCGTTCATGTAATTCGAATGAGAGAGACACGTCTAAGTGATTTCGCATGTTCTAGAAAGAGATGGACACACATACTTGCAAACAGTAAGTAATATGCTTATTATCTGTTGAAAATATATAATTTTTGCTTTATGTTGTATTACTTAATAATTAAAACATACAAATAATATAAGTCCTGTTTTATTATTTGCATCGTTTTATTAATAATTAAATACTTTTTTAGTAATTGAAACGCATAATATATAGTTTATTACAAATATATTTTTCTGTAATAGTAGAAATATATTAATAAGTGAAAAACCATATTATATGTACTTATTTAGTTTGGTGGAAAATTTTAATGCCACTTACTTCTGTCGTTTTTGCTATATCTACTAAACGAAAAGATATTAATAATATTTTTAATAAAGAGAATTTATATTTAAGAGAAAATATATTTCACTAAATTAAATTTTTGTTTTCATCTGACATAAGTGAAATTTTCATTATATTTAAATTTTCTATTTTTATTATTTGTTCATTAATTAGGTTTAATAGTCTTAATAAAATATATTTGTATAACCTACATATTGTATTCCATTTAACCTTTGTTTATTATTTATTTTAAAATATGTACATCACTTATAAATACATAAAGTTGCTCATAAATTATTGTATGTAATAATGTATGTATATCTGTATTTTTTAATTAATTGTAGATTTAGCTTGTATTTTAGTATATAGGTGACAAGAATGTATATTTGCAATATTTTCAATGTTTCAAACAGTATTAATCAATTTGGTTTCATTGACTATAAATTATGTATTGTTATCTACTTACAATAAATAAACAGTAGCCAATAATACTAAATTGTTTATTACTATATGAGGCATTAAAAATATTGCAAATATACATTCATGTCACATATATACTAAATTACAAGCTAAATCTACTATTAATTACTAAATTCAGATGTATATACATTATAATTATTATAAAAAAAAATAATCAAAATTAAATTCTAAAATTGAGAAAATCTAACATTAAATAATAATAAGTTTTACCAAGCAAATAAAAAATATTTATAAATCGAGTGTTAAAAGATATTATTATACAAAGTATAATCATTTTTACTAACTGAATAGTAGACATTCAAACACGGCTATCTTTAACGATTACTATACGTCGGTTAGTAATTTATCTTTTGTGCTTCGGATGTTTCGCTAGATTTCAAAAGTGTTTTCGAATTACTATATTTTTAGTAACTTTTTATCAAATGGTACGGCAAAGTTTGTATATATTTCATGCTTCATTTTTCTCCGTGTGGAGAGCAATGTGGGGCAAAATAACGTTTCACAATTATAATAAACAAAATATATTAAATGATCGAGAAATATAAAACAAATAATGCCGAACTTCGAGTTACATTGCAAATATTCACACTACTCAAAAAAATTTAATTTTTATCCATATTTTATTTTCTATTTAATAATATTCCTAAGATGCGCTACATTACCCGCCGTTCCCTTACTTACACATGTAAGTATATGTGTCGTGTATAAATGTGTCGTCTATTTCCAATACTGGCTATGTCAAACAGTTTCAAAACTTGAGATTTTGCAGCATGATAATGCCCGTCTGCATATTGCTTACATTACAAAATCAGCTGATCAAGAGCTCGGTTATTTCACATGAGTCCTGTACTCCTGATCTTACTTCGTACTTATAAGATTTTCATCTTTTCTGCCTCTATATAACCTTTAATAACGACGCTACTCTTCAATACTGGCTTGATGACTTATTTTCCCCAAACTACCGGATTTCTTCAGGCGGAATTGAAAAACTGCAAGAATGTATTTTATTTTTAAAATTCTGACGTCAACTTTTGACATTTTATATAGATAATAAACAAATATATATATTTAATAAATAAAATAAATCAATAAATAATTTATATTATTTTTCTTATGTTGGTATCTGTGAATATTTTGCCAATTTTTAGAAGAATGAATTTTAACGAATTTATGCTGCATGTTTATAACCCAAAACCTAAACTTAATTTTTTGTCGTGACATTTGTAATACGTACCATCGGCATCATAAGTCGTCTCTCACCCTAAAGGTGAGAATCTCTTACAAGAAATTCGAAAATATAAAAGACAATCATCATCAGTTATTTTTTTCTAAGGTGGAGCTTATAAGGTTACATCATTTTAAATAAAAGCACAATTTACGTATATTTCATTAAGTTTAATTTTATACTAAAATTCGGAATATCAAATATTTATTTTTTGACGTAATCGACATTTTTCAAGTTTTCTCGTAAAATTTAATATATATTATCTAATAAATTACCTTTCAAAATATATTAAGTTAATATTTTGATGCAAAATTGAACATTTTAATGAAATTTCTATGAAAAGTGAAGTTAGAAATTATGAAATTTGACTAAAATTTGTTGAGTTTTAAATTTCGTTAAAAGTATGTTTATTATATAGAAAATGATGTGAAAAGTTGAAATTTTCAAACCGCAGATCTGTATCTTATAACGTTCTCGAGATATGGCCTTTCAAAGTTTTCGATTTTTGATAAAATTGGAAAAAAAATGGCTGTAACTTTTGAACGTGTAGTTGGATTTGATTTTTGTTGACAGATTTGAAATCAGCGTATCAAAATCTATATAATGACATGTATAATACTTAAAAATACGGAAAAAATTTTTTTGCCAAAAATCGACATTTTTTTAAGGTATACCCCTTTGAATTTTTTCGATTTTCAGCAAAATTTTTTTTTTTGAATTATCAAGTATTATACATGTCATTATATAGATTTTGACACGCTGATTCCAAATATTTCGAAAAAAAATCAAATCAGACCACACGTTCAAAAGTTACAGCCATTTTTCTCAAAAATTTTGAAAAAATTAAAACTTTGAGAGGCCATAACTCGAGAACGGTATGAGATACAGACCTGCGGTTTGAAAATTTCAACTTTTCACGTCATTTTCTATATAATAAACATACATTTAACGAAATCTAAAATTCAAAATTTTATAGTCATTTTCATGCACCAATTTTCAATTTCTCATAAAAATATATTAACTTAAAGATAAGAAAACAAGAAAGAAAATGATAAATAACTATAGATATAAACAATAAATTAAACATTTGTTCTGTAATTGTTCCTTTAATGAACATTTATTGATATAATATTAAAAAAATTATCATTCTTATATTTTAAATTTTTTTATATAAAAGTATAATAATTATAAAATTTTACGAAAAGTATACTTATTTATTTATTAATAAAAATAGCTTCTTGCTTATATTCCAGTTGATATTGGCAATAACAAATACCTTACGATCACGATATTATATATTATTTAGCCCATTGTATTTTCGTTAGGAATTTCCGCACAAAGACACGAATAGTAGATAACAAGGTGGTCTGTAATTTACGTTCAATGTTCTAAAGATGTGCGGTTTGTACTGGCAGGGTACAGTTGAACGTTTACCTAAATATCCATTTAAACGGTATAAATTATACTCTTATACAGGGTGACCCAAGTAAAACGAAACGGGCGCGCTTTTAGTAATTTAAAATCAAATTTTGAAAAAAGCTCGAACACGTCAATTTTGCTTTCAAGGGGGACATCTTTTGCTATAAAATTTTTGCAAGAATCTTTTCAACCCTCAGCGCTATGAGCACAATTCTTAAAATTTTAAATAGCATGATAGGGCAAGTGATACCCTCATTTGAAAGTTTTTTTCATTCTAAATACGGTGCTTTTTTAATCTGTTTAGTTTTAGTCAAGTTATTTACATGTATCTTATACCGTTCTCGAGTTATGGCTTCTCAAAGTTTTAATTTTTTCAAAATTTTGGAGAAAACGGCTGTAACTTTTGAACGTGTGGTCTGATTTGATTTTTTTCGATAGATTTGGAATCAGCGTGTCAAAATCTATATAATGATATGTATAATACTTGATAATTCAAAAAATTAAAAAGGGGTATACCTTAAAAAAATGTCGATTTTTGGCAAAAAAATGTTTTCTATATTTTTAAGTATTATACATGTCATTATATAGATTTTGATACGCTGATTTCAAATTCATCAACAAATATCAAATCCGACCACACGTTCAAAAGTTACATCTATTTTTCTCCAAAATTTTTAAAAAATTTAAAATTTAAGAGGGCATAACTCAAGAACGTTATAAGATCCAGACCTGCGGTTTAAAAATTTCAACTTTTCACGTCATTTTCTATATAACAAACACACTTTTAACGAAATCTATCAATATTTAATCCTGTTTACTTATACAGGTAACTTATGGGATCGAGGATGTTATTTTAAGCGGGAAGGGACGCTCTGAAATAACTTTGAAAAAAGGTTCTAAAACTCAATAGGATATATGAAAAATAATCTGCCGTGTGCCACAGGACTTTCTTATACATAATAATGACAGTAAACAGTGTACGTGATAAAATTATAGATAATAATATTACCTACAATTTTCAACTTGGCCATTTTTCTCTAATTCGCACTGTTTCAGTGTAATTCGAAAAATTCAAAAATCGATGTAGGTAAACATCCGTTTCCGGTTGAATGATCGTTTTCAAAAATAGGAGGTTTTCTTCCCAGGCAAAAATCAATCTTAAGTATAAAATTCCACCTTTCTACGATTTGTCGTATTTGAGTTACAGCGTCTACAGACAGACAGACAGACAGACCGACAGACAGACACACAGACAGACACACAGACATCATGGCGAAAATAGTCAGAATGGATTCAGGGAAGGTCAAAATTGATAATTCCATCAAAAACCGGATTTCGAAAAAAATCGCGTTTACTATACTTACTTATACTATATGTATATTTCATATACATTGGTATAAGAAAGTAAAAATACCATAACTCCTAAACGACTGATGATGGAAGGGTGTAATTTTATATTTATAATAATCTTTCATCTGGGAAGACAACCACCTTATTTTTAAAATGATCACTAAACCGGAAACGGATGGTTACTCTTGTAATTTTTTGAATTTTTTGAAATAAGACAAAAATGTTTTAGATAAAAAATGTCGAGTATGTTATTATCTATAATTAATTCCCCATACATTTTTTTCCAACACTTATGATTTAGTCAGAAATAATTTTTTTTAAATCATTATTTAAAATAATCTATACTGGTTGTCTGGTGATTTGACCGTACGGATCACGACTCATACCGTCATGTCACCGGGCGACCACTGCAAACTAAATAAAATAGAGTGTACAGTGTTTATTCTCAATATTATGTATAAGAAAGACCCATGGTACCTATAGCAAACACGTACAGTCTCTGTAATACGTATAAGAAAGTCCCATGACACTCATGGCAGATATTTCTTCTCTGTTATGAACCATTTGAAATGTATTTAAAATCGAATACTTAGTAAAAAAAAAAAAAAAAATGTTTTTTCGAAAAAATGAATAGAACATAAATTATAGATAATAATATTACCTACAATTTTCAACATTGTCATTTTTCTCTAATTCGCACTGTTTCAGTGTAATTCGAAAAATTCAAAAATCGATGTAGGTAAACATCCGTTTCCGGTTGAATGATCGTTTTCAAAAATAGGAGGTTTTCTTCCCAGGCAAAAATCAATCTTAAGTATAAAATTCCACCTTTCTACGATTTGTCGTATTTGAGTTACAGCGTCTACAGACAGACAGACAGACAGACAGACCGACAGACAGACCGACAGACAGACCGACAGACAGACACACAGACATCATGGCGAAAATAGTCAGTATGGATTCAGGGAAGGTCAAAATTGATAATTCCATCAAAAACCGGATTTCGAAAAAAATCGCGTTTACTATACTTACTTATACTATATGTATATTTCATATACATTGGTATAAGAAAGTAAAAATTGAGTAAAATTTTTAATCCATAGTAGAGGTATATTTACAAAAAAATATTTATTCAAAAATCTCATAATTAATATTCTTATAGGTAATCAATTTACGTCCGTACACCAAATTTCATATTAATATGTATCTGCATAAATGAATTAATTGGAGGGCTGTTAAATACAGACAGACTGAAACCATAAAAAAACTATTGAACGTATTACAGTTTGAAAATCGTTACTTTTCTTAGCGATTATATATGAAAAAATAATTAGAACTTACAAAACAGTTTGACTAACTGCGATCTACCAAACTTTTCCTTAGAACTCTAGGTCGCGAAACACGCACCGCATCGCACGGCCTGTATCCTGCAACCCCCTTCCGGTCGTGGTATGAGACAGGGAGAAAGCGCAGATCCTCCGGGGACTTGTCGTGAATAGTTGGAGACATGTTCACGAATCCAGTGTCTCGGTGCACAAACCTGGAAATCAATCCTTATAACAAATCACTGTCGTGTGAACATTCGTGGCCATGATACATCATTCTATACTTACTGCTCCATTGTCAACTTCCATTAGCTTGTGTCGCCGAATTAAGATCGAGCAGTCTCAAATATTTATATGTCATAATTAACGATTCACGTCTTTGAATTGCTGACGGGGTATTCTCACGACAATGCCGTCTTGGTTTGTGGTTATTAGAGTGAATAATATGTTCCTTGTATGTTAACACATATTAACCTTTCAATAGAGGTACATATAGTCCAAGAGGTGAGCGCCAAATTTTGCAAGTACTTTCTAAAAACTGATTTTTTGATATAACGTCACATTTGTGGTGTAGATATACAGCCTGCCGTCAGTCAGCTAGTTTCTTTAGCGTTTGGTGTGGGGGTGGTTTCAACTTTGTAAAAAAAACTATACAAAAAACCGTCCACGAACACTTTTCAGTCGCCATTTTGATTTATCCGTCAAAAAACTTTGATTAAATATAAGAAACTGTCATTATCTATGATAAAAGAAATATTATTAAGATAAATATTACGTAAATATTATAAAAGATGACATATTACACTGTCATATTTCTTTGATCAAAGAAATTTTATCACATTTCTTTGATAGTGTAATAGCCGCCTAAGCAGTATACTAAGTAAGAACGTCTTTTATTATAGTCAGTCATCAAAATTTTGCAATCGGGCGCGTCAGCAGCGCGTTTAACTCGTAAAAAGTCTATACATCATCGTGAAAGTACTTTCTAAAATAAGAAATTCGGTATAAAAGTTGGGAATATTATATTATTAAAAAAAATAGTCAACCCGAATTTTACCTTAACAAATGCGCCAAACGCTAACGAAACTAGCTGACTGACGGCAGGTTGTATATCTACACCAGAAATGTGACGTAATATAAAAAAAATAGCTTTTAGAAAGTACTTGCAAATTTTGGCGCTCACCTCCCCGACTAATGCTAGATTAATTTTAATTTTGGAAACAAAATCGTTTTAGTTTCTAGTAATTTGAATTGATAATATAAGAAACATGTCCTTATGTATTATTCATATATTGTCAGAGACAAACATAAGGTATAGTGTAAGCCACTAAGAGAGTTTCGCATTTCTGTCATTCAGTTCCCCGAGTTCACCCGAAGATTTCCGAAACATTACATCCGAAAACATAGCGCTTTTCAATGCCTAGCAAAAATATATCGCGGTTCGCCTGAAGAAGTTAAAAACAAAAAAAATCTAAGAGTATTTCTCGTCGTCTAATAGTTTGTTCCTTTAATTTATACAGAAGTTACTGCGCTCAAAATGTTATTTTTTTAAATTAGATATTCAAAACTTTAATATGAAAAATAAAAGGTATTAAAATATATATTTGGACGACTTTTTGTTACTAATTAAGTTTTAATAGATATCTATACGTTCTTTGATTAGTATTGATTATATAGGTACTCGTATACGTACATATGTATTATAATTTCTTTTGTTTCTTTAAATAATGGTAAACGTGGGAGTTGTGCTTCTCTGTAATATTTGGTATTAAAGAGCGCATGTAGGATTTTCAAAAATAATGGTAATTTTTTATGTTCATTATTTTCAATAATACAAAAAAATATAAAATTATATGTTGTTAATTTGATGTTTCAAGTTAACAAATAGGATTGAAATAAAATAAGTCATGAGTAATGATAAACATTAGTAAAAAAATCCTACACACGATTTATACTTATTTGATACAAAAATGTATTTATTCAAAAAATTCATTTTTTAAATATTTTTGTTTTTCTTATGTAAAAAAAATAATCTTAATCGATAAAATCATATTTTGAACAAAAATCTACTTACAGCCTGAAAAAATTATAAATGTATTTTATTTTTAGAAACTTTTAGACTGCTTAAGGTTATACGTCTAGCACACTGTAAAAAAGGGGGTTTCAAAAAATTTTGTTTTTAATTAATATTCAGAACATATGTGCCTACATTTAATGGAATATTTTACTTTGTTAGTTATTAAAAGTAATAATTAATTTAATTTGAAAATTGAAATAGATAGACGGTATATAATAATAACATGTATTAATTTGCTGTAATGCAGAGCTAGTTTTTCATTATTTTGAATAAATTACACGTGAATATATTTGTTTTATAATTTTTATAGTATTTAAAAGGGTTAAAATTTCGAATAATTAGTTTTTAAAACGTGTCTATATAACCAATTGTGTAGAATTTCAATAAATATAGCACTTTCGGTAAGTTCTCTCATTTATCGTGTGTTAAAAAACTATATTTTTAATATCCAATAACTCAAAAACCATACGTCTAATATTTTAAATAAAATTCATAAATAACATATTCAAATTTTAGACTTTTATCTATACATTGCTCTAATGAGCGAATAGCCTTTAAACTAATTATAATTACTCTTAGATAATACAAAATATTAAACTTCAAACTAATAAAATTGTAATTAACTTTGATTAATAAATATAATAGTGTTAAGAATTATTCCAATATATTTCCAAATGGTACTAATTAAACAACATATTGTATTCAACAAATTATGCTACATTTTAATGACTAATACAGTTTATTGTTTACAAATATCTGAGAACTTTTGGCGTTAAATTAAATTATACCCAATTATTTCCATGATCAAACCGGAACGTCTCCTAAGTATTCCTTTGGAAAATTAATGTGTGCATTAATTGTGAAAATTGTTTGAATACATATACACCAATTAGAACAAATAATGTTGTGTAGTGAGTGTAAAAACATGCTTTAATGTTGATTAAATATTTTATTTTAATAGGTATAGATTATTAATTAATATTCAGGAGACAATACAGGAAGTTCTGAAGGAGGTATTTTATTATTTACTTATATGCTTGAATGTTAAACGCAATATTTAAACACTATACAATTTAAAAACCTGGCGAAAAAGAGGGGCAATTCACAACCATAAGAAATGTCTTATTTTTATTCAAATTATTTCGCCCCAACGTACGATATTTTTTTTAATGTACAATTATAACGAATATTTTTCAAAATATAATAAAGACCTTAAAAATTGAAAAACGTCTAATAGTATTTGATTGGTTCAAACTACAGCAGTCCATCTTTAACATGAATGACAAGATAAATACAAAAATCTAGGGAGCTTTTTTTAACTAAAAAGAAATAACTCTACTCATTGAGCAACTTGGTGTCTCACATTTTATTTATTTATTTTTAAAATTCTGTCACTTATTTAATATTATTTTGAAATCGTAAAACACAGTTCCTTGATCGGTTACCAACCTAGAATAACTGTCAAAGTACCTACTTAATTTCAGAAACACGTAATTAGAAATATTCAATTCACTATAATTTTCAGAGAATTATAACTATCATTTGCAAATACCACACTTTTCTTTTGTAAAATTGATGTTATTTAATGAAAAAATGAGTTACATTTTTGTCGTAAAATTTTGAGCACAATCCCCTGTGTTTTTTTTTCAATCTGTATTATATCGTATAATACTGCAAATTGCTTTGAGCTCTATGATCGACTGTATTTGTTTAATTTTTTTTAATCTAAGGCACATAATTGCATCAATCATGCAAAAAAATCATTGAGACACTACCTGTGAAAGTGACCCTGTTAGTAGAAAAAATGTCAATCAATTTAATTTAAAAAAAATATTGTATTATAATATAATAAATTAAGTAAACAAATAATTATTTTATTTAAATTTGACACTACGGCACTGATTTTCAGAATGACCGTTATTAGTGAATGAAAATGGGTTATTATTAATATTTTATGATCAATGTGTTTTGCTATGATTATCCATAAAATCATAGCAATTAAATAACAATGAGTGGAACGTGTAACAGCAAACGTTGTAATTTGTAATGCAAGTCAAACGTTTATTTATTGTTTTATTTAGTCTTTATTAAAACCGTATATCATTTGTATTTTACAAAATAATCCCGTAAATATGGATTTATATTTTTTATAATTCTATTTATTTGTAACAACACAGGTTGTGTAATAAATTTTTAGATTATTTCTTTAGATCAAGATCTTTTTCAACAATATAATTTTAAAGTTGCTTTTCTCATATTATTTTTTTTATTATAATTATAAAAAATTTGATAATTTGTATTTTGTCTTTCGATGAACTTTTTCAAGTTTAATTTGGGTTTAGTATAGATTTAAATGAAATTAAAATGAATTTAATGCTTTGAATTTTAGCAAAAATTACAATACCTATTTTGAACCGTTTCAAGATTACTACGTCAAAAAGTAATACCTATATTTCTTTAAAAATTGATTGATTGTTATGAAATATTTTTCTCCGTGAAGGTTTGTTGATAATTGTAAAATACAATTAAACTGGAGTGACAGACACTGCGTCGCTAACATCTGGTAATTGTTTAAATATTGCTTCCTCGCCATATCCGAAGGTATAAAAATTAATAGGAATACAGTTAAAAGATAATTGATATTAAACATACGAAATAACATTTGCAACATACAATAAAAACATGTATTGTTTAGTGTGCAGAGATAATAGTTTATTTTTCACGGGTGCAGCAAAGTGTCACAGGTGTAGACGATTCATTCCGCATTGCAGTGAACGTAATCACAACCAGACTATGTCTGGGTGCGATTTTGTTCACTGCAATAAATAGGTTAATAGGTATTTTCCTGATACCACCTTTAAATAATAACACAGCCACAAAAAAAATGCTTAGAAATTTTGTTGAGGTCAACATAGTACCATATCATTCGATTCATTTTGAAAATAATCTCAAAAAACCTAAATTTCAAAAACAATGTTTTCAGACAAGGTTAGTATGTAAATACAAAAGCGAATGAGGTAATTCGCTTTTGGGCACCCCAGATGACGTATTACCCTCTCACGCACCGAGTAATGAGACTACCTTATACTTTACACACCTTGGTTTTCAAAATAAAGCTTTCAAGGTGTAAAAGTTTTCATCAAAAACGATTGTATTTACAAGAAACTTGAATTAATAAAAATAACATTAATCTCTATAAATATAAACAAATATGACTGACTCAGCACATAGCTTAAACCCCAGGACATAGAAACGTGAAAATTTATTGGTGTCTTCTTTTTATAACTTAAACACACACCAAAAATATATTTTCTCAAATTCATCACCTGTGGCAGGTGGAAGAGCATTAAGTATATTTTTATTTATATACCTTTATTTACATAACTGCCTATACATTGAAGGTGAATTTCAGGCAAAATTTTTCTTCTATTAAAATAAAAACACGATATTTCAACCTTAACAAAGATAAAAAAAATCTAGATTAATAACTCATAAAATTAACATTTTATAAAAGCTAAAATAAAGAGACCAGCAGGTTTCATAGACAAACCCCCTTTTTATAAAAAAAAAGCTTAAACAACGCGAACGAAGCCGCGAGCGAGTTTCTAGTAACACATAAAAGATAGCTCCTATAGTACCTATATAAAATACATATGCCCGGTATTATCAACCAATTTAAAGCTCCTTTAGCGCTAAATGCTTTTTTAAAGTAAATTTGGTGTATTTCAAATGTGATTTAAATCAATATTTAAGCTCTCAATGAAAAATTTACATAATATATGTTGTAAATAAATACTGCAGAAAATTTAAAATCAATTTAATTAAATATATTATGGTTGGATCTGTTGATAATACGACAGTTAGTTAAAGGAGCATTTAGTTAAACTTGATAATACTGGGCAATAATCATTTAAATAATTAAAAAGCTCACTATATATAAGTTTCATGAATATGGTCCAAAATATCATACAATTTTATTTCTAGAAGTTGTGTACGAAATATATATACAGTACAGAGTCTGTTAAAAAGCAATTAAATCTAATAATAAATTAAAAACTTTTTCTACGGTAATAAACTGTCTGATGTTCACGTTTAATTTTTATGGTACATATATCATAACATACATAGGCTCCGACTCTGGCGGGTAATGGGAGGACGATTGCCTTACACACACAAAAAACTGTATTGGACTAAGAAAATCTTGTTTTGTATATAACGAAAACAATATTTTCTTAATATAAAAAAAGTACTCTTAATCCAACTACATTATTTCTTCGTCCAAGAATACTGGTTTAAGAATATATTTCTTATCTTAAAATAATATTGTTTTCGTTATATACAAAACAAGGATTACTTGGCTCAAGTAAACCTTTCTACCTATGTACTAGGCTGTACACATATGTACACTGCCGTGCAAAAGTTTTTGGACACATATTTTTTTGCATATTTTACATATAAAACTGACAAATGGTTGATAAAAAATCTTAAATGTTGATAAGAGTACTTAATTACAACTTTTGTAATAATCCTAGCATAGTATATAAAATACAGCATTTACAATTTTCCATGTTAAGGAAAAAATTTGAATTATATGCTTCAAAGGTCAGGTTTACTCAAGTTGAAAGTATTGACGCACAGTGTCTTTCAAGCTAACAAGAAATTGTTTTTTTTTTTACTATTTTGACTGCGAGTAAACATATTCTTTTTGCTATTTTCGGGATTTTTATTGACTGAAATCTGTATATATACATTCAAAAAAGACTTTCACGGCAGTGTACATACTTTTTTTTTAATCTGATACTAGAATAATAATAAAAATTATTAGGAAACAGTTAAAATTGTTGAGAGTCCTGCAGCAAAAAATATGTAATAAATTTGAATGTTATATCTGAATTCATGTGTTTTTATTTATTTCTCTCGCTTTGCGAAAGAATACTAAATTTCAATGCAGTTTTTGTATATATGAACGACGTAGGTACTATGTGTTGAGAGTTTATGAATTTCTGCTCAATAAATGTACAACATAATTTTTCAGAGCAGAAAATATACTGTTATTGTTGTGTATGCATGTAAATTTTAATATACCTACATTTTTTAATATGAAATTGAAATAAAAAAAAAGCAAGAATGAAAAATTCTGTAATAAAAATTAACATCAGCGTTATAAATTATAAATACTGCAGGAATTCTATTTTTTCATACATTTGTAATTGTGAATTTTTTTACATATATGTATGTATGTATACATTCTTCCAAATATTTAACAATTTTATTGGTTTATTTTACTGACAGTTTTTTAAGTATTAAATTTTCAGTATTCTTTTTAAATTTTATTTTAATTTTGTTTGCAAAGACAAGTTATTATATAATGTATATTATATTATATTATAAAAATGGAGGGAGATAATTGAAAATTATGTCTGAAAATAATGAGTGGTGAGTTGATTTTTTTGAAGTAATACTTTTTTAGTCGCGTTCCGGATGAAATTTTAGAAATGTGACGGATGTTAAATGCGCGTTGCATGCAACGGAAACAATTTAACACCATGAAGTTAGTTTGGGTGTAGATAATAGAGATTTCTGTTATGATAGTCGGTTAAATAGGTTTTTAGTTTTACATTTGCACGCTAGATGTCACTACGCCACACAAACCCACATTTTAATATTTTCGACACTATTACTTTTAGTGATGTAAGTAAAACAAAATTCTTTAGATTTTCAGATTTTATGTGATACCTAAATACCCGTGAATTAAATAAGAAAATTAATTCAAAAAATGCTAAAAACATTAAAATATTATTTTTTAAAAGTCGCATTTCATTTACTACAACTATGCAAAATCTTAGCTAGGTCAAATAATTTACAAGGAAACCTTTTCAAGTCGAAAATTCGTATCGAGTTTAAACTTTGTATATAGTTAGAGGAGGTCAAGGTAAATAAGAAAAAAATTATCATAGCTGCAGTAAAACGGTTTAAGGGGGTGGAACACCCCTATGAAAATGTACAAAATAATATATTTTTTCAAATAACTCTGAAACTAATGAAAAATTTAAAAAAAATTACAATACAAAATTTTCATGATTTTTCGAATGGCGATAGTTAAAATTCGAAAAAATTAAACCTCCCACCCACATTTCATAGGTTTAAATTTTTTCGAATTTTGACTATCGTCATTCGAAAGAGCATAAAAAATCATGAAAACTTTGTATTATACATTTTTTTAAATTTTCATTAGTTTCAGAGTTATTTGAAAAATATGATTATTTTGCACATTTTCATAAGGGTGTTTCACCCCCTTAAACCGTTTAACCGCAGCTAAGATAATTTTTTTCTTACTTATCTTGACCTCCTCTAACTATATATAAAGTTTAAACGACTTGAAAAGGTTCCCTTGTCAGACAGATAGATTCCATAAGTTTCGATACAAAACACTAAAAAATGATTTTTCTCTTACTCAAAAATGAGATTCCTTTCTTAAATTTTAACGAGAGAAGGTCTAGTTTCATTTTGTGTACAACCCCAATTTTCAAAAATTATTAAAAATACATTAACGTATCAATATTTCTAAATCTATTATAACCATATAAAATCACTATAGTTATGTATATCATGACATACCCTCAACTTTAAATTACACTCACCGGGTATAATATAAAGTTAGGCCATAACCACCCCTCGAATAACAGATAAACATAAATAATCGTACCCACCGCCATGAATTAGCGACATACGCTGCCACCTCCACCAATATACACCTGTGTTCATTGGAGCTAAGCTCTCGTAAAATCTTGCTACACAAACTTATCTGGTACCTGTTACAGATAGCGCGCTATTGGTTATTTTATGTATATATGTAGGTAAAGGTATCATCTACCTTATCTGCCTACGTTTTGTTTCAACTGTTGGAAAATCAGTAGGGGAGTTTATAGTTTACTAGCGGAATCCCGCGGCTTCGCTCGCGTAAACTTCGAAACTAATTAGAACCCTCCATACGTGATAGGAGATGACATATTTTTTATATTGAATTTTATTCATTACCTATAAAAAAACGTAAATATCTCGGATTTTAGTTAAAAATTGTCTACCCTCATCATTAGGGGTTGAATATCGAATTTTTTTATTGCAGATTAGTTTGCCCATTATAACGTAAGCAGCTATACAGATAAACATATAAAAAATACAGACCCTGTCTTCCCCCGCTATTAAGGGTAGAATGTCGAAATTTTTATTTTAATAGATGACTATTTTGCTCGAATTTACCATTATAAGTAAAGCATGTATAGAGACAAACATATCTAAATCCATCCTCGTCCCCGTCCCATATTATTAGGATTTGAATATTTTAATTAAATATTAATTTGTCCGAATTTGCTTTAATGTCATGAACAATTATGAAGATAAATATATCAAAATTTTACCCCCTCCCCCCATTCCCATAGGGATAGAATTTTCGTAACTGATATTTATCTTGTAAAGTGCCTACTTGTGCCATGTTTGATTCGGTGAATACAAAAAAATAAATATTTTACAATTTTTCCACCCCCTAACATCGTGTGTTAAAAAACTCTATTTTTAATATACAATTACTCAAAAACCGTACGTCCAATATTTTAAATAAAAAATAGTAAAATATATGAGTTATCCATAAATAACATATTAAAATTTTATTTTTTTATCTGTAAATTACTCTTATGATCGAATAACCTTAAGTGCATTTTTATTGCTTAGTATATATTTTTAAAATATAGATTTTCTTTTAAAGTTTGATATTACCTAAATGAAATATATTTATTTAAATAATCTGCATGTTTAGTTTTATAAATGTACGTCATATGAGTAGATTATTTCTCGATAAATATTTATTGATATGATTATAACATATATTGCTCATTTCCTTTTTAAATCGGATATACACGAATATATTTAAATAAACAAAGATAAAAATAAATATAAAAATAATATGTATTTATAAATAGATACACTTTTACAAATTCTGACCACATTTGAATATCATGTATGTGAATATTGTATTTCATATTTTTATTATTTAAATGTATGTAAAATACATGGAATATTTAAAATAGGCAATCTTTCATTAATCTTTCATAAAGTAATCTCTCAAAAACGTATAATGCAAGTCTGGAGTACTTACAGCAACAAACATTTTCCCCAAAAATAATTCAAATTGGTGCATATTTACAGTAGTTATCGTGAACGGAAGAAAATTATACATCCAGACACACAGACACACAGCCGCCATGCAGAATGTGCTCTTATCTCGGACATGATTTTTTGACTCTATTACAATATTTCCATTTCTTCGAACATGAAGTAAAATATAAATTATAAACGGGAAC
Source organism: Sialis lutaria (assembly GCA_949319165.1). Classification (NCBI taxonomy): domain Eukaryota; kingdom Metazoa; phylum Arthropoda; class Insecta; order Megaloptera; family Sialidae; genus Sialis; species Sialis lutaria. The sequence goes on from OX439243.1 coordinate 22,321,522, forward strand.
CGAGACAAAAATTGAGTTACCACGCTTCGCACATATACAGGTCAGATTGTAACGGCCGTATCTCGGTCAATTTTTATTGTATTCGAATAAAATAAAAAACAAATTAAAGGTCTAATGCAGAGCTACAAAAAACATCTAAAATATTTTTCAATAAAATAAGCCATATTCATGTTATTTATGAAAAACACATTTTCACCCCCTACGAAACTACCCCTGCACCCCATAGTCGACTACGCTCAACAGTTTCTTAAAGTTTAGGTATAAAACTACGTATGCACCAATTTTCGTTGATGAAGGACTTTTCGTGTTCAAAAAATCTATTTTTACTGTAAAACTTGAAAAAGTTCGATTTGATGTAGATTGTAGATATTTTTTATAAAACTTAGCCGGTCCTAATTTTGTAAATTTAGGGAGGTTGTTATCTAAATAAAATAAAAATTATTTGTAAATATATTGAAAACAAAAAATAAATAAAATAATAATAAAAATAAATTAATCATTTATTCATTAAAAAAAATATTATAACAAAAAATTTATCAAGATTCTTGTTTGTTGTAACACAGCCAGTAAAGTACCTACTTAAATTTCTTTATAAATGAGAAATGGGCCATTTAAATAATATGTAGGTCATCTGCATATAGACAACATTTTCTAGAATCTACAAACATTAACAATGGCACATCTATTAAATAATGAAACACCCTCAAACCCATTATTAATAATTAATTAGTTCTCATCATTTTTGACAGATTTAATCACCACTATATTACCTCCTTAATCAATCAAACTAATAACAACATGACAAGTTAGTAGTTAAAATCAAATACTTCTCTCCCCATTTACCCCATGGATAGATGCGCTACTGTATAGACAAGACGTTACATTTTTTATAACATAAACAAGAGCATGCACTGATGCAGTAACAAATAAGAACACTGCATGCACAAAGATAAGATATTTGATTAAAAAAGAAGAAACGATAGAGTAACATATCAGTCTCATATAGTGTGATAGAGTGACATTTTGACGTATGTACGAGAACGAGTGGTACGCCTGCAGCTAGCATGATACGTTTCAGAAAGCGTCTAATCTCGGTTGCAACCCCTTCGCTGTCTATTCGTATCTTTTGTAAGGCTGGGTACACAGTACACACAGTTATAGTTGAAATATTGATTTAAAAATTATTATACGGAATGAATTTGTGTTGTTAGTAGAATTGTGGATGTAATAGCCATGATGACTAATTTAAAAAAAGCTATTCTATGATGATCTTACTAAAAATATTGTTATTTCTGCAAAAAATAAAGGTTTAATCACAAAAATTGACTCCTTTAAAACTAATTTTGAATTTACAAATTTTTATCTATTTTTATAACTTATAATTCTATAAAAATACTGCAACATTTTTAATTTATTAAATATACATATCTGGCTACAAATTATATGCGATGAAAATTAAAAAAAACATTACCACTGAAAGATCGTATTATTATCAATTCAATTCGATTCGTTCAATGAAAAAATTTTTTTTTTGTAAAATTATAAATTAGCTTGCAAAAAGCTAATTTTCAGTGGGGGCTGCAAATACCCCACGATACATTTGTAAAATTTACGATACCAGTTAAGGGTTAAGTACACGTACTTAAATACCTACTTTACTTAATACTTACGTAAAATTCTTTGTTTAGGTATTTAAGTAAGTAGGTACTTATCTTAATACGAAGTAAATTTTTGGCGCTTTTTATTTTTAATAGCTGAAAAAAAATCTCAATGAGAAATTGAGTGAGTTATTTTTTTTTTTTTATTTAAATAATCTAGTAAGCTACACATCAGAACTTATGATGTCTGCGGGTACCGGTAAATTACGATGGATGATTAAGTGACTATATAACATGATCTCGGATGAGCGTTTACATAGTGCGAATCGCGCTTTACCGGTGCGGGTGTTCCGTGCGCACCATCCCTAAATCATGTCACCTGACAGAGTAGCGTCTCATTTCCTCAGATGCGAACACGCACACTGTGATACCGCTGGCTTCACGGCCAGATATCGTAAATCAGCGACGCTGTTTACAGTATTACCAACACTTAAGGAAATAACACAAAAAATATATGTCTTGGTGCTGAAATATTTTGCCTCTATCTCTATCTATATTTTTGATATATTCGATAAATAAATATGTACGTAGAAGATTGTGACGAAAAATATGTAAATTGCGTTTTGAACTTTTCGTGTTTAGTATCATGAATATTTTATATATTTTGTTTCGTTATTTTTTTGTTTAAGATGGCTGCACATAAAAAAAACTTTGTTAATACATGGGTACATTTTACTATCACAATAATGTATAAATATGATGTTAAAATAACAATAAAATATTAGACATTTAAATTTCCCGAAAACTGTAGGGACAGTGGAAGCCCTAGATATATCGAATTTATTTATGTAGGGGTTATATTTAATTGTATAGTCTTCACTTTGTACATCGAACATAAATTTTAATACTTTGCACTTAATATTTTATAGTATGCACTTTATACACGTGAACATAAATTTTAATATTTTTTTATATTTTTTTTATGCTAGAAAATCACAACACCCAAAAAAGAAATTAGTAAGTATTACAGTGCGGCATATTGCAAAATCGCTTCGAACCGTCAAATTGTAAAATTTACAAGAACTTAAGCAAAAATTACAACTTCGTCTTGTAAATCAAGTAAATACAAAATAAAATAAGCAGTAGATACTGTAAACATTGTAATTTTAGCTCATTTTCCTAGCACTTGACCGGATTCATTAGTAATAGTTTGTAAATTTTACAATTTGACGGTTCGAAGCGATTTTGCAACTGTAATACTTACTAATTTCTTTTTTGGGTGAAGTCATATTAAAAATATCAATTCTATTGGGGCGAAAGGAGGTTGGTTTGTTTTTACGTTAGGTTTAAATATAGAAAATCACAAAAATCACAGTAAAAATATCACATCTATTTGGGCCAAAGAAAGAAGGCTAGGAAAAAATATAGAAAATCACAAAAATCACAATAAATACATTAAAAATATGTAATTTTTAAATTAAGTCCAAAAGGTCAAATGCAAGGTATTATTTTTTTAGTGCAAAGTATTTATTTTGAGTGGAAACTACATATTTATATAAAGTGATATAATTTGTTATAAGTTCAATATATTTTTTTAATGTTGAATAAATTATTTTTTTTGCAATATATTTGTCATTAAGTGAAAACGATAAAATTTTGTGTTTATTATAAAAAAAATGCATTTTAATAGGTACAAACCTTTGTTTAGGATGTTACATTAATGCGAATGTTAACAAAAACGGTATTTTAAGTCATTTATTAAAAAAAAACTTCAACTTATTTTGATATTATTATTAATTTGACTCATTCAGACAGTTTATTTATATACAGGGTGATTCAGCACTGTCGTGCCAAACTTAAACCGTAGATTAAGAAAAATATTTTAAGCAAAAAACTTCTAATAAACATGTGTCCGGAAATTTTTCGTTAGGGAACTACAGGCCTCCAAAGATTTTACTAAAAATGAGTTTTTATTTAATATCTAGAGAACCCTTTGTGATAAAATTATGAAATTTGGTATTCTGTTTAGTATTAATAAGTGTTATCGATTACTCATATTAATTAGTTATAATTTAGACTAGAGATGTATGGGGTCAGTGGGCCCATCGATTTTAATCCAGTATTTTTTGTTCTTTAATATTTTTATAAAGTTGGGCACTTATTTAAGGTTATATGATACAAAATACACAAAAACATACTTTACTTATTTGTTATAGGATAAACCGTTTTCGAAGAATATCGATGGAAAAGAAAGCATGCAGAATTTAACTTAATACGGATGCTTCAAATTACAAATAATAAATTTATATTCTTGTTCTATGATAAAAATTAAGACAAAAAGTTAACATAAGTATACCTCAAAAAATGCATCCTTATCAACAAATAGCCATTTTTAGTTTCGTTTTTTAGTCAAATTATTAAAGTACATAATACAGTATTACAACTGGCTATAGATCTTAGAGGATTCATATTAGGAGGTTTCTTTATATGAACTTTTTTTCCTACCTTTAATCATAGAACAAGAATATAAATTTATTTTTTGTAATTTGAAGCATCCGTATTAAGTTAAATTCTGCATGCTTTCTTTTCTATCGATATTACTCGAAAACGGTTTATTCTATGACAAATAAGCAAAGTATATTTTTACGTATTTTGTGCCATATAACCTTAAATAAGTACCCAACATTATAAAAAAATTAAAGAACAAAAAATACTAGATAAAAATTGATGGGCCCACTGACCCCATACATCCCCGGTCTAAATTATAACTAGTTAATATGAGAAATCGATAACACTTATTATTACTAAACAGAATACCAAATTTTATAATTTTATCACAAAGGGTTATCTAGATATTAAATAAAAACTCATTTTGATGAAAATCTTTGGTGGGCTGTAGTTCCCTAAGGAATAATTTCCGAACACATGTTTATTGGAAGTTTTTTGCTTAAAATATTTTTCTCAATCTATGGTTTAAGTTTGGCACGACAGTGCTGAATCACCCTGTATATCTAGGTATCTAAAACAATGCAAATGATTTATTACAAAATCTCGATAATAAAATTGACAAGGTATGAAACGTCTTAATTATTTAATATTACAATTCGATTCTCTTTATTAAAATATCTATATACATAATATATATTATAATATTAACATTGATTCTAAGAAATTCAATAAAAACTCATACTTCAGAATATAATTAATTTTATAATTTTACAAAAAAAACACATTTTTTCATTGAACGAATCGAATTGAATTGATAATAATTCGTTCTTTCAGCGGTAATGTTTTTTTTATTTTTCATCGCATATAATTTGTAGTCAGATATGTATATTTAATAAATTAAAAATGTTGCAGTATTTTTATAGAATTATAAGTTATAAAAATAGATAAAGATTTGTAAATTGTAGAAAAACTCAAAAAATTAAAATACAGTCGCAAAAATACTAATTTTCCGTATCCCTACTATGTAATATATTCGAGGAGACAAAACTTTTTATTTTATTTTATTTATTTATCAGAAAATAGTAGCTACTTATTTATTTATTAATAACATTGATTTTTTTTTATCTAAGCATTAGATTTTCTATGGTTTTATATTAAAATAATCTGCCGTGTGCCACGGGACTTTCTTATACATAATAATGACAGTGAACAGTGAATATGGCAAACACGTACACTGTTCAATCTCTGTAATAGGTATAAGAAAGTCCCATGACACTCATGGCAGATATTTCTTCTCTGTTATGAACCATTTGAAATGTACTTAAAAACGAATACTTGGTAAAAAAAAAAAAATTAAATTTGTTTTTTCGAAAAAATGAATAGAACATAAATTATAGATAATAATATTACCTACAATTTTCAACTTGGTCATTTTTCTCTAATTCGCACTGTTTCAATGTAATTCGAAAAAATCAAAAATCGATGTAGGTAAACATCCGTTTCCGGTTGAAAGATCGTTTTCAAAAATAGGAGGTTTTCTTCCCAGGCAAAAATCAATCTTAAGTATAAAATTCCACCTTTCTACGATTTGTCGTATTTGAGTTACAGCGTCTACAGACAGACCGACAGACAGACCGACAGACACACAGACATCATGGCGAAAATAGTCAGAATGGATTCAGGGAAGGTCAAAATTGATAATTCAATCAAAATCCGGATTTCGAAAAAAATCGCGTTTACTATACTTACTTATACTATATGTATATTTCATATACATTGGTATAAGAAAGTAAAATTTGTATGTATCATATAGAAAAATATATTAGTAAACTAAGATGCCACAGTTTTGGATTGTTACATTTTTTTATTATTATTTATTTATTAATAATTTCACGTTCAAGCAGTGGCGTAGCTAAAGGGTTGCATGACAGATAAAAACCCATGAGCCTCCTGTGCTAAGGAATTCTACGGTACTTATCCATTTAGCTTATAAATATGGCAGGGGCTCAAAGTTTTTAGCTACACCACTGCTTTTAAGTTAACAGTATTTTCATCTCGTAGAGACAAAAAAAAACAGTTTTCCTCTTTAAATAAATTATGTATTATTATTTTCACGTTTTTAACCTCAAAATGTTTTAGTACAGCTCTGAATATTTGACTATGAGTCTATTAATACAATGTATACGTAGTATAAGGTTAAATATTAATAAATATAAACAATGTCCTTCCAAATAAATTACTTGCACGGTGAGTGTGTAATCATAATAATTTTCAAATTACACTAACGTTACTTTACTGATAAGAGCAAAGGGACTTGCGGGACTGTTGAATTACTCTTAAGGTCAACATTTTATCGCAATTCACGCGATAGTTGTTTTTTAATTCATAAAACATTATTCTATATATTTTTTAATATTAATTGTATTTTTTTCTTAACGCGTGTCTGACCTATTTATTTAAACTAAAACTAACTATAATAGTCCAAGTAAATTAGATATTTTAGAAGAAAAAATCATAAAGTTTTGATAAGTTTTATGTAAAATTTCATATTTAATCTTTAATTCCTATAATATTTTTTTCTTCGTTTGGTAGTTTGGATGAAAAATGGGAAAAACTGGAATAAAATCTACCCCGTGAGTAATTTTTCACGTGAAAGAGGATGTTCCATCCACAATTTAGTTGGGAACTTTTTGAGCTCTTATTCCGAACCCTTTTGAGAGTTCGTGAACAAAATATCAAAACTTAATGATTTTTTTCTTCTATTTGCCAAATTTTAATCTAAATACCGTGAACTAATAGTAATAGTGAAGTACTATCAATATCAGGTATATATTTTTCGTGTCAAAGTAGTATTTTTTTTATTATTATAAATAACAATTAAATTCAATTTTCCTAGTACAAATCTGCCATAATTTAGTTAGTTATATAGCTTAAACTAATTTAAAGATAGGTTTTTTTGGTTCATTAATATTAATATTTATGTTTGTATTGACATAATATTAAAAAATATTGTGGGCGTAAAACGTATAATTAAATAAATCAATTTATTGTTTTGTTAGCACCAAAATATGTGAAACAATAAAAATCATATACACAGATTTACTAAACCCTTTTATGAGTGTTCATTACATTACCAATGACCCTCGCATACAAATCACATAGCAATGATCTCTGCAGGGATTATGTGGTGTTACAGTGCGTGGGTTTTGATATTACACATATTATTATCATTTTTGCTTCCATAACTATCCAGGGATTTTGGTTTAGTTCGATTTTTAAATTACACAACTCTACTTTCGCTTCAATAGCAACAATGGCAACTATGCTCTATGCTTCAGCTAAAATACATTTTTTTAAAGATATAAAAATGCACAATACCACAAATAAAAATGTTTAGTGATGCCTCGCATAACGTACTTAATTCGTTCCAGAGCAAGTTCGTTATGTGAAACGCTTCAAGTTCGGGCGGCAAGATAAAATACAAACAAAAAAGTAGGCTTGTTTTCTTATCAAATATTTCAAGAACATTCAATTTGGACATTTATTGAATTAATTAAAAAATTCAAAAAATTTACCAACATCCAAAACTTTAATTAATTTGATAATAAAATAAGTATACTATGTTTTGAATTTTAGTTGAAAATCTTTGTTTTTTGATCAAAAAATTATTGCATTTATAGAATTCAAAATGTAAATAACTTGACTAAAACTAAACAGCTTTTAAAAAATCAAAAAGTACCGTATTTAGAATGAAAAAATCTTTCAAATGAGGTATCACTTGCCCTATCATGCTATTTAAAAATTTAAGGGTTATGCTCATAGCGCTGAAAGTTTAAAAGATTCTTGCAAAAATTTTATAGCAAAAGATGTCCCCCTTGAAAGAAAAATCGACGTGTTCGAGCTTTTTTTCAAAATCTTATTTTAAATGACCATTAACGCGCCCGTTTCGTTTTACAGGGTGTATAATACATACTATGTAAAAAAAGTTCTTCCAATTAATCTTCTATACGAAAACCTATTTTATTCGAAAAGTTCATAATTTTAAATGACATAACTTTTCTGTTTGATCTGTTTCTTTAAATTCAGTTCATAAAAAATATATATCACCTATATTTCACCCCTTTTAACTTAGGTATAAAAAATATATTTGATTTGTTTTATGAAGTAAGTTATTTTGAATTTCTGAATACTTATTGTTAATTTTTTTGCACAAGAGTTATATGAAATTTTTTGTACTAAATAATAAATATCTTTTAATTACAATAATCTTAAAAGTGACTTCTGTAGTCGCATAAAATAATAATAAATACAAACAAACTTTCTTTAGGGAAATATTTGAGTATAGTATTTATTTCGTGTTGTATATTTACAAACTCAACAATAATTAAGGGAAACGCTGATTCCTTGAAACATGTCAACTGTGTTCTGTATACTAATTAGTCATCCAGCAACATGACAAAAGCAGATGATTGTTTTAATAGTAAGAGAAAATATAATTTCATTAAATTTGTAAAAAATGTTTTCTTTATTTATCTAATTTTGTGTACTGGACATAATTATTTATTTTCTTTCATATTTTGTTTCTTTATTAGATGACTGGTTTTTGGAACAGAACATTAATTAATTTGCAAGTAAATGTAGGGTGGTCATTAATTTTCTTATTTTCGAATTTCTTTAAGGTTGTCCCCCAAATTTCTTAAAGGTACAAAAAAAATGTATACACAATTTTAAAGTGATTGGATATTAATAACCCGTGCCACCGAGCGATCGAATATTAACACGTAAAATGCATTTGATTTTTTTCAATTTTTCTTTAAACAGCTGTCTATCTTTGTGAAAATTAAATTTCTAGTTTTTGCACCTTTTATTCGATTTTTTTATCGGTTTCTATTGCTCCTTGAGAGATTTCAGAAAAGTGAAAAAAGCCTAAAATTTAATAATAGAAAACTAGAAAGTGTCAGCTTTAAAATGCATTTTAGAACATCAAAATTCATTCAATTTTCACAAAGATACAGCTGTTTAGAGAAAAATTGAAAAAACCAAATGCATTTTACGTGTTAATATTCGATCGCTCGGTGGCACGTGTAAATAATATCAAATCACTTTAAAATTTTGTACACATTATTTTTTTCGTACCTTTAAGGAATTTGGGTGATGACCTTAAAGAAATTCGAAAAAAAGAAAAATATATTATACATATGTACGTGAATTCTAATAAAGAATTCGTTGTCTAAAAACTTTTCTTAAAATATCGGAGGTCGCGCTTTCTATTTAAAATAGAGATACATAGTCATTAATCGGTGAAGTAAGAATCTGATGAAAAATATGTAAATAACATTTTTAATAAAAAAATTTATATTTATGTTAAAAACATGCCGATTAATTTTCATTCCAATGAGTAATCTAAATAAAAAGTAAACAATCAATAAAAAAATATGTATAAAACTAAACTTTTTTGAGCTTTTCAGGCAATTTTTAATAAAGAAAAGTGTACGAGTGTCTCACAAAATTATTAAAAAAAAACTTTTACTTTTGAACTCATTTTTAAATTTTAATACAATGTATCAGAAGAACATAATAAAACAAGAATATTAAAATATGTATATTCTATAAAATTTATAGAATTTTTCTTCTTTCTACACACTAAACTTTACAAGAGTTAGCTTTTTATAGTGCACTAAAAAATCCCTTAAAGAAAAATCAATCGCACGTTTTTTTACAATCACAAGACAGAAGGATTGAGGATATTTTCTTTGAATTCCTTTTGTTTTCTTATAGCATGATGAAAATGTAAAATGCATCACGGACGGCAAATGTAAAAGTAACATTCCCTGAAAAACTCTACGTACGTGCAGAACATAGTAGACTATCTCATGTTTGCAGGCCTGGACTCTTTTATATTTAAGTCCTATTTGTACAGTATTATTTAAAAATCGACGCTTGTAAACGCCTTAACAATTTGTATACAGTAATGCTGTTTATTGCTTTGCAACTTTTGATAAAAATATTATTTAATACCTAAGTGTTTTTTTTATTCATAGGATCTCTCACCAGGAACTTTAAAATTTCTTCTCAAATAAAATAAATATAATATTGACAATTGTTTTCACCCTGTCACTATTAAATTTACCTACTAAAGGAACATCCTTAAACCATGTAACGTTTTTTCTGAGAAAGGGGGGTACAACTTTACTGTCCAAAAATTCCAGAAAAAAAGTGTAATCCCATATAATTGCCTGTTATAATATACCGTTTATAACGACATCGCGTACAACGAAATACCGCTTTTTACGACTTTCTGTTTACAATACTTTCGGATAATTTTATCGGTTTGTACGACGGACCGACTTTTGTTTCAATTTTTTAAAACTGCTGTTTACTTTTTAAAAAGAATATAGAATGTTGGTGAAAAAATCAAATAAAAATAATAAAATAATATCAAATAATCCGAAATATTGGAATAAAACGAAAAAGTTCATCAGGGAATACTTCAATATCAAAAATAAACATAGATACAATATTTTGGAGTTAAAAAAGTCATTGATTCAGAAAAAAATATGAATATTGGCTTCTAGGTGTAAGCCACGCCAATTTGGTCATATTATCTAGTGCGGAAGCTGAATAAGATAATTTATTCGTTAATCCGGGACTGTTTGACCCCTTGCCAAAGCTGTGTGTGCTCCGTACGAGGGACCCCGTTACCAATGCAGCCTTTTTGTTGATTTGCGTCGGTTGAAAAAAAATACACGCACGCAAAACAATCTTGCATGTTTGTATAATATAAACAACTACCTTCATTTGGTAATTTAAATTTAATTTTGTTGTGAGTACTTTTCTGCCTTTTTTTAATTTAGGATATTAAAACAATATAGAGATAATTTATTTAACGGAAGTGATAGCTTTATTATAAAAACATGAACTTTATAATATTAAAAAAAAATAAAGGTATAAAAATTATTGTTTATTTGAAAAAATGTTTCAGACAAAATTCGAACGGTAATTATTTTGTATTTTTTAAGGCCAACACCATTCTTTCAACCTTCCTATACTCGCACATTGGTCTGTCAGACCGACAGATTACATTTTTTTATTTTTTTCAATAATGGAAAAAGCTAAGACAATGAGCTTACTGGTAGCTTCATGATTTGTCGCGATCTTCAATTTAGTACACGACATCAATTGATCTGAAAGACCGACGCGGGTATAGGGGTTACACTTTTGAGTATGCTCCGAATACTATGGTGAGACATTGGTTGATAATAGTTTATAATACTTTATTCCTCATGTTGTTATCTTAAAGTTTTTAGAGTTATATTTAGTTTAAATTTTAAGAAAATTTTTTTTTTTCAATTTGTAGCTCGTTAAAAAAAGTTACTTTTTTCAGAGGCTGTAATAAAAGACTATTAGTAGCTAATTAAATCAAAATATCGTCTATAACTTTGGTTTATTTATTTCAACACATTCTTTACTACTTATACAATTAATTTTGCTAGGCTGTCATAAAAAAGATAAAAAAGGCTCTAGAACTTTTGGTTCCAGAGATTGTGCACGGGTATATGTATTCTATTTGACGCGGGTATAGGCTGGTTGATAAGAAAATATATTTAATTATAATTAATTAAGAAAATATATTTATTTATATTTAACTAGCGGAATCCCGCGGCTTCGCTCGCGTAAACTTCGAAACTAATTAGAACCCTCTATAAGTAATAGGGGATGACATATTACATTTTTTATATTGATTTTTATTTATTACTTATAAAAAACGTAAATATCCCGGATCTTAGTTAAAATTCTTTTTAAAAACTAACCCCCGTCTACTCTCGCCATTAGGGGTTGAATATCAAATTCTTTTATTGCAGATTAAATCCATCTTAGTCCCCGTCGAACTTTCATTTTTAATTGAATATTAATTTGTCCGAATTTATTTTAATATCACGAACAGTTATTATTATTATTCCCATAGGGGTTGAATTTTCGTAACTGATATTTCTCTTGTAGAGTACCTAGTTATGCCATGTTTCATTCGGTGAATACAAAAAAAAATATTTTACAAATTTTTCCACCCCCCTAGCACCTTAAGGGTTAAATTTTGGGAAATGCTGAAATAATCGTTTCACTATTTCTATTTTAGAGTATGTTCGATAAGTTTCAATTAAATGCGAACAAAAAAAAATATTTTTTTATATAAACTTTGACACCCTGTTTTAACCCCGTAGGGGTTGAGTTTCGAAAAATCCTTTCTTAGTGGGTGCTTACATCATAAAAGGAAAGCACCTACGAAATTTCACGTTTCTAGGTCCAGGGGTTTGGGCTGTACGTTGATATATGAGTGAGTGAGTGAGTGAGTGAGTGAGTGAGTGAGTGAGTGGTTAAGGACAAACTCTTTTATAGATATAGATTTAACCAAGCAAAGGGTAGAAACAGTCATATATCCCTTTTTTATCTCGGTAAAGAACTAGGGATTTTATAATATTATATATGAACGACAAATGCTAAGGCTATTAAATTTTAAATTTTGTTGAACGTATAAGTTGAACTTATAAGTTCTTATACGAAACCTTAGTATCAAGGTATGCCTTGACCAACCTTCATAAGAATTTTGTGTCGTCCATTAAAATACATATATGTACAATACATGAAATATTGATTTTTTGTTTAAATAGAACATTGATTTGCTCAACTAGTTGTTAAATCGATTTGTTAATAATACGTTTCACACGATACTCAACCATGACATTCATAAATGTTTGCAAAGTAAGACAAGCTTACATTTTTTTGAGCCGACAGTGGATTAATATTTTACAAAACGATATCGGCTTAAGGGGTTAGATACAGTTAGAATTTTCAAAAAAATTAATTTTTTTATTTTATTTTCGTAATGTACATATATTTAAACACACACAAAGAAAATTTCAAGTTAATCCGGCGATTATTTTCGAAGTTACACGTATATTTGTAAAGACGTCTCAGAGCGTTTGAATGTAGGAGGTCGCAGCGGCAGCGCGTTTTTCTCAAATCTATGTTTTTAAAGTCGGTGCATGACCACTATTCCTCGGAAACTGTTGAATCGATCAATCTCAAATTTTAACACAAGTTTCTTAAGAATATTTTCTAGTAATTAATTGAAGGTTTTTTCTCACCGATAAATATTTTTTTTTTAAACTTTATGTCGAAAATCGATGTTTTTTTGAGAAACCGCCATATTGTCAAAAAATTTTATTTTGCTTATTCCTTCGATTAAATACAAGATTATACATTACTTTAAAGAAATCCGTTTGGGTTTTTTATTTTAAAAGATGCAGTCCAGAGATATCGTGGTCGCCGCAAGGCGCCTTTTTTGACAGGACCTCCTGGAGAACAGCTGTAGCAGCTTTCGAATTTATTATTTTTACAAATAAAAAATGTTAAAATACAATTAAAAGTTACCATAATATGTGTACAAATTTTTACATTAATAAATTTAAAAGTCTTCTCTTAAAAAAATCTTGAAAAAAACGTTTTTTTGGCCTTCTGACTGTATGTAACCCCTTAATGTTTTATAAGATGTGATCATCTGACTTTTTTACAATTTCAAGTAAATTAATCTGTTTTATTTGATTGTAAGATGAAACGAAACTCTAAGTTTCACTGTTGCTATTAAAATTTATTGATTGATATCCTGTTTTATTATAATATTTATTTATTTTGTTTCAGAGTTTTGGAGATCTGAAAAAAACAATGTGGTGAGTTTTTAAAATATTTATATATTCCATTTTTTTTTGCTTTCCGAAATATTATATACATTCTTTAGCATTTCATTCAATGCATTTTTAGCAGAAAACAAAAATAAACGAATATTTACGATTCCAACGACCATTAACTGCCTTGTTGGAGTATAAAATTTTCAAAACACAACAAAAATAAAGTTCGGAGCAGTCAAATGCATTATACAGCTATCACTTGCACATACAACACACAAAATCCATTACAAACGTATAGTACAAGAAAAGCAGAAACAAACCCAGTTTTAACAGTTTTAGGTCATGACATAGTGGGTGGATAAATAAAAACGTTTCCGGTTTAGTGACATAGAACTTAGAACTATAGAACCATCAATCACATAAACTATGAAATCATCCTAAAATGCGTGTTATATAACCTAGTCTTACGTATTAAAATTTCCAAATATTTCGGATATTAATTTATATAATATAGCCCTTAAAAATGCATATTATACACTATACAATTTTCACAAAAATAGATTTTTTAACAATTAATTAACTTTGCCTACATAAAAGGAAGATTATTTTGTATTTTTTACCGTTAATCTCGATAACTGCTGAACCGATTTTTGTTCGGTTTTCACCAATAAATAAATAATTTTCAGAGCAAGTTTTTGGCTATTAATATTGCTGCTTCTATGAAACAATTGAATTGTTTTATAATAAAAAAACGTAATATAAGATTTGAGTAATGCCATTTGCTAAAGAATTGAAAAATTGACTTTTTTATGGTAGCAATCGATTACATAAGTCTTTGGGAACACATAGAAATATTCTAAAAAAATTATTTTAAGTTAAAGATGAGCATGATCCCTATTTTCAGAGGGCTATATCTTAAAAGTTTGAGTTTTTTGGACTTAATACCCATTAACACTTTTGATCTACTTATCAAGGACTATCAGAATCCAAAGTTTCAAAGAGTTTGACCGAAAGCCCTTTCCCATAAGGATTCTGCGGAATCCTATACAATGTTAATATCCTAGTTTATTTTTTTAATCCACGGGTTAGTTATTAATAAGAGCTCAAAAACGTCTCTTCATAAATCATAAATGGAATATCTTTCACGTAAAAAACTACCCCCTGATTGGACTTTATCCCAGTTTTTCTTATTTTACATCCATATCATCATTTTGACAAAAAATGATACTAAAAATAAAATAATCTTCATTAAATTCTACGTAAAAAAAGCCCATTGAAAATTCGCCTAATCCTCAATTATTTCTCGCAATCTATGTTCAAAGTGAAGGATAAATTGGATAATGCAACGAAAAATCACGTTAGTATACGGCTGCATTTAAGTAAAAAATAATTGCAGTATAAATTGTAGGTTATAAAATTTTTACAGTCAAAATTAAAATATATCTAGAATAGACCGACGTTTTTTAAAGACTAACCTGAAAAATTCATTAAAATGATTTGATGGTATTACAATATGTAAAATCGGATTAAATTTAAAAAAAAAAACTTTAAATTATTCTAAATTTTATAAAAGTATTGTTTCAGAGTGCTATGCTGTTAAACAGGAGGATTTTATTTTAAATCCACCCTGTATCCATAGGTATTACGAAAAAGAAACAATCGTCTATGCACCAGTTCTGCAGTTTGTGTTACCTCCGCATTATTTAAAGTTATAACACAGTGGTTGTCTACATTTATTCTTGTTTGTTTGTTTACAGTAAAGTTTATTCTAACAATAAGCTTTTCCCACTGTATTTCTTTATATATTCAGACTTCAATGCACACATATGTGCCTTCATCAAAAAGAAACTGTAAAAATTACATTATTATTTTGTGTGTTTACTGCATAATTTTTTCGGACACAATATATTTAGATAATTTCTACAATCCTTAAACGATAAACTCCAAATTTTTAATATTTAATTTCTCAATTATGAGATAATAAAATAAAGAACTCGCACTCCAAAGTTTTTCGTACTGATATAAAACATAATTACTGGCAATAGTTAGTATCGTAGGCAATGAATTCGATTCCTAAAGCATATTTGTGTGTAGGTGTTTTCAAGTAGAAGCTATATGAAAGAAACTGTAAAATTAAATTTGTCACGTTATAATTCCACAAATAATTATAAATTAACGATTTTCTGATTTTTTTGTTTAACTTGTGTTGTGAGACATTCTTTCGTGCCAATTTTCAAGTTTCTGGGTAAACAGAATGTACCCTACAAAATAGACATTAAAAGGCCCTATATTTAATATGTACATAACTATGAGGCTTTATAGACCTTTGTATTTAATATTAATTTCAACTTGATATCTCTAACTGTTCTTAAGAAAAGTCAGTGCATTTTCTTCAGGAAACGATAAACAAAGTGTAACAATAGGCCCTATCTTTAATATTAAAGGACTATGAGGCTTTATAGATATTTGTATTTAATATTCATTTCAACTTGATACCTCTAACTATTCTTAACCCTTAATTACTCGCGTGAAATACCGTAACACAGTTACTCGCGCGGTGTATTTTATACACCACATAAAAAAAGCTAGTTTTTGGGAATTTTGAAAGTATTATATCAATTTTTTTGTCTAATTCATATTATGTACTGTTTATTTTTGAGGAAGTAAGAAAAATTTTACCTTAAAATTAACCCAACTAAAAATTAAGACCAAAATAAATCTAAAAAAATACACAAAACTGTTTAATATTCATCTTGCAATAAATTGAACAATAAAAAAATTGACAAGATGTCTTCCATCAGCAGCATCACTAATGTCTTCAAAAACGTGGTTCTTCGCTTAGGATGCTGCTATCTGTGCGTTAATACCACCTACATTTAGTAAGTAAAAAATTATCACACTCTAGAATGACTAAACGTAGGTTAGATGGGGGTATACAGTCCCACACAATTTTATGCATTTAGTAATCGCAGAAAATGCGTTACTTGTGTACAAAATACACCAGCGCGAGTAATTAAGGGTTAAGAAAAGTCGGTACATTTTCTTCAGGAAAATATAAACGAAGTGTAAAAAAAGTGTTAAAAATGTTCACCTTGAATCTAATAATACATTTTATGCTATCATAACGAACCTATTTAGAACTACTGTTGTTTGAAGTGAAGGTGAAGAGTTAGTGCACACGTGCAAGCATGCACAATACTTCAACGAGTATGTAATTAGTGCTATGTGGGTTAGAGATGCAGCTCTGTAGTGGTTACCTCGGTTTTGCTACGGTCAGTTATCATGCATTTTGCTCTATACATATCGTATTAATATTACTGATATATGTAGTTGTAATTTACTCTACAGTATTTACATGATTGCCTGATACAAAGATTTATTTATTACTAATTGTAAAAATTAACTAATGTCCGGTATTAATTTGTTATCGGGTATCAAACTTATTTTAAAGGTCTGCCCTTTCCCGCTTTAAATGTTATCAATGTTATTACATTTTTTTTTATATGCCCTTTCAGTCACGTACACGGAGAGAATGTTCTTTTAAAAATTAACAGAAAATGCTGTGAACCTGAGGTCAGAATCAACTTCTGAAAAAAATTAACAGAAAAGTCGGTAAAATTTAAAATAAAGTAAATGAAAAATTACTATGGCATACTGGTGAATTTTTACATAGTACCTATTAAAATTTATTTACTCTGAAAAAGTTAAATACGCTATTCTTTAATTTAATTTCTTGCACATGAAAATTTCACGTACATTCTCTATAATTTTACTTATTACTTTTCATATCTGGCCTATCGCCGTCATAGAAACTGCTATACAGTACATTGAATTTTGTAGTATACATTTTTTTAATTTTACCATGTCGGGTGTTAAAAATTTCTAGGATCAAAATTTTGTTCATCAATCTATACATTTTTTTATTTTATTTTTCATTCCTACACATCATAAATAAATAAAAATGTTAATGAAATTTGTTCATCTGACCATTAATAACTTGTTTAA
Organism: Sialis lutaria; assembly: GCA_949319165.1. NCBI lineage: Eukaryota > Metazoa > Arthropoda > Insecta > Megaloptera > Sialidae > Sialis > Sialis lutaria. Next base: position 22,339,256 of record OX439243.1, read on the forward strand.
ATAATTATTTAAGTTTTATAATAATAAATCTATTTTTCTTCACATACGGTATAGTAATTTTTGATACTGTTGGTATGAAATATTACTACGTTACCGATTAATTTTTCACAGAATGAAATTTCGTCCTCCCGTTGTTTTTTATGTTAAAAATTAACATTACATTTTTTCAGTGTAGAGATTACTATAGTTGTTGCATAAGTTGAGATTTTAATTTTAACTGTCTTGGGTTTTATACTCCTTCAAAACTTTTAGTATGATATAAACTAAATTAGACTATTTTAGGTTTACTATTTATTCGAGTTTCAAGTTATTATATTGTTCAAATAAAATCCAGTGCAAACAAAATAATATTGCGCATTTCTTACTTGGTTGATATTAAAAACTTTTGATGCTGTTTGCAATCTCAACCTAGTTATATATTATTTCTTTATTTACTTATATTATTGCATACATAAAATGTTTCATACTTGAGAATTTTGAAAACTACAGTAAATAGAATGCCAAAGTTTTATGGAATGAATCTTTCTTGCTTTTTTATTTTATAAAATAAACACACGTATATGCTAATGTAGAAAAGATACCTATACGGTATAAAATAAATATTTTAATAATAAAAAAATTTAAAAACTTTCTTGCATAGAATCTTTTATTAAAGCATACTGACTTTGTAGTAAATATGTATTAAATATAAAAATTTAAATACAAGTAAATTTTTAAACTTACTTAAATGTCGATTACATTAAGCGAGTTTACGAGCTACAAGCCAGTGAGCTTAGAAACTGCTAGTAAACTCGCCTAGTTTAATCATGTTCACAAGCAGATTGTAAACAATCTTCGACAAAAGTTGAAAGTTGAGCTACTTTACTCGCTATTCGCTGGCGTGTGGGCTTGTTAGCTAGTAAACTAGCCGTGTGTCATCATAGTTGCTAGTGAACTAGCTGCGAGTATTTCGGTGATTCCTATTCACAACACGTGGTTTAAACTCGCTTGCTAGTTGTTAGTGAGCGAGTGGAATGTTTTGTGTGTTACCATCACTATCATATTACTCTTTATTATTTGAGTAATTGCATATATATATAATTTAAAATTACCCATTTAACTGTTTTCTATTTCTTTCTTTAAATATTCCAAAATATTAATCAGTGGTTCCTGTATTGTTATTATAATATATTTATTTATACAATTACACAAGTATATTTTTATGACAAATTCTATATTAATTATTTTTCTTCTCTTCTTTTTCCATAGACCACTACATATAAATTCCTTTATAATACATCCTCTTTTCTTAAAAAGCTGAACTCTGTGATGCTCTAAATATACGGCCTGATCTAGTGGTATGAAAGGCATGTTCTAATTTCTGTCTATTATTCTGTACAGTTCTTTCTTCCTCTTCCACTATTTTTGACTCGGGTAAAGGTATAATAAACTTCCTGTTTCTTCGTATAATTCCTTTTTCTGTATTAACTTGATATGATCTAGGATATAAAGATCTATTCTCTATTCTTCCATATCTCTCTAAGTCTGGTATCCAAACTCGTGTATTATTATCTAATTTTGATAAATCACTTATGAATACTTCTACTGGTTCATAAGGCTGTTGTCTTCGGTTGAAAAATTTTGCACGTTCGAAGACAATATTTTTCTTTGCAATAAAATAATTCGTCAGTTTTTCTTTCACTTCTATATACGATTGCATTACATCACTTGATAAACTCATTGCATTTATAACATCATCAGCTTCTGCACCCATACAGTATAGTAACATATTTACTTGATTTTCACCTGGTTTTAAATGTAACGCTGACGCAATTCTAAATCTTTCAAATCTTTGTATCCAACTTGACCATTTATTTGGTTGTCGAAAATCGAATTCTGTTGGAATAGCTACTTGATATGCAGTATTACTATTACCAACTATATCTTTCTTGTTTGACATTTTTATTTTTTTTATTTTTTATTTTTTATTCTGCTATTACACGTACCTATAATTATAGTACTTATATATTAGCAGACCGCCGCTGTCACCATGTATTGTTATTATAATATATTTATTTATACAATTACACAAGTATATTTTTATGACAAATTCTATATTAATTATTTTTCTTCTCTTCTTTTTCCATAGACCACTACATATAAATTCCTTTATAATACAGTTCCCAAACTCTTTTGGCCCATGGAGTCCTTTTTATAGTCAAAACTTGCCCACGGACCCCTTTCATAGTCAAAACTTTCCCACGGACCCTAGGTGAAAAACTACATAAATGAATAATAGAAAAATTAAAAATTTAACTTTGATGTCTTAAATGGTAAATGGTGACAAAAAAATAAAATATAAATTAAACATTTTGTTGAAGAGGTATTTATTGAAATTATAACTTTTGTTTTAAAATACAAAAAAAAATTAATGACTTGGATGAACCTGATGGGATGTTATGTTTTTAAATCTCAAACTCGATTTTATTACTTGTTATTACTTGTATTTTATGCACCTGTCTATATTTATATTTTACTTAGGACTTAAAAATCGCTAATAATTTATTCATTGTTATTTATTTTAACTTCCATATTAATAAAAATGTGCGCGGACCCCCTGACGTTGTTCAGGGACCCCCAAATCGATTTTAACTTTCCACGGACCCCCTGAACGATGCCAGGGACCCCTTGGGGTCCGTAGGGACCACTTTGGGAACCACTGATTTAGATCCTTACACAGGTTGTCATTTTTACCCAATTCACGTAATTTTTGAGGTTTTAATCCATTAGAAAAAATAAATAAGAAACTCAGAGTACCTAAATAAAAAAATAACGATTTTAGAATTGGTTTTTGGTTTCTGAACGACTCAATTAAGAATAAAATTAACATTTTTCTAACATTGTTTTACATAGATAAACATTAAGTGGTCCAGTTTACATGCAAAAGGGATACTAAATCAACAACCTTTATAATTCCCGCTTAGTAGCAGGGTATGTCTAATACCGGAACACCCCTCTCTTGTTTCGTAATTAAATCTATAATGGTCCAAAGTCAATTTACGTTATACTAGACTCACGATGTTTCATTTCCTGCATTAGTTCGTGGCCTGTAATGGCCTTATACTTGAATTTTGCTAACATAAACTTTTCACCATGCATGTGTTACTGAAATACCGTTAAAAGTTCCTAGGTCTGTTTCATTTGTAATGGATATTTTGTATAAACCTAATGTAATTATAAGTTTTTGCATGTTGAAAGCTGGGGTTTATTCGCGTGTGGTTTAAATAGAAACTAGTTTTGTTTGTACACATGTAATTCATATTTTTGACAGAGAATATTATTGTTTTAGCGGGTTCCATCGCGTGGATTACGGAATTATTGTATAGGATTTGTGAAAAATATAGACTTTTCAGTCTACAAAATTCTTTACTACATTATATTGTTCAATATTTAACGATTTCAACAGCGTATTGATTGCAAAATAATGCGCTGGCGATAGACTTTTTTCCTTCAACGAATTTAAAAGGTTAAAATCAAAATACCCTAGTTTATTTTTGGTTATATTTTATAAGAGTTCTCTAAATACCCAAATTCAATAGGTCAAGATAAAAAAATTAGTGTTTTTTCAGTCCATGGGAGAGGGATAATTTTTTTTTTCGGAAATATTTTCATTTCGGTTTTTTGGTCATCGTATTTTTCGTATATCAAATTTCATTTTAATAGATATATAAATGAGAGAATGGGAGGGTTGTTACAGACTGACAGACGAACGGACGGTCGGATAGGTTAAATTTATAATAGTTTTTACTTTTCTATGGTAGATTGTTTACTAACTAACAATAAGTAATAAATAATACGAGAAAAATCTTATCATATTCAACCTCGTGGCGTCGCTAGGGGGTGTAACACCCGAAGCGGAAATCAAAAGTGTCACCCCCCCCCCTCCAAAAAAAAGTCAGATTTTATTTTTTGTACACTAGGCTTGTGTCACCCCTGTATATTTTTAAGAACAGAAAAATATATTTCTTTTTAAATAAATTAGGTGATTATCACCCCCTATAGATTTTTCAAAAAGGGAGTTAAATTTAACATATGAGACGGGTGTCATCCTCTTGAGGGGTCCAACTCCACCCCCCTCTAGCAACGCTACTGAGGGGGCTTAAACATTACATACTCATAGGTCCTATTATATGTACTATACTAGAGCAATATTAATCATTTTTGATGGACTAAATAGCCAATTAAAAATGCAATTAAATTTGTCAGATTTTATCAAACGTAATTCAAACATCAAAACTTGACGGAAGAGGAAACTTTTTACACTTTTTATAATAAAAAGGAATTTATGGTGTTGTTTTTACTCGATGCAAATTGTACTTTGACACTTTTTTATTATTTTAGATGACCTTAATGAATTTACCTTGGTTTTTACTTCGCTAGCGTTTATACGAATCACTTTTTTGAGTGGTAATTAGTATTCCGTGAAATTGAATGTGTTTTATTTTTTATCAATTTTTATTACAATTGATATTTATAGAATATGGTTTGTCTACTGCGACTAAAAGAATAAAATGGATGTAGATAGATTGTTGTCAATTGAATTAGTTGTTACCTTGAAGAGATAATACGTCATGTCTTAAAACTATGACTAGTTTATCTCAATTGTTTAGTAAATAAATTAATTGGATAAGTATGGGCTCAGTTTAAGTATTATGTATATTAAACTATATATATTTCAATAATGGTTTTATAATATTGGTATAGCAAATATTGATTGGCTGAATGAGGTTCACTGACAGGCGAAATGGAGTTAGGGGGTAATTTGTCAAAATTGAATAATTATTTGCAAAACGACAAACGTTTATTATTTTACAAACGCGTAAGCGGATACGAAATTTCAGAGCAAAACGCGTAAAATCTAAATTATGCATGTAACGTGCACTAAAATTTTCTAATCTTAAATAAGGGTATTTCGATCAATTTTACAAAATTTCATCAATATTCAATAAAATCTAAATATGTAGGTATATTAATTTTTAATTTATTGCGTTAAAGTGGCGACGTTTATTAAACAAATTATTTAAATAATTGAAAATTTATGTTTTTCAAGGAAAAAAAAATTTTTTGCAAATTTTCTCAAATATTATTCATTAAAGTAAGTTATGGAAAAACTCATTTTTTATCAAATATCATCGAAAAGAAATTTACTAATATACTTTTTTAGATATTTCGAACAAACAAAAACACTTTTTTAGTCCGATGACTGGAATATTTGATTTCAAATATAGGTATAAATAAAGGTAGTCAGATGTAACGAACATTTAAAAAAAAACATCAAAATCGGTGCTGTTTCTAAGGGTTCCGATGTAAAAACGTTAAAAATATTACAGTTTTTTTCTAAAAAAAATATTTTCTGTATGACCCCCCCCCCCCCCCCTTCCCCGCCTGTCTCCTGAGTTAGCAAAAGATTGTAACTGCAATGTCAATTCTACATTATGGCATAAAAATTGTTCCCAAAGAATCAAATTTAACTAAACTACTTAATTTCTCTACAAACAAGAAGTAAATATTAGATTTGAAATTAAAAAAAAAAGATTTGAACTTCCTTTCCCTTTGAATAATAAATTCCACCACTCGTGGTCAAATATATGCAGTATAATCTACATACATACGTAGACAATATGTACAATGTACATAATATATAACATTCCTTGTACATTATATATGGTCTTAGAAACATATGAGACAGCTTTAGAGATTATAACAGGCTGGGTGATTTGAATAATGACATAATAATGTTATATTACATTAATTAAATGTTTGATTAAGTTTGTGCGTGTGTAACTATAACATAGCCCTGCATATATATTAAGGATACCTTAAATGCCTCTAGCCATTACAAGTGTGAAACTATTATACAAGTTTCCCAATGTGTTCGCGTCAGACCGGAAAACCAGAGTGTTAAGGATATTTAGCTTTCAAGATCTATTGTCTTAAGAGGTGCTATTAAGGAAATCGGTTAATATAATGTATTCAGTCTATATTTGGTATTAATTACATTCTCATTGATGATCAAATTGAATTCAGTGACCGTTAAAATCTAACAATAAGATACGCTCAAAATTATTTTTCGGATGGTTTTTATATTGCGTTGAAACTCAAATTGTGCAATCAAAAAAGTTAAACTTTATATGCAATTTAAACTATCGATAAAACATTATAGACATAAGGAGTGAACATTATTGTTTGACTCGCTTGTGAGTAAACAAAATATACACTCATGAACAAATTTTAAGAATATTTTTTATTCCCTAAAAAATGTGTAATTTTAAAATAGTTGTAATATTGGTAAAAATAATCACAATAAGATTTTTCAAACAGAAAATTAAAGCTTGAAATCTATCCTTTAAATTATCTTATAAAAAATTTATATTAATGTAGGTACATCTTAAAAAGTAACAGATCAATAAATTATTATATTAATAATACTTTGGTAGCGAGGTAAATATTACAGCTTTTTTTACGATTTTTTTCACTAACAATAAGTTACTGAAGTTTTCAGCTAAAATCGTCGTTTTTACTTTGAGCCTTTATAAATCGAATAAATTATTGTACAAATAAAAAATAAATATTTGAAGTTTCGAGTGCCTTTATTTTATTTTTTTGCAATTGATCGATTTTAGCTAAGTTGCATTATAACAAATTAGAACTATCATGTATTTTTTTCTAATATAAAAAACCTTTTGGGTTCAAGAATATTACATTATAAAACCAAAAAATTATAATAAACTATAATTTTAGTATTAGGTTTGTACTTACTTGATTGCCAAAGTATCATAAGTTCTATGTATTTTTTTCGGTTCTGTAAGAGTTAAAATCTTTTTATTATAAAAATAATATTGTCAAAATAAGTTTCGCTGTTGTTTATCCAATTTATATGTAAACAAAATGTAACCAATTTTTGTTGACGTGTAGATAATATCATATTATTAAGGTAACACGCAGTCATTTTTAGATAAAAGTTGGTTGAATTATCGTTTTTTCTTCTTTTTTACCGAGATAAATTGCAAGTTAAAAGAACACGACATAGAAGATTGCAAATCTGACCAACTTTTTTTATTTCAAGGAGAGGTTAGCAAATTAAATATGTTACCCAGTAAGGTCTGTTTTTGTACAGTCTTCCAAAAACATAATGCAATAATGTTTTTATCATTAATTTACTTTCTAGTATCTTAATTATAATTTCGGTTGATGTATTATTTGAAACATTAAAAAAAAAAAATATGTAATTATTTATATTTATAAAATAATAAGGTACACAGAAAAAATATCGATTTTATTGAAAATTTGAGTAGGAGATATGCTTAATAAATTTATCTTGTTAATATAACAATATTTCCTCAATATAATAATAAAAAAATCGTATTGTGGATATTTTATTTTATTCATTTGAAAAATATAATCTTAATGTTTATCTAAAAATCTTTTTCATTTGTCGAATTGATAAATAATTTGTTACACCAATTAACGAAACTCTCAAATAGATTAAAGATAATAGTTGTATTAATAAATATTTATCAGTGTGAATATTCTTTACATCACCCAACTAGTGAAATTGCAATTTTCGATATGATAAATTCAATGATGTCATTTATTAAGTAGGTATTTAAAATATATGTTTTCAATACGAAACAAAATTTCACCGTAATAAGAACATTGTTAGTAATAATATACATTTATCAATAAGATAAACGTAAATATTTCCATATACGTAGAAATTTATCATATTAATAAAGAACCTCGATCGGAGCCAAATCGATCACGGATTTTTTATATTGAGCACATTTTTTAGCACATTTTTCTGTGTAGATATAGCATTATTTGTTACAAGCCACTTTTATAACCAATTCACGTAAAGATGGTAAACATCAAGATATTTGGTTATTGCTTATGTTACTTAAAATCAGTCAGGAACTACATTTTATTTTTGTCTAAATTTTCTGATAAATAATTATATATACATAGTTCATTTCCAGAAATACATTTTTAATATATTATTATGTTTTAAAACATTTCATTTGCTAAAACGAATAAATTAAGATTATTTAGGAAACATTTTTTTTCTGCAATTTGCTTTACGAATTAAAGAAGATACATTACTTAATACAGTGGTGCCTCGCATAAGGAACTGAATTCATTCCGGGAGAAAGTTCGTTATGCGAAAAGTTCGTTATGTGAAACGTGTTTTCCCATAACAATACATGTTAAAAATTTTAATTCGTTCTGTAGCATAAAATATGGTACCTACGGTAACATAAGAAAGATTGTACACACATTTTTTATTTTTTAATCAGAATCAGATTTAAGAGAGTCTACCCAGGCTTGCAGGGTCAAATCCTCTTTCTAATTATTTCTTGTTTCATTTCAACATAAATCACCTTCCTGATTTTTTTAGAACTCATAATATAGACACACAAAATTACATTTATTAAAACAAAAAGGAGTGTGAGTTATGCACAGAAAAGAACGACTGACGCACGTTGATGCATGTTCATGCAAGTTTGAGCATCGACTGTGTGCGATCTTGAAGTTCGGGCGACTTCGTGATACGTAGGAGCGTTCGGGCGGTAAAATTATACACGATGCAGTTCGTTGTGTGAAGCGAGGTTCGTTGTGCGAGTCGCGCAATGAACGAACAGAAAGTTCGTTGTGTGCAGCGTTCGTTATGCGAGGCACCACTGTATTTGATAATATATGTACTTATTAGCTAAGTAGGTATTTTAACCCTCCGAGCCTCTTTGATCGTGAATAGCGCTCAGGTATTTTAAATTTTTCGCGATTTTTTTTAAGTATGTTGAATACTTCAAAGGTATTTGTAAAACTTATAAATTCATTTACCATGAATCAAAGTACCTTTGAATTTTGGTAAGTCAAAAGGTTTCGTAGTTGCGGAATTATAGGCAATCAAAAATAAGCAGGGTTAAATTGACTCAGAGTGTACTAGTAGGTTGAAAAAATAGGTGTGTACTCCGAGGGTTAAGTAATATCGATAAGTAATACAATAAAAAAATGTGTAATAAAAAAATTTGATAGATTATTATAGGTGACACATCGGTTTTGCTGATTGAAAATAAAGGTACGATAAAAAACTTAATGATTGTACTAACCGCAAGCACAGTGGCGGCGCGCATATGTTACGCGAGTAAATTGAAAAATAAAACTTCGTGCGAAGGAATACTTTTTACAACTCTGTTTATTGTACATTCGGTGACGTAACTACGGCTATAAAATCTTGCAATCAAGATTCAGATTTTCTTATTGCTACACTTTGTCAATATGTTAGATTGTATTTTTATAAATTAACGAGGTTTTTTCATGTTGTATACATTTTTTTTGTTAATAAGCAATATTAATAAAACACATAAAAATGATTTTTAGTATTTGTATTTGTTTAAGCTTTTGTTTAAGCAAATGCATTTTGTTTTATATAGTAATTAATGATTTTCTTTTTTATTTTCTTATCTTAAATATTTTCTATATTATAAAAACTTCCATGACAAATTCAAAATTGGTGCATGAAAATAACTATAAAATTTTGAATTTTAAATTTCGTTTAAATTATATTTATTTTATAGAAAATGACGTGAAAAGTTGAAATTTTCAAACCGCAGTTCTGTATCTCAAACCGTTCTCGAGATATGGCCTTCCAAAGTTTTCGATTTTTGAAAATTTTGGAGAAAAATAGCTGTAACTTTTGAACGTGTTGACGGATTTAATTTTTGTTGACAAATTTGAAATCAGCGTATCAAAATCTATATAATGACATGTGTAATACTTAAAAATTCGGGAAAAAATTTTTTGTGAGAAATCGACATTTTTTTAAGGTATACCCCTTTGAATTTTTTCGATTTTTCGTGAAAATTTTTTTGTTGAATTTTGAAGTGTTATACATGTCACTGTAAAGATTTTTTCATGCTGATTTCAAATTCGTCAACAAAAATCAAATCCGACTACACGCTCAAAAGTTACGACCATTTTTCTCCAAAATTTTCAAAAATCGAAAACTTTGAAAGGCCATATCTCGAGAACGGTTAAAGATACAGATCTGCGGTTTGAAATTTTCAACTTTTCACGTCATTTTCTATAAAATAAACATAATTTTAACTAAATCTAAACTTAAAAATTTTATTGTAATTTTCATGCACCAAATATCAATTTATCATAGAAATATCGACATTAAGATAAGAAAATAAAAAGGAAAATCATAAATTATCTAAAAATGTATCATTCTTTTAAAAGGAATCTATGTAGGAAAAAGGTTGGGAACCCCTGCCATTCGTACTTAGATAAAATCGCTATAACTGAAGTATTAATAATGTACTTAAGGATTGTGAATTTTAATGCGTTTTAAGGAAGAAAAAAAATACAAAATCCATACTAATATTATAAATGCGAAAGTGTGTCTGTTTGTTACCTTTTCACGGCTAAACCGCTGAACCGATCTAGATGGAATTTTGTAAGAAGAAAGCTTACATCCTGAGAAAGGACATACGCTACTTTGAATTCCAAAAATTCATCCCCTAGGGCCTAAGGAATTGAAAGGGGGTGGAAATATTTGCATGGGAAAAAATAAATTTGGTTATTAGTATTTTAGTCCAGTGCCAATCCGACTTTTTGAGACTAAAAAACAGAAAAATTCTCTACAGGCTGGCGATAGTGGGAATCGTTGCTAAAAATGATTACAAACAGAGGAAAAATAAATGCACCCTTGCACATGAAGCGGTTTCGAAAGGGGGTGGTTTTTAAGGGTTGAAAACGGTTTTTTGCGATTTCCGACGAAGTATGAATTTCTATCGAAAAATGGTCTACAGTAAAGTTGTAGATAATAAATAAATCTACAATTTTGTTTCAAACCAATTTACAACATAACCTCAAATTTTCCGACATAATAGCGAAAAACCGTTTTTTTGAATTTTCGAGTTTTTTATGTTGAAAAAATTGTCAAAATACTTGAAATTTTCATGAAATGTATATTTTGAAGTCCTTTAATTTTATCGAGCTGGCCGGAATTTCAAAGTTAAATATTTCCTGAAATATTAACGTTTTTCGAAAAATATGAAATTTTTTCAATCGAAAAATTGATCGTAGAAATTTTCGATTTTTTAACTTTTAGGGGGCTCATTTTTTTCGTCTTGAGTTGTACTTTAATATAGATAAGAAATTAAAATACCTTTACATTTAAAAATTCTGTGAAAAATTAGAAAAAACAAAAATAGCGATTTGTAAAAAACGCAATATTATTTTTCAATCACTCTAAAAATTTTGTACTAATCATAAAATTTTTGTGCTAAAATACAAAAATAAAATATATTCAATTTAATAAAAGGATAATTTACGAAAAAAAAATTAATACAGTGTAAATTGATAGGAATAGGATGCTGTAATTAATTAATTGAAAATTTTTAACATAATAATAAAAAAACTTTATTTAAAAAAAATAATAGTATATTAATTTTTTGTAAAATTAATATAAGTACTATGTAATGGAACTTTCTTTTATTTGTAAGAACAAAGTAATTTAAAATATATGTAAAAAAAATTCAATTTATGATGCTTTTACGATTTATTACCGAAAAATTACTTATTTACAGCATCCTATTCCTATCAATTTACACTGTATTAATTTGTTTTTCGTAAATTATCCTTTTATTAAATTGAATATATTTTATTCTTATATTTTAGCACAAAAATTTCATGATTAGTACAAAATTTTTAGAGTGATTGAAAAATAATATTGCGTTTTTTACAAATCGCTATTTTTGTTTTTTCTAATTTTTCACAGAATTTTTAAATGTAAAGGTATTTTAATTTTTTATACATCTTAAATTACAACTCAAGACGAAAAAAATGAGCCCCCTAAAAGTTAAAAAATCGAAAATTTCTACGATCAATTTTTCGATTGAAAAAATTTCATATTTTTCGAAAAACGTTAATATTTCAGGAAATATTTAACTTTGAAATTCCGGCCAGCTCGATAAAATTAAAGGACTTTAAAATATACATTTCATGAAAATTTCAAGTATTTTGACAATTTTTTCAACATAAAAAACTCGAAAATTCAAAAAAACGGTTTTTCGCTATTATGTCGGAAAATTTGAGGTTATGTTGTAAATTGGTTTGAAACAAAATTGTAGATTTATTTATTATCTACAACTTTACTGTAGACCATTTTTCGATAGGAATTCATACTTCGCCGAAAATCGCAAAAAACCATTTTCAACCCTTAAAAACCACCCCCCTTCGAAACCGCTTCATGTACAGGGGTGCATTTTTTTTTCTTCTCTTTGTTATCATTATTAGCAACGATTTTCACTATCGCCAGCCTGTAGAGAATTTTTTTTCCCTAAAAAGGCTTTGGCACTGGACTATTTCACTCCTTCTCAGATATGAAGGGTTGTAATTATTTTCATTCGATCCGGCGGGAAAAATACTAAAAGGGTGGGGGGTTTAGGGAGAAAAACAATCCCTTTCTTACAAAGAAGCCATAGGCTGCTTTATATTCCGAAAAATGTATTAGATAAAAAATAGCTGTGTAACATTTGATCTATTTTATTGATTATCATACAAAAATCTGTATTATTTAGCTATCTGAACTTAATATATTTTCATTTTCACTAACCTAAATTCCACGCGAACGAAGTCGCGGATAGCAGCTAGTAGATCATATTCTTTGCTCATTTTCTTACCATGCATTGACTGTCACTTCACGTACACATGTACTCATACGCGTGCAAAAGAACTCATTGTTCCGTGAACATTTTCACGACTCGGCTACGCTGGCGCATGCTGACAGATAGTATTGACATTGTAAATAGAAACTTTTGGCACAAGCCATCATTACACAGAAAAATGCCGATATGTATTTTTAAATGTGTATTTTTTGTGATTCGCGCGTCAATGATTTGGTACAAAATGACTGTAATATTAAAAAAATAGTTACTTTGAATTATTTGTTTTGGAAATGTAGTTCACATACTTTTAGTTAACTTAATACATCAACTTTGATTCTTTTATTTATATTTAAGTAGCATATTAATGTTGGTTTTTGTAGTTTAAGTAGCAATTTTCTTTGATAGTTAATATAACTCCTGGACCTGGAAACGTTAAATTGTCTTCCTTTTATGATGAAAGCACCCAAGGGATTTCCCGAAATTCAACCCCTAAATGGATAAATGGGGGTGTAAAAGTTTGTATCGGAAAAATATTTTTTAGGTCAATTTATTTTAAACTTAGTATACATAGATACTCTACATATAAATAATGAATGATGTATTTAAGCATTTTTCAACCGCTAAGGGTTGCAAGGGGATGGAAAAGTTTTTATGGGAAAAAATACCACAAGGGTGGGGGTTTTAGGGTGAAAAACAACCCCTATCTTGCATAGGAGCTGAAATATTTACGATTTTGTATAAGGAATAAAAAGTTAAAAAATAGACGAATTTAATATTTCACCCCCTGTCACGTATGGAGGGTTATAATTATTTCGAAATCCACGCGATCGAAGCCGCGGGAATCGGCTAGAATATTATATTATATACCTATCAAATAAAATGAAATATATTTTTTATTAATTATCTATAATAAAAACATTTTGAAGTTATTAACAAAATTGTCATTTTTTTGACTTTCACTGTAACGAAGCCTAAGATCCTAGTATTACTTTAAGATATATGGTAGTTGAATCATAGTTTGGGAAATTCGCAAATAATATTTTTCTTTAAAAAAAATCATTCGACGATTTTGAAATACTCACGAGTGAAACCACCGAGAAATTTTAGTATAAAATAAACAATATAATATTTTATAAGAACATAATAATATGACTTATACAATTCTGAAAAGGTATTTTTTTGTACAAAAGCTGATGATACTGAATCAACATCTTTATAATATTAAACATAATTCTGAAGGGAGTTCTTACTTGAGCAAATTTAAAAAAAGAAAAAGAAACGGATTTGTTCAGAAAAGTGTAATCATTTCTTCCGAGAACGTGAATTGGAAAACTTGATTTAATTTCTTCATTTAGGTACATGTACAATATCTGTCTCGTAATTTAAAATTATATGGTCTATTCTGTAGTAAATAAAATTTATGTTTATTACAATACAATTTATTTATGCACATTTTTGTTCTTTAGTAAATTATTATGAACCGATCGGTTCATACATACAATTTTTCTTATTTGAATATAAAAATCATTTTCAAATGAACCAAATAAACTGTGCATGTTTTGAACAAAACTATTTGGTTCATGGTTCACATTTGGTTAAAAATACTTTAAAAAAATTGTACTGTTTGATATAATTATAATAAAGCCATGGATTATTCAAGAATTAATTATTTATCAGCCTGGCTTCATTTGAGTTTTCGTCTCCCTTCACACTAAATTCTGAAAGCCAGAATGCAGAGACAAGATACTGATACAAATAACAAAAAAAGCACTTCCCTAGTGAGAGTTATGCAACATCCTATTCATAACTAGAAGGAAGCTTCAAGCCAATATTTAGTTAAAATTTCAACAACTAAAATTAATACCTAATTTAAATAAACAAAGAATGAATGATGTATCTTATATTTGTTTCTTTCAGCCCATATTTACTTATTTTAAGGTTGTATGTCTATAAATAGCACACTGTAAAATTCATTCATGTTTTCGAAAAAATTTAATTTATATTCAGAACACATGTATCTACATTTAATGGAATATTTTACTTTGTTAATTATAAAAAGTAAAAAATGTTTAATTTAATTTGAAAATTGAAACAGAACGGTATATAATAATAACATGTACTAATTTGCTGTCATGGCAGAGCTAGTTTTTCATTATTTTATACAAATTACACGAGAATATATTTGTTTTATAATTATTATAGCTTTTAATAGAGTTGAAGTTTCGAATAATTAGTTTTTTAAACGTCTTTATATAGCCAATTATGTAGAATTTCAATAAATAAAGCACATTCAGCAAGTTTTCTCATTTATCGTGTGTTAAAAACTCTATTTTCAATATTCAATTACTCAAAAACCGTACGTCCAATATTTTAAATAAAAATCAGTAAAATATACGAGTTATCCATAAATAACATATTAAAATTTTAGACTTTTATCTATACATTGCTCTAATGATCGAATAACCTTAACCAAACATATTCAACTAAACATATTTGTTAATTTTATCCTAATTTCATAACTCTCTAGGACCTAGGATAAATGGTATTAGATTTTATAAATCATATAAATGTTCATAAAAGCGAATACAACGCGGACGAAGCTGCCAGCGCGAGCGGGCCACTCGTATAAAATAAATCGTTTTGGCTTCTGAACGGCTCAAGTAATACTAATAAAAGGCAACACAGATAATTGACCTGGTGAATGTTTCATAACAGTCGACCTTTTCAACCGAATGGAGATGAAACGGCGGTAGTCCACGCGTCAATCAATGAAATTGTTACAATGAGTACGCAATGCATCATCTGAGTATAGACGCGCTTCACTGACTTCCACAATCACTGCGATAACAATACGCACGTGTGTGTGTGTGTGTGTGTGTTGATCTATTTAATCTCAGGGGTGTACAGTTTTTATCTAACTACAAAAAGTTTAAGGATTATGCAGATACACGCACGCGGAGAAAATGAAACACCAATGAGTACTGTTTAAAACATTAATCAAGTCAATGTAGTGTTTTTTTATCGTAAAACATCAAGCATTACGGTTGTGATAGCAATGAGTACTGTCAGAAACAGTACTCATTGCTGTCACAATAACATTCCATAAAAAAATGACCAGGCTTAGGGACGTAATCACATGTCACTATACATATGAAGCTCCTTACTCGAAATGTTATATAGTTTGTTAAAATATAGAGTATTTCTGTGTGCCGCTTTCTTTATACTAAATGCTATAGTCGACCGCTTAAGTTGTAGTGTTAGATGTGCGGCGTTCTATTGAGTAATGAACTGACGAGCCCACAGAATCAAATCAGTAGCGAATAGTCCAATAATTATTTTTATTCTTAATTTTTAATGGTAATCTAACATTCATATATTCTATAAATGTATTTGTGTTAAACTACGCCAATGGACTAACGTCAGTTCGAATTTCCTTCCTTTACCGCTCCGGTCATTTTTCATGATATGGATAGTACGCACTATTTGACGTAGTAATCTTAAAACGGTCCAAAATATTGTAATTCTTGCTAGCCTAGGCTACGTGTTTCTAAAGTTACAATATGAATTAGTAATTTTTTGCGTGCAGATTGATATCTATATTATTGGTATAGTTTAATTTGTTCAATATCAATAAAAAATAGACATTTAATATAATAAATTTTACACAATCGTTACTGTATTTTAATTGAAATTAAATAATTTGTATAGCACTTTATTAACAAATAATTCAACGTAAGAATAACAATTAGTTGAATAAATCATGTAAATGATATTTACAAAAAATCGCATATTATAAAAATAATAATGTAGATTGTAGAAGTTACTCAATGTACATGTTAAAATCGATTTTTTTTATTTTTGATAAAAAATTTAAAATTTTAAACGGTAACTGTAATTTTTATTAAAAATTCAACTCCATTTTTCTCTGTATAATTTTTTAAACATTTATTTTTCTCTTAACTTTCTTCTGATTTCAAATATACACACTTTTACATCACGTCATATGCAGGGCCGGATTTAAAAATTTGCCGCCCATAGGCAGTTGCGAAAATTTGCTGCTCTTTTCGGTTGAAAAGTGATTTTTTTTTATGAATTTTATCAATCAAAATCTAAAGACCTTTTTTTAACTTTTTTGGTAAAATGTTACTAATAATTCTGAAGAGCTGTTTTTTAGCTCTTTTAGTTAAAAAATGCTCTTAATAATTCTAAAGACCTTTTTTTTTAGCTCTCCAGGTGGAATTTATGTCTATTTTTTTTCTATACCAAAATTTGCCGCTATAGGCAGCTGCTTACATTGCCTGCATGATAAATCTGGGCCTGGTCATATGAAACCCTATACAAATGACATCCATTATTAAATATGATGAAATCAAAATAGAACTCTGTTGTAATTTTGAACATGAGTATACAATATATAAATGTATATACGCACTGAAATTGTCATGCAAACTCCTAAATCCCGTGCATGTACCTCCGCTGTCAAATCGTGTTTGTGCAAGGAACATGAATATGTATATATTCTAATATTAATATTCATGTCGAGTCTATATCTTAGGTTGAACAACATTAAATGCTTCCCTATATAAATTAGCAATAATTCTAAATTGGTAACGATTTCAATACGGCTGCTTCCCAAAACCATAACGACGTTACGAATTACATTTGCAAGTGTAATAAAATATTGATGTAATGTGGTGTTTACACCGAAAAAACAAAACAGAAACGTCGTGTCTTTAAAATACTTCGTATTTAAAAATGTATAGGGTTTTATTGCTTTTTGGTCATAAAAACACCGTGTTTTGTTTTGTTTTCTCGGTGTTAACACCGCATATGAATACATATGAAGGTACTTAGTGGCATCGCTAAGAGGGGGGGGGTCGCTCCGGGTGACACCCGTCTCATATCGCACCCCCGCAAAAAAGTGCCACAACTCAAAAAATATCATATTTGAGATAAATATGTAGAATGATTCCAATTTACTATATATTTCTACTAAAAACTTATCATTAATGTACTTCGTGTACCTACCGTCAAAACTAACATATTCTAAATAAACTGCCTTGGCAGGCACGAGACTTTTTTATACATCATGATACCGAAGTATTGATAATATGGTTAATTTTATTTTTTAACATTTGATTTTTAAATATTTTACTTACAAAATGATTTTCAGTGAATGCAATGGATGCATTATAATTTTAATAATATAATTTTAATAACAAAACAAATTGGGATTATTGATTATTGAATACATATGTTTTTATTTTCTTAGACTTCAATTTTGACAGTTGTATACTAATAAATTCCTTCATTGTCATAGATAACTAGATTATTAAAATTATTTTTAAATTAAAATTAAAATTATTATTTTTTTGGTTAATTTATAAAAGATACAAAAAAAAGATTAGAACATAAATTAAAGAAAATAACGTTCTCTACAACTTTTTTTATAAACATTTTTTTCTGATATGAACCGTTTGAAATATAAATAAAAAAAAATGATTATTTCCTTCCACAATTTTTTTTTGGGAAAAATTATTAGAATAAAAATTATAGACAATAATATTCTCTACAACTTGTATCTCAAACATTTTTTTCTAATACCTACCGTTTAAAAAATAAATCGAAAAAATGAATTTTTTTAGAAAATCGATTATTTCCTAAAAACAAATTTTGGGGGGGAAAATGGATAGAACATAAATTATAGATAAAAGTACCTTCTACAACTTTGATCTAAAACATTTTTTTTTGCTGCGCACCGTTTCAAAAATAATTCGAAAAAAAAGTTTATTTCCGTTTCCGGTTTAGTGATGGTTTTCAAAAATAGGAGGTGCACATCTAGAGTATACAAGAACCTTAAGTTTAAAATTTCATGTTCGTAAGTCTAACAGTTTTGGCTGTAGAGCGTTCACAGACACACAGACAGACAGACAGACAGACAGACAGACAGACACACACACAGACGTCATTGAGTTAATGGTTGTATATGATTCAGGGACCCTCAAAACGTGTAATTCCGTTAAAATCTCGAGTTCGATTTTTTTCGTGATCACTATACTTTATTTATACATTACATTTCATGTATGTATAAAAAAGTAAAAATGTTATAGTTGAGATAAATATGTAGAATAATGATTCCAATTTACTATATATTTCTACTAAAAAATTATCATTAATGTACTTCATGTACCTACCGTCAAAACTAGCATATTCTAAAAAAAAGTATCGTTTTTTATTTATTTTTTAAATACTTAATCACTAAGCGTTTTAATAGTTACTATTTTTCAAACATCACAGGAATATTGAAAGATTTAAATTAAATACTGTGTATCAGTCCTTTTCCTATACTACCTTTACAATTTTGATTTACCTAAATTGTTATAATTTAATTTCTTCCTATTTCCGCAAAAATGCATTTTCTGAGTTGTGACACTTTTTTCGGAGGTGCGAGATTTGTTAAAAATGTAGCCTATTTATCTCCCTTCTTGGTTATTATAAGCTTCCATGGGGTAAAATTTATAAAAAATTTGAACCAATTGACTTTTTTCGTAATTGAAAGTCTATAATTGGTGATAACTGTTCAATTTATTTAGAAAAAAATAGTATTATTGCTTCCTCGCAATATCGAAGATACGAGAAGCTTCGTTATCGTTTTAAAACGAGAAAAAAAATTTGTTCTCCGATTTTAAAAATTTTACCGGATTTATCCGTTTCAGGTCAAGACAAACACTTTTTGTTCCGTGTCTGTCTGTCTGTGTGTGTGTGTGTGTGTGTGTGTGTGTGTGTGTCTGTCTGTCTGTGTGTCTGTCCCCCAATCCTTGTCACACGCTTAACTCATGAACCACTGAACCGATATTGATGAAACTTGGTTGGTTGGTTGGGTCTGGCTTGAGGACGGTCCCATTTCAAAATAATTAAATTTGTGTGTAAGGGGGAGGGGTGACATCACAAAAGATTTATTTTTTGAAGATATCTCAAGAAAGACACATGTTACGTGAAAATTTTATAGAACTTTTTTTGTAGAGCATTCAATTCTCTATAATATAGGTCACCTACTTTTGTTGTAAAATATTCCCTTACAAAGATCTATCTCAATTTGACTTAAGAAAATCGTCATTTGTTTTTTTTTAAAACTGCTATTTACTTTGACATATTAAATGTCACTTTGACGTTTTAAATGTCATTTTGACATTCGTATAGCAGAAAAATAATGATTTTGATTGAAATTGTCAAAAAATTCAAAATATACGACATAATAACCAGGCGCGTATTAAGAAAAATGTAAAATTAAAATTTTTAAATTGTTCAATAATTAACTACCTTTGATGAATTAACACGAGGAAGCACTGTGCATTTACAAGGCAGAGTATTTTTTCTGTCGTTAACAATTCAGAGTACAAAAAATAAAACATACTGACTTTTTAGAGGGGAGGAGGTGACACTTGATTTGCGCTCTGATTGTCATCCCCCCCCCCCCCCTCAACGCAACTGAAAACTTTACTGTGTCGTTTTGTATCTTGAATTATTGATATTTCTGCGGTGGTGAAAAAATAACCATTTTTTAGTCAACAATATTTACATTAATTAACCAATAATAAAATTTCAAACAAAAATTATTTCTGTGTAATTAATAGTTAGTATTTGCTTTAAGCCCAAAAAAAGAATGATTTAAAATACAGGGAAAATATTTGACAGTAATAAGAATATACCATGATTATATATCCTGAAAAAACTCCCTATTACTGAAAATCCTAGAATATTCTCATCCAAGGGCCCGAAGGATTTTGAAAATCCCGTCTTTCGAATTTTAGAAAAAAAATTAATTTTGTACAACTTATTTTAGCAAAATTGATTTTATGCTTTTAAAAATGCCGGTCAAACTTAATATTTTTATTTTCGACGCAATTTTAAAATGTACAGTTTTAAAACAAGTTATTGTATTTAATTATATACAGTAGTTTATTCCATTGAAAAATATAAAAATAAGAAGAATATTTTAATTAATATTTCTACCATATTGGTACTTTTTTATTAATGTTATTATAAAATCTAATTAAATAACTACTATGTTAGCTATTCAAATACGGAATATATGTACTTATGGTCAGTATGAACGTTATTATACATAGTTCCTATTTATGGTTATGTATCTATTGATAAATCTGATTTACTAACTAATATGGGATGCACTCGGTCATTCGACATAGATAAATTTATTACATGAGAAAAGATTAATGTATACATCTACAATGCATTCAATTCAAAACATTAAAATGTATAATGTGTAGATAAACAAACCAGTGGTTACCAAACTATAATGTTCATTCAATATATTTTAGATGTTACAGGCTCAAATTTTTAATATTTTAAAATATAAAAGGTATACTCTTTAATGAGGTTGGGACATTAGAACACATATGATGAAAAATGTTCCAGAATTCGATATAGGAACAAAAATGAAAAGTTTAAAGAATTGTAATACAATACATCATATATAATTCCCAAAGGTGGACATCTTGAGGGTCTATGGAAGTTTAAAAAGAGGCTATAGTATTCCAGGGGTCTACTGGGGTGTCTGTTTTAAAATTTTCCTCTTCTTTATAAGTTTTTATTGAACTGCACTTGTTAAGTCCGGTGACAATGCAATATAATATATCTAATATCGTACTAAATCCAATGGCGGATTACCTTCTTCTTCACAACCATCTTGATATGGGTATCAAATGAAAGAGTTTTACGAGTAGAATACGATTAGCTATATGACGTCATTCTAAATTAAATATAGCGGGCGCCCCAGAATGACAGATTACCTTTTTCTTCAAAACCCCCTTGACATAGGTATCAAATGAAAGGGTTTGGCGAGTTTTACGTGTAAGTATGTTAGTTTGTTAGTTAGTCAACCAATAACTAAAAATTTGAAAATAAAATTACAAAAAATTACTTTTTAAAAACAAGTTTTTATTAAAAATGCACTAAAAAGTATCTCACAAAAAAAAAAAAAAGTTTTCATGACTAAAACCAATAAAAGCGCGAGGTACTATACAGGTAAATGTATTAATGATTTTTTTTATGTAAAATAAGAAATGAAGTAGATATAAATTGTTAGTTCAAATAAATATATAAAATAAAACAAATTAACAATTTTATAAATACAATGACGAAATAATTAATTAATAAAAAAGCTATACATTTTTCTTTATAGCGCCTCGCGCTTTTATTGGTTTTAGTCATAAACACCATAAATTTTTGTGATTGTTGAAAATTTATTTTTTACTTTTTAGTGCATTTTTAATAAAAGCTTGTTATTAAAATGTATTTTTTTGGAATTTTATTGTTTTCTACTTATACTTTTTCAACGAGACTTTGTTATCTAGATTTTAAAATGTAAGGGGGTCTATAAAAAAATCGTTTTTAGAAAAGGGATCAATATAGGAAAAATGTTGGGAGCCACTGAAATAAATGATAGATAAGAAGTTAGTTACATTTTTGAAATGAATTGTAAGAATTTATACCATTTTAATTAAAATTTCGATTTATATTTTTGTAACAGTTTTTCAAAATGATTTATGTCACATGTCAAGAACATTTGTGTCTTCTTTAAGTAAATGTCAAAACTTTTTCTTGTTAACGCAAAACTTCAAAAATGTGTATCAGCAGAAATGAATAATTATTGCGACATCTGATAGTAAAATTAACTTCATTATCAAAAAATATTATTTTTAGAAATGTTTGATTTTGTAACTGAGCATTTATTTTATAATTTAATTTTAAAAGAAGGGAGGAGTAAAGATTGATTTATCTAGCAATAGAAAAATATTGCTCTTACTTTTTGTTTTATTATCAAGTGGCTGAAATTCGGACGAAACGGGACCGAGATTATATCAATTTTATTTATAAAGTCTCGGATTTAAAAATTACCACTAATTAAAAAAATATTTGATAACAATCTTTTTATGAAAAACGTAATTTTCATAAAAAATTTCAACAAAAAAATATATTTTTCGACTTTGATGAGCTAAAACTCGAAACTAGAAACACGGATAGCAATAACCGTAATACTGAAAAATATGTTAGTTAATTACCTATGAAACTGACTAATTTTGGTTGATTTAGATACGTTACTTTAGACGTTATGAGATAATCTTTGTTGTAAGAACTACTCTGAAGGAAATTTTTTAAACACCCTGTAACTCAGAGGGTGTTAAAGATAGACCCCCACTTCCTGCACAATTTCTTACTCACAATGAGTCAGGAATCAGCTCCTAAAATATCTGTATCCCAAACCGGACCACCCTGTATATACATATGTGCCATAAAAATTCTTTGTTTGTTTAATAAAAATAACTAGTCAAAAAAAATTTGTTGACCTCGGTCACGGATACGAGAACGAATACAAGTTTTGAAAATTAAAACTAGATAAAATTTTAAGTTACTATTAAATAGATATTAGGTATAAAATAAGTTAAGATATGAAACATTTAGAACCCGAAATCACTATTGTCTGGTATTATAAAAAAAAATTGCTCTGGAGTAAAAGTTAAGCTAACACTGTCTGCGAAGTGTCAAATATAAATGACAACCCACTGACAGTAGTAATGAATGGTATGGCCAACTGCTCCATGTAACGACCTTCCCCTATCCCTACCACAATACTACCGTTACTGCTGTATTTCTGCGCGAAATTTAAATTCACCAATTAACGTTAAAGTCGGCACGGTGGTGGGTGCCCCTCTAGCTGTCGTTATTAGGAGATTTTGAACTACCGATGCCGTTGCTATTCGGAGGGATGAGTGTATATGAATGACATTGATGCATGCATATTTTAAAACAGTGGTGATAATTGCACCTCATACAATGCAAAACATTTACATTATTAGTATACATTAGCTTATTTTTTTCTCGAGTAAATTCTTAATAAAAAAATGAATTATTATTTTTATTTCATTAATCAAGTCATTTAGTTCTTAAATCATTATAAAATCGGTAAAAGTATAATTTTATAAACATTTTGATCAGCACTGAGACAACCCAGTACTGTGATATACCGTTCAACTATTTCCTTATTCAAAACAAGTGAATGCATCTAGTTATATGAAATAAATGTTCGAATCGCATGCAATGGATGCAATCGAGAGAAATACATCATGGAGGCGAGTTTAATTATTTACAGTGAAATGCATACAAATTCAGAATATTTTTATAATGCTGTTGAGTTAAATGAGAACTCTAATTGCAATCTGCATCGGCAAATATAGTCAGTGAAATGTATGTATATTTCAATCTATATTTTCCTTCGAAATTATTGGGTTGTTTGGTCAAATGAAATAAATAAAAAAACACTAGTTTTTTTAATTAATTATTTTAATAAGCATAAGCGCTTTTCGGAAATGTATTTCCTTCATCAGTGATTGATTCTGTTGACAATTATCAGGATTTTAATATACATACATATTTCTAAATCTAATATAATTTATATAATATTTAACTCACCATTAATAATTAAATAATACATTATAATATACAATTTTTATATAATTTTATATAATTTTAGAAATATGTATGTATATTAAAATCCTGATAATTGTCAACAGAATCAATCACTGATGAAGGAAATACATTTCCGAAAAGCGCTTATGCTTATTAAAATAATTAATTAAAAAAACTAGTGTTTTTTTATTTATTTCATTTGACCAAACAACCCAATAATTTCGAAGGAAAATAATTTATAATGGTCATATATCTACATTCAAAATATTTCAATCTATATATGTATAATGCTCCTTTATACGAGTTCATCGATCTCTATTTCCAATATATTTAATGTAATTATGTGACGGATGAAGTGGAAATAAGATGCTTTTATATAAATGCATTTTTTAATTTAATTAATTTTGCCTTTTGAAATAAATCTGTATAAATAATATTGACTTTTGTCAATGTTCTTTTTTAATTATAAATATGCTATAAATCAGGGATATACAACGGGGGTATATGGAAGTTTAAAAAGAGTTTATAGTATTCTAAATGAGGATTTTTCTGAAATTTAACCCCTACGGGGTTAAAACGGGATGTCAAAATTTATATAAAAAATATTTTTTTTGTTCGCATTTAATTGAAACTTATCGAACATACTTTACAATATAAATAATGAAACAATTATTTCAGCATTTCCCAAAATTTAACCACAAAGGTGTTAGAGGGGGTGGAAAAATTTGTAAAATATTTTTTTTGTATTCACCGAATGAAACATGGCTCAAGTAAGAACTCTACAAGACAAATCAAATTAATATTCTATTAAAAATTAAAGTTCGATATTCAAGCCCTAATAGCGTGGGACGGGGACGAGGATGGATTTAGATATGTTTATCTGCATACCTGCTTTACTTATAAAGGTAAATTTGGGCAAAATAGTCATCTATTAAAATAAAAAATTCGACATTCAACCTCTAATGACGGGGGTAGACAGGGTCTGTATTTTTGATATGTTTATCTACATAGATGCTTACGTTATAATGGTGGAGTCGGGCAAAATAATCTGCAATGAAAAAATTCAATATTCAACCCCTAATGGCGAGGGTTAGTTTTCACAATTTTTAACTAATTGTAAGATCCGAGATATTTACGTTTTTTATAGGTAATGAATAAAAATCAATTTAAAAAAATGTAATATGTCATATCATCCTCTATATCTTATGGAGGGTTCTAATTAGTTTCGAAGTTTACGCGAGCGAATCCGCGGGATTCCGTTAGTACTAAATAATTTTACAATCAAAATATTCTATCATATTATAATAATTCATTCTTAATAATATTTTTTTTTTTAGTCTATTTCATTTAACATTTTTAAGTAATTTGGTAAGTAATTATAAATTATAGATGGTATGTTCATCATTGCTCTTAAACATCTCTTTTGCATCAAGAACAACTTGAAATTAAAATCATAAAACTTTAATATTTTCTAGTGTAGATATAGCTTTTACTGCTTGTAAAACCTAATCTAATTTTCCAATTATAATAATTGTTAAAATTGATTCTACATATATAAAATAATTGGCTCATCAAAACAATTATCAATGCGAAAGAATCGGCAATGTTGCCAGATCTCTGGTATAATTTATAATTGATGAATATGAATTTAAAAACCCATATTTTATTATTATCTTTTTTAAAAAAAATTTCGTAAATCATATATTCGAATATTTTTGAACGGTACTGTACATATCCCGGAGTTTGTATGAGTATGAATACAAAATCAATTTCCCAAGACAATCAAAATAAATTTCTCAACCAACTAAAACAAACAACGGTTTTGAAATTCAATCCGTTTATGTATGCGAGTGCATTTGTATATACAAATAATAATAAAAACGTTGATCTGAACTGTTGTATCAGTTTCCCCTAAGCATTTCGATGCTGTAATATACTAGGATGCTTGTGGTTTACGTGAAAGTCTCAGGTTTACAGACTATGCGATATTCCACATTCGTGGTGTTTCATATCAAACGATCAATAATAGTCCAAGAGGTGAGCGCCAATATTTGATTTTTTCAATTATTTTTTTTACATAAGAAAAACAAAAATATTTTAAAAATGAATTTTCTGAATTAATATATTTTTGTATCAAATAAGTAGGAATATATCGTGTTTTGACTAATGTTTATCATTACTCATGACTTATTTTATTTCAATCCTATCAAATTAGCAACATATAATTTTATATTTTTTTTGTATTATTGAAAATAATGAACATAAAAAATTACCATTATTTTTGAAAATCCTACATGCGCTCTTTAATACCAAATATTACAGAGAAGCACAACTCCCACGTTTACCATTATTTAAAGAAACAAAAGAAATTATAATATATATGTACGAGTACCTATATAATCAATACTAAATTTAATCAAAGAACGTATAGATATCTATTAAAACTTAATTAGTAACAAAAAGTCGTCCAAATATATATATATTTTTATACCTTTTATTTTTTATGTTGAAGTTTTGAATATCTAGTTTAAAAAAATAACATTTTGAGCGCAGTAACTCCTGTATAATTTAAAAGAACAAACTATTACAAAAAATACTCTTAGAATTTTTTCTTTCAGGCTAACCGCGATATATTTTTGCTAGGCATTGAAAAGCGCTATGGTTTACGGATGTAACGTTTCGGAAATCTTCGGGTGAACTCGGGGAACTGAATGACAGAAATGCGAAACTCTCTTAGTGGCTTACACTACCTTATGTTTGTCTCTGACAATATATGAATAATACATTAGGACATGTTACTTATATTATCAATTCAAATTACTAGAAACTACCATAAAACGATTTTGTTTCCAAAATTAAAATTAATCTAGTATTAGTAGGTGAGCGCCCAAATTTGCAAGTACTTTCTAAAAGCTATTTTTTTATATTACGTCACATTTATGTTGTAGATATACAACCGTCAGTCAGCTAGTTTCGTTTGGCGCATTTGTTAAGGTAAAATTCGGACTGACTATTTTTTTAATAATAATAATATTCCTAACCTTTATACCGAATTTCATATTTTAGAAAGTGCTTTCACGATGTATAGATTTTTTACGAGTTAAACGCGCTGCTGACGCGCCCGGTTGCAAGATTTTGATAACTGATTATGATAAAACGGGTTTTTACTTAGTATACTGCTTACAAATAAATTTTCAGATTTTAGAAAGTAGTTGCAACGTGTATAGGTTTTTTTACAAAATTAAAGCCACCCCCGCGCCAAACGCTATCGAAACTAGCTGACTGACGGCAGGCTGTATATCTATACTTCTACACCACAAATGTGACTGTGAATATCAAAAAATCAGCTTTTAGAAAGTAGTTGCAAATTTTGGCGCTCACCTCTTGGACTATTAATGGTGTTTCATATCAAACGATCAATAAGGACATCGTATTTCCAACGTAGTTTAAAATGTGTATATCATTTTAGCATAATGCCGTGGAAGTGAATATAGTACCTATATATTTTATTTTGTTGTTTTGTGGTTTTTAGGGTGTATTTTTAAAAGTGAAATTTAACCCCATACGTGATAAGAATTTTTAGGTAAAAATATGAAGTTTCCTTCAAAAAATATCGTGGTATATTTAGCTTATTCGATCATTAGAGCAATGTATAGATAAAAGTCTAAAATGTAATTTATATTTTACTAATTTTTATTTAAAATATTGGACGATTGTTTTTTGAGTAATTGGATATTAAAAATAGAATTTATAACACACGATAAATGAGAGAAATTGCCGAAAGTGCTCTATTTATTGAAATTCTACACAATTGGCTATATAGAGACGTTTTAAAAACTAATTATTTGAAACTTCAACCCTTTTAAATATTATAAAACTTATAAAACAAATATATACACGTGTATTTTATTCAAAATAATGAAAAACTAGCTCTGCCATTATAGCAAAATAGTACATGTTACTATTATATACTGTTTTGTATATTTCAATTTTCAAATTAAATTAAACTTTTTTTACTTTTAATAATTTACAAAATAAAATATTCCATTAAATGTACATACAGGTACACTATAGGTACACTGTGTGTTCTGAATATAAATTAAAAACAAAATTTTTCGTATAACCTTAATATAACGATAGCAAAATGTATTGTCACTATATTTTTTTAAAAATATAATAACATTTATTTTATTTATAAGTAAAATAACGAATTAAGATTTTCTAATAAAATTATATGAAAATTAGATGGTTAAGGTGGTTCATACCATAGAAAAATAAAAAAATTTCAAGATCATTAAGATAATAGTTAAAGAAATATTAAACAAACAAATTAACTTGCATTTTTATAAGAATTAAATAATTTCGAGACATGACAGGACTTTCAAAGTGATGTAACAAAGAGAATTTGATGAAAATAAATTTGAACATACATTTTTTATTCATTTACAAAGATATCTGTAAATTTTTAGAATGATTAGGAACGGTTTTTAATGAAAAAAATATAAGTATGTGAAAAAAAGAGAGAGAGACGCATCTATGTAATTTCGCATGCTTCAGAGAGAGACACACCTTGTCTTCACTGTATGCTTATCCACAGACGCTTTCCCCGCACTATGCCCCGCATCGACAACCCCACACCCTATAGTGTCAACCTTTTTGAAAAAGAAAATCTATATTATTAAATGTATAATAAATTAATACGCTAGGAAACCATATGTCAAAAACGACACGTCGCCACCTAGTGAGCGACGCTGGCAATTTTGGGTTCATTAGTATTTTTAAAAAAGATATGACGGGTAGCCAAAACTAATGTGCCTAAGTTCTGATTTCTCTATTTTTTTATCTATGGACCTCTATTTGAAAAAGTGTTTCACCAAGTTTTAATTTATTTTGTAAATTATTTTAGCTGTAATTAATTAAAATTTGAAAATCGAAACATTTTTTTTCTATTTAACGGCTTGATATTATTGGATGAAATTTTTAGAAAAACTTAAAAATAAAAATAAAAATACAAAAAAAAGTACTAAATATTGAGACCCTCCACTTCGATTGTGTCATACAACAATTAACGAACAACAGAAATCAATAGAGAGAGAGACAGTAATAATCACACATTTTTTTCACAGTGGCAATACATTAATGAAGCAGATAAATGCATGTGTCGCAAACTGTATAAAAAGGTCTAGTGCCCTTGGATGAATGCTCCCTATTATAATGTAATTATGGCAGTTTTTATTGTAGTATATGAGTCGTTTCCGCCGCGCCGGTACAAAAGATCACAATAATTTAACTTAAAAAAACATTTTTATGTTACGTATTATAAGGAATAATGTATACACTATATAATACATACACAATACACTATTATATGTATATACGAGTACATATACAAAAGCTTTGTTTGTTTTTGTTCAACATAACATGAAACAGAATTTACTCTGGAATTGTGTATATCATTTTTTATGTTTTATATTATGATTGGAAGATATCCTTTGGTGAAAAGCATTTGTTAATTTAAACAAACAAACAAACAATATATTTATTTTTATTATATACATACTTATTGTGAAACTTGCGAGCTTTCATACTTAATTATCAATTCAATAATTAAGAAGGCAGGCCCAGTTGGGATTTCAAAAAAAATATATCTTTTTAGGTTTTTTTTTGGCCACGCATTAAAATAATTAATAACATGAAAGATATGTATTTATAGAAAATATTATAATTTTTTTATAGCAAAATATTAAAAAATAAGTGGGATACAGCAAATTTGGGAGGGGTTAAAAAAATAGTGTTTTGCCGTGATCACTGCTGCTCGTCACTGGATCATCAGAAATTAAAAAAACGGATCATTAGTTAATGACATAATGCTCCGGATGGACAAAGGGATTTAAAAAATTTTGAATTTTCACAAAATATTGGATGCTGAAAGTCAAAGATTTTTATTCGACTAAAATTTCGCTCGCATTTTCGGCTATAAAAAAATTATCGTAAAAAAAATCCTTCGTCCATCCGGAGGACACTTATGAATGAAATAAGTGAGAAAAATTTCAAACCGATCGGTAAAGCAGTTCTCAAGTTACAGTGATCACCGACTTCGAATATATGGTTTCGAGAAAAAGCGCACAGTTACTACCTGCCTACTTGAATGCATGAGAGACGGCTCCGTTCAAAGTTATATATGTACACTAGCTGACCCGGCCACGCGTTGCTGTGGTTAACCTATACTTTAATTGTAGGTTATATGAAACGTTTGGAAGTTTGACATAGCGCCATCTATTGAATACTTACTCAATCCAGTCAACAGATGTCACCATCTGTTTGGAGCTAACAGATAAAGACAAATAATTTGCAATAAAATAATATTGCGATCATAAATTGAGATGTAAGCTATCCTATATTTCAAGTTGGATCAAACTGCACACGGTGTACAAATTTGATTAAAATCGGTTAAGTAGTTTAGGACTCCATCGAGGAGGAACATGTGATACGTAATTTATATATATTAAGAAGATAAATAACGGTCCGATTTGTCAGAAATTCTAAGACAATACTTATTAAATATTCTAAATTGAGAAAATGAAAAAAATAGATTTTTTCAAAATTCTAACTGGGTCTGCCTCCTTAATTAATTGAATTCAAAATACATTTTAAAAATAAAACTGAAAAAAATATTTCGAATTAATGACTTCCTAAACAATAAATATCATTAAAATTTCAGAATAACTAAAACAAAATAAGACCTGACTTTTTTGTATTCCTAATTAATAAACAGGCTTTAAACCGGTCTCTTTTCGTCTATAAGATTAAGACTAACAATGAGAAATATCGCTCATAGAGGAGCGGTGAACTTTGGCTAAAAATTAATATGAGTAATAAGTAATAACCCTTATTATGTGAGAAATTAAATTCAACATTATAAAATTTATTTATTTTATATTTCAAAATCGATTTGTAATATATTCATATTTACAAAACACAATAAAGCCTTATTAGAAACTTTTAAGGATTCATATTTTTGTATCTCGAAGTTATATCTATCTACAAACATTTCTTTCTGTCCACTCTCTGGGGCTAATTCACTATGAAGACCTTGTAATCTCTTTTGACGCTAAGCAGCTTAAAATTTGATGTATTATATTTTATATTTTAACATGATTTTAGCTTTGTTGGTGGTTGTAAAATACAATACATATATATAATAAATATAAATAATATTAATCTTGTTTTAATTTTAAACAAATTGAGCTGGGTTTTACTCACTTGTACGAATTAAATATTTTTGCTGTATTTAATTTTGATGAGACTAACCTTACCTGAACCCCACTACGAGACGGACGGCACTGCATTTGTTTCGTATGAAACCCTAATTAATAGTAAGAAAATTGTTTTTTTCTCAAATTTTTTATTTTATTTTAAAATTAATTTTCATGATGGAAGGAACAAATTCGTTTAAAATTCGGGTAATTATTTTGTGGAAAAACGCTCGGACCCGTCGATTAGTATTTTTAGTTGCAAATTTTTTGACATAAGAAAATTGTATACAGAATGTCTCAAGAAGAACTTATGCAGACATCATTGATTTTTTTAAATTGAACACTCTATATATTATACCATTTTTGAATTGTACAATAAATTTTGAACATTTTTTGTATTGCATACCATAGCTCTAAAATCAACGGTTTTTGGAATAATGACGTTGGAAATGTATCTTAAGATGAATATAATATAATATGCAGTCATTATTGATTTTTTTTAATAGCACAGCCTGTATTTTATGCCATTTTTGAATTGTACGATAAATTCTGAATATTTTTTGTACTGCAAACTATAGTTCTAAAATCAACAGTTTTTGAAAGATTTGCTTTATTTTGAAATATTTTACATAGCGTGTAAATTACAATCTATATCTATAAAAGAGTTTGTCCTTAACCACTCACTCACTCACTCACTCACTCATATATCAACGTACAGCCCAAACCCCTGAACCTAGAAACGTGAAATTTCGTAGGTGCCTTCCTTTTATAATGTAAGCACCCACTAAGAAAGGATTTTTCGAAATTCAATCCCTACGAGGTTAAAATGGGGTGTCAAAGTTTATATTAAAAAATATTTTTTTTGTTCGCATTTAATTGAAACTTTTCGAACATACTCTACAATATAAATAATGAAACAATTATTTCAGCATTTCCCAAAATTTAACCCCTAAGGTGTTAAGGGGGTGGAAAAATTTGTAAAATATATTTTTTTGTATTCACCGAATGAAACATGACACAAGTAGGTACTCTACAAGATAAATATCAGTTACAAAAATTCAACCCCTATATTGATATATTTATCTTCATGATTGTTCATGATATTAAAGTAAATTCGGACAAATTAATATTCAATTAAAAAGTCCTAATAGCATGGGACGGGGACGAGATATGGATTTAGATATGTTTATCTGCATACCTGCTTTACTTATAAAGGTAAATCTATTAAAATAAAAATTTCGACATTCAACTCCTAATGGTGGGGGTAGACAGGATCTGTGTTTTTGATATGTTTATCTGCATAGCTGCTTACGTTATAATGGTGGAATCGAGCAAAATAATCTACAATAAAAAAATTCGATATTCAACCCCTAATGGCGAGAGTAGACAGGAGGTTAGTTTTTACAATTATTAACTAAGATCCGAGATATTTACGTTTTTTATAGGAAATGAATAAAAATCAATATAAAAAAATATAGGTAATATGTCATCCCCTATTACGTACGGAAGGTTCTAATTAGTTTCGAAGTTTACGCGAGCGAAGCCGCGGGATTTCGCTAGTATAATATATGTACATACCTACATAATAATGCATGTATAGGTACCTACTACATACATCTTGGATGTTACCTAAAGGCTAACATGATTTAGTGCGGTATTAGTAATGCTACAGAAAGTCACATGTACACCAAAGGGAATATTCGATAACGACATTATAATTACATTAAATTAGATACAGTACCTACTTGTGGTGATGATGTTAATTGTAAATAAATTAATTATTAATCAAAAAGCATCATTAAATTTATTATCATGCTAATTGGTTGATTATATTATTAAAATCACCTTCAATAAATTGCAAATAAAGAAACATTGACAAAATATGTGCTACTCATTTATATTTTTAACAACTTTAATAAATAAAATAAATATTTAAACAAATATAAAGTTAAATAATAACAATACTCTAAAAAAAAAAAAATAAAAACTTAAATCACAGTCGTGGCTGTACAGGGCCCACCTTTTCACCAAAATTTTAAATAAAAAACTAACTGTACCTATCAACTTTAACAAAGTATCTGCCATGGTGACAATGAACAATATATGTGATTTTTATTTTATTAAAACATAGGTATTTTTGCCAAAGTAATAACAAATAATTACAACCCTCCATACGTGACAGGGCGTGAAATATTTAATTTTTTATTTCTTATACAAAATCGTAAATATCCCGGCTCCTATGCGAGATAGGGATAGGGGTCGTTTTTGCACCCCACCCCCCTACGTGAATACAACCGAAAATATTTTTTACCATAAACTTTTTCATCCCCTTGCATTGAAAAATGCTTAAACGTAATTTATTATTTATATTGTAGAGTATCTATACTAATTGTAAGTTTAAAATAAATCTGGCCAAAAAAATATTTTTCTAATACAAACTTTTACACCCTCGTTTATCCCCTTAGAGGTTGAATATTGGAAAATATTTTTTTAGTGGGTGCTTACATCATAAAAGGAAGACACATACGACATTTCACGTTTCTAGGTCCAGGGGTTTGGGCTACACTGAAAAAAATCTGTATTGGACCAAGGAAACCTTGTTTTGTATATAACGAAAACAATATTTTCTTAATATAACAAACATACTCTTAATCCAACTACGTTATTCCTTCGTTCAAGAATAATATAGTTCGTTTAAGAAATTATTGCTTATCTTAAGAAAATATTGTTTTCGTTATATACAAAACAAGGTTTACTTGGTTTGAGAAATCCTTTCTACCAGTGTATACGTTGATATATAAGTGAGTGAGTGAGTGAGTGGTAAACAAACAAGACAAATTCTTTTATATAGATATAGATAAGAAAAAAAATGTTTTAGATAAAATGGAGTCGCGACGGTCTTAGATAGTTAAATGTTGGAAATTATACTTGAAATAACGTGCTTGTAGATTTTTTTAATATAATTAATTAATTATAAATTATAATATAGGGATTCAAAGTTAATTAGTTTTCTTTTATGATGAAATTTCGATTGGCTAACGATTTAATTTTTATTTATTTTTCTTGAATTAATTTTTAGGGTTCCGAAGAAACCCTATTAATCTCACTTTGTCGTCCGTCCGTCCGTCCGTCCGTCCGTCCTAATCACTCTAAGCTCAATAGCTCGTAAACTATATAAGCTAGAACCTTGAAATTTTGACAGAATATGTAAAATAGCACCCTCTAGTAAAATATGTACAAATATTTTCGAAAAATATTTTTTTAGGGGGGGTGCTAAGAAGCTAAAGACACCCAAAAAAATATTTTTTTTTATATCAAGGCAAGTGGCACATCAAAATGTGTAACCAAGCCAGTGTAATTTGATCCTTATTCTTATTTTTTTATAAATCAAAAATGGCGCCTACAGGGGGCTTTAAAGCAAATTCAAAAAACCAAAAAAAATGTATTCCAAGTCGTGTGGGATGTCAAAATGTAGATCCCAGTGAGTAGAATATGACAGTATTTTTTATTTTTTTTATAAATCAAAAATGGCGCCTACAAGGGGCTCCAAGCAAAAAAAAAATTGTCCCCCCCCCTCTAAGTCGGTAACTACTGGCTCGAAAAATCTGAAAAAAATTAGGTAATAAGGCTTTGGTGAGACTACCAACGACAAATACTAAAGTCACCAATATCATTTCAAATTTTGGAGAAAAAGGGAGGGGTGTCATACATTTTTTTATTTTTATTTTTTTATCTGGGCATGTGGGGTGTCGAAATGTAGATCTCAGTGAGTAGAATATGACAGTATTTTTTATTTTTTTTATAAATCAAAAATGGCGCCTACAGGGGGCTCCAAGCAAAAAAAAAATTGTCCACCCCCCCCCCTCTAACTCGGTAACTACTGACTCGAAAAATCTGAAAAAAATTAAGTAATGAGACTTTGGTGAGACTACCAACGACAAATACCAAAGTCACCAATATCATTTCAAATTTTGGAGAAAAAGGGAGGGGTGTCATACATTTTTTTATTTTTATTTTTTTATCTAGGCATGTGGGGTGTCGAAAGTTAGATCTCAATGAGTAGAATATGACAGTATTTTTTATTTTTTTTATAAATCAAAAATGGCACCTACAGGGGGCTTCAAGTAAACAAAAATTTGTCCACCCCTCTCTAGCTCGGTAAATACTGACTCAAAAAATCTGAAAAAAAATTGGTAATGGGGTTTTTATAATACTAGTAACGACAAATACTAAAATCAACAATATCATTTCAAATTTTGAAAAATAGAAATGGGCGTCATGGAATTTTTTTTAGTTTCATATCTAGGCTTGTGGGGTGTCAAAATTTAGATCTGAATTAATAGAATATGATCCTATTTTTTATATTTATTTTTAACTCAAATATGCACCTGTAAATTGCTCTAAACAGTCCACGTAGTATATACTTCGGAACCCTTATGGCATACACTGGTGTATGTCTTGACAAATTTTTATAATATTTATATAGAAACAAGCAAACCCACACTTACTAAAAATATTCTAATTAGTTCTGAATATTTATTTTTTTATTATACCGTGAGTTATTGTAAATATTTACTTTTTAACTAGTTTGTTTGCTTTAATGAACATAAACTGATGAAGCAAGCAAGAATTTGGTAAATTCTTTACTATACAATACTTTAGATACATATATGAGGTACTTGTTGCTTTTAAATACGTTATGTCAATATTTTGTAATTCTAAAGACGCTGTTTAAGTATGTACTATGTTTATTTATTTTTTATGTTATATTATTTTATTTTGTATGTATGTATGTTCTTTGAAAGTATGTTTGTCTTATATCTACTTGTGAGTCATTGAAAAATCAAAACAAAAAATACATATATGTGTATTGGTCTATATGTTTACACCTAATGGCATGCGGTTAGTGTTTTTTTAAATTTATGAGCAAATAAAAGAAACACTGAAAGATTTTTAGTACCTACTCTATAATGCCGACACGGTATTAATGAGTGCGAACAAATTTTATGTTAGTGCATTAGTGCATAGACGCTAGGGTGGCCATTAATTTTTTTATTTTCGAATTTGGATATTATTAACACGTGCCACCGAGAGATCGAATATTAACATGTAAAATGCATTTGATTTTTTCAATTTTTCTTTAAACAGCTGTATCTTTGTTAAAATTGAATGGATTTTGATGTTCTAAAATGCATTTTAAAGCTTACACTATTGGTTTTTGTACCTTTTATTCGATTTTTTTACCACTTCCCACTACTCCTTGAGAGATATCAGAAAAATTAAAAAATCCTAAAATTTAATCATTCAAAATTGGCACGCCAAATTTATACAGTAGGTTGAATAAATTATTTTGAGCAAAAAACTTTATTGAAACATGTCTCCGAAAGTTTTTTGTAAGAGAATTACAGCCTCCTGAAAAAATAATTTTGTATAAAATCTTCTTACGAAATATTTTCGGACACATGTTTAAATAATGTTTTTTGCTCAAAATAATTCCTTCAACCTACTGTTGAAGTTTGGCACGCCAATTATCCTGAATGATTAATTTTTAGGCTTCTTTCACTTTTTCTGAAATCTTTCAAGAAGTAGTAGGAAGCGATAAAAAATCGAATAAAAGGTACAAAAACTAGAAAGTGTCAGCTTTAAAATGCGTTTTGTAACATCAAAATCCATTCAATTTTTACAAAGATACAGCTGTTTAAAGAAAAATTGAAAAAATCAAATGCATTTTACGTGTTAATATTCGATCGCTCGGTGGCACGTGTTAATAATATCCAATCACTTTAAAATTTTAAATTTTGTAAACATTATTTTTTTCTTATCTTTCAGAAATTTGGGGGGGGGGGCAAAAAAATTCGAAAAAATAAAATTAATGGCAACTTTAATAGACGCTCTCATTCTATGCATTCTATTTTTGTGTAAGGGGTGTCCATAAAATTCGTCTCATTAATTTTTTTATAATTTTCTATCCACTCCCTTCTCCTTACCATAACACTGGTCTACAAAAAATACTTTTGTATTTTGTATGTCCTAGAGATTTAAATAGGTAATTTAGGAGGCTTTTGGCATGCTGACACCGGATTTGTTGCCCAATTGGTTTCATCACGTCAGGATTTAAAATTCCTAAAAAGTCCCAAAAATGACTATATTGGCAATGTTAAAGAATTTATTACCAAGTACGTAATTTTTTTCTAAAGTTTTCGGTCACGGTAACAAATAGTATTATCTTTCCTCTTTTAAATGAGTTTTAAATTTTCATTGTACGATTTTTTTTAGCCGAGATGTTCTAGTTTGAAGATATGATATTTTTGTTAATAGAGTGTAGTATGGTAGATACAATGAACTTGACTACAAATATCTTCAAAGTAGTATATTTCGGTAAAGAAAAATCGCATAGTAAAATGTAAAAAATCATTTTAAAAAGAAAAGATAGTACTATTTGGATTCATGAAAGAAAACTTCAGAAAAAAATTATCTACTTAGTAATAAATTCCCCAAAATTGCCAAAATCGTCAATTTTAGGACTTTTAGGTTTGGATATCTCAAAAACCTGACGTGATGGAACCAATTGGGCAACGAATTCGGTTCCAACATGACAAATACCTTCTAAATCACCTGTTCAGATCTCTAGGCATTTTTCTCTAGACCAGTGATAATTTGTAACAATCTCATGAATCCCCTCCCTATTATATTACATCCCAGTAATATGCAACCCCTCAAATAACATTAAGCCCATTAAAATTGCTTTATTTATTATCTTCATTCTTCATATCTTGCGAAGATAGCAGTTAATTAAGTTTTCAACATAAATAAAGTATATTGGATTTATTTGAAATAAATAAATAAATAAATTAGATAAACCATCTTGTCATTCGCGCAGAATACTTTTACTACGTTGTTTATTTTATTCGTTTACAAAGAAAAATAAATTCGGTAATACATCAAAGGATTAACGGAAAAAAATTTACGATCAATAGAATCAGTAGAACTAACAAACTAATAGCTTTTATGAATTTTCAGATAAAAAACTCATTAATATTGTTAAATTGCTCATTCTATTGACAATAACACTTTTTTATAGGTTCTATAAATATTTTATACTTGTATGTATGATATAATGTCCACAAGTAATTTGATTTTATTGTTTTATAAAAAATATCTGTCTTTTTCCTCATAAAATATAATATTATCAATATTGGTATGAAAAATTAATAAGGGGAATTTCCTAACACTTTTTGTATTTATAATAATTGACATACAGTTGATAATTTTATTTAAAATAAAACTTTATGAATGTTTTATAATAATTAGTAAACGATGTAAAATTTTCATAAAATTTAAATATTCATGATATGTAGTATTATGTCAGTACCACATTTATTGTTCTTAAAAGATAATAATAAATGTTTATAAAATATTCAAACTTTGTACGTATGTATGTAGATGTATTGATTTCCGTTTAATGTACTTTAAACCTACTAAATATCATATAAAATGTGGTAGAATTCGAATTTTGAATTACCAAATTTGTGGACTTGATTAAAAATAAATTTTAAATAAAGTTATGCTTTGGATCCTTTAAAAACAAGGTATACCTACTATTTTTTTTTAATTTATGGACATCTTTTATGTAATTATCATGAACTCATGTTACTAATAAAACAAGTACATCTTTTTAATTAATTACCAAAGTTTACAAAAAATTTTTCTTTAATTATAGCCATTTATTTTATTGTTTTTTTCTCCAATAATGGATTAAGTAAAACCAGTAATGAAGGAATCTTGCAAATGATTACAAAATGATAAATACTATGACACAAAAGTTATAAAACAAAAAAGCGTAAAATTTTAATGAACTTAAAGCAGATGCTATGATAGGTAATATAATAATTAATACATATATTACAAAAGTATTTAGTTTAAATGTACTATTCTGAAAATCATTGGTCCATTGTCATAAAATTAAGCTGTTTTATAGTTAAGCGTCTATAGATTATGATTCAGTAATGACAGTAATCAAATAACAAATATTTATAATTTAATACATTTAATTAAACAAGAATCAAACACTCAGGTATGATCCAAGACTGGTCCCAGTAGAGTAAAGTCGGTATATATGGACCAGGTTGCTACTTTTTACATTTTATAAAGACAAAATCAATATGTATGTATCTAAGCTTACACTTCTAAATAACTGCGTCAGTTGAAATTGCAGTGTTTCGAATACCGATATGTCATTGAGGGCAATTTAATGAAATTTGTCATTTTTAATTATTTATTTTGAGATACGTTAGTTAAAATTTTTATTCTATTAAATCGTTTAATTTTTTATGCTGTTTAAAAATATAGGTATATGGGTTGGTCGTATGTATAGTGTTTTTAATCGACGTAATAATTATTGCCATAGCAATAACATTTTTTTTAAATACATGTAGTTGCGGTTATTATACGACTATGACGTCTAACTATAACTAATTATAATTAACCAGAATCGTGGTGACGCAAATAGTATGAAAAGTATATCATCCAGTACTTCACAACTAACCACTTCCGCAAAAATCCCTTTTTAGTACAAATCTTCATGCTGGTGCCTACTAAATGAGGTACCTAATATTACTTGCCCAATTTTTTAAAAATGCTGGATTTTCGATTATTTTTTATTTTGTTTTCATTTAAAAATTATATTTTTGCCTGCCAGAGAGTTGATTTTAAATCATTGTATAATAGTTTTCTTACCTAAAATATCAATGGTGTTCCATATACACCTATCCCCGATTTACACGGTAGATACGTTCTTCACAAAACCGTGTAAACTGAAATCTTGGATTTTGCTAAGTAAAATCGTATTAAACGAAAAAAAAAAACAAAATGTGCATGATTCAGTAATTTATTTAAGTAAAACAAAAGTCAGACATATTGGAAAACTCAAAAATTGTTCTTAGTTCATAAAACAACAAACATATGAAAGTAATATAAGTATAGATATTTAATTTATTTTTCATTAGAAACAAGAAATTAAAAAAGACTTAAAAATTAATCATCCCTTAAATGTATATTT
The DNA here is from genome assembly GCA_949319165.1 of Sialis lutaria. NCBI lineage: Eukaryota > Metazoa > Arthropoda > Insecta > Megaloptera > Sialidae > Sialis > Sialis lutaria. The sequence goes on from OX439243.1 coordinate 22,379,767, forward strand.
TACAAGCCCGGGAATCCCCTATTCTATTCATCTGAAAATTCAAAAATGCCATCAAATCTTTGTATAGGCGTATGTATACGGACCGGAATAAATATTTTTACTAGTTTTTTTTTAAATTGTCAATTTATAAATCGTGTAAAAGCGAAATCGTGTAAAACAAGTGCTGTGTAAATCGAGGGATAGGTGTATACCGACTTTACTCTACCTTTTAGATATGTCGGTTATTTATACAGGTATATTTGTGTAAAATATACAACGAAAAAAAATAAGATAAACCTACACGAGAGAAATCATATCATATACCTAGCGTAAACATAAAAAGAAAGATATCAAGAGAATCCACTTAATTCTTTAGACATCACAGAAAAAAAAACACATTATTCAAATATAATTTGTCGAAGCTCATAACCTCAAAATCGAATAACACGGTCGTGACAATAATACAATTGTACATTTGTATATCTGAATAATGAACGAGATGAACTAAAATATGCATGAGAAAGAAAAACAAACATACAATTTGCAATGATCTGTCTCTCTGTCTTGCACTGTGTTTATTGTGGACATGAGTAACGGACACCGGATATTCAACTGTAAATGATACTGTCGGGTATAAATGATCAGACGTTTAACCAGGGCAGAACTATTTATATTGTTTCACTTAAAATTTATTCTCTATCATGTTTCGACTTTTTTTTTATTGTGATATTTTGCATGTACTGTTTTACAAACTATATGAAAATGTATGTACAAAATGGATACGACATAAATAACGATTTATGTACATATATAAAGTAGAACTGATGATTTTTTCACAGATACAGAAAAAAAATTCATAATCACGCCCACTCACGAATTATATTTTATTGCTCACACTAGATCACGTATAATATATTAAGTATGGACATAGGTCGTCATTAACTCGTTAATCCGTTAATCGTTAATTAACAAAGTTAACAAAATGCTTAACGGATTAATTTTTAAGTTAAGTCAAAAAAATGTTAACACTTTTGTTAACTTCCGTTAACTTTAGTCCGTTACATTGGTTGTTTGATGACAAGTACATAAAGTTGTCGAAATAGCAAAAAAAGGTCTTCAAACATATTCGATGGTTAATTTTTAACGGTTAACTTTAACTTCCGTTAAATTTTCGGAATTTTAACGCTTTAACGATTAGCGAAGTTAACTTTTTTATTAACGAATTAACGATTAACGAAGTTAACTTTTCGATTAACTGTGCCCACCTATGACTATGGATAGACAAAAAAATACTCCTTAAAATTAAATATACCAGTACTTACACTGCCGTGCTAAAGTCATTTTTTGCGTATTGTAAATATAAAACTGCAAAAATGGTTGATAGAAAATCTTAAATAATGATAAGAGTACTTAAATACAACTTTTGTAATAATCCTAACATATATCTAAAATACAGCATTTACAATTTTTCATGTTAAGGAAAATTTTTGAATTTAATGCCTGAAAGGTCAGGTTTACTCAAATTGAAAGTATTGACGCAGTGTCTTTCAAGCTAACGGGAAATTGTTTTTTTACTATTTTGACAGAAAAACATATTATTTTCGCTATTTTGGTGATTTTTATTGACTGAAATCTGTACATTTATATTCAAAATCACAGGTGTCCAAAGACTTTTGCACGACAGTGTACTTCTTGTTCTTCTTCTTATGAATTTATTGGCTTGTAAAAAAAATTTTATGATATTATTAAAATTTGTAGAAAACGAATTATAACGATATCGGTTAATACGACGTATCGGTTTTAACGATTCAAAATAAAACACTAACTGAATCCCATATAATAGCATTTTTACCGATTATTACGATTATCCGCTTTTTATGACCAATATGACCGGTCATTAGTTTCAAATTGAATAAATTAATAAAACTTAAGGTAGTTGGTCCGTAAACATGTTTTCCTCAGATTTTGTTTAAATTGCACAATAATATTCCCTAGATTAATATCTGAAAAATAGCCCATTTTTATTAAAATTGACCATCTCAAAGTCATGAAAAACGATCTCAAAGTTTATATTTTTAACACAGCTTATATGGACTAACCGTACACTAACGTAACGTTTTATTAGATAAAATTTAAACGTAGCGTCAGATTTTCATAAAAAACTGACATGTTGTATATTTGTATGAAAGAAACCAGTATACAAAAAATTGGAATTATTGACCATCCCGTTATTAAGATCTAACCAGATTTAACTACCAAACCATCACATAAATTGCAGTATTGTTGACAATGTGGCAACAACGTATTCTTTTGATTATAGTAAAAAATACACGACATAAAGAAATAATTTTTTACAAAATATGATAAGTGGATTGAAGGGAATTATAATCGATTTCATTAATTATTAATATATTCTGTGGTAGTTTAGATGATAAAATATAATCATTTGACAAGTAGTTAATAGTAGATAATGTACAGCGTTGCCATGATCATTTCTCTAAATTATAAATATGTACTCATGGCCTAATGTGATCACATTATGATGGACCAACTACCTTAATCATTAGGTATAAAGAATTTATTTTCTTAAAAATGATAATTATTTGAAGTACGAGTTGGTCTCCATAAACCTCATTAAATAATTATTTTTATAATAAAGTAAAAAAATAAGTAATACTTAAGCTGATTTTAACTTTTAAATTAATAAATATTCAGTAAAAAAAAGCGCTTGGTTTGAAATTTTAAATTCGCCATCTCAAGTTTTCCGACAAACTCTTGAATACAGCTTTTGATTATAATTGTGTGTTTTGTTTTTCTCATTTAAATTTCTCCGTTTGAAAATGGAAAGAGTAAGTTTTGTTAATATTAATTCATTCGGTTATTTTGGAGTTCTATAAAATTAATGTTAATAAAACTTGAGGAGTATTTTACAAAAAGTATTTTGATTATAAAGTGAAGATTTACTCAAATAATGTTTTCAAAGTTAAATTTCTTCATGATAAGTATATAAACAAAAAACATCTCTGCGCAAATGTTTTATTGAACTTTAATAAATTTTGTTGGGAATGTTAAAATTACTTGAAACAATTTTATGGGTTGAGTACATAACGTGGTATGCAAAAAAAGTTAAAGTATTTTAAGGTAGTTGGATATGGAAAAATTCTAGGAAAGAAATAATAATTTTCTTGTGAAACAATTCAAAATATCATAAATTCCATGCAGCATTGTAAAAGGTATGATGACTAATTAAAAAAGAAACTATTCTATGATGATCTTATGTACGTGTCTCCTATTTCCAAAAAAAATACGTATTTCTGCAGAAAATAAAGGTTTAATCGTAAAAATTGACTCTTCTAAAACTAATTTTGAATTTGACGCCAAAACGCTCGCAGGTGACATTTCAAAGTTGTGACGTCACACTCCTTGTCAACAATAACCAAACATTCAGAGTTAGACAATAATTTAATTATTTTGTATGATAAAAATGAATTTCAAAGTATATAAGTTTTTAAATAAGGTATGTACCTAATAATCTTCATGTAAGAGGAATTGATATTGTCTAAAATAAAAGTCAATCACTTTTGACGTTTACAAACTTTACTCACATTAGCGCTGATTTCATCATGACACTTGCCTATCTACAGACTGATTATTTCTTGTTCCAAGTGATTTTAGTTTTTTCAAACTGCGGATGTTATAATAGACAAGTATCAATAAATTTTAATCAGTTATTTTGAAATTTGATATCATTGTATTCAGAATACTACACTCTATTGATTTATAAAAGAAAAAATAATAATTTTTGAAAAAAAAATGAGGAGTGTCCATTATACCCCCCAAATAAAATTTTTAGAGGTTACCACATTTATGCTATTTTATAGCTCTTACAATACCAAACAAACTTTGCATTATACACAAGTCACTATTCCAAGTGGTTTACGAGCTATTTACAAATTAAAAATTTTACCCTCATTTTCAAGGGCCGATTTCACCCCCTAAGTATTAAAACGGGCACGTATAAAAAATAGGTGTCCTTAATTTTTACCTGCTTAACATTTTTACCAAGTTTCATTCAAATCCGAGAGTGACACCTGGGGATCTTTCCTTATTAGTTCATAGGTTTAAAATAATGTTTCATTTATATACTTTAAAGAAAAAAAATACTCTGCCTTGTAAATGCACGGTGCTTCCTCGTGCTAAATTCATCAAAGGTAGTTAATTATTGAACAATTTAAATAAAAACCGATAAAGTATTCAGATGAACTGCCTGTTGGTTAACCATTTAATTTTCATACGATATTAATAAAAAAAATTAATTTGACATTTTTCTTAATACGCGCCTGGTTATTATGTCGTATATTTTGAATTTTTTGATAATTTCAATCAAAATCATAATTTTTCTGCTATACGAATGTCAAAATGACATTTAAAACGTCAAAGTGACATTTAATATGTCAAAGTAAATAGCAGTTTTAAAAAAACAAATGACGATTTTCTTAAGTCAAATTGAGATAGATCTTTGTAAGGGAATATTTTACAACAAAAGTAGGTGACCTATATTATAGAGAATTGAATGCTCTACAAAAAAGGTTCTATAAAATTTTCACGTAACATGTCTCTTTCTTGAGATATCTTCAAAAAATAAATCTTTTTGGGTGTCACCCCTCCCCCTCACACACAATTTTAATTATTTTGAAATGGGACCGTCCTCAAGCCAGACCCAACCAACCAACCAAGTTTCATCAATATCGGTTTAGTGGTTCATGAGTTAAGCGTGTGACAAGGATTGGGGGACAGACACACAGACACACACACACACAGACACACAGACAGACAGACACGGAACAAAAAGTGTTTGTCTTGACCTGAAACGGATATATCCGGTAAAATTTTAAAAATCGGAGAACAAATTTTTTTTCTCGTTTTAAAACGATAACAAAGCTTCTCGTATCTTCGATATTGCGAGGAAGCAATAGTACTTGAATCATAAGACATCAATGCTGGATAATTATATTTTCTGATAATTACGTGATAAATGTCGTGATAATTATCGAAGATAATGTATTAATTATATTGACAATTAAATTATTTATTATACAAAAACGAATATTTTGAAAACAGTATAGAAAAAATTATACAAAAAAACATATAAAAGTATGACAATTTTTGCAACAAAAATACAAAGTTCAACAAAAGACATTAATAATAATACATGTATTATACACATGGTTATCAAACACGTGTATTTTTATCAAGTTAGCAAAAAAACAACTAGAAAACGTGCTATTTTGTTTCAGCTTAATAAATTGCAGTAGATTATTCGCCAAGTTATCTTTATTTAGATTTTAATTAAGTATTGTTGTTGTGTGACTAATCGCGTGCTTTATTCCAATAAGGATAAACTGTTTTTATATCGACCTAATGTTTTGTTTCTGTTTATTTTAGAGGGTTTCCTTACTTGAACTAATCTTATTTAGTATAATATTCAGAGTTAGGCCATCCGCACACGGGTCGACTGTTTTGCAACGATAATCTCAAACCAGTTGCGCAAGCGACCGTTTGGTGACTTTGCACGTGTAGTGTAATGGCCCACCGCACACGGCGCAACTGAAACAAAACTGATTTGAAATCAGTTTCCAACTGGTCTCATGCGACTGTGCTTGCAGGTCGAATTTCAGTTTCAGTTGCGTGGTTGCATACTGTTTGTATTTTCATTATTGTAAAAATAAAGTTTATTAACAATTAAAATTATTATTATTCATTGTTGTCACTTATTTACTTCTTTCAAAATGAATGAACAGCTAGTGAACTTGTGGTGAACATTAAATTCGTCGAGAATGTGGAGAATCGTGCAGTTTTATATAATTACAACCTATCTGGATATTCGAGAAAAGACAAAACAGAAAAAGCATAGCACGAGGTAGCAGCCCAAATAAACATGACAGGTATATTGTACCTAGATATAAATTTTATATATTTATTATGTAATATAACATATGTTTGATTTTATTTATAATTATAATTACATACATAATAGTATTAAAATATTAAGATTCAGTCGCGCTCGTGTGCGGTGCGAGGAAATAAATCGATTGCAAACCAGTTACAAAATAGTCGCTTGCGCAACTGATTTGAGATTCTCGTTGCGAAACAGTCGACTCGTGTGCGGAGGGCCTTACAAGTATCCACTTTTAGAAAATTATATGATATTTTAGATATATGTACAATCAAACTTCGACAACTTGAATACAAAAGTTAAACATTATTTACTATACGAATACACACACGATCGTACCTTTGGAAATAAATATCCAATAAAGTATAAAAAATTTAATTATCGAGTTCGACTGTACACTCAGCACTCTGCTATACGACCATCCACTGCACGATCGCTCCGTTACATAATGTGCCGACACTTCTAACCAACGTCCTTTCTCCATCCCCACCATAATACCACCGTGACTGCTATATTTCTGCGCGTTTAAATTCACCAATCAACGTTAAAGTCGGCGCGGTGGTCGGTGCCCCTCTAGCTGTCGTGTAATGGAATTTTTGAATTACCGATGCTGTCGTATAGCAGAATGCTGAGTGTATATCATTATTATATATTGAAATTTACATAATAAATAGGTGTTTTTCAATCAAAGCATGGACCATATATTTCGCGGGTTATAACTAACAAATTAGGAGTTTTAAAAGATTGCCATTTAAGTTTTTTTTATATAATCGTTTCTTTACGAAAAAAATGCTTATAATTATTTTCTGTCGACTTTATTGCATTATATCTTGTCACCAATTGATCGTAGAGGTTTAGGCCTGTGGACAAATTTTTAGATTCAACTATTTTGAACAAAAAAGGTTATGACAAATTTTATCGTTGGATAAACGGTTTACGAGATAATTACGTTTAAAGTTTTTGCACTTATGGCTATGCTCAAGGTCATATTCTGCGCAAACTTGAGTATTACACAGAAAATAAAAATGTCTCTGTGTTAAAAAATGTTTGTTAATATGGTAATTTTTTTCCAATATGGAAATATTTTAGGTTTATTTTATTGATAAATGTATATTATTACTAACAATGTTCTTATCACGGTGAAAATTTTGTTTCGTATTGAAAAAATATTTTAAATACAAAAAAAATATTTAATAAATGACATCACTGAATTTACCATATCGAAAATTGCACTTTCACTAATTGGATGGTGTAAAAAATATTCACACTGATAAATATTATTTAATAGAACCATTATGTTGAATCTATTTGAGAGTTTCGTTAATCAGTGTAATAAATTATTTATTAATTTGACAAATGAAAAAATTTTTAGATAAACATGAAGATATATTTTTCAAATGAATAAAATATCCTCAATAAGAATTTTTTATTGTTATATTAAAGAAATATTGTTATATTAACAAGATAAATTTATTAAGCATTTTTCCATCTCAAATTTTCAATAAGATCGAGTTTTTTAACTGTGTACTCAGAACAAACCCCCCAATTATTTAAAATAAAAAAACATGAGTTTGTAGAACAATGCAGAACAACAATACAATTTGATTGGGCTAACAATTTATTGTATAATTTTGAATTCTTGAAGTGAAAACAATGAATGGTTAAATACAAAATAATTTCATAACTTCTGTATGCTTCCTTATATTTCAAAATTATGTTTTTGACCAGAAACATTACAAATATTTCATCAGTTAACAATTAATTATTGTATTGAAATGAATATAAGTTTTTCACGTGCTCAGATAACAAACAGCAAGTTAAATAATGACGATTAGTGCCGAGGAAGTCCGGAAAGTTCTGGAAACCATTCTGGCTTTTGTTCCGGTCCGTTTATTGCAGTTATAATTGGTCCAATTTGCGAGCCAGATGCCTGACGACAATTATTTCTAATATTGATTTTATTCCATTTAGCACAAATTGTGTTAATATTTGAATTTTAGTTAAATACGAAATAATGATGCATAATATTTTGTAGCAGTTGTTTCATTGAACAATGTTTTTTAACACTAGAAAGACGGGAAAATCTACCTACCTACAAAGACGGCGACCGGTCAAATGACTACAAATTTACTAAATATCTTTTTTTATGAGTAATTAATAAATGTCAAGTAAAGAAATAAAAGTAGATATAATGTATGTTTAATTTTAATATTTATACACAATTTTTACATGTTACAAGAGCCGCAAAGCGGTTTTTACAAGTATTATTAGTTTTATTTTTTTTACAAGTTTATTAGTTTTATTTATACATTTCTGAATAAGACATTCTCGCCTTCTTCGAATTTCCTGGGCTTTTTTCACAAATTACTCACAATAATATCAATACACAATTACAGGATTATTTGACTGACAATTCATATACGTATTTATTGTTGTACCCTCTCATACAACAATTAAGAACATATTTATCAGATCATAGCCGTCAAAAGACCGCCGCCGTCTTTGTCGGTATATGAACATTTCAAACAATAAAGAAAATAGATGTGAATTATTTTGATACATAGTTTCATTTAACTACTAGTATTAATAAATTCACAAAGTCTCATTACGGTAAGTCAAATAGTTTTTGAATTATTCAATATTGAAATTACCGTCAAATGACTGCTCCCGTCTTTCTAGTGTTAATTGATATTTTTATTATTATTAAATGTTTTTTAGAATTGACGTAATAATGCTTTGAAAACAACTGATTAACTAATCATGGATTATTTTGCTTTGTGTAACCTGAGGTCAGAGGCTATAAACCTTAGTGATGCCTCTATTATTTTCCTGAGAAAAGGGATCTTAACGAACAGACAGACGGACAACAAATGGGTTCCGTTTTTTTTCCATTTTGAGATACGTAATCCTAAAAACCCATATAAAATTTATTCCAGAACTACTTAAGCTTAAAAGTCAGCTGATGGTTAAATAGTTTTTATAAGTTTTTAATGTAACTTCGCGCCAAGACGAGACTTTATGGTCTTAAAGTCTCGTTTTTACGACTGTGGTCAAATCTTTATAAATTTTGTTTATAAGTATTTTCTAGAGTATCTAGAGTCTCGCTTTTTTTAAAGGATTCTCAATAATTAGTAATAACATGATTTTTGAAGAATGTAAAATACAATAGAAACACTATCCATGTTTTTTTCTGCAGGCTTTCGTGGCCGGTGTCCATAAGTGCTAACTTTTCGTGTCCACGTTTTTATGGTTCCGTAGAAAACTAGGAACCCTTTCTCCATGTCCGTCCGTCCGTCCGCCCGTCTTCAAAAATTTTGAGATAATAAGATGAAATTTGGTATACGGTCGTAGATTAATGACCCAAAAACAGAAATGATAAGATTTTTGTAAAAAAAAAAAAAATTTAAGCCCCCTTTCCATAAAATGAAGTGTTTTCAAAAAAAAAATTTCACCTAAAAGGTCTCTTAAAATGCAACAAAAAATGTAACGGAACTTTTTGATTTTAACCCTTTAATCACGATGTATTTGCTCTCCAAAGTCGTTAAAAAAGCGTCCCCCCCTCTATTTTTTAAACTATCAATTTAAAAAATCTAAAAAAAATCCAGAATGTAGCTTTTAATTAGTACTTTCACTGAAAATTATAATGAACATTGTCAAAAATATTTTGGACCCCCCTTCTATAGACTGAAAAGTGAACTCTCATTTTTTTCCCCACTTACCCCATTGAGTGGGGTATCATTTAATAGGTATCCTAAAATGCAATAAAAATGTCAGATAACTTTTTGATTTTAACCCTTCAGTCACGAAATATTTGCTTTTTAATGTCGCTCTATTTTCTAAACTATCGATTCAAAAAATCTAAAAAAAATCCAGAATGTAGCTTTTAATTAGTACTTTCACTGAAAATTATAATGAACATTTTCAAAACTATTTTGGAACCCCCTATCATAGATTGAAAAGTGAACTCACATTTTTTTCATTTACCCCATTGAGTGGGGTGTCATTTGATAGGTCTCCTAAAATGCAAGAATAAAAGCCAAATGACTTTTTAATTTTAACCCTTCGGTCACGAAAATTTTGAAAAAACTCTTTTTTTATAAATTGTAGTGAGAATGACTACGGAACCCTATCATGTGCGTGCCCAACAAGCACTTGCCCGTTTTATTGTATTATGTTTTTTAACGTTTCAACTCTTATGTCGAAGTCTTCTTCAGAAATATTTCAGAAACACTTCTAGAGAAGATATGAAAGTCGAAACAGCCCGAAAAGTTAGCTCTTAATATCCGCACGATTTTTATATTTTATTGATGATCGATCACCTATTTAATGTCTATACCTACATGGCATGCAAGAAAAATAATATTTAAATATGTTTTACATCAATACATCAAAAGATTTCCAAGATTGCAATTTGTTTTACTAAAAATCAACGACAATATCATCTCTTTAATATTAACTACATTTCTCAAAGCAGTAGCAACTATGTTATATCGTTTCAAATATCATTATATTCTTTGTAAGACAAAATATGTATCATAATAATAACTGCGCTTATCCTCCATAAATAATTCATAACTCATATAGTATATTTTTCTTCGTTAAACCGCAGACAAGATACTATAAAAAGTGAATTCTTTTTGTACTATTCTTCAAACACTAGTATTTTATTTATGTAATGTAACTTATTGTAAAACTGATATCGTATATTTAGTTACAAAAATTATTTAATTTTGTTTAATGTAAGTTTTATAAGGATTTATTACGGTCATTCCATAAATAACTACACACCCTTTTTGAAATTGTCACCGATTTTTTTTATTTTTACATATGTTTTAGTACTAGCTTAGAGAAAATTTTAAACGGTACTAAAAGTTCGAAAAACTTTCTCCCCCCAAAAATATCGACTTTTGAAAATTAGACGTACTTTTTTTTGTAAACGAAATATCTCAAAAACTATCAAAGATAGGTTAAAACTACAAGATATCAATTTTATGTAAAAATGTATGAAATTTATTAAAAAAAATATTTCGCTGCACAAAATTATTATTTAAATAATTTTTTTTTATTTATAAAATTTTAATTGAAAATTTGGGGGACATGTCAACTCTGAATTTTAAAAATAAAAATATATGTTATAGCTTATTCATTCCTGAGTACACTTCACTTTGAAAATTTATGAACATATGAAAACTTTTTGAAATATTAATTTTTTTAGGTGACGGCGCGCGAGTATCACCGCGCTGCGCTTGCGTTGACTTAGGCGCAACACCACACAACTGTGTCAGAGTGCTCTGCATTTACTGCAAATAACTATATTATTGGTTATTTTATAAACATTTTCTAATATTTAACTGATTTCAGTATATTTATGGATATAATTTAAATAATCATATAATGAAAATTTCACTTATGTCGGATGGAAACAAAAAAATAATTTAGTGAAATATATTTCATTTTATATATAAATTATCTTCAAAAATATAGTTTTTAAACTTTTTTATAAATCTTTACATCAGGTAAGTTATTATAAACTTAACTTCCCGTTAAGCGATATACCAACTTTGAATGCCTTAATACAGTAAGATTTATTGTTTTCTCAGGTTAATAATCACTTAACTTATGTAAGCATTAATAAAAAATGTTTTTAAAATAATCGATGATAGCTACTTATTACAGTAAATGCTAAACCTCTAGCACAGTCCACTATGCTTAACAAGCCAACGCGAGCGCAGCGCGCTTATACGCGCGCGCCCTCATCTAAAAAAAATTAATATTTCAAAAAGTTTTCATATGTTTATAAATTTTCAAAGTGGAGTGTACTCAAGAATGATTAAGCTATAACATATATTTTTATTTTTAAAATTCAGAGTTAACATGTCTCCCAAATATCCAAAATAGAATAAATATTTACTTAACTAATAAATTTCATAATTCAATAATAACTTACTTGATGTAAAGATTTATAAAAAAGTTTAAAAACTATATTTTTGAAGATAATTTATATATAAAATGAAATATATTTCACTAAATTATTTTTTTGTTTCCATCCGACATAAGTGAAATTTTCATTATATGATTATTTAAATTATATCCATAAATATACTGAAATCAGTTAAATATTAGAAAATGTTTATAAAATAACCAATAATATAGTTATTTGCAGTAAATGCAGAGCACTCTGACACAGTCGTGTGGTGTTGCGCCTAAGTCAACGCGAGCGCAGCGCAGTGATACTCGCGCGCCGTCACCTAAAAAAATTAATATTTCGAAAAGTTTTCATATGTTCATAAATTTTCAAAGTGAAGTGTACTCAGGAATGAATAAGCTATAACATATATTTTTATTTTTAAAATTCAGAGTTGACATGTCCCCCAAATTTTCAATTAAAATTTTATAAATAAAAAAAAATTATTTAAATAATAATTTTGTGCAGCGAAATATTTTTTTTAATAAATTTCATACATTTTTACATAAAATTGATATCTTGTAGTTTTAACCTATCTTTGATAGTTTTTGAGATATTTCGTTTACAAAAAAAAGTACGTCTAATTTTCAAAAGTCGATATTTTTGGGGGGAGAAAGTTTTTCGAACTTTAAGTACCGTTTAAAATTTTCTCTAAGCTAGTACTAAAACATATGTAAAAATAAAAAAAATCGGTGACAATTTCAAAAAGGGTGTGTAGTTATTTATGGAATGACCGATTATTAAAACGGATTATACAAAATAGATAATTTTACTCTGGTTCGTTTTTTTTATACAATTATAATTAGGTATATGAATATTTATTAAGGCTGTTCATGCCGATTTTTCCGAAACTAAATTCTACGAGATGTCGCCACCGTAGGAAACAAAAATTATTTGCACAAGTCTAGCCCTGAGGAGAAATGACAGATACAAGTAATTCAGTGACAATTGATGATTAAATGAAAAATGGGATACTCTCGAAATTAAACAGAGATGAAGCTACAAAGGATAGAACTAGTTCTTATGTTTTTAGGCTTACATTCAATATTTTCAAATGAAAATTGCAGAATTATTATAAAATTAGAAAGCTTAAACAAATATCTTTGTCGTGATATATTTTTTTCTCCGTATTTTTCAAGAATTTTTGTTATATATTGAGTTTTATCATATCAAGAAAAATACACACATTTTCAGATTTTTTTTTATTAATATATAAAAAAATTAAATTGAAAAATTAAGTAGGTATTTCATAACATAGAAAAATTAATCTAGTTTATCACTGTATTTTTTCCTAAATGATTTATTAATACTGGTCAGAGCTGAACTTAAAATACAAAACCGTAATTTCTCTATAGTAATTCTTATGGCAATACAAATAGCATATTCAGCCTTAAGTGACATTATGACGTTTTGAAGGTAAATTTTAGGTGTTATCTACATACCTATGGGAAGTTAACTCTCCTTTTGTTTTAATTCAAAATTTTTAACGTAGTTCCCCTAAATTAAAAACAACACTATAAAAACATTTTTTTAGTAGCTCCCATTTTTGAAATTCAGGTTATGCTAATTCTCTCCCCCCCCCCCACAGAATAAAAAATATATTTTTCAGCAGTCCCTTTTTATTGAAATTAATAAAATTTAAAGTTGTTCTAAATTTTGTTCGTTGTTTCTAACATTCTTTCAAAATATTTTACCCTTAAAATAAAAACTGCTGCAACAAAATTAAAAATTTATAAAATCCAAACAATTTTGACTTACTGTTAGTCTGTATTGATGTTGATGTCAGTTTCTCCGTTTTCTAATATTAAAAACAAATAATCCAACTAGAATTACGATAAAAAAAATCTAAAAAAAAAACACACACCCAGTTGTAAGAAGCGTATAACTTTTATTAGATACTTCTGTAAGACGTTACTTGCAGAAATGTGACTTCTTTTAAAATTAAGCAAGTTTTGCTTGGATAAATGTTAGAAAAAGTATGTTAACTTTTCAGCCAAGGGACTGTATACATAAGAAATGTTTGAGCGGTATGTAGATATACATATACATATTTAAATATACGTTAAAAACGTGAAAATAAAAACTTTAAACGTTATTTTTTGTTACGGCTTAAGTCTGCTTTATTTTTAATATATCTGCCCCTAGGGTTTTTATAAATTGTAAATATTAAAAACAAGAATGATAAAATATTAATAGGCTGTGTCTTTACAATGTGGATATGTTTCTAAGTTTATTTAAATAAATATTTCTGATAAACTAATAGAAGATAGAATAAAATTAATGTCCCATTAAGAATGGGACATAAATTGTACATAATTATATTTTCTATAACTTTTATCTTATACATTTTTTTTCAAATTAACTTTCAGTATTAGTATACACATTGTACTTTAGGGTGTGTCAAAAAAAAACGTTAGTTTTTGACATAAAATAAATCTGTGGTTCAATTTTAAAACGTGCCGCAAAAGGGGGGGGGGTCTGTTTCTCGTTTATGTAACAAGGGAAATTGATTATTTAGTACTAAAGTTAGTATTACTGATTCTTGATAACTGATGATTTTTTGTTAATTAATTGTTAACATAGTATTATGACTTTATTTCTTATTTTCTTACTTTTATGTTGTAGGTATTTCTTATAATTCCATCATGAAATTAGACTAAATAATTTTTTTTAGTCTTAGATTTCTGTAAAAGTAAGTTTATTATATTGAAAATGATGTGAAAAGTTTAATTTTTCAAACCGCAGGTCTGTATTTCAAACCGTTCATGAGATATGGCTTCTGAAAGTTTCAGTTTTCCCCAAATTTTGTAAATAAATGGCCATTACTTTTGAACCTATTGTCGGAATTGATTTTCAATTTACAATCCTTAGGTACATTATTAATACTTCAGTTATGGCGATTTTCTCTAAGTAGGAATGGCAGAGGTTCCCAACCTTTTTCCTACATAGAATCTTTTTAAAAAAATTATACATTTTAAGATAATTTATGATTTTTCTTTTTATCTTCATAGCTTAATAAAGTCGATATTTCTATGACAAATTGATATTTGATGCATGAAAATTACTATAAAATTTTTAATTTTAGATTTCATTTATAGTGTGTTTACTTTATAGAAAATGACGCAAAAAGTTGAAATTTTCAAACCGCAGGTCTGTATCTCAAACCGTTCTCGAGATATGGCCTTTCAAAGTTTTCGATTTATGAAAATTTTGGAGAAAAATGGCCGTAACTTTTGAACGTGTTATCGGATTTGATTTTTGTCAACGGATTTGAAATCAGCGTGTCAAAATCTATAAAGTGACATGTATAATACTTTAAAATCCGACAAAAATTTTTTTGCCAAAAATCGACATTTTTTTAAGGTATACCCCTTTGAATTTTTTCGATTTTTCGTGAAATTTTTTTTCTCGAGTTTTAAAGTATTATACAAATCATTATATAGATTTTGATACGCTGATTTCAAAACTGTCAACGAAAATCAATTCCGACCACACGTTCAAAAGTTATGGCCATTTTTACCCAAAATTTTGAAAAAAACTTAAACTTTCAGAGGCCATATCTCAAGAACGGTTTGAGATACAGACCTGCGGTTTGAAAAATTCAACTTTTCACATCATTTTCTATATAATAAACATACTTTTAACGAAATCTAAAACTCAAAAATTTTTAGTCAAATTTTATAATTATAATTTCACTTTTCATAGAAATTTCATAATTTTTTTTAACATTATCATAGTCTATACAAACAACATACTTTTAAGTAAACCAAAAAATTGTTTCTTATCAAAAATCAACATTTAAACGTCAATTTTCTATAAATATCAATTTACTAGCATACTACTGAGATGTCGGAAAAAAAAGGACTTAACAAATAACTAAATATATAGAATTATTAGAACACAATTTTATTCATTACAAACAAAATGATTTTTCATCAGTTATCATGTAATACCAACTTCAATAGTAAATCATCATTTCCCCATTTTATTTAAATAGGAAACGAGACCTCCCCTTGTGACACCTCTTAAAATTGTACTTCGGGGTAATCCTTTATTTATTTTAACTATCTTATTTCATAACGAGAATTAAGAAAAAAGTATCGATTTTTTTATACACACTAATGTACATATGTAGGTATTTTTGTATTGCCTTCGGATGTTAAAAATTTATTATTAATCCATTAGGGGTGTCAATTATACATAAGCAAATTTTCGATACTGTTGAAACACTATAAACAATATGAATAAACAAAACTGCATTCTAAAATTATAATATTTGTGTCCCAATTCCAAATAATATATTTATTTGAAAAAAAAATGATATTTTTTTAAGCACCCGTTTATTCTATACTTTAAAATATCAAGTAAAAATAAAAACACGTATTAAAAGTTATAATAATATAAGAAAAGTATAAACTGCCTACGAAACTCTTCTAACGAATAAACTTTAAACATTTTGATGTGGTCATTTTCTCTATCGTGAAAATGCTGTCCAATCATAATAAGAAAACTTAGGAACCATTTTTGCAGAAATAAAATGAAAGGGTCTATAATGATACGTTTAAAAGGTATAAACTTTTCAAGGCTGGAATTTTCAAAGTTTTATCTTTAGGTAGATACTAAGAGTGCATACAACATACAAAAAATTTGATAAATATTTATTGATATACAATATACATATAAAATTGATACAATTTCCTGGACCGATTCAAAAATAAATAATGTTCCGGTTCAGTTCCAGTTAAATTTATTGAAGATAAACTCGTTCAGAGTAAAATTTTAGTAATGCAACGAAATGTTCGAAGATAAGAGGCTGAAGTTACGTAAGGTGTGCATATATCTTACATATATTCACTCGTATGTAGATAGATTTTTAGATAGAGAGTCGATGAAACAGTTATTAGTTTATTTGTTTTCTATACTGAAAAATATTAATGTTAATTTTTAACACCCCACATGGTAAAATTTAAAAGAACGTCTACTACAATTCAATATACTGTATAGCAGTTTCTATGACGGCGATAGGCCAGATATGAAAAGTAATATAGAAACATAGTAAAATTATAGAGAATGTACGTGAAATTTTCTTATGCAAGAAATTAATAGATACTATGTTAAAATAAACCAGTATGTCATTGTAATTTTAAATTTACTTTATTTTAAATTCTACCGACTCTTCTGTTAGTTTATTTCAGAAGTTGATTCTGTCTTCAGGTTCACAGCATTTTCTGTTAATTTTTAAAATAATATTCTCTCCGTGTAGATATCACTATTAGCCTCAGCAGTTGTTTTTCAATCATACCAAAGATAACTTCTAACGTGCTTACATAAGAACACACCCACTTTTTTTATTTCGGTAAATATCCCGAATTGGGTTTTTAAATATTTACCTGCATGCGTGTTTTCATGTTTCAAAGAAACGTGTCTATTTTTTCTGGGAAAAAATACAAACAAATAGTATAGAGGTCAGGATGCCCCGATTGTGTGACAATAATTAAGTTTATTTTAAAACTGAATATTTGTCTATATAATTTTCGTGATAATTATAATTTCACACCATAGATATAGAACGTGGACTGCGCAATTCTGTATAATAAAATGGTGTAACATTTCTTCAAAATAGTGAGAGAGATGCGACAGCATTTGGGATATATCTATCTCTTTATCTTAGAAGAATATAATAAACACTCTTGTTTAAATAAGGACAAGTTTATCCTAAACTATTTTCCATCTCTTTTCATTGACACGACTTTGTTTTCGAGTCAGATACGTGGTCTATGCTCTATGTCTATATGACATATCTTTTTATTGTAAAAAAATTTTGTTTTTAATTTATATTCAGAACATATTAATGGAATATTTTACTTTGTTAATTATTAAAACTAATAATAACATGTACTAATTTGCTGTAATGGTAGAGCTAGCTTTTCATTATTTTGAATAAATTACACGTGAATATATTTGTTTTATAATTTTTATAGTATTTAAAAGGATTGAAGTTTTGAAAAATTAGTTTTTAAAATGTCGATATATAGCCAATTGTGTAGAATTTCAATAAAAAGAGCACTTTCGACAAGTTCTCTCATTTATCGTGTGTTAAAAACTCTATTTTTAATATCCAATTACTCAAAAACCATAAGTCCAATATTTTAAATAAAAATTAGTAAAATACATTAGTTATCATATCATCAAATAACCATAGGTGGGCATTAACTCGTTAATCCGTTAATCATTAATTAACAAAGTTAACAAAATGCTTGACGGATTAACTTTTAAGTTAACTCAAAAAATGTTAACGCTCTTGTTAACTTCCGTTAAATTGAATTTCCGTTAACTTTAGTCCGTTACATTGGTTGTTTATTGACATGTTGTCATTATTTGTTTGAATTACGCGCCACGTGGGCATAACGGCGCGGTGCGGCACTGTTGCTCGAAAGAGCAAGAATCCAGAGCCGAGAAACTCTTTAAAAAACGGCCATGTTGATTACTTGCTATGTGCCAGTGAATACAAGTTATTATAACCTGACTTTTTAGCGTTTGCGCCATTTTTTAACCGACTTCATTTAGAGTTTATCTTTTTCTTCCATATTTCATATTAGTATAGTAAGTAAAGTAAGCATGAGGAAGGTTTAAAGATAAAAAGATAGAATTTAGGTATATAATTTAATTCTTTAAGGTTTAAGGTGCGTATATGCTCTGCTGCCCTTGCGAAATCAGGGCGGGTCGCTACTGTCGCTTGTAATAAGTAAAATAATTAATCTATCTACTTGTTTTTGTTTTATTTACTTATGTATCCTATCCCAAAAGGCGCCAAAAGTAGTATATGTTTTGGATGGTTAACATTTAACGGTTAACTTTAACTTGCGTTAAAATTTCGAAATTTTAACGCTTTAACGATTAACGAAGTTAGCTTTTTATTAACGAATTAACGAAGTTAACTTTTGAATTAACCGTGCCCACCTATACAAATAACCTTAAAATATAAAAAAAACTCATTCACGAACTGAGTATTACAAAAATATATATAATATTTTATTACACAAAAACTAGATACTGTAATAAATTTCACCATTCCCAAAAATATTGGTATTGAACCCATATATTAGGTACTTTAAAAAATAGTTAAGATCTCGAGCAATATCTCACCAATGTGATTTGCACATCCCTGAGTTTAATCTTCTGTATCTTATGTCCACTAAATAATTCAATGATTCTATATGGGATACACTCGAGCTAAAACCGCGTCGGCTTACTAGTCGAGATACCACTGTACTCGTGCGCTTTAAAAATTCTATGTAGTACTATATACTACATACTACTCGCTTTTAAATTCTGAAGGAGGTATCATCAAATGTGTATATATGTTTTTACATTAACGTGACCTCTTGAATTTTTTAAGTTATCATGTGTAGTGTAGAATTTAATTAAATACAGTATTTTATATGTATGGAAAATATTTTTTTTCGAATTTAGTATAGGTACACAGTAGATCAACTACTTATAGAAAAGATTTTAAAAAAATACAATTTTTTAAGACATTTAAAGCGGAAATAGGTCTTAAAAATGAAAACAAATTTCAAACATTCGCCATTTTGTGAAAAAATAAAATAAAACGGCTACGTGTATCGATAGCTTCATTCATATAGATATTGATAAAATTTTTATTTAGTTTTTCATATAACCCTTCTCAAAATTTCGAGTCAACCATAGAAAAATTATTTTTTTTGGTCGTCACATCGAGGCTCAAAACTTAGTTGCAAATATTTAATATTTTTTAATAAAAAATGATATTAAATAAGTTGAATATACTTAATAAATCGTGAAAAAAATTCCCAAACATTGACAATTTTTTAACCCATCACAGTGGCTATCCCCCTTAATAAAATAGTGAAGAATTTTGGATTTTTAAGAATTTTATGCTCAGAAACCATCAACAAAAAAATGTTCATAAAACTTATTTTCAAATTTTTGAGAAAAAGGGTATTGACAGAGAGACAGACGAACAATAAAGTGCAGTGTCGTAGTTAAGGGAGGGATTAAGGGGATCAACCCCCCCCCCATGAATCAACGAAAATTATAAAATGATTATAATATACGAGCATTTTTTCAAAAATGAATACATCATTCATTACAGTTTAGAATATAACTAATTTTTGTATTTTGCACCACATTAAAAACGATTTTCATAAAGAAAAATATAACTTTGAGATTTAATACTGTCATATCTCCCCCCCCCCCCCAATCGCAAAAAGCTATCTACACCATTGACAAAGTGTTTCAATAAGGGTTCCATTTTTTTTATTTCGAAGTATGGAAACTCTAAAAATAAAAATAAAAAAAGAAAATATAATTCCATAAATTGTTTACTTTCATTTTGACATTTGATAATTCAATAGCATCACAATGTGACCACATGTAGAAATAAAACCTTTCATAGATACACACAAAATATATAAATAAATGTATGAATATATTATATGTACATTTATGCTTCGGAGAATAAAAAGTTTTTTAGTATGTTGTATTAATATTTATATACATTAAATGGGCAAATATTGTAAACATTAAAAAAACGAAAACATTGTGAAATATTCATAAAATACATATATAATACAGCAAACACAACGCGTCTGTTCTTAAATAAATATTTTTAATAAAATATGTTTGCATGATGTAAAATTTTTAATGAGAAATATTTAACGTTTTTGTTTTTGTTTATTTGTGCACAAAAAAGTACAATTATTTTAATTTTAATGATGGATTTTTAAGGCAGGCATTTTAAAAAGCGATTTTTGTCTGCATATTTTTTTTATTCATGCATACATTCCTACGCATTTTTTTTATTAATTGCGCTGTTACCCGCGACTTCGTTCGCGTGGAATGAAGTTAGATTAAATAGGTAAATAATACAGATTTTTGTTATGCTATTGTCAATTAGGCGGCTTTTACACTATCAAATAAATATGTCAAAGATCTTTGACATAGATTTGATCATATATTAAATTATAAGTTATTTCGTAGCCGAAACCATCCACGAACACTTTTCAGTCGCCATTTTGATTTATCCGTCAAAAAACTTTGATTAAATATAAGAGACTGCCATTATCTATGATAAAAGAAATATTATGAAGGTAAATATTACGTAAATATTATAAAAGTTGACGTATTACACTGTCATATTTCTTTGATCAAAGAAATTTTATCACATTTCTTTGATAGTGTAATAGCCGCCTTAGACAAGTTTTTATTTCCACATTTGCACACTAGATGTCTACGCCAAAAAAAGTATATCCTTCGCGCGTTCAAATGTCATTCACCTATTTAAAATATTCTATGCCCTTCCTCAGATTCCAAGTTATCTCCCTGCCTAGTTTCATCAAAAAGTAAGACCTTCGTGTAATGTCTGTCATAGCATGGCTTAAATACTAGTTATAAAATAATGAAAAAGTGTCAAAAAATGATATTTCTCATTAAAATTTAAATTGTTTGAATTTTTACTTCCATGTTCGAGGAAATGGAAGTAGGTATTATATTGTAATACCCTCGAAAAATCGTATACGAGATAAGAGCAGATTCTGATGGTACTACCTTCAAAATGTAAAGAAAAGTTAATTTCCACATGGCGGATGTGCGTGTGTGTGTCTGGATGTAGAATTTCTTCCGTTCACGATAACTACTGTAAATATGCACCGATATAAATAATTTTTGGTGAAAATGTTTGTCTCGGTGAGTACTCCAGACCTATTTATTTTGATGCTAATCGGATTAGGGGTTTCGGAAATATTCGAAACTTTGTAACAATTATCGTCTAAAAAGTTAGTACTATCTCACTAATTTTGATAAAACTTGGTACACTTGTAATTCAATCCAATCTAAGGGGCACGTATTTCATAAATGTGCCGAAATAGCCACTTAAGGGGTGAAAACTACCTTCAAAATTTTAATTTTAAATACTAATAAGTTTACGTTGACATTAGAAAACTATTATTTTTAATACAAAGATGAGTTTTATATTAAAAATTATTGTAAAAGATATTATAGAACATGGAAGCCATGTATGGTTCTCCATACCGTTTTTTTTAATCCTTAGAGTCTTAGAGCATTCAATATAATTCGATATGCCATTTTTACAAATAATGATAATAATAATTTCAAAATCGTATTACAGTTATTTATCTACATAGAAAATTAAATAAAAATAAAATAGAACATTAAAAATGTTTCTTCATTTTTTCTAATTTTAATTTTTAATACTTTGTAACTTTGTATATAGAAAATAATAAAAACTAATTAGTAGTTTTCTTATAAAAATATCAATATTTCTTTTATAATTCTTTTATTTGGCTTGTGAGATTTAATTTTGATAACAATTATTGGTAAAAGTAGGTAAAAGAAAAAAAACTTTAAACATTCATTTAACATGTTATAAATTATTGATCATGATTTTTAACAATGCCCCTTGCAATAAAACATTTAAATAGCGCCATAATATCACAAACGAGTACAATGAAGCAGACATTTTAAATGAATTCACGTGACATCAAGTGTAGGACATTGTACTATGAATACAGGGCCGATTTCAGAGGCTAATCATAAAAAAAATAACGAATTAAATTATTTTTATACATTTAATAACATATTTAGTAATATCTATTATTTGGTTGATGGGAATAAAAAAAAACTTACGGTCAAAATTAAAGATGTATGTATGTGTATTCAAACCTAATAATATGTATATTCTTAATCATTTTTTTAAATTTTGATTAGTAAAGCATTAAAAAAATCTAATAAAAAATCTATTTATAAAACATTTCGTAGAATTTTTCAGAGTTAAGTAAATAATTGGTAGTTTTTCGTTGAAAACTAAGTTTATTCAATTTTGATGAATTTTTTAAGAGCCTCACAGTCCGAAAAAACATTTTTAGAAAAAAATGTTAATCTGTTTATCGGTCTGTCCAGTAAACTAACCGAAAGATCTATGAAAGATTAAAATTTTGTATGTTTATTACTTTTGTTGATCCGGTGATAAATTTCATTGCCATTTTAATCCATAATTTGTTTTTTGTATAAGTACATTAAATACATTATGATTTTAAATACCAACAAATACATATTTTGATAGAAATTGAAAGAATTATAAACGATTATAAACGTACCTTATGTTCGTCTGTCTGTCTGACCGACAAACTAATTGAATGGTTTAGAAAATGATCACATAAAAAAATGATACTATTATTTCATTCATTAAACATTTTTTTTAATCTGATTAACAAATAAATTTTTGACAGTAAATCCATACTTTTTTTGCTAGAAATTAAAAGTTAATACTAAATTCATACTTATCTGTATGTATCGGTCTGTCTATCTGTTCGGAAAACTAGGCAAACTATTTGGTCATTTGTTTCTTATTTTCTTCCGATAAAAATTGCTGTCATTTTAATCTCACTTCTACTCGACCGGAAATATTTTTTTGACAGTATTCCATTTATTAGAAATTAAAATATTTTTTGATATTTTGGTTTTTCGGATTACAATAAAATGATAGAAAGCATATTTAATAAATAAATTAACCACCTTGTTTAGATTTTAATTACTTTGTCCATTGAATCGGTTGACTAATATGTACAGCTTTTATGTATATCTTTTATTAGAATTTTTTTATCGTATTATAAGAGGATTTTTATGTGAACAAAAACTAATTTATTTTATGTACGAAGTCAATTAAAAACGAATTACTTACTTGACTTGATTTTATGTAATAAAACCTAAACAAAGCACGAAATAATATAGTATCTGTAATACAACTTCTTGACCTCATTAGGATTCTTGCATATAAGATGTTTTATTACTTTCTGCAAATTTACTAAAGATGTAAAAAGAAATATAAAGAAAATACATTGCAAACAGTCATACATGTGTATTATAAGTTATTAAGAAGTCTAAATGACTATACATTTCTATAATAGGAAGTATTATACAAATATCGTCATTTGGGCTATTATGAATTTTTTTATAATTAAAAAAAAACATGAAATGCTGGAAATCCATGATCCAATAATACAAGGTCTGCTCGACAGTTTATTTATTCTATACTGTGACGTCATCGTCAATAAATTTTTTTCATGAACAAGCTTAGTAACACGGATTTTTTGAGGTTATTTACGATCATTACTTAAGAATAATGATAAATAATTAATCAGTATACATGGGATGTATTAGATTTAGATGAACTATTTAGTTTTAAGAACACAAACCTTGTACAAGAATCTAATGGTGCAAAATTTATTCTTAAAATTTGTTTTTAGTTTATATAAAATAAAATTTTATATTAGTATTTAGATCCAATCAATTCCTTAATTTCCATGAATCAAAAAAATAAATTTCTCCATTTTTACGTCACAGACTCATTTTTCGTATCAAAAAATAATAAGCTATTGGAAAATTCATACATAGATATATAAATATTGTTAGGCATTATTAGAAATTTTACGTCGATCGCGTACGCATTATTAAAGAGCACGGTAATTTTTATAAGATTTTATCTGTTGAAATTATATGATTTTTCTCTCCGTGTACATATTTTGTTTTAAATTACAATAATAATCTACATGTGTACTTTATTTTATTGTACGAAGCAAAGATTCCGAATTTCTTAGAAAGTAAAAGAAACTTTACATTAAGATACATAATGTAAGACAGTGAATCCGAGCGTGTAAAGTTAGTCTTTGATCTTATGATGAAAGTAACACAGAAAAAAATATGGAATATACCCGTACACATTGACATGGCCATGTGATAAAAAATTATGATGTCGTCAAATTCAATAGTATACATTCATAGTAAGTTGGATTGGGAGTACAAAAAATATTTGAGACGGTACCCTTATTTGATAACAGCATTTACGTGATGTTTATGTTCAGTTATACTCTGAAAATGACACTCAAAGTGGGGTCATGTAATAGAGGAATAAGTTAAATAGATTGAATTTGTATGATCGTAAGAGGGAATATGCGTTTTTGCATTTTTGTGGATAAAACTGTGCGTGTTTCTGTCAGACAAATGTATTATATTTAGAAGATACATAATAATATACATAGAGGAAAGCCGGTATACAGGGTCCTCCAATAGTGCGTCCGGCATTGTTTTACGCCCAAACTATTGAAGATGGAGTTTTAGAGTAAAAAAGTTACTATATACCTATATCGATCCTAAAGAATTTCAGGAAAATATTTTCAACCCCCTAAAACCGCTCCTTGGGGGGTATTTTGAGGGGTACATGCCCGTTTCTCAGCAAAATCAAATGGAATGGTATATCAAAGTACATATTTGTAAAAAAAAAAAAATAAATAAATAAATAAAATAAAATAAAAAAATAAGAAACTTTTATAAAACAAAATTTTTTATACTTTCAATTGTTTAAAAAATATAGCGACTTGTTCTCAAATTGTAGGGTTTTACTAAAAGTGCTCTACTTTCGTTCAATATGTTTTATATTTTTTTTAAATTTAGAAAGTAGAAATAATGATATTTGTCAAGATGTATGATTATTTGAGATTTTAATAGTTTAAAGTGTCATACGCGACATACCAAAAATTCAAAAGTTCAACTAGAGATAATTCAAAATTTTCAAATACAATGGTATATCAATTAGTATTTTTTCTTAAAGAAGATATGTAAATTAACGATTCTTGTTAAAAAAATTTAAAATTTAGAATTAAATTTTTAAAATTGAAAACTGAAAATTATAATTTTTAATTTTAAATTAAATGGAGTGCTAATAAGGAGGTTCTGCCCGCGTACTCTTTGCTACGGCACTGCTATTTTTTTACAACATATAATTTTAATAAAAAAAAAAAAAATTAAATAGAAATATTTAACCCCCTAATATCGATAATCCTGTATAATGGTAACAAGCGTGTAATATGGACCACTGTGGGCCATATTACACGCAGGCTGATTTTCGATTGTTTTCGATTTTTTATTTTATTTTATTTTTATTTAAGATTTCTATTTTTGCCTGCTCGATTTCGTTAAAAGATTACATTCCCTTTCCAATGAAATGATAAGGGTTGATTTTAAATAATATTATCATAGTTTTCTTACCTAAAACATGAATGGTGTTCCATATATACCGACTTTACTCTATTTCTTCTGACATTCAATTTGTCATTATATATATCAACTACATGTTTTAAGAACCACGAAAATTCCACTGTAATATGCAACAAAACGTTGGTCGAAAAAGCGATCATTATCACCCAGAGGTCAATATGAAAAGGTTATTAGTATAATAAGGTAATGTTACCTATACCGACCCTGTTTTCCAGTCCGGTATCTCTAACAAGCAGACGACCGCTAACGCGTTAACCAACAACCGACGTCCATAGCGTACACCAATGGTGCAGGATTATCGTCAAATACAACACTTTGTACATTTTTTACAAGTACTATCTCACTACGACACTTCGCAACGTGTCCACAGACACAGTAATGATGATGAGTTATAAATATTGTTGCTTTTGTTGCTGTTTTTGTAGAAAATTATTATCGTATAACTTTAAAAATAAATGGGTTAATGCAGAGTTTCACAAACAATAGATAC
Source organism: Sialis lutaria (assembly GCA_949319165.1). Taxonomy (NCBI): domain Eukaryota; kingdom Metazoa; phylum Arthropoda; class Insecta; order Megaloptera; family Sialidae; genus Sialis; species Sialis lutaria. The sequence continues at coordinate 22,406,269 of OX439243.1, forward strand.
TTGTAGTTTACATTTCATTTGATCAAACTGAGGGTTCACGCAAAAAAGACAAGACCGATGTTATTATTTTTCTATAAGCTTCCCCCCCCTCTTTTAACAATTTCTGCTACTTGTCTTATCGGTCTAAAACTTTTTTTGTATTTTATTATAAAAATAAAAGAAAGGGTACTTAAAAACTCATTAGGTACACTGCCGTGCAAAAGTCTTTGGACACTTGTGATTTTGAATGTAAATATACAGATTTCAGTCAATAAAAATCACCAAAATAGTGAAAAGAATATGTTTACTCGCAGTCAAAATAGTCAAAAAATAAATTTCTCGTTAGCTTGAAAGACACTGTGCGTCAATACTTTCAACTTGAGTAAACTTAACCTTTCAGGCATATAATTCAAAAAAGTTCCTTAATATGGAAAATTGTAAATGCTGTATTTTATACAGGGTGAGGCAGTAACTATCACCACCTTAAATATTTTCGAATCTATAAGTCCCAGAGAAAAATTAGTGGAACCAAAATTGTACGATACGAAGGGAGCAATCATATAGCGATAATAATTTTTATCCAGGGGGAGGCGCTTCGGAGATATCAAGGTCATCTTCATTTTTTAAATTGATTCGGAACATTTTTTTTCCAAAATATGATAGAGGAACTGAAAAGAAGTTCAGAACTCATCACACAAGATCATTGAACAAGATTTAGAATTAAGAAAAAACGATTAAAAAATACATTTTTTTATTAAATGAAATTTACATTTAAAGATGTTCGAAGTGGTGGCCATCATTATCGATGGTTTTCATTTCATTTCACTTTAATCTTGTTCAATTATGTTGTGTGATGAGTTCTGAACGTGTTTTCAGCTCCTCTATCATATGTTATGAACACTTCGAACATCTTTAAATGTAAATTTCATTTAATAAAAAAATGTAATTTTTAATCGTTTTTTCTTAATTTTAAATCTTGTTCAATGATCTTGTGTGATGAGTTCTGAACTTGTTTTCAGTCCTCTATTATATTTTGGAAAAAAAATGTACCGAATCAATTTAAAAAAATGAAGATGACCTTGATATCTCCGAAGCGCCTCCCTCTGGACAAAAAATATTTTCGCTATATGATAGCCCATTCGTACTGTACAATTTTGGTTCCACTAATTTTTCTCTGGGCTTTATAGATTCGAAGATATTTAAGGTGATAATAGTTACTGTCTCATCCTGTATATGCTAAGATTATTACAAAAGTTATAATTAAGTACTATATAAGATTTTTTATCAACATTTTTTGCAGTTTTATATTTATGTACAATATGCAAAAAAAAGAGTACCCAAAGACTTTTGCACGGCAGCATATAGTTTTTGCTTGAATGTAAATCATATTTTGTCAGTATAAATCTTTGTAAAACTACGTAGATACATAAATAATAATTAAAGTAGCAATTTATATGAAACTATAATTACAATGTTAATATAATGAAGTATATATGCATTCAGCATACCATATTTCAGGTGAATTAACGCGTAGAACTACTCTTGCAAAGTTATAATGTCATTCATATTACATCAAACTGCAGCGCTATTTCACACCTAACTTCACAGTACGTTATTTTAGTTTTTAGAAATTAATTTTATAAAGTTCTCATCTACATGAAATGGCAAATACCAGAGCTTACTTCAGAGGGAATTATTATACTTTAAAAATAATTTCTTTGCTAAAATTCTGGTATACGTATTTTTTGTTGTCATCCTTAATATATATAAAGCTCAACGTCTGTCTGTCTGTCTGTTAGTCCGCTTATCACTCGAGAACCACTTATCCGATTTACGTGATTTTTTTTAATTCATAGGTATATTCTCTGGCCAGGTTATAGGCTATATTATGTTACGTTAGGTAACATAACAACTAAGCAGTGACGATATTAGTAAATCAAGTCGGAAAAATTTTTACCGACGGCGCGCTGTTTTTCAATACGCTGCCTAAACCGTTGTATATAGAACAAAATAATGTATTCAAGAATTGTGTAGAATCAAAAGTGCTACAATAAAGTCCGCGACGTCCTATGTCTAACTTTTATATTTAAACCACAATGACTGCTTTTATCTTACAAAGAAAACATAAAATATTTGGGTTCTGGTTACATAGACTTGTGACCTGTAAAACTTTAATCCTCATTGAAATAAATGATTTCATCGTCATAAGTACTTAATGTAGATATAAATTGCCCTTTTACAGAATACAATTTGGTCTTTTGGTTTAAGAAATAACGTGAAATATACATATAATAACATATATTATCCGTGACAATTCGCGCGAACTCTGGTAGTTTCGCGGGGAGAGGGGAGTTACTGAACTCGACCAGGCCAGCAGTTATTTATTTTGTTTTCATTTTTTCAAAATTAACTTTTAAATTTAAATAGAAGAAAAATTATTTTTACTTTTTGTTCTGATTCGCTTTTGTTAGGTAGGTAATTTAAGTGTTGTTTGGTTTTTATTACAAAAATAGCTAATCGTGTTTATACTTAATTTAACTATATATTTTTTTAATTCTAAACAATAATTCCGTAGTCCACGCGAGCGAAGTAGCACGGGCCCAGCTAGTATATTATACCGGGTGTCCCAGATAACTTTTCCAGCATGGGGATCTCAGTATCTATAAGAGATACAAGTTTGGTTAAATGAGATGAATAATTTGTAAGAAAAGAGTGAGTATTACTACACAAAAAAATATTCATAATTCTATATGGTTTTTAGGGGATATAACCCAAAAAACTGAAAATTCGGAATTTCTTTAAATGGCTATAACTTTTTTGTCAAAGTAGATAGGTATTTTTTGTAGACGGTTTCTCAAAGCACTTTTTTGTGTAGAATCGATCGGTGTATTTAGATTTTTTATATCACTTTTATTTTCCGAGTTATGAGCCCTAACTTTAGTTTTTCTTATGGACCACTAAGTTGGCTATGGCATATTTGAACGTGTTTTTTACTCTACTTTACAACGATATGTCACATGCCATACTTATTATCGAAAATAAGTCGATGTACAAAATGCCAGTGATATTTATTAAGTATTTTATTACAAACATTTAAGTGAGCCATGAAAAACAAAAATTGTAAACAGAAATCACAATAACAACAATCAAAATAACAAATGACTATTTGAAAACAATTAACTTTTAAAAAAAATACATTATAATTTTTTTTTTACAATAAGTATGGCATGTGACATATCGTTGTAAAGTAGAGTAAAAAACACGTTCAAATATGCCATAGCCAACTTAGTGGTCCATAAGAAAAACTAAAGTTAGGGCTCATAACTCGGAAACTAAAAGTGATATAAAAAATCTAAATACACCAATCGATTCTACACAAAAAAGTGCTTTGAGAAACCGTCTACAAAAAATACCTATCTACTTTGACAAAAAAGTTATAGCCATTTAAAGAAATTCCGAATTTTCAGTTTTTTGGGTATACCGCCTAAACCACATAGAATTATGAATATTTTTTTGTGTAGTAATACTCACCCCTTTCTTACAAATAATTCATCTCATTTAATCAAACCTGTATCTCTTATAGATACTGAGATCCCCATGGTGTCCCTTGGTATTTAGACACCCTGTATTATATATTTAACACTGTATGGTTTGGATATACAGAATGTTGAATTTAGTGTGATACTGTTATTGTTTGTAACTGGGATTTGTACTGAAGAAGCTGTAATAATTGTGCGCAGATTTAATTAAAACTGCTATGGTCTTTGTTATCCTTCCTCTATGTTACGTAAACTAATTTATATGGTGTTAATAATATTACGGTCATACTGAAATTGTATTCACATTTATTTAGAGGATATTAGTTCTGAAAATAAACACTACGGCGGGAAAACCAAAGCGTAGCTAATAAAATTAATTGTAATGTTTGTATGCTATATAGCGAAATAATATACGAAATAGTATTAATGTGAAATTCAATTTTCACAGATGCGACAATAAATTGTTGATATTTATTTATAGAGAACATTTTCATGTACGTAATTCTTAATTTCATTTTAAGGACTTTTTTCTTAACTTGATGAAAAATAATTAAATTGAAAAGTAAATGTAAAGGTTTAAAAATAAATTTCGGTGATAAAATTATTTTTTAATTACGTTTACATAATATTACTGAGATAATTTTCTTTTTTAACTAACTTGCTTATTCGTGAAGTACTTTTTAGAAAATCCAAATTATTTTTTTTTCTAGTACATTTAAAAAAATTCTATATTCTCGATTATCGGATAAGTGGACTCATTATGGCTCAATAATAATCCATACTGTTAAACGATCCATATTATTAAGTCTTGGCATTTTAGGACGCCGCGCCGACCGCGCTGGCCGCTTCGACCGCCAGACACGCAATACTGATGTGTGTTTTTTTAACCTTGAAAATAATATACACACATCAGTATTGCGTGTCTGGTGGCCGAAGCGGCCAGCGCGGTCGGCGCGGCGTCCTAAAATGCCAAGACTTTAGTCTTTTCCCTCCGTTTTTTTTTTCGAAAATACCTACAGAAATTGTAAAAAGAAAAACACATTTTTAATATGATATAGCTAACATTGTGTCTCAAATGAAAAACTAAATTTAGGGCTTGTAACTCGTAAGCAAAAAGGTGATATAAAAATTTTAAAAACACCAATCAATTCTACACAAAAAGTACCGCCTGAACTCCATATTCCTTTATAATTTTATTTAGTAATACTCAGCCTTCTCTTACCAATAATTAATCTAATTTATCTTATAGATAGTGATCCCCATGCTGGAAAAAATGTTCTGGGTATTCAAAAATAAATCGAAAGAATAATGTATATAAAATGTATACACTACGTACCTACCTACATAGGTGGGCATTAACTCGTTAATCCGTTAATCGTTAATTAACGAAGTTAACAAAATGGTTAACGGATTAACTTTTAAGTTAATTCAAAAAAATGTTAACGCTTTTGTTAACTTCCATTAATTTTAACTTCCGTTAACTTTAGTCAGTTACATTGGTTGTTTGATGACAAATACATAAGAAAGTTGTCGAAAAGGCAAAAAAAAGGTCTTCAAACATTTTTGATGGTTAACTTTTAACGGTTAACTTTAACTTCCGTTACATTTTCGGAATTTTAACGCTTTAACGATTAACGAAGTTAACTTTTTTATTAACGAATTAACGATTAACGAAGTTAACTTTTCGGTTAACTCTGTCCACCTATGCCTACCTACCACCTTTGTGATAATATTTCAACTAATCTAAATTAGTTCTTATCTTTGCAAAAAAAAATAATCTACTGTAAGAGACACTTACAGGCAAGGCTTGACTCGCATTTTACGATTTTGTTTAACTCTGTCGTAATAAAACTCATATTTATTTTATTTTATTTCAGATGAAAATGAACATGCATGGAAAGAAAACATGATGATATTGTAAGTAGAAAACAATTTGTTATTTTATACAATATTGCCATAATAAATGTCGAGTCAGTTTGAGAAGCACTGGTATGCACGGTATAATATAAAACAGATGAAATATGTAGACACGTAGTACCGTATTTATTGAATTATGTTTTTGCTTTGTCATTTGTAACAGCTGTAGAAAGTAATTACTTCCCGTAGGGAAATCAATGTTAACTGCACCGAAATCTGTGTAATTTTAGTAAAACAGGATTTAAAAAATATATACTACGAGAAAATAGATCTTCAAATAAGATTATACCTGTATTGTACTTAAATTATTTAAATATTTCTAGGTTTCTGGGTATAAGCTTATTTAAGATAATGTGCTATAGTTCTTTAATTGACCGATGAATAAAAAAAATAAAAATACGAAGGTTATTAAATAAAATTTATTTTAGGAGTCTGGGACTCTGGGAGCAACGTAGCATATGACGCAATTGAATAATATCCCTCTATTTTAATTAATTAAAAGTGCCTAATCTTTTTTCCTCTGTGAAAATTTTTTTAATCATGGATTTCCCCCTCTATATTATTTTGCCGAAACACGTGCATGTGGTATGTTGTATAGAAAATTTATAGAATTAGTTTTATTTTTTCAAACTGTATGAGTAAGATAATTTGATAAATGTGCGAGAAAAAATTTGTCCGCTAAATTTTCTGGAAAACTTAGGGTGTCTACCACCTTAAACCTGTCAAAATAATAACTTCTGAAAATGTATTGGTAATCAGTTGAATTTTTCAGGATTGTTTAATGAAAATGTCTAAAACCCAAAAGTAAGGCCCTCCGCACACGAGTCGACTGTTTCGCAACGAGAATCTCAAATCAGTTACGCAAGCGACTATTTTGTAACTGGTTTGTAATCGATTTATTTCCTCGCACCGCACACGAGCGCGACTGAATCTTAATATTTTAATACTATTATGTATGTAATTATAATTATAAATAAAATCAAACATGTTATATTACATAATAAATATATAAAGTTTATATCTAGGTACAATATACCTGTCATGTTTACTTGGGCTGCTACCTCGTGCTATGCTTTTTCTGTTTTGTCTTTTCTCGAATATCCAGATAGGTTGTAATTATATAAAACTGCACGATTCTCCACATTCTCGACGAATTTAATGTTCACTAGCTGTTCATTCATTTTGAATGAAGTAAATAAGTGACAACAATGAATAATAATAATTTTAATTGTTAATAAACTTTATTTTTACAATAATGAAAATTCAAACAGTATGCAACCACGCAACTGAAACTGAAATTCGACCTGCAAGCACAGTCGCATGTTGGAAACTGATTTCAAATCAGTTTTGTTTCAGTTGCGCCGTGTGCGGTGGGCCATTACACTACACGTGCAAAGTCACCAAACGGTCGCTTGCGCAACTGGTTTGAGATTCTCGTTGCAAAACAGTCGACCCGTGTGCGGATGGCCTACTTTGTCGTTACAACTCTCTGTCAATATAACATTGCTAAGAGTGAGAAATCCGCGTTTATAAATTTTTCATAGAGCAAAGATGGTAGATTAGGCATAATTAAGCTACACAAGAAATTATAAAGGGATATTATTGAATTTTGACATACACTACGTGCAAAAGTATTTGGATATCTATGATTTTGAATGTAAATATACAGATTTCAGTCAATAAAAATCCCCAAAATAGTGAAAAGAATATGTTTACTCGCAGTAAAAAAAAAATTCTGGTTAGCTTAAAATACACTGTGCGTCAATACTTTTAACTTGAGTAAACCTGACGTTTCAGGCATATAATTAAAAAAATTTCCTTAACATGAAAAATTGTAAATGCTCTATTTTAGAAATGCTAGGATTATTACAAAAGTTAATTAAGTATTCTTATCAACATTAAAGGTTTTTTATCAACGATTTTTATATTTACAATACGCAAAAAAATGAGTGTCCAAAGACTTTTGCACGGTATGTATTATGTATGCCGTCTGGCTCTAAGACTATTTTTTTAAGAGAATAAAGTTTAAAACTTCTGGTATTTTTAATAATGCGATATACAAAAATATACATAAAAAGTACAATAAATAATATTTAAATATTCTTAATGACTTGTTACAGCTGATTTCATGTCATTCGTCTATGTATAATTTAGAATAAAACGCGTAGGAAAATGTAAAATATAAACGAACGAATCGATATGTCATATTGTAATAAGGGCACGCTAACATTTGATATGGAAATAAAAAACGACTTTCGTGTGGGAATGAAAGGAATTATGCAAATGATACGAGAAACTATTACTGTGTTGCAAATTATACAGCAGTAATTGCTCGTGATAATTTGCGTTTGTTTTAACTGATAATGTCTGTTTTTGTGTACGTATTTTTCAATTTAAGGTAGATAATTTAAATAAAAATTGATTACCTAAATGTGCAAGTAATGCAAAAAAAAAGATTTTTTAACTTTATAGTTTCAGAGGCGGATTAAATGTCGAGAGCGCCCCAGACAAGCACCTCATTGGCGCCCCTCTAGCGTCCATAGATTAAAACTGTTACATAACTTTTCATATTAAATATAACAGTGAAATTTCCGAATTCTAATATTTTGTTATTGTTGCGTTAATATTTTGTTTGTTAAAAATTATCACATCATCTTTTTGTGCACACAAGAATCTTTATATTGTGTAAGTAGGTGCATAGGTACTTACTGACACAAATATTTTTTTTTTCAAAAATTTCGCGCACGCGCCCCTTTGCACCCTCGCGCCCTAAGCACGTGCCTAGTTTGCCTTATGGATAATCCGCCTCTGAGTTTCATACAAGACAAAATCATAGGACTTTCTTATACGTAATATTGTGAGTGAACCGTGTGAGTGTTTCTTATTAATTATGGAGGAAGAAAAAACCTTTCTGGCTAATTCATAAAAAAATTAAATGGAACATAAATTATTATATATGTAGATCACAATATTATACTCGACAATTTTTATCTTAAACATTTTTTACTAGCACCGTTTAGATAAAATAATTCGAAAATTAAAAAATTGCCAAGAGTGAACATCCGTTTCCGGTTAAGTGATCATTTAAAAAATGCATTAGATAAAAAATTAAGATATAATTATTATCTACATTTTAAATCCCATAAATTATATTTTATTTTTTATTAGTTTACCAATTTTCTTTATAAAATTCTAAATACGTACACTTATTGCTGTCAGTTTTACGTATAAGAAAGTCCCGTGGCACACATTGAAGCTTTTTATTATAAAAATATATATAATATTTACGATTATTAGGTCGGTTATATAAACAAAATATTTTGAAAATGAGTATAACCTTTTGGGTTGAGAGATTGAAGGTTGAAAATTCATTTAATTATAAATGGAACTTATATCATAACTTAAGATATCTATTGACGTTTGATTTATTGCTTTACGACAGCGATTTTCAACCTGTGGGGCGTGATAAAATTGAAAATTGTCTTGCAGAGCAAAGTTTTTCGAAAAAATGTTTAATATTAGAAATTGACACTCGTAACATTTTTTTAGTTCATATTTATATTTAGCTGAAATTTATTTTTTATTGTATGGGGGAGGGAGGGGGGAGGTGATAATTGTGATTGAAATTTGGGTAGCAAATACTGAAAGGTTGAGAAACGCTGCTCTACGATTATGATTTTTCAAGATTTCAAAATCTGCTCCTTAATACCTTCGAGAAAACACATAGTTCTACGCAGGGGGGTGTTAGGGGGGGTCAGAACCCCCCCCCCCATGACATCTGTAAACTTTATTTTAAAATCAATATTAATATTATTCCCAACAAAATTTGCAACATTTATTTTGGAGACCTTTTTTTAGTCATTACCAATTTCAAAGAGAATTTTATTTTTTGAACCCCCCCCCCTCCCCATGACACAATCCTGCGTACGCCACTGGTTCTACGTCAAAATGTTATACTCAGAAATCATGAATGCATATATATTAGGGGATGAAGAAAGTATTAAAATATTTTGTGTATCGTAAAATATATTTTTCCATGCAAGTAAATTTTCCGATATATTTCAACATGACAAGAAAGCATTCAAATTTTCTCGAATGTTTTCTTTATTAAGCTTGGATTAATCTTTTATCGGAATTGATTTATTTACATTTCAAATTATAATAAATTTAACGAAGAAAGTTCCTAAAAATACTATCCAAAATGAATGTTTGAATTTGAAAAAAAATATATATAAATGAAAAACTTTTATGTGTAAAATCATTTTTATTTATTTATTGTTATGTAGTATAAGTGTTCTATAGAGACAAATAGATGTAATAGTTACAACTTATTTCTATTTGAAACTTTAACGTGACGTTGTTTATAAAATACAATACCCAAGAAAAACTTTTATCTATTACTGTGTATTGTCATTTCATGAAGAAAACTTTTCAAACTTTGATTTCTTTTTTTTATTAACAACTTCACTTATTCACAAAAAAAAACAAATGTAATATTTTAAAGTGGATAAAATTGATCTTGCATATTTTATTTTAAAAGTCCCTCGCTGCGTCTGTCCGTCTGTCTGTCTGTGCAAGAATATTTCAGTAACTACTGAACCGATTTTAATCCGGTTTTCACTAAAAGTTAGAGTATTTCACAAGGGAGATTTAATTCTTTATAAATATTTGGGTAAATTTCATGAAATCGGGCAAAAAAGAATATTCGGAAATGAATCTGCGTGCGCTTCGTAAAGAATGTTCAATAAATGAAAACAATGCTTAATAAGTTTATAAGTACCTACGTATTAAATTTGTATCTTTTGGTAACATCGTGTCAAATGCATCAATATAATGTAAAATAATATTGTAAAGTCGTTTTTTTTTATTCGAAATTTTGATGAATCAATTTTAACTATTTTGTCGTGATGCTAGTGTGTCTGTCGGTCTATAGACCATGTAATATAAAAACAAATATTATAAAAAAGGTGAAATTTTACGTTAAAGATAAAGGACCCCGCAGAATCCTTATGGGAAAGGGGTTTAGGTCAAACTCTTTTTGAAACTTTGGATTATGATAGTCCTTGAGTAGATCAAAAGTGTCAATGGGCACTAAGTCCTAAAAACTCAAACTTTTAAGATATAGCCCTCTGAAGTTGGAGATCATGATTGTCTTTAATTTACAATTTTTTATTGTAGAACCTTTAATTTCGCTCAACTTTTTGTTTGTGTTCCCAAAGACATCTATAATCGATTGCCACCATAAAAAGTCAACACTTAAATCTTATTGTTACGTTTTTTTAATTATAAACAAATCCAATTGTTTTATAATAAAAAAAACGTAATAATAAGATTTAAGTACTGCCATTGGTTAAAGAATTTAAAAGTTTACTTTTTTTATGGTGACAATCGATTAAATAAGTCTTTGGGAACACATACAAATAGTTGAGCGAAAATTAAGGTTCTATAAATTTTTTTATTGTAAATTAAAGGCGAGCATGATCCCCAACTTTAGCGGGCTATATCTTAAATGTTTGAGTTTTTAGGACTTAGTGTCCATTGACACTTTTAATCTTCTCATCAAGGACTATCAGAATCCAAAGTTTCAAAGAGTTTGACCGAAACCCCTTTCCCGTAAGGATTCTGCGGGGTCCTTTTCTTCTGGGAAGAAATTCTCATCTTTTAAAAACGATCTTACAACCAAAAACTTATGTTTACTCTTGCCAATTTTAGAATTTTTCGAATTATTTTTTAAAGGGTGCGTATTAGAAAAAATGTTTTATGTAATAATAGTAAGCATTATTATTATCTATAGTTTATGTATCATCAATTTTTTTCTATCGACAACTAGAATGATTTATTTAAATAATAAAAAATACTTCTTTATTATATTAGTTCAATAAAGTGAATTAGAAATTTAGGCACCCTTAGGAGTTTATTTTTATCGGTCAGATTTTTTCTGTAATTATTTTGACATGAAATATGAAGTAATTAATTTGTATAACAACTGTAGTATTAATAATGATATTTTACATTTTTTTTAAATAAAGATTCACCAGTTAAAATTAAATTATACAGAATACACTTTATATCGGTACACTGAAATACTCTTAAAAATAAAAAAATAAAACAATTTTTTAAATGCCACTTAATATTGCCGGATAAGATAATTGCTCCTTTTAAGTGTGATTAATTATTCCTTATATTCATCTATTATTAGCCTGACCTTGATTTTTATTTAACGCACACACTTGTGCGACTTAACTGAAGAATTTGTAGAGCAATGGTGATATTAATAGATGAATGTTTTATTTTAGTAACAGAGTAATATGATATGATAGTAATAAAATAGAAATGTAAGATTTTTATGACAGGAATGTTGTTTAATTTATATATATTTGTATATGTTATATTTTTACATACAATTAGTACTTATTATGGATTGTTATCAAATGGATGTAGAATAATATTAAGGTGACTAATTATTTTTGGCATAAAAGGAATATTATTAAAAAAATTACTGTCCAATTGTAATGACCTTTTTTAATTGTAATGATCTATGGTAATTGAAGGGTTTGCAGCAACAACGAGTTAACTCCATTTTTAGACCAAACAGAGTTAAAAAAAAGTTTCTTGGGGAATAAAAATCATTCTTTCGTTTGGTTCAACAAAGAGTTACCTACCGTTGATAATTCTCAAGGTATCCGCTAGAATGAGTTAGCTGCTTCATTCACTTGGGTAAAAATGGAGTTAACTCCAGGAGCTGACTCTTTGTTTTTGGGCTTAGAATTTAGTTAGTACACTCGTTACTGTGTTCTTTCTTAAAATAAACTAATTTTCTTGAAAATTGTTCTTATTCAATGCTTCCTTACTTTAAAAAGTAATAATTTTCAACTATTTGGGTCAAAAAGGAGTTAACTCCAGAATAAAATTTACTCTAGAATTGCGAATTTGACGAATTTCTCAATGGAATTTGGTCAAAACATGTGGTCGGTGACAAATAAAAAAATAAAGGCGATTTAAATACATTCTCCATTTTTTAAACAGTTTTTTCTATTTTCCCACAAATTATAAAAACTGGAGTTAACTCCTTGTTGCTGCATACCCCTCAATTGTCGATATATTTTTTATATAATATGAAAATCAATAGTAATCGTTGTAATTTTTATGTATTTGGAAGTAGAAAGGAGTATAAAATCACAAAAAAGAGTAGTTTGAGAGTACAGTTTAAAAAGGAGTACTGTCCACAAAAAAGGAGTTCAAAACTTTCTAAAGAAGTACGTTCGGTCACCTTAATAATATGCAATTTGGTATTTATTAATAAATAACACAAAATCTGACGGTCTATTTATATTTGAATTTAACCCTTAGCTGTCACTGTGGGGTACCAAGCACCCCACATTATTTCAACTTCAATGTAAGCTGTTTAAATTTTACAAAGTTTTCAATTTTTTAAATATATTAAATATTATTATATTTTTTTAAATAACCGATTTGAGTGCATTCCGTATCATTCGAAGATGATAGAGGAATTTTATTGAATTTAAATATTCAATAGCTTACGAGTAGTTAGTGTTTTTGTGTCTGGGGTACGAGGTGACCCCAGTGTGGCAGGTATGTTATTCTAGAGAAGTGGAGTAGCTAAGGGTTAAGGTACTCTCGTCTCGATTTTTTTTAATAAAATGTACTAGGTATATTTTCATTAAAAAAAAATACGCCGGTATAAATTAAATCTTACAAAATTTCGGAAATTTTTTAATATTCATAAAATTAATATAATCAACGTCAAAATATTTGGTTTTAATATTTCTATAGAATTCATCGTAAATATTAATATTAATGTTCTTGGAAATGGAAGGTAGAGAAAACCCACAACTCAAGTAAAACATTTTCTTAATGAAAACATATTAATAATGCAAAACAATATTTATTATATTATGTATACAGATAGGTTTAAGAGTAATTAGTCATTATGTAGAAAATTTAAGGAATTATATACAGTCAGAAGGCACAAAAAAGGGTTTTTCAATAATTTTTTTATTTTAATAAAGACGAGTTTTAAATTTATTAATGTAAAAATTTGTACACATATTATGGTAACTTTTAATTGTATTTTAACATTTTTTATTTGTAAAAATAATAATCTCCAGTCGCTTTGCGGTGACCACGTTATCTCTGGACTGGATCATCTGAAATAAACAAAAAAAAAAACGGATTCCGTTAAAGTAATGTATAACCTTGTACTTCATTGAAGGAATAAGCAAAATAAATTTTATTGACGAAATGGCGGCTTCTCAAACAAAATCGATTTTTGACAAAAATTGTTTACAAAAAAGTAAAAATTATTTATCGGTGAGAAAAAAACCTTCGATTAATTACTAAAAAATATACTTAAGAAACTTGTGTTAAAATTTAAGACTGATCGGTTCATCCGTTTCCGAGGAATCTTGGTCACCTACTTTAAAAATACAGATTTGAGAAAAACGCGTTTTACTTCGGCCTCCTACATTCAAATGCTCTGAGGCGTCTTTACAAATATGCGTGTAACTTCGAAAATAATCGCCAGATTGACATTACGAAAATGAAATTTAAAAAAAATCGATTTTTTGAAAATTCTAACTGTATATATCTCCTTAAAATAAAAATATCGAGTGCGAGTTAAACCTCGCGTACTAGTGTCTCGTATCGTATAATTTTTTGCAAATTCGTTATTTTTAACATGAGTTTTTATGTGTAGTAAATTTCACAAAAACAAAGTGAAAAAAAAACGAAGTAATAAGATTATTCTGTAAAAACCAACCACTTCTAAATTTAAATCCGTTTTCAATTTTCCACAAAACAATCGTTATTGATGAAAGAGTTAATTGGTTTCTACAAAATTAATCAATCATTTTACATGACGTTTTATAATCCACATTTTGGTTTCATTTGTGTATTGTAATCTTCAATGTATTTTTTAGCATTAAAATTTAATTTAATTTAAATTTGAGAATGTATATATTACACCCATCAACAGCTTTGCTTACACTGCTTCGTGTAGATACAAATTGTTTATGTAATTAAATAATTAACAGATACTATATATATCAACTGTTGTGTATAATATATATGGAATATATACAAGTAAATTGTGAAATATATTTTCATGAAATATTTATTAATTATATTATACTGTAAGTATTAACTCAATTATTAATTTGTTATCATGAATGTCTATTTTTATTTTTATTATTTTTTTTTTTGTTACAATGTACACAGAAAAAAACTGTATTGGACCAAGAAAACCTTGATTTGTATATAACGAAAACAATATTTTCTTAATATAAGAAACATACTCTTAATCCAACTACGTTATTCCTTCATTCAAGAATACTATAGTTGGTTTAAGAGATTATTGCTTATCTTAAGAAAATATTGTTTTCGTTATATACAAAACAAAGTTTACTTGGTTTGAGAAATCATTTCTACCAGTCTATATGTATAAAAAGTTGACACTATAGGGTGTTAGGCAGACAGTGCAGGTAAATGCCTGTGGATAAACATAGAGTGAAGGCAAGGTGTGGCTCTCTCTGGAACATGCGAAATCACATAGATGCATCTCTCTCTTTTTTCACATACATAATTTTTTTTATTAAAAAACGCGATTCCTAATCATTCTGAAAATTTACAGATATATCTTTGTAAATGAATAAAGAACGTATGCTCAAATTTTTATCAAATTCTCTCTGTCACATCACTTTGAAAAGTCCTGTCAGTCCTCATAAGAATGCATGTTAATTTGTTTATTTAATATCTCTTTAACTATTCTCCTATACCTAGTCGAATCAATTAAGCTCGAAAATGGCCAAAATTTCGGAACCCTCTGAAACAGCACCGATTTTGATGGAATTTTTAAATGTTCGTTATACTATACAATTTGAAATAAGAAAAATTCCAGTCGTCGGATTTGACCCCTTCCCCCCAAATTTTGAAAATTTGATTTCATATATTAAGTCCGGTTTTCGACGAAATTTTTTTACCTGTAGGGGTTTTGAGGGTCGCTGAATAAGAATACGTTGTCAAAATAAGGATTTTCCGGGAATTTTTCCGAAATTTTCCAAAAGTTTTATTAATGATTTTGAAATTTTGCAAGGAATTTTTTGATATGAACGTTTTATTATTATCAAAGTTTTTTCGAATTCTCTGTTTTTTATGGTGTAAACCTACTGAATATATATGGAAGAAGTGCAGACCATCTATTGTATTTATAAAAGAAAAACATATCGTACCCTCGCAAAAAAAGTGTCACAACTCAAAAACTTTGGTTTTGAGGAAATAGGAATAAATAAAATTAAAACAATTTAGATAAATCAAAATTGTAAAGGTAGTATAGGAAAAGGACTGATACACAATATTTAATTTAAATAATTCAGTATTCCTGTGATGTTTAAAAAATAGCAACTATTAAAACGTTTAGTGATTAAGTATTTAAAAAAATGTGACATTTTTTTTAGAATATGCTAGTTTTGACGGTTACACGAAGTACATTAATGGCAATTTTTTAGTTGAAATATATAGTAATTTGGAATCATTCAACATATTTATCTCAAATACACCTATCCCCGATTTACACGGTAGATACGTTCTGCACAAAACCGTGTAATCTGAAATCTTGGATTTTGCTAAGTAAAATCATGTAAAACGAAAAAAAAACAAAATGTGCATGATTCATTAATTTATTTAAGTAAAACAAAACTCAGACATCTTGGAAAACTCAAAATTGTTCTTAGTTCATAAAACAACAAACATATGAAAGTAATACAAGTAGATATTTAATTTATTTTATTGTATTGTGAAATACATACGCACAGATTACCGGGATTCCCCTAAATTTATATTTTACAAGCTCGGAAATCCCCTGTTCTTTTCATCAAGTTACCGAAAGAAAAAAATTCAAAAATGCCATCAAATCTTTGTATAGGCGTATATGGAGCGGAATAAACATTTTTACTAGTTTTTTGAAAATTGTCAATTTATAAATCGTGTAGGGCGGCTATTACACTATCAAAGAAATGTGATAAAATTTCTTTGATCAAAGAAATATGACAGTGTAATATGTCAACTTTTATAATATTTACGTAATATTTACCTTCATAATATTTCTTTTATCATAGATAATGACAGTTTCTTATATTTAATCAATATTTTTTGACGGATAAATTAAAATGGCGACTAAAAAGTGTTCGTGGACGGTTTCGGCTACGAAATTACTTATAATTGAATATATGATCAAATCTTTGTCAAAGATCTTTGATATATTTATTTGATAGTGTAATAGCCGCGTAAAACAAGTGCCGTGCAAATCGAGAGTTAGGTGTATAAAATTTTTTTAAGTTTACATTTTTTTTTGCGGGGGGGTGCGATTTAATGTAATTCTAATTAATTTTGAGTTAATGACTTTGTTTGCTAAACGTATAGCATTCATTTTAATATTAAGGTAGTTGGTCCGTAAACATGTTTTCGTCAGATTTTGTTTAAATTGCACAGGAATATTCCCTAGATTAATATCTGAAAAATAGCCCATTTTTATTAAAATTGACCATCTCAAAGTCATGAAAAATGATCTCAAAGTTTATATTTTTAACACAGCTTATATGGACTAATCGTACACCAACGTAACGTTTTATTAGATAAAATATAAACGTAGCGTCAGATTTTCATCAAAAACTGACATGTTGTATATTTATATGAAAGAAAACAGTATACAAAAAATTGGAATTATTGACCATCCCGTTTTTAAGATTTAACTAGATTTAACTACCAAACCATCACATAAATTACAGTATTGTTGACAATGTGGCAACAACGTATTCATTTGATTATAGTAAAAAATACACGAAATAATGAAATATTTTTTTACAAAATATGATAAGTGGATTGAAGGGAATTATAATCGATTTCATTAATTATTAATATATTCTGTGGTAGTTTAGATGATAAAATATAATCATTTGACAAGTAGTTAATAGTAGATAATGTACAGCGTTGCCATGATCATTTCTCTAAATTAAAAATATGTACTCATGGCCTAATGTGATCACAGTATGATGGACCAACTACCTTAACAGTAACTCAATATATGACTAAAATACAGTCCATCATATACAGTTTATTGTGTATAAACTTAATACCAACAGCATAATGACTTGGCTTGGATACTTGTGCATAGAATGTGTATATCTCATTAGCGCAGTCTCGGCGGGAAACCAAGAACATAGACGTAGACTAACTGGGTATTATGGGACGGCAGTGATCGATGCCTGTTCGTTATATTAATTAATTTATATGTAATTATCAGTTACTGTTCAGTTCGGTTGTAGGTAGTAATTACTCGTACATGTAAATTTGTTTCAAATTGCTTGTTTATTAATTGTTTTAATTAGACTAATACGATTGGTGATTTTTTTAAAATTGTTTATTACTGGAGATTAATTTGTTTGAAAATATTATTTTCATAGTCTTTATCGGAAGTGTTTTTTTTATGTTTGCTGGGTGAATTTGAATATTAAAAAAATATTTTGGTTATAATTAATAAAGTCTGTTTATATGGAACACCATTAATGTTTTAGGTAAGAAAACTATGATAATATTATTTAAAATCGGCCCTTATCATTTTATTGGACAGAGAATTTAATCTTTTAACGAGATCAAGCAGGAAAAAATATAATTCTTAAATTAAAAAAAATAAAAATAAAAAATCTAAAACAATCTAAAATCAGCCTCTTAAGGTGCCTTTTCATGGAGCGTCATTGACGCTAGTTTTCTAGCGTCAAATCTCGTCACGTGATCGATTTTAAATTTTTGAATTTTAGCTGTCAACTACTATTTGACGTTTGAGTGTGAAAAAACAACCAATAAATTACGTTCAGTTATTAAAAATTGATTTACATTTCATTATACTATTCGTAAAGACGTATAAACTCACAAAACAAACAAGAATACAGATAATATCAAAGCTAGTGACATTAGGTGTCACATGATTTCTAGCGTCAAGCAGTATGAGCTCAACCATGTTGATCTTTTTCATTTGACGCTGGCCAATAGCAAGCATTCAAAATTCAAAATCGTAGCGTCCAGCGTTAATGACGCTCCATGAAAAGGCACCTTTAAAAAATGTTCTTGTAATATGGCTCACAGTTGTCTATATTACAAGCTTCTTACCATAATACAAGATTATCTATATTAAGAGGTTAAAGCATTTGTTTTTTGTTTTTATTTCAAACTTATATGTTGTCACTGTAAAAAAACAGTATCGTATTAGCAAAGAGTACGCGGGCAGAACCTCCGTAATAGGCACCCCATTAAGTGGGAACCATCATGAAGATTTGTACTAAAAAAATGAATTTTTGCGGAAGTGAATAGTTGTGAAGTACTGGATGATTAATATTATTTTCATGTTATTTACCTCACCACGATTCTAGTTAATTATTACACTTCATAGCCATATAACACCCCATAGTTCATAATACCCGCACTGTAGGTACATATGGCCATAGGTGGGCATTAACTCGTTAATCCGTTAACTTTTAAGTTAACTAAAAAAAATGTTAACGCTTTTGTTATCTTCCGTTAACTTTTTCCGTTAACATTGATTGTCTGTTAAAAAGTACATAAGAAAGTTGTCGAAATAGCTAAACAAAAAAAAAGGTCTTCAAACATTTTGGATGGTTAACTATTAACTGTTAACGGTTAACATTTAAAATTTTCGTAACTTTAACTTCCGTTACATTTTCGAAATTTTAACGGTTTAACGGTTAACGAAGTTAACTTTTTTATTATCGGATTAACGATTAATGAAGTTAACTTTTCGATTAACTGTGCCCACCTATGCATACGGCCATCCCATGTACCTACATTTTTAAACAGCAATATAATTAATTGTAATCAAAAATAACAAATTTCATATTGTTGCCCTCAATGACATACCGGTATTCCAAACACCGTCATGTCAACTGACACAGTTATTTAGAAGTGTAAGCTTAGATACATATTAATATTGCCTTTATAAAATGTAAAATGGAGCAACAAAAGGAGGTGTCCATATTACCCGCCTGGTCCATATATACCGACTTTACTCTAACCATAATTATCTTTTACGTGTATCCATTTTCACATTAATGCATTGTTGAATTAATAAATAATACCGTTTTATTTGGCTTGGGAGTACTAATTACTAATATATCTGCACTGCGTCATACAACTTGATAAAAATATTACGCGATAATTTAACCAATTGGAATGCATTATAATGTGCATGCCTCCTGTCATATTTATTAATTAAAGCGACATATAATACGAGCCGGACAAATTCTCTTCTATTATTGTGATGAATACCAGCTCTGAAACTATAATCATTATAAAATCATTTTTAATTTAAACATATGGGCTGAATATTTGACTGAACACGTGCATAGATTGAAATTTTATGTTAGCGAATTTTTCGAAGAAAAATATAGCTATTGCTATCACCATCATGACGCAACTTCGGAAAAAAAACTATATATCTTTATCAAACTTGATCTCGAGATCACGAAAATGAGGTCCGTTCAAAACTTTATGTATATATATATATATATATATATATATATATATATATATATATATATATATATATATATATATACATAAACATATATATATATATATATATATATATATATATATACAAATGTATATCTGCCGTTTCGAGTGGACTCTCTAGCCTTCCAGGATTACTTCCGATCTTTTTGAAACTTGGTTGAAAAATCGATCTCACGAATACCTCGGTTAAGTTCGTTAGTCAGCGAAATTCCTTTATTGATTTCAAAATGGCGGCCGTTCAAAACCGAAAAAAAATCATATCTCGGGTATTAAATATCGGATTGATAATATCAAATATGTTTTGGAATTCTCTTAATAAAACAAAATTATTGTGTCTCTTGTGATTTTTCGATATAAAGTACCGTTTGGTTGATATTTTAAAAACAAAAAAAATATTGTAGAGATTGTAAACTAAGAATCCCGAGTTCGAGTCCCGATGTGGAATTTTTTTTTTACAAGTTTTTTATTTTATTTTTTGGTTTATTATGTAGAGTAAAAAGTTAATAATCAATAAAAAATTTAAAAAATTTCAGAGCCAACTTATTTTTATACATTTAATTATTTTTTTATTTTTTTTTTATCAAATAAAATTCGCTTACCGCGGTGGTTGCGCGGACAGAATATTTTTGATATACAAACATAGTTAAATTAATTACTACTGTATTTTTTGTCAATGGCAAATACATTTAACAATAACAAATAATGCAAAATTAGGATCCAATAGACTTTTTTTGAATCTGTACGTCGTTTGGAAGTAATGCAATATATAATTTTCATGTAGTAAACTCGAAAGCTATTGAACCGATTTTAATGAAACTTTCATTGTTAAATAGCTTACCTGTATATCAGAAAACTAAATACGTACTGAGAATTAGTACATTACCTTACCACTGAACATATTTGAATGGAATTTTCACAATTTGTAGAGAATTTATTAAGCTTTAATTAAATTTAAAAAAATATATTTATCGGTGAGAAAAAACCTTCAATTAATTACTAAAAAATATTCTTAAGAAATTTGTGTTAAAATTTGAGACTGATCGGTTCAGCTGTTTCCGAGGAATCGTGGTCACCAACTTTAAAAACACAGATTTGAGAATAACGCGCTGCCGCTCCAACCTCCTACATTCAAACGCTCTGAGACGTCTTTACAAATATGCGTGTAACTTCGAAAATAATCGCGGGATTGACTTAAAATTTTCTGTGTGTGTATTTAAATATATGTACATTACAAAAATGAAATAAAAAAATCGATTTTTTTTAATTCTAACTGTATATAACCCCTTCACTCCGGCCTCCTACTTTCAAACGCTCTGAGACATATTTACAAATATGCGTCTTTACGAAAATAATCGCCGGATTGACTTGAAATTTTCTGTGTGTGTATTTAAATATATGTACATTACAAAAATGAAATAAAAAAATCGATTTTTTTTAATTCTAACTGTATATAACCCCTTCACTCCGGCCTCCTACTTTCAAACGCTCTGAGACATCTTTACAAATATGCGTCTTTACGAAAATAATCGCCGGATTGACTTGAAATTTTCTGTGTGTGTATTTAAATATATGTACATTACAAAAATGAAATAAAAAAATCGATTTTTTTTAATTCTAACTGTATATAACCCCTTCACTCCGGCCTCCTACTTTCAAACGCTCTGAGACATCTTTACAAATATGCGTCTTTACGAAAATAATCACCGGATTGACTTGAAATTTTCTGTGTGTGTACTTAAATATATGTACATTACGAAAATGAAATTAAAAAACTCGATTTTTTGAAAATTCTAACTGTATGTAACCCCTTAAAGTACAATATAAATTTTCGTTGTTTTAAAATTTCATTGTTTATTTCATATTATTACCTATTTTTCCTAAATGGAAAAATCATAAAAAAAACTCACATTAAATTTTTCTTGGTTTCAGTCACGTATACAAGAGGAAATATTTATGAAAATAACATATTTTCTATTATAAAATAAAATAAATACACAAGAAAAACAAATTCACGTTTTCAAATCCAAATATATACAAAATAAATGAAATAAACTTTATCTAATTAGCTTTCGAAAATAAAGTTATTAGAAATAAATAATCCTGGTGTAAAAGATTTAAATGTAATTTAAACACAAAATCTCACCCACCAGTCTTATTTGCAATTCATCAAAAACAGAATTAATTCAGCCGCTTCGGCCTGAAATATATTAAAATTATTGGAAATACTCGGAGGTTAAAACACTTTATGCCTTCGTGTTTGCAGTTAAATTGATTGAAAAAGTACAGTGCATAAACTTGAGCATGAAACGTTGCAATTCACCTTACAATGCACATATCAAAGCTATTGCATTAAATGACAAAAGCACGTACTGATCAAAGTCAATATTTGTTTTTGCTTTGAATGTAGGTACTCATTCAAAAATATGCAAAGAGATTTTAATTAAATTATTCATTTGTACATATGAGTATATAGGAGCTTTATTTGTTCAATGGATATGTATACTTAAGGTTGTTGTTCACTGAAAGTCGTGGCATCTAGCGAAATTTAGCATGAACTACAGGGTTTTGATATGCCGGTAAAAAAGAACAAATAGATCTGGCAACAATTTATAATATTAGACAAGAATAGAAGATTTATTTTTAACAATATTATAATTATTACTGTTGCTGACAATAGTAATAATTATAATAACAATAGTAACTATTATTATTATAAATAAAAACATTAAATGTAATCAATAATCACTTGATATTTACAACGCGCGTCAGTTTTCAATACCACGTTTTTATATTTCAAAGATCGCGCCGAATGCGCTGTTGCCATATCGTATATTTACGTCATGTGTTCGGGAATTTATCAAAGTTAAAAATTAATAATTATTTAAGGAGATGGTAAATCATTCTAAAATTTTATTAGTACAGTAAAAATAGATAATTTGATAAAAAAATACCTTCATCAACGAAATTTGGTACATACGTAGTTTTATACATAAACTTTATTAAACCGTTGAGCGTAGTCGACAAAGGGGTGCAGGGGTAGTTTGATAGGGGGTGAAAGGGGTAAAAATGTGTTTTTTCATAAATAACATCAAGATGGCTTATTTTATTGAAAAATATTTCAGATGTTTTTTGTAGCTCTGCGTTAGACCTTTAATTTGTTTTTTATTTTATTCCAATACAATAAAAATTGACTGAGATACGGCCGTTACAATCCGACCTGTTTATGTACGAAGCGTGATAACTCAATTTTTGTCTCGTTCCCGTTTATAATTCACGCTGCTATTGCACTGATCCATCAATTTTAAATGATATTTATATTTTTGTATCTAAATTAAATTCTCTTTACGTTGGTATCAGTAAAATTACAAAAACTTGAAAATTATGAAAGATATAACGGTTTAAAGGTAAACAAAAAACACAATAATTATGAAAAACTCACATTAATTTTTGACAACCTTCCAGTTGAGATAAAACCAAATTCTATTGATGAATCCATAAGATATAGTATGTACTTTATGAAATTCATTGGAATTTTTTTTAATTCAATTATTATTCAAATTATGAGCATTCAAAGATATATGCACATATTTTTATTCGCGTATATAAGAAAAATGTTATACCTCTTATGATATTCGTAACTCAAAGAATAATTTAGATTTAAAAAAATTTATTGGGGATCCTATAGATTATAATAAGTTCTTCGCAAATTTCTTTGGAATTTTATTAAAATCTAAATTATTCTTTGAGTTACGAATATCATAAAAAGTATAACATTTTTCTTATATACGCGAATAAAAATATGTACATATATATTTGAATGCTCATAATTTGAATAATAATTGAATTAAAAAAAATTCCAAGGACTTTCATAAAGCATATACCATATCTTATGGATTCATGAATAGAATTTGGTTTTATCTCAACTCGAAGGTTGTCAAAAATTAATGTGAGTTTTTCATAATTATTGTGTTTTTTGTTTACCTTTAAACCGTTATATCTTTCTTAATTTTCAAGTTTTTGTAATTTTACTGATACCAACGTAAAGAGAATTTAATTTAAATACAAAAATATAAATATCATTTAAAATTGATGGATCAGTGCAATAGCAGCGTGAATTATAAACGGGAACGAGACAAAAATTGAGTTATCACGCTTCGTACATAAACAGGTCGGATTGTAACGGCCGTATCTCAGTCAATTTTTATTGTATTGGAATAAAATAAAAAACAAATTAAAGGTCTAACGCAGAGCTACAAAAAACATCTGAAATATTTTTCAATAAAATAAGCCATCTTGATGTTATTTATGAAAAAACACATTTTTACCCCTTTCACCCCCTATCAAACTACCCCTGCACCCCTTAGTCGACTACGCTCAACAGTTTCTTAAAGTTTATATATAAAACTACGTATGTACCAAATTTCGTTGATGAAGGAATTTTTGTGTTTATTTTGGAAATATTTGACTATTTTTACTGTACTATATATACACATTCCTTAGTTACCAATCTATAACATATCCGTTTTTGGGTAAAATCTGACGTTTAGTTTTAATACACGAATTAAATGAATATCGAATTCCAAGTTGATCCCTATGCTTGCAATGTATAAGAGGCCAACTTTGCACGTTTATAATTAATAAACGAAATGGTAAACTGACCTGAAATTTTATTTACAAATCCGAACTAGCTTACTTAACACAATATTAAAATTTTAACAAATTCTGTAGTGATCGATTTCAGTGAACAACAACCTTAAGAACTTAATTTTAATATTTGGTTTTATCAAGTCTAATGTCCGGTATTATAAAGGACCTAGCAAATTTGCAAGCTTGCAAGCACTCTCAATTGGGGTATCAAACTTATATGACAGTTCTCTTGAAGTATTTGACAGATAGTTTCATACATAGGAAGTAAAAAAAAGTATGTAAAGTATATTTACTAAAGTGTATTTACTAACCTTGCGTAAAAAATGATAAAAACCAACTAACTGCGCCTGCAACTATCTGTTAAAAACTCAAAGAGAACTGTCATATAAGTTAGATTCTCATTTGAGAGTGCTTGCTAGCTTGCAAATTTGCTAGATTCTTTTTTATTGTGCTTAAAAACTTTTTTACCAATCAACATTACTATTTGAATAAACGTCAGTTTCGATGCAAGAACATCTAACCTTTACTTTATCAAGTGATCCAGCACTGGTTCCTTGACTATTCTCAAAAATATTGATTTTTTGTGTGCAGTTAGTTACCCTAACATGTTGGTAGTTTAAAATGACCATAATTTTAATTTTATTATTTTTTGTTTTCGCGTGGTGGCCATATCTGTTTTAGCAAATGTAGCGTTTTTTGCACTTTAAAGGATTTGCGGAAACTATAATATCTCAGCAAGGTTAGTAAATACACAGGTTGTACCATAACTCTGGTGGGGTGAGGCATGAGAAGGGAGACCGCGTCATCATGAAGACCCCTCTAACGTTAAAAATAGTTGTCTAAATTTTTTTACTATATAAAGGGTCCCCAGGATGACGCGTTTCGCACGGCCGCTGATTGGTCAAAAGTTATGGTACAACCTGTTCATTTACTAACCTTGATATCTTAGGATTTATTTGCCCTATCAACATGCGACTAGAAACATTTTATTAAGAGAAAAACGGGCTACAAGATTTATTCTACACTTTTTCACCTAAATTTAATTCTAAAAGGTGAAATATCGGCCTAAATTTTTAGCTTTTTTTAAAAAATCCCATTTTCAAGGGGATGGTTTTGCAAGAAGGGGTAGAATCAACAAGTCGAAAAAAAATTACAAAGAAATGGGTATTAGTTGTATTCAAAAAAATATATGTAACATTTCGAAAAAATGAAATTTTCGAAAAGAAGCTCCATATGCATAGTGACACACATAAAAAACTACTTCAACAATTGTCTGACTTAAAATGTAAATTTCGTAAAATCACATTTACAGTTTTCAATAATAAAAAAAAACGTGGCGTATTCAAATAAGCACAACCGACTGGACAAAATTGACGGGGTAAGATATATTTTTCATTTTCTTCATCACAGCATTTTTTGCAGGATGTCACGTTTATTTCATAATTCTCGCGCGCTCTGTCGCGTTATTTCCGAACTAATTAAAACGGAAATTGCATTCTTTGTCTAGAACAAAGATAAAAATTCCACAGTATTTAAATGTATACGCTTCCAACTTCGAGTTTGTTAAATATATTTCGATGAACTCACGTATCGCAAATGCCAGCTGCTTTATTATAATTATAAAAATAACAGAAACGACAAAATATAGATTATTATTATTGTTTGTGCGTTACAGTATGTATATTTATTATAGGAACAGAATATAACTGGAACGCTGAGTCAATTTTAAACTGCTGGGTCCAGAGATAGATAGGGGAGGGACTAAATTTTTCATTGTATATATTATTTTTGTTTTATAAATATTTTTACACGCTGTAGGGTAAAAGAAAGAAAGGATTGTTTTGTTTTTTTATTAAACTGCACCAATGTTGATATAGGATACATATTATACAGGCTGTTCACGAAAACCGACTGATCATTGCTAACTTTGTTATTATTAAAGATAAGATCAGTTAAATGAGCAAAATATCAGAATTTTTTCCGGGATGAATAATGGCGGTTTCTAAAAAACAATTGAATGACTTTCAGAGAATACAACTTTTTTTTAAATAGAATAACCTGTTTATTATTATTGAATTTTATAGTTGAGAATCTTTTCTTTATAAAAGTGATTAAATCATTTAAAACAATAGTTTCAGGTTTTTATGTAATTTATTCGCAAATTTTTAATGTTTTTGAATTAAATTGATAACGAACGTTAAAAAATTATTTTTTATTACTCATGCGGGGAAAGTAGTATCTTTGCGCACGCATTTGGGTTCGAAAAGACGCTAATTGCCCACTTCACAATTACCACACGGCTTTTGAGTGCGACAAGTAAACTTGTCGCACGCATATTTTCATTCCCGCACGCAAAAAACGTGTTTCTATAGTAACAGTAAATATTAAAATAAATAACAAAGCAGTGAGGTTGGCATTTAAATAAAAATAATTTATACTCGTTTTTATACTCCAATTATCCCCGCATTCGTAATAAAATATAGTATGTGCAACTCGTGTGAAGTTATCGATTGCCCACTCGAGCAACTTCGCTCTCGTGGGCAATCGACAACTTTTCGCACTAGTTGCACAATATACTATATTATAATTAATTATATTTTTTTTATGAATAATACTCAAAAACGTTAAAAATCAGTGAAATAATATAGAAATACTAGAAAGTATTATTTTAATTATTAAATATTTTAAACAATTATATTATTATTCTAGCATATTTCGAGAGTATGTGAATACATTTTTAGGTAAAAATATTGAAAATTAAAAATGTTACAATTTTTTTCATGAAATTACATTTTTTTAAATATTGTTTTTTTTCACGTTTTTTTAAGTCTGTATAATACTTCAAAGGTACTTGTAATACTTATAAATTCATTTAGCATGGTTCAAAGTATACCTCTGAATTTTGGTAAGTCAAAATGTTCCGTAGTTGCCAAATTATAGGCGATTATAATGAACAGAGTTGAACAGATTGACCCAGATTGTACGCAATGATCGAAAAATAGGAAATACTTTTATTTTAAAGTACATACCTATTTAAATAGGTGTATATTTAATGTATCTATATAGTGTTTTTTTGTATTACCTAATAATCATGTTACGTTTAACAAATAAAAACGAAGCATTTCAAAGAAGCATATTACTAGAACGAATGTTAACGATATTATATTTAATAAATATTCCTTTATCACACTGTACATTTCAAAAAGATCTTTCAGATGCACAAATACACATATATGTACAATCAAGATACTCTAAGTAATTAAATATCTCATTTACTTATAAGCAGTAAGTACTGAGTTAGGGACACGTTGACTTCGAACAGCGAACTAGAAACTGCTGTTGCGGTTCTAACTTAATCGTGCTTTGTCAACGTGTACAAACACGTTTGTTGTTTTCGTTCAAGTTTAAGCTATTTCGAAACATATGTTTCTATTTTAACTACACTGCTGAACTCATTTGTTCTCTATAGAAGTCGTAAGAATACACGAATTGTTTCTTCGAAATACATATATACACTTATTTATGAGACTTAGGGGAAACGGTACAATGATTGGCCACTGATAATGATTGGCCACTTTTCAGATTTTTTTTTTAAATAAGAAACATAGTAACTTAATAAAATCGAAATGCTTACTAAAATGGTAGCCTACTTTATTGTGATTGTTTTAAGAGCATATTTTTGAGTATACGCTTAATAGTTTCAATAATAATTACATAACTTTGATTTTAAATTTTAACGTATTGTAATTTTGACATTTTGTTAAAGACATACATAAGAATGAATGAGTGAATAAAAATAAAATTTGTGTTAATAATTTGTAATATTTAAAAACAGCTTTTAGTTTATATTGAAGCTAATTATTAAATGTAAATGTTTCAGATAGTAATTGTTAATTATTTTTCAAATATTATTTTTAAACTCTACTGGCCAATCATTGTGTTAACACATATAAGTTTTTCTAATGATTGGCCACTGGTGGTTAGTTATTATTTATAGGTTGAAAATATGCCTAAAAAACAAAAATAATAAAAATAATGTTACTAAAAACATAAATGATGAAAACGTAGCTCATGTATAAACAAATTTAGATATAGAAAAAAAATCAGAAGAGAAGATTGATAAAATTTATGAAATGAGCGCCCCAGACAATTTTTTACATTATTTCAGCCCTTTGCCCACCCAGAATAATATTTATTGCTTAGAATTTTGATACTGTTTTATGAAAAATAATTTTTTTTGATGATACAATACTAAAATAAAAAACAGTTAATAACATGACAAATTTTCAAGTTTTTGAGATTTTGATATTCAATTTTAGAATTTTAAAACAAACTAAAAACGTAAAAATATGAAAGCTGGATAAACGAATATGAATTACTGAAAATCAGCTTTTTTATAAAATAAAAAAAATGAGTAATAGAAAAATAACTGAAATAAAATCAAATAAACGAGCTGCCTCTCTTTTGAGTAACAGATTTGGGTAAAAACCCAAATCTCTTACGTAACAGAAATTGGCAATTACAAATAAATGCAAAATTTGCTGACTAATTATTATCTTTGTAGAAGTTTTATAAAATTTACCATCTATTACTATGGCCAATAATTGTCAAAAATACTATGCCAATCATTAAAAAAATGGTCAATCATTATGCTTTTTTGAGATATTTTCTATTTTATGCTGGTTTTCGTTTTTCCTTAAACTTATAGTTGTAATACATATACCAATAATAAAGGACTAAATAATGAACATATTAGTGTATTTATATTCCATTTATCACTAATATTAAAGGAATAACGATTTTTTCTTTCGAGTTTTTTTGTTAAGTGGCCAATAATTATACCGTTTCCCCTATATACATTACAGTTAAAAACTAAACTATTCAGATATTCAGTTTAAATATTATTAAAAAGGTGGCAGCGGAAAATTGTAATTTTTATTGAATTATTAAAAAAATACGTATATAGGTAAATACGGTGAGTTTTGGTTATTTTCTTGTCATCTCACGCCATCATCATATATCTAATGGTCTTCTTCAGAATGAACAATTTACAACAGTGTAGTAAATACTGGTGAAAAAGTATGACAAAGACAAAGCGAATATGTAGCCAATACCTTTCTCTTTCTAGAATTCTAATTGGTCACGTCACACGTCACAGTAAATACCGGCGAAAAAGTGTGACAGAGACAAAGCAAAAATGTAGCCAATACCATTCTCTTTCTAGAATTCTAATTGGTCACGTCACAGGTTTGCAGTCATTACAGACCTACAGAAAAGATACAGGTATTGACTACATATTCGCTTTATCTCTCTAAGAGAGTGGTCAATTTTGTGAGGCTATTGCTCACTCCATTCTATTATAAGTATATGGATAAACCCCAAGCAATTAAACAAACGCGAAAGTCAATACTGAAAAATCAACGTATCTACATATTCTCTTTTTTTCAAAGGGTATAGCCGGATAAACATGTAAAAACTGTCCCTAGCGATTTTTAAAAATCTATACCTATGGCTGATCGATTTCTAGTTGAAAAAGAACAAAATGCTGAAAGTTAGAGCTTGCCAACTTAAAGATTTATGGTATGATATGGAAAAACACTTTTCTCGATATTATACCATAAATCTTTAGATTGGCAAGCTCTAATTTTGAGGAAATTTTTCTTTTTCAACTAGAAATCGATCAGCCATATAGATTTTTTTAAATCACAGGGGGTAATTTTTACATGTTTATCCGGCTATACCCTTTGTCTTACTACAACTTTCGGAAATATGGGCAGGGGAGGGGACAATACCTATTTTTTTACCAAATATACTCGTAAACTATAAAATAAATAATAACAAATAAAATCGTTCGTGTATTTATTGTCCAGATGATTATAACATTTCTCTTCTGAAAATTACTTCCCTAATTAAGTTTTCTGGTAAATTGCAAAACGTTTAGCTTAATGTAAGTAGACTTGATTGTTTTGTCAACCAAACACCACGTGTTTAAATTCATTTTAATAAGTAAATAATATTTCAATGAAAACATAGCAGCAATCAACAAACAATCACTTATGAACATTAATTTAGAATGACAGGTGGTGTTTGTGGTTCCAGTTTAGACAGATTGGATAGTTACTGATAAATTATAAATAAGTTTGTAATTGCAATCCATAATTTTAAACAACATAACAATTAATATATATATAGTGCAATTTTCAGTCACAAAATGCTCATAGCCAAAACAGCTAACTAATTATTTTGTCATTTGAGCCAATATTTCATTTGTTTATTAAAATTAGTTCATTTATTTATTTTTTTAGAAATAGTTTTAACAATTTTTTTTTAGTTTTTTAACACCGGCTATACGTCCATGGTATATGAAAAACAGCAGCACTGATGTTTTTAAAACAAAGGGTTTGTTGAAGTTAGTCAAAAAAACTATCTTGTTGCTGTTTTGTCTTTCTGATCCTTAACAAATAAACCAATTTTTTTCGGCTTGACTATATTGTAAATTCAAAATTTTGATATAAATATCTTTTTTAACTGTTCTTGATTCAATTCTGACAGGACCGTAATTAGAAGTTCGAGGGCCCCCCACTATATGCATAATAAAATAAAAATTTCGTTTTTACCTCAGTATTTTCAAGTGCTATTAATTTTAATGAACTTTTTTTCGTTAACACCTAACTATTTTTGCATCTTATCAATTATAACTTATTTTTACGCTACTGTGGGGGCCCCTATGCTCGGGGGTCTCGAGGCATTGTCCCGGCTGCCACAGTGATAGTTACGGCACTGAATTTTGACTATTTTTCTATTGATCTGTAGTTAATTTAACTTTAAAAAACAACAAAACATAGAACGGTGAAATATTAAAATTGTAAAGAAAAACATTTTTTGAAAATGAGTTAACAACCGGAAACGGATGTTTAATCTTGTATTTTTTTTAGATTTACAATAAAATAAATCTTTCTGATACCGATATAAAATATATAAAATCATTTTTGATCATCTTAATATTTTTACAACTTATTTGAAACAAAAACTTTTTATGTAAACATATAAAAAACATTTTTAAACTTCAAAGGCTTCGAAAATCCTGCTTTCCAAGAAGATAATAATAAAAATAAAAGCATTGATGCTTTATTTTAGTTCTTTTATACGTTCAGAATTAAATGAAACATATAAAAAGAATAAACAGAAACCTCACAATGCCATATTATGATACGAGTATCGTCCACTAGGAACGGTAAAATAAAATAAATGTGTAATTCTAGGACATGTAAGAATCGAGGCAATTGTTGCCTCACGCTCTCTAGACTCATTGCCAAGTTATTAAGACACACTGGCAAAAGATTTAAGATGTGTGTTGCCAAAAAAACAAAAAGACAAAAATAAAAACAGTCGTTCGCAATGAGCTTTGACGCTTGACCAAACTGTTCCATGTTGCTTGAAATAGCGTGTGTGTGCCGTCTGTGGAATTATTATTAACTGTATACACGACGATATAGGCGCCCGCCTGTTGTGTACTGCATACCAGTGACAGTCAAACAATCACACTGTACGTAACTATCATTGCCACTTGATCAAACTGTTCCATGTTGCTTGAAATAGCGTGTGCGGCTTAGGACATCTCACCTCGAGATCCTTTTTATTAGATATACCCCCCCCCCCCCCTTTATGTCATAAATTACCTATACAGGGTGTCCAAGATAAGCGTGAAATGCATGGGGATATCCTAAATGGTAAATCACTTTTTTGTGCAGAATTGATTGGTGTACTAAATACTGGTGATATTTATAAATAATTTTATTACAAACATTTAAGTAAACCATGAAAAACAAAAATTGTTAAACAAAAATCGCAATAACAACAATCAAAATAACAAATGCATATTTAAAAACAATAAACTATTACAAAAAAAAGGTTTTTACTTTTTTTTAATAATAAGTATGACATGTGACATATCATTGTAAAGTAGAGTAAAAAACACGTTCAAGTATGATACAGCCAACTTGGTAGCCCATAAGAAAAACTAAAGTTAGGGCTTGTAACTCGGAAACTAAAAGTGATATAAAAATTCTAAATATACCAATCAATTCTACTCAGAAAAGTGCTTTAAGAAACCGCAAACAAAAAGTACCTATCTACTTTGCCAAAAAAGTTATAGCCATTTAAAGAAATTCCGAATTTTCAGTTTTTTGGGTATACCGCCTAAACCACATAAAATTATTAATATTTTTGATGCTGTAATACTCACCCCTTTCTTACAAATAATTCATCTCATTTAACCACATCTGTATCTCTTACCGTTTAGGATATCCACATGCATTTCACGCTTATCTTGGACTTCCTGTATAATATAATAATATTAAATGTTTTATTAGATATTTTGTGAGGAGTGGCTACGCCCTCCTACCTCTCATTGTATTAGAAATATATTAGATCTAATGCGGGTGATTCCGCCCCCGTTTTCTGTTCTTTAACGATTAGTATCAATATTTAAATTATCTACGCTCTTATGCGGGGGGCTTTGCCCCCTTGCACCCCCTTAGAAAAAGTAATGTTTATTTATTATATGTAATAAGTTTTAATTCATTTTGGTTTTGAATCATCTTCAGTAGAACTTTTCCCAGATAATTCAAACAACCAACCGGTCAACTAATATTTATTTCATGAGTTGTTTACCTTACATTATACTTACTACGTCAATATTTTCTACAACCGTGAAGTTTACGATCATTTTGCAAATATTTTACTTATACATTCTACCTATTGCAGTATATGCGATGAAATATCTGCAATATAATACCGATGATATCAATAAATAAACCCATAGCTGTATAAGTATGTCTATAAATTACATGTACTTCATCGTACCTATATGGAGATAGTAATATCAGGGTTTATTAGTATATACTTGATGCTGTGAAATGGAGTTCACAGCATCAAAATAAATAGATACTTATAGTAAAATAACGAAGTTTCGTGGTGATTAGTCTTAATTTTGCGTTGTGATTACATATTTATTTTTTTATTTTAAAATAAAATATCATTGTATCTTAATAACTACTTTTTCGGTCTCAAAAATTAAGACTGACTGATCTCGTGAAAATGGAAACCATTTCGTGTCGATCTCGTCTGGTAAAGATCTAAGCCAGTCAAACCGAGAAAGATTTAGGTCCTGTGTGATTTTTTTATAAAAAAATACTATTTATTCTTACACCATTAACAACGATATTTTGAAATATATGTAGTAAAAAGATTATCATCAAATAGATACAATTTTCCTAATTTCTACTAATTATTGATAATCTTTTAAAACTGAAGTTTTGTCTAGTCTGAACTAGAGAAGTTAATTTGTAATTATTACCAAATTATTAATACCAAATTAATCTCAATCAAAATTAATTCAAATACTCCGATATCTAAATTTAGATTTAGGATTATATTCCAATCTATTAATCAATTAAATACTATTACATTGTCAATTACTATACTACATGTATATATTTTGTTCACGGTCCAAGTTCTATTACTTTGATGTAAGTATTAATAATTTGGCGAATCGTGTTGCCAAGTTCACGTAGACTTCTTTACTTTAAATCCGCCATCTGCTTTGCTATATATAATTGATTTGTGTTCTAGTCCTATACTATTATATCCTACATTTATTCTATTTATATCCATACATAAGGTGTCATTTTTAAAAACGTGGAAACTTAAAAAAATTGATAAAACTTTTTTATAAAAAATTTCACGAGACATACTATGTTTCTGTCATTTGTATATACAGAGTGTTAAAAAAAGAGTGTATAATATTTAAGGTAATAGTATGGACCAAAATAAACAAAAAAGTCTAGTAAACATGGGTCTACAAAGTAACTATTTCGAAGATATGGAAGGTTATTCTTTTTTGAAACATTTATTTGCAATTATTTATTACTTATATCATATGTCCATAATTTTTTCACGTAAAAATATCGATATCCAAGCAACTTGCGCTGTCATCGGAGGCGCCAAAAAAATCTTCTCCACTGCGGCCATGATTTCGGACGATAGAGTAGCTAAAATTAATATAAGAAAAAATATCGTTAAACTGGAAGGTATTTCTTGTACGATGACCTAAGATTTTCGAAAAATATCAAAGTCTAACAAAATGGCGTAGTTATGAAAAAAAAAGTCTGTTTAATTGCCTATAAAATGGTCGTATTTTTAACCTTCCGTCGGGCGCGGCTGATCTATTTGATACACTTCCAACTAATTTTAATGCCATCTTGAAATGGTTACTGATTCAACCCCTGAACTTTCAATACCTTCCTGTTTATGATTGTTTTACATGGTAATAGCCTTCAGTTGTCAAATAATCACAAAGAAGTAAAATTACAGTTAAAAAGTTCATTTTGATACACCGCGCCCAACCACATGAATTTATAAAATTTCTAAAGAAGTCGTTTTTTTAATAATATTATTTTCGGTAAGTGTTTAAATTAACATTCAATATAATGTTTTTTTCATTCATACTATTCATACTAATATTATAAATGCGAAAGTGTGTCTATCTGTCTGTCTGTCTGTCTTCTGCTTATCACCTTTTCACGGCTAAACCACTGAACCAATCTTAATGAAATTAGGCAGGAAGAAAGCTTGTATCCTGAGAAAGGACATAGGCTACTTTGAATTCCAAAAATTCATCCCCTAAGGAATCGGAAGGGGGTGGAAATGTTTGTGTGGGAAAAATTTAAATTTGGTTATTAATATTTCACCCCCTGTCACATATGAAGGGTTGTAATTATTTTTATTCGATCAGGCGGGAAAAATACTACGGGAGTAGGGGTTTTAGGGGGAAAAACAACCCCCTATCTTCACAGCAGGATACGAGTGACGATTAACTAGTTAGTAGTTAGAAAACATATTTTTAGTCAGCAGTTAGAAAACATATTTTATATTTTAAACGTAATATTAAAATTAAAATACACAAAAAACTCTTTATTTATTAACTTAGGACATTAAAATACTAATAATATGCAAACATTCAACGTAATTTAAAAATCATAATATAATGTATCATTTTGATACCCCGCGCCCGACGGAAGGTTAATGCCAAATCGTCAATTTTCACTCAATCAAAAATATCGTAGTTCATCGTAGAGTAAATATATTCAAGAGTACTCAGTTCAAATTTTAAGTAAATCGGATAGTTGCTCTTTGAGTTACAATGACAGCAAAATCAAAAACGCATTTAAAGATTTAACTATCGATTTCATATCTGAAGGCTGCTGTTTAGAGAGTATTAAAAATACGACCTTGAAATTTTCACAGAATATTCTTGAAACTAAACTCTCCAAAAAAATAATTGATTTTGTGAAAATTTCACACTGGTATGGCCCCTTAAATTTTTTTGTTTTATTTGGTCCATACTATTACCTCTTTAAATATTTTACACTCTTTTTTTAACTCTCTGTAGTATATACGAGACACGAGTTTTATAAGATGAACTACCAGTTAAGTTCAAGGCCGAGACGAGACTTCAATTACAAAAACTCTCGTCTCATGTGCAGCTCTACTAATCTCACCGTGGCTTGAAATTAGAACGTCGCGACAAGCACCACTTTAGCAAGGCTTTATTAATTTGCTTGATACACTTCATGTATTGTTGACAACACACACCAGACAGGCAGGTGCAAGAAAGTCTTTGTAAAGATTGTAAAGTGGTTGGGGTTTTTTTTTACGAAAGAGTAATTTTTGTAACTGTGATGGATATGAAATACTTTTTTTCTAAGGTTGATTTTGTAGATGTTTAATCTTAGATTTTGTGACAAAAATGTCAGCTGAGAATTTGTGTAAGTTAAAAACAGTGTTGTGTATTTATTAGAAGCATAAATAATAATATTTTATTGTAATTTGGTGGCCAAAAGTAATATTTTAGGAATTATTTTTAAAATGTATGGGCTTTTATTATAACAAATCGTATTTTTAACTTCTGAATATCATTGCAATAAATGAAGGGGTTAGAATATAAAGGGTATATGTGCAATTTTATAGTTTTGAAGATAAGTGAGTTTTATGAAAGATAAGGTTCCTAGGTATTGGAATAAAAAAGATCCAAGCGACTTTTAATACCCTTAGTGACATCTATCACCCAGTAGAAAAATTATGTAAATGAACTTTTTGTATAGAAACTTAACTTTAAACACTCATTGCTTAAAACAATGCAAATGTTACTTATATCCTTTCTATTCTAACCCCTTCAAATGTATATAATGAATCAAAATGAAATTAACTGTTTATATAGTTATTTATTAATTTCTTTCTTGTTTTCTTATCTTAAATTTGATATTTCTATGACTTATTGAAGTTTGCCACATAAAATATTACTCAAAAATTTTGAATTTTAGATTTCGTTAAAAATAGGTTAATTATATAGAAAATGATGTGAAAAATTGAAATTTCCAAACCGCAGGTCTGTATCTCAAACCGTTCTTGAGATATGGCCTCTGAAAGTTTTAATTTTTTCAAAATTTTGGAGAAAAATGGCTGTAACTTTTGAACGTGTGGTCGGATTTGATTTTTGTTGACGAATTTGAAATCAGCGTGTCAAAATCTATATAATTACGTGTATAATACTTGATAAGTCAAAAAAAAACTTTTTGCTAAAAATCGAAAATTTTCCAAGGGGTATACCTTAAAAAAAATGTCGATTTTTCACAAAAATTTTTTTATTGATTTTTGAAGTATTATACATGTCATCATATAGATTTTGACACGCTGATTTCAAATCTGTCAACAAAAATCAAATCCGACCACACGTTCAAAAGTTACGGTCATTTTTCTCCAAAATTTTCAAAAATCGAAAACTTTGAAAGGCCATATCTCGAGAACGGTTTGAGATATAGACCTGCGGTTTAAAAATTTCAACTTTTTAGGTCATTTTCTATATAAAAAACATACTTTTAACGAAATCTAAAATTCAAAATTTTTGGGTAAAATTTTGGCTCGGCTTCTTCGCTCTTCTGTAAAATTTATCATTTTGAACAAGCCGACGACGATATATCATTGTATTTTTAGCGTTTTCTCTATTCATTTTAAAATTATACATTTTATAACTCAATAGTTATAAAAATATTTTCCGGTAATATAAAGAAATTTATCAAAAAGCATTAAACTAATTATCAAGCAGGGTGTATTAAACTTCTATGACAGTTACATGACGTTTAATAATTTAATTTTCGATTTCAAAATCCTCTTAATTTAATTTCATGTTTTCACTAATTGCATCCAAACAATTTGAAATACAAACAAAACAAAAAAAAAACATTTTAAAAACTATCGACTTTATTTTATTTTAAAACAAATATTTTTAAATTATCACTATTTACTTTTACATAGTCCTTCCTTATTCAACAACTCACAAAAAGTGTACATAAAAAATTATAATAAGTTCATAAACACGTTCAAATATAACACATCATAAATTATAAATACAAGTTCACGTTAAAGAATTTTCATCTTGAATTTCGAATTCATCTTTGTTAGTTTCTACATCAATAAAAAACGATTTGACATTTCCGTCAACTGCTTCCAGAACATATTTAAAATTATACGGGAGCCTCTGTTCTTTAGCAATTGTTGAATACAACTCAATAGACAATTTAAAATTATCATTTACTTCAACACAATCTTTATTTATCAAGTCACAGAATGTGTTAAAGTCTGTATAAAATCTTTTAAAAACATAATAAGGAGACAACATTACTGGACAACGTATGTTTACATTTATATAAACGATTAACTGTTCATCCGAAATAGTTTCTTGCTGGTCGTTATTTATTTCTAAATCTTCTTCATTTATATCATCAAGAACATAATTATCAAAAACTGATAACGCAGCTAAAATAAAATTTTATTTAAAAATGTGATTCGTTATTTTGTAATAAAATATAAAAAGAAAATTAACGCAATGCAAATACATATACATTAGGGTAACCCTTAATTTACTTATTTTCGAATTTCTTTAAGGTCACCCCCCCCCCCCAAACGACCTCGCAGAATTCTTATGGGAAAAAGGTTTCGATCAAACTCTTTGAAACTTTGGATTCTGATAGTCCTTGATGAGTAGATTAAAAGTGTCAATGGGCACTAAGTCCCAAAAACTCAAACTTTTAAAATATAGCCCGCTAAAGTTGGGGATCATGCTCGCCTTTAATTTACAATAAAACAATTTTTAGAACCTTAATTTTCGCACAACTATTTGTATGTGTTCCCAAAGACTTATATAATCGATCTGGGAACACATACAAAAATTTGAGCGAAATTTAAGGTTCTACAAAAAAAATATTGTAAATTAAAGACAATCATAATCCCCAACTTCAGAGGGCTATATCTTAAAAGTTTGAGTTTTTAGGACAGTGCCCATTGACACTTTTGATCTACTCATCAAGGATTATCATAATCCAAAGTTTCAAAGAGTTTGACCGAAACCCCTTTCCCATAAGGATTCTGCGAGGTCCTTTCTTAAAGGAACGAAAAAATAATGTATACAAAATTTTAAATTGATTGGATATTATTAACACGTGCCACCGAGCGATCGAATATTAACACGTAAAATGCATTTGATTTTTTCAAATTTTCTTTAAACAGCTGTATCTTTGTGAAAATTGAATGGATTTTGATGTTCTAAAACGCATTTTAAAGCTGACAATTTCTGGTTTTTGAACCTTTGATTCGATTTTTTATCGCTTTCTACTGCTCCTTGAGAGATTTCAGAAAAGTGAAAAAAAGCCAAAAATTTAATAATTCCAAATTGGCGTACCAAACTTATACAGTAGGCTGAAAAAAATATTTTAAGCAAAATACTTTATTTAAACATATGTCCGAAAAATTTTAGTAAGAGAATTACAACCCCCTATAAAACAAATTTGTTTGGAAAAATTCTTCGGGAGCTATAACTCTTACGAAAAATTTTCGGACACATGTTTAAATAAAGTTTTTTGCTCAAAATAGTTCCTTCAACCTACTGTTGTAGTTTGGCACGCCAATTTTCAATTATCCTAAATTATTAAATTTTAGGCTTCTTTCATATTTCTGAAATCTCTGAAGAAGTAATTAGAAGCGATAAAAAATCAAATAAAAGGTACAAAAACAGGAAAGTATCAGCATTAAAATGCGTTATAGAACACCAAAATCCATTCAATTTTCGCAAAGATACAGCTGTTTAAAGAAAAATTGAAAAAAATCAAATGCATTTTACGTGTTAATATTCGATCACTCGGTGGCACGTGTTAATAATATCCAATTTTTAGGCGGCTATTACACTATCAAATAAATATGTCAAAGATCTTTGACAAAGATTTGGTCATATATTAAACTATAAGTAATTTCGTAGCCGAAACCGTCCACGAACACTTTTCAGTCGCCATTTTTATTTATCCGTCAAAAAAATTAAATATAAGAAACTGTCATTATCTATGATAAAAGAAATATTATGAAGCAGTGGCGGCGTAAGGGGGGGCGACGGGGGCGGCCCGCCCCGGGTGCCAAGCACCAAGGGGTGACAAATTATTCTTTAAATACTCTGGAAAGTGTGTATAACATGTCATTAAGATCATAAATAAAAATAAAAATATTAAATTGACAACAAAAAAATAAAAATAAAATGAAGGACAACACTTTTTTTCTAGAAGGGGGTGCAAAAAAACCAGAAAACTGAAATTAATATTGAGTTGAGAACAAAAAAAAAGGCAGCACTTTTTTCTAGAAGTGGGTGCAAAAAATCAGAAAACTGAAATTAATATTGAGTTGAGAACGAAAAAAAAAGGGGGGGGGGTGCAAAAAAACCGCCCCGGGTGCCAATCTACCTTACGCCGCCACTGTTATGAAGGTAAATATTACGTAAATATTATAAAAGTTGACATATTACACTGTCATATTTCTTTGATCAAAGATATTTTATCACATTTCTTTGATAGTGTAATAGCCGCCTTAAGAAATTTGGGGGTGACCTTAAAGAAATTCAAAAATAAGTAAATTAAGAGCCACCCTAACATACACAGTTTATTCCAAATTCCTTAACAAAAGGAGTCCGCGATAAAATATAGAGGCCATGAATATAATTATAATAAGTATAAACCTACTAGTATTAATGACACCATAGTAGAAGAAGCGTCCTCCAT
Source organism: Sialis lutaria (assembly GCA_949319165.1). Lineage (NCBI taxonomy): Eukaryota > Metazoa > Arthropoda > Insecta > Megaloptera > Sialidae > Sialis > Sialis lutaria. The sequence continues at coordinate 22,447,106 of OX439243.1, forward strand.
ACTCCCCGTAACCGCTATACTTGAAACTTTCCTGGTCGGAGACATTGTGGTTGGGCTCCGGGAACAGTCTGTGTTCGGTTTGCAAGTGCCTACGCTGAAGACTGAGCATATTGTGTGCGAAGACAAGCCGATGAAGCCGAAGCTGCATCAGCCGCATCTCTTCTGGCAGATCTGCCTTCTTCGGGGTCACGGTGAGCGACGTGATAAACATCGAGTCTAGTTTGTATTTTATCTGATAAATATTAAATTATTATGTAATACACCAAATCTATTTTAAAGGAGCTTTACATTTGTTAATAATACCAGTCATAAACTTCGCAGCGTGCGCGATGACAGCACCAACTAGCGGTTGCAACTAGGGTGGACTTTGACATATTAACAAACAAATAATTTAAATAAAATATCGTTATATATACATTTTAGACGATTATTTATGACTATTCGCTATGTGCACGAAGTCTACTAGCGCCGCTAGCGGACAATAGAGAAGGATTGAATGAATTTAACTTTTTATTATTGTTTAATAACGTGAAATTTTTTAACAAACAAATATTTCATTTAGCTGTTTGCATATAATATAAATAGCATAGCATAAAAGGTACGTGAAAATGATTTATTTTGGGTATTTTTTACTCTCTTTAATTATGACGTATAATAGACAAAAAACTAATTCTTTTATATTGACAACATAACCTCAAACTATGGCGCCGATGATCTAACAATGTTGCTCACCATGAGCACTCGCATCGACATTATTTCTAACTCCACCCCCTTGCACATAGCCTATAGTGTGGTTAACCTTTCTATTTTCAGTTAAAAATGAGTTAGGTCACCAAAAATGTTATTTTTGGCCACATCGTGCGCTGCGTTCGATTCCGTTTCCCCCACTACTTACTTTGCACTCATCAAATAGCCGTATTAAAGTTTAGATCTACATCGATTACCATAGATTGCCACAAATCTATGGTAATTGGTATAGTAGATCGAATTTTTGAATTTTTTTTCCTGGAACATAGCTACATATAGATATCCCACATAAACATTACTATTAATTAATAAACATATATACCTTTGCACTGTATATCCCATCTTCTACAGTCTCATTCTCGACTGTCCGATTCCCTTCAATAAAACTGTCTAGGATATCCAAAAACTTGCACCCAGTGATAAGAGGCAACTGTTTAATAATAGGCTTCTCGTTAATCTTTTCAAAATACGTAATGAACAATTTTGTGAATTGCTTCAAATTGCTTAGAATCGTTATTCTCCGTTTCGTACTCGCAGGTCGTCTCCTAAGTACGCGTATCGACTTGCGAAACAAATCGAGAATAAGTCCGGCGTAAAAACATCCTGGATTTCCGTTGGATAGAATTATGTTTAGATGACGCCATACAGATGAATGCAGAGCTGTGTACTAAATATAAGAGTGCATTTATTGTCAGAGCTCTGAATACTTCAAGTAAAAATTGTAAAAAGTATTTGATATTTCATGTACTTTTTGAACGTTATACTTGAAATTTACAAGTATACCAATACCTCACTTTTTTTTCAACGTAAAATAAATTTCCTTGTAACAATTGATATTCGTAACTACCGCCTGGGACACTTTAAAACTCCTTCTGCTGTCAGGATCGTTTTTTAAAAAAATCTCCATAGCTTCGTCAATCAAACACATCGCTTTGGAAATTTGTTTGGAGGTTAAATTAAAAACTCTGTTAAAATACTAAGTTAAAATTAAAGACTCGAACCCAAAACAACGCAACTTCGAAAATCTAACGACGCACAGTGAAAATTAGTACTAATTCAGCAGCAACGCAACTTCGAAAAAACGCAAAACGAAACGACGCAAAGCGAGGTATTGGTGTAATGTAAATACTTACAGCAAAAATTGCAAGTTACTTCAAATACTTTCACTTTGTAGTTGGTACTTATAATTAAAGTACTTTCAGTGAGTACTTGTGACAGTTCTGTTTGTTATATTCAATAAATACAAAAAAGTCAATTTACAAAAATGCTACTTTAACGACTACATATGAGAATTATTAAAGTTCTTATTATAGTATGTGATTTTTTCGAATAACTGTTTAAAAAACCAGATTACATCTTTATTATTTAATGTCACAAAAAATAATTAAATTTTCTTTACAGAGATGTACAAAAAACCATAGCAAATAACTCAGCGTCGTAATGTCAAATTAGAGAATGAATGATTAGGCACTATATAATTAGTTAGCTTCAAAACGCGACACTGGATAAAGTACCAGCCTCATTAATTTACCCAAAATATAAAAAAATAATATTATATTTTAGGTAATGTAAAAATAAATATTTCCTTTTAAGTTTTAGCATATAAAACAACCCTATAACGTCAGAGGGTCGAACTTAAAAATTGAATGAGGCTGACACTTTAGTATAGTATGTATTTAATTTTTCCTAAGCGTCATGCAGATTATTTTGATTCAACGTTATATTATTTGCCAAGGCTTTAAAGTGATGATGCAAAAAAATAGGTGATTTATATCTTACGTATGTTAACCCTTAACTGCCACTGTGGGGTAACAGGCGCCCCGCATTTTTGCAACTTCAATGTAAGCTGCTTAAATTTTACAAGGTTTTCAATTTTTTAAATATATTAAATATTATACAGTGATGCCTCGCACAACGAATGCCTCGCATAACGAACGCTGCGCACAACGAACTCTCTGTTCGTTCATTACGCGACTCGCCCAACGAACCTCGCTTCACTCAACGAACTGCATCGTATTTCATTTTGCCGCCCGAACGCTCCTTCGTATCACGAAGTCTTCCGAACATCCAACGTCGTTCTTTCCTGCGCTTAACTCACACACGAGTTTGTTTTAATAAATGTAATTTTGTGAGTTAGAATTTGACCCTGCAAACCTCGGTAGACTCTCTTAAATTTGAGTCTGACTAAAAAATTAAAATCGTGTGTACAATCTTTTTTATGTTACAGTACCATATTTTATGCTACAGAACGAATTAAAAATTTTAACATGTATCGTTTCACATAACAAACTTGCTCCTGGAACGAATTATGTTCGTTATGCGAGGCATCACTGTATATTCTTTTAAATAACTGATCAATATTCGTTCGAAGATGATAGAGGAATTTTATTGAATTAAAATATTCAATAGCTTACGAGTAGTTAGCATTTTAGTGTCTGGGGTATGTTATTCTGGATAAATAGAGCAGTTAAGGGTTAAATATCCTTAATAATCTTAAAAGGAAAGAATATGATCTAAATACAGTTACACGTTTCATAAAAATAAATATTGATGTATTTTTAACATTGTAAAAAAAAAATTAACTAATCATACTTGCGATTTAACAATATCCAAGAAGTTCATATCACGGGCCAGCATATATTTGTTATAATTGTTCTCAGCATTTTCAATGAGCCTGTCCGTTTTCTTGACAACTTTGTCAACAGCGTTCCCAACCCGTTGGAATTCGTAGTTCAAAACAATTGTCATTATTTCATTGAATCTTTTACATACCAAACGAATTGTAGTCGAACTAAACCTGTATGGCATTTTGTTAATTATTTCAATTAAAATATCATCGGGCAAATCTGTTATCTGCAATCGGGATTTATATTTCTTTGTGCCCAATTCTTCAAAGTTGTAATGGTATGTACTGGTACTTTTGCTACTTCCAGAATTTAAACGTCTCCTTTTCACAACATAAGCAATGGAATCTTCGTCCATGATTTTTGTTGTAAATATGTGGTATAATTATAAAATAATATTATGAATCGAATTGTAAAATAAAACTGTCAAATTTTTGTTTTTATTTACATATTTTTGTGGTTGTTATGGAGCTGGAGATTTATTTCAAATTTAAATTTGGAACTTGCTAACTTGATAGTTGGTGATTAAAAGTTTTACTTATAATAGGGTATTTGACTAAATTTTAAAATACATTGTAAATTGTGTGTATGTATATAATAGATACTTCCTTAGTATCTTTTTCCAATTTTCCTTAATATATCCTTAAATATTTCCTTAAAGCTCAACGTCTCTGTCTGTCTGTCCGTTAGTGCGCTTATCACTCGAGAACCACTTATCCGATTTACGTGATTTTTTTTAATTCATAGGTACATTCTCTGGCCAGGTTATAGGCTATATTTTGTTACGTTAGGTAACATAACAACTAAGCAGTGACGATATTAGTAAAGCAAGTCGGAAAAAATTTTACCGACGGCGCGCTGTTTTGCAATACGCTGCCTAAACCGTTAAATATAGAACAAAATAATGTATTAAAGAATTTGTAGAATCAAAAGTGCTACAATAAAGTCCGCGACACCATATGTCTAACTTTTATATTTAAGCCACAATGACTGCTTTTATGTTACAAAGAAAACATAAAATATTTGGGTTCGGTTTACATGGACTTTTGACTTTCAAAACTTCAATCCTTATCGAAATAAATGATTTCATCGTCATAAGTACTTAATGTAGATATAATTTACCTTTTACAGAATCCAATTTGGTTTTTTGGTTTAGGAAATAACGTGTAATATACATATAATAACATATTATTCGCGACAATTCGCGCGAACTATGATAAAGAGACGCGCGGGGTGGGGGGAGATACAGCGCTCGGCTAGCAGTTGTTTATTTTGCGCATGGCAGAGGGACAGGCCGGTATTCTTTTGATTGTCAATTGTTTAATTTGTTTTCAATAATTAAGTTTTAAATTTAAATAAAATAAAAATTATTTTTACTTTTTGTTCTGATTCGCTTTTGTTAGGTAGGTAATTTAAGTGTTGTTTGGTTTTTATTAGAAAAATAACTAATCGTGTTTATACTTAATTCAACTATATATTTTTTAAATCCTAAACAATATTTCCGCGAGCAGAGCCGCGTGGGCCCATCTAGTTTTTACTATAAATATAAAATGCAGCTAAGCAATGTTAAATAAAAAAAACAACAAAATATGTTATTTGCACCTACCTGACAATTTAAGTTATGATAATTTATTTATCCGAATGACAAACAGTAAATTTAAATCACAATTTGTTTTACAAAAAACCTAATAAATTTAAATCTAGACAAAAAAATATAATTAATTAATTCAATATAAATCATAAACCAGATAAACAAATAAATCTTATATTTCACATTTAATCTGCAACCGTTTTCTTTTATTTTTTAATTGGTTCTACTTGATAGGTTACTAGGAAAAATTAAAAGTTATGAACGCTAACATTTTCCGGTACCGAATTTATCACGGCTGCTACTTTTCCGTCTAAAAATAACCGTAGAATCTATTTCTGCAAGCTATATATTTTCGAAGTAACTGTAAATTATAATAATAAATTATATTATGTATGGCAATGATGTCAAAAGTCTCATTTATAATTACGCTTACAAACTAAATGTAGAACATGTTTGTATGCTTCAGTTATACATACAAACAAATATGTAATTATACACATCATTTATACGGATATTAATATGTACATATCCACTTAAACCTATATGAAATATCTCAAAATTAATTTCAAGTTATTTACAGTCTGAAGTTGGTATAATATAACCAAAAGTTTATACAAAGATAAACCTGTTATTATATACATATAAGCAAAATGTAAACTTTTGATTGTAATTTGAGCCGTTTACAAGCCAAAGTGACTTATTTGACCTAATAAGAAATCGAATAATGTATTTTGAAGCGAAATTTCTTTAGCGAGATGACAGATTTTAAAGAAAAGGCGCTAAAAAGAATGTGTGAATAATGACCTAGTATTATACATATTATATAAGCAAAATGTAAACCTTTGATTGTAATTTGAGCCGTTCACAAGCCAAAGTGACTAATTCGGCCTAAGAAGAAATCGAATAATATATTTTGAAGCAAAACTTCTTTAGCGAGATGATAGATTTTGCAATCGACAGATTTTAAAGAAAAGACGCTAAAAAGAATGTGTGAATAATGACCTAGTATTATACATATAAGCAAAATGTAAACATTTGATTGTAATTTGAGCCATTCACAAGCCAAAGTGACTAATTCGACCTAAGAAGAAATCAAATAATGTATTTTTAAGCGATATTTCTTTAGCGAGATGACAGATTTTGCAATCGACAGATTTTAAAGATGAAACGCTAAAAATAATAGAAGAATAGCACATTTGTAATGTCACTTTACGTCGGTTATGCGTAGGATAAAAATGAGGAAATGTCTAATTGTAATTTGATTGTAATTTGAGCCAATCACAAACCAAAGTGACTAATTCGACATAAAAGGAAATCGAATAATGTATTTTGAAGTGAGACTTCTTTAGCGAGAGTTGTGTATTGGAATAACTTCGACAGATTTTAAAGATGAAACACTGAAAAGAATGGATGAATAGCAAAATTTTATGTGTAAAGTCACTTTACGTCGGTTATGCGTGGGATAAAAATGAATAAATGTGTAATTGTAAGAGAAAGATAAATGAATTCATACAGTTTTCATACATTGGTGTCAAGCAAACTTTTTTAACTAATTAATAAAAATCAAAAACTATGCAGAAAAATATATTATGAATTAGTTTATATATTTTGATTCTTAAAAAAACGTTACGGACTGATACATATAATTTATAATAATATGGATATACTATTTGAGCAAAAAAACATTATAGGTGATATCTAAATACGAGTATTTTCAAATACAACTTTTGTGAAATTCTAATAATAAAATTTTCGTTTGTTAATTAACTATTTTCATATATGGATTAGTTTTGATATAAATTTGAATTGATAGATATTCACATGATATGATTTGAATTAAAAGTGAATTAATATTAACATGTTATTACAACTATAAACATTTGCGTATTCATATAAACGGATTTCGAATTTTAAATTATTTATGTATGTTATATCAATACAGTTAATTTAGATTTAGATAATCCCGAATTCCCAATTCCTTATAATACCTACATACGAGTAAAAGCTGTTAGTCTGTTTTTAGATGAACTATCTACGCTAAAACTAATACATGATCAAATTAACTTACTCTTTTCTATCATTGGAGAGTTTTAGGTTAGTTATATAAAAATGGGCCTAGGATAAGAATTTAAAACAAAAAATGTATGCTGTTTTTACCATAGCTTTAACAGTTCGCGAGATATTTACGTTTAAAGTTTTCACAAAAAAGGGAGCTAACGCACACACCCCTCGATCCTGCCAACTTTGCGAATACTCAAGAGGCAACCTATATGCATAATTTCTACTATTTTATTTTAAGGGTCGCGTTACATTGAAATTGAAATGTAACTAAAAATTATGCTATAACATTTTTTAATAAAACATGAAATAGGATATCACATGAACATAAATAAATGATTTATATTTCAAATATGAAAAATGATTCTATATGTACAGGATGTTCCGTAAAGTACACTAATAAAAATACAAAATAATTTTTTTTAAATATCAAACCCCACACGTGGGTGTTGCCACGCAACCCACTTGGCACAACTCAAAAAATACCCTTGTTAATCGATTTGTGAATCAATCCCGAGTCCAACGATATATGAAGCCATATATGAAAAATGTTGTATGAAAAATTGACATTATGCCTGTCCGTAGCCGGATGAAGGGTCGTGACTGGAAAAATTCCTAAAATAGGCTAAATAGAACCACATACCTATCATTTAGCGAAAATCCGAGATCTCTAGGTGGTCAAGGAGCCACTTCGTGGGTTGCGCTGAAAATGATGTTCATAGTTCCTTTATAGTAGCATTAAGGTGTTTTAAGATAGAAATGCCTTGAATTTTAACGCGTGTCAATAAATTTCTGCGACTCTTTTAATTATGTGATAAATTATGGAACTATTTTTTTTTTCTCTATGAATCCTGATTTACGAGACACCTGTATACCCGGGCAACGCAAATGTAGATTCTACTTATACTCAAAAAATAACAAATAATTTTTTTTTAGTTCATCAATCATTTTGGCTTCTATCAGTTTATACATACATAGAGAGTAAAGGTTAATTTTATCCGACACAAATATATTGTTGTTACTAAATATTTGTTAGATATATCTTTGACAACATATCAGTAATAAATGTTCAAAGCCGATCATTCATAAAATAACTACGACACAATACACGACATTGGCAATGAATAGATAAATAAAATTTGTACCAAATACTTGATCGAAGAACGTATCGCCAAGATTAATTCCCAGTTGTCTTGCGGTTGCTGTGACAACAGCGCACGGCTGCACCACTCATACTTCTTGTCAAAAAGAAGTATTTTATCTTTTATAAACGTCTTAACTTTTTGTTATACTGGTCGAGACTGTAAAATAAAATAAAAAGAACGAACTGCAAATTCCATATTATTGAGATCTATAGACAATATAGACATACTATTGTTGAAATAACGAACACGTAATTAGGGTAGCCAACCATACTTTATAATAAAATATTATGCTCTAATTTACTTTTATGTTCATGTTTCGAATTATTTAATCGAACTCAAATTCAAAAATATGGCAATAAAAACAAAGGATCCCGCAGAATCCTTAAGGGGAAAGGGGTTTCGGTCAAACTCTTTGAAACTTTGGATTATGATAGTCCTTGATGAGTAGATAAAAAGTGTCAATGGGCACTAAGTCCTAAAAACTCAAACTTTTAAGATATAGCCCTCTGAATTTGGGAATCATGATTGTCTTTAATTTGCAATAAAAAAATTTGTAGAACCTTAATTTTCACACAACTTTTTGTATGTGTTCCCAAAGTAATAAAAAATTGGTTTATAATAAAAAAAAACGTAATAATAAGATTTAAATACTGCCATTGGCTAAAGAATTTAAAAGTTTACTTTTTTATGGTGACAATCGATTATATGTCTTTGGGAAGACATACAAATAGTTGTGCGAAAATTAAGGTTCTACAAATTTTTTTATTGCAAATTAAAGGCGAGCATGATCCCCAACTTTAGAGGGCTATATCTTAAAAGTTTGAGTTTTTAGGACTAAGTGCCCATAACACTTTTAATATACTCATCAAGGACTATCAGAATCCAAAGTTTCAAAGAGTTTGACCGAAACCCCTTTCCCATTAGATTCTGCGGGGTCCTTTAGAAAATATTTTCTTTTCTTTTCTTTCAAGTTACGTAAATTAAGTTAGTATATTTACATCCCTAGTAAATTTAATTTTACTTTATAAATCTGAGAAGTTAATAAAATAAAGCAGAAACATATTTCCAAGGTTTTTATAATTCGTTTTGATCTATTTATTGGTTCGACTCGACACGAAAACTATCTAAACTTTTAGAGCAGACAATCGCCTAGGTATTCGCCATTTTAAAATACTAAATAATTATTTAAATGTATTCTTCTTCGATGTAATTTATTATTTCAATATATGAAATTTAACTTTAGTTATTTTTAAACCTAGGTAAAATTTTATTTATGTTTAATTTTATATGGAAAAATTCATTGTTGGCAAACTATACGCTGTTACACTTTATGAAATAAATTTATCTCAAATTTCTGCAAGTAATTTAATGGTGGCATATATCCTCAATAATGACTATTAACTTTAGAAATACATAAAATACAAATAACAACAGCTGTTTGGCTTAATGTACACCGTATATTACGTGTAAAGGAGAATATACTAAAATCTTTATTCCTATTATATCTACGTACAAGCTAGAAATCATCACTATAAAATAGTGATAAACTATTGCAACTTTAATAAAATATGTAATACCATTTGCGGGCTTATCATAAATTTTAATAGCTTTAAATCTTTACCTCCCGATTAGCAGCGTAAACAAGGTTTTCAAGATTCTAGTGGGGGGGGGGGTAAATCCTATTAGTGTATAAACGTGTATTGTGCAAAGACCTATATTGTACATAGCTGTACCCAGGGCCGGATTTACAAATTTGCCGCCCGTAGGCAGTTACGAAAATTGCCGCCCTTTTCATTGAATAAAAATAAAAAAGTGCATATGTTTCATACGAATTACTTTTTTTTTTTTTTTTTTTCGTTGTCAAATTTATTTTCTTAGGTTATTTTCCCCAAATATGCCGCCCCTAAATTTTTGCCGCTATAGGCACGTGCCTACATTGCCTGCATGGTAAATCCGGGCCTGGCTGTACCACTACTCATAATTAGATGAATTTGAATAATAAATTTATCTGTCAGTAAATTAATTTTTTTCCTGTAGATGAAATTCTCTTGTTCATTCCCAGGTCTGTAAAACGTTTTCTTTATAAAAATATTGATTTTCTCGTCTGTCGGTAGGTATATTTAGAAAGTTCTCTTCAACGCAATTGATTCAAGTGTTTCTAAATTGAAAAAAGGAAATGAAAAATATTAAACGTGTCATTATTTAAATTGTTGCTTTAAATAATTAAATACACATAAAAAATGATATTGGCCTCTTATCCAGGCAATATTTTTACGTTTTTTGGGGTGGGCTGAAAACAAATAAAAAGGCTATAAGAAATCATACTGACCCCTAATTTTTTTTGCTATCGTCAAAATTTTTGAAAAAAAAAATCGTTTTATTTTAAAAGCCTCCCCTTAAATTAGCGTTTTTTGAAACGAACAAATTTTTAAAATTTTATTTAAAATTATTTTTATTTTATTTTATTCCAGTGATTTTTACTTGGATTTTTTTAAACTGCGATTTTTTTTACCCCCAGCTACCCCAATTTGGCTTATATGTGTTTAAATTGTGTTATATTCTGATAGTAGATACTATAATTATTTAATTTAACAATATACACCTTAACCACAATGCAACTTGACACGTGTTTCGACTTCACAAGAAGTTCTCATTAGGAGCCTAACAGTTCCAGACTGTCTAGTGACATTGTTTTATTGTGGTTAAAGTTATAGACATTGAACAAGAACCGCGCATTTGACTCGACAACAGAGTGTGTCATAGAAAAAGATGGAAAATAGTTACCATAATAGTCCTTATTTAAACAAGAGTGTATATTTCATTATTCTTAGAAAAAGAGATAGATATATCCTAAACGCCACCGCATCTCTCTCACTGTTTTGAAGAAATATTACATGCTTTTGTCTATGTTTAAGACTTAAGGTGTAAACACTTTCATCTGTGTGACAGGTACTTACCTGAATATTATTTCTATATGAAAATAGAAAGGTCTATTTAGGGATGAGAATCTAGGGATTCTTAAAGATAATAATAAACGAGCCTGAAGGCTTCCACGGTGCTCTTGATATAATTAAGAGTTTCTGGGTAAAAATAGAGTAGATTTAATAAATGAGTATTTTAAAATGTTTAACATTAAAACGTTAACTTGGAGTTTTAATGTTAAAATTTAGTGCATATTAAATTATTTTAACACCTTTATCGCCACGCCGAATTGTAGCATGCCTATAACATAAAAAAATATTTAATAACGCTATGTGTAGGTAGGTACCCGGGTTCCTAGTCACACACATAAGGGTTAAGTGATAAAGAAACCTCAATTACCTCGTTTTTCCACTAATAGATATAACGTACGGATTGATATTGATTTATTACGTTTTGCGAACTGAAAGTGCTAAAATTCAATATTCGCAGCGTGCGCGATGACAGCGCCAACTAACGGGTGGACTTTAGTAGCAACTTGGGTGGACTTTGACGTACTAACAAACAAATAATTTCAATAAAATTTCGTAATATATACATTTTAGACGATTATTTATGACTATTAGCTATGTGCACGAAGTCTATTAGCGCCGCTAGCGGATAATAGAGAAGGATTGAATGGATTCAACTCTCTTTTTATCATTGTTTAATATGTTTAATACCGTGAAATTTTTTATTAAACAAATATAATTTAATTTAGCTGTTTGCATATAATATAAATAGTATAGCATGAAAGGTACGTGAAAATTATTTATTTTGGATATCTTTTTTTCTTTAATTATGACGTATAATAGAGAAATAATTAAATCGTTTACATTGACAGCATAACCTCAAATTTTGGCGCCGATAATTTTACAATATTGCTCACCACGAACACTCACATCGACATTATTTCTAACTCCACCCCCTTGCACATAGTCTATAGTGGGATTAACCATGTTGACCTTTCTATTTTCAGTTAAAAACGAGTCTATTAAAAATGACGGTTAGTCCACCTAAAGTGTTATTTTTTGCCACGTTGTGCGCTGTGATCGATTTTGTTTCCCCCACTACCTACTTTGCACCCAGCGAATAATGAATTTTGTTTATATTTTTTATAAGAGAAATTTAAAACCAATCGATATTTAACTAAATAAATATGAAGATTGAAATGAGCTCTTTCAGAAAATTAAAAAATTTAAGTGTAATAATCTTATAGTTCAACAAAAATTAACTCATAGCACGCTGCGATACGTATTTTTATCTAGAGCGAATATTTACTGCATACATATTTTCTATTAAACTCGGTAGATAATGAGACTTGCACACATATCCTATATAAGAGTAGTGATTATTATGCAAGCGCTGTTCATTCGTCTGCGCGCAATTATAAAACACGGGCGGTGTCGCTTCTAAAAGATTTTACCGCGGAAGTTAGTGCTTGTGTGAAATACCTGTACTTGCTTTTATGCAAACTGCATCACGTAATGCAATCCATTTTTTTTATTTATACTGGCTTGATTTATCTACTGAAAAACTGTACGAATTATTACATCTTTTTATGCATTTTTTTAAAATGACTGTGGTTTTAATTCAAGTATTCATTTTTTTGTTTTAACAAAAGAATAAACTTTATTATGTTCGTAATTCAACCAATTAAAATTGTTAAAAAATATAATGGTTCACGTTGTATTCAGTATCCCAGTTTATACCGGGTGTCCCAGATAACTTTTCCAGCATGGATATCTCAGTATCTATAAAAGATACAGGTTTGGTTAAATGAGATGAATTATTTGTAAGAAGGGGGTGAGTTATTGCACCAAAAAATATTCATAATTATATGTGGTTTAGGCGGTATACCCAAAAAACTGAATTTGGGAATTTCTTTAAATGGCATAACTTTTTTGACAAAGTAGATAGGTACTTTTTGTTTGCGGTGTCTTAAACCATTTTTTATGTAGAATTGATTGGTGTATTTAGATTTTTTATGTCACTTTTATTTTTCGAGTTACAAGCCTTAATTTTAGTTTTTCTTATGAACCGCTAAGTTGACTAACAATAAGGCATATTTGAACGTGTTTTTTACTCTATAATACTTTACAACGATATGCTACTTGTCACATTTATTTTCGAAAATAAGTCGATGTACTAAATGCCAGTGATATTTATTAAGTATTTTATTACAAACATTTAAGTGAGCCATGAAAATCAAAAATTATAAACAAAAATCGCAAAAACAAAAATCAAAATAACAAATGAATATTTGAAAACAATTAACTATTTAAAAAAATACATTATATTTTTTTTTCGATAATAGTATGGCAAGTAACACATCGTTGTAGAGTAAAAAACACGTTCAAATATGCTATAGTCAACTTACATTAGTGACCAATTAGAAAATCGGAAACTAAAAGTGATATAAAAAATCTAAATACACCAATCAATTCTACACTAAAAAGTGCTTTAAGAAATAGAATGGACATAAGGAAATGTGCCGTTTGGATAAAAGCATAACAATTTTTATACAAATCGACATAATTTTTTATCAGATACTCAGATACCTAAATTCCAAAAGTTCATGGCAACCGAATCTGTTACTCCAATTTCTCCATCACGTTATGTTTCTGTGATAACCTAATTTAAAATTGCAAAAATGACGTTTTTGATAATTTTTTCGAAAATAATACTAAACAAAGAATTTATTTCTAAAGTTTTTGTCTACGGTAACAAATAATACTATATGTCCAATTTAAATAAGTTTAAACCTTTTTAAACTGTATTTGTAAAAGATTTTTTTACATTTCTGTGTTATATAGTTCATTGTGTCTACTCTGCAATTTTATTTTAGAAATTGTCATATCTTTAAACTAACGTATTTTGGAGAGCAATTATTTTATAATGCCAAATTTAAATTCAATTTAAAGATATAAAGGGAATGATAGAGACGTTAAATTAAAGTTTATTATAAAATATATGAATAACTTGTTATTATCGAAATCTACAAGACAAAAATCACAAATTCATGAGAATTTTTTTTTTTAATAATGCTTTCTACTTGATATAAATAAACATTAATCAATATGCATGCTTTTTTATTAAAAACCTTTCCAAGAATGTTGAATATTTATAAAATATTCATATTATTATACTAGACAAATTTTACATGAGAGTGTTTAATGTAATATTATTACATGTTTATAATAGTTATGTTATTTCAAAATTTAAATACCAAGCAATATTCACATTAGCATATTTATGTATGTTAATATATGTTAATATGCTAATGTAAAATAATGTTATAATCGAATATTTCTATGAAAACAAAAAAAAAACGACGCCTCTAATTTCTGCATTGGTTAAAATTGAAAATATGGAATACCTACATTTATGTACCATAAAGATGTAATATAACTGGATCGATAAGTCAATGTTATGACTGTGTCAGCAGAGATAGCTTATACTCGCGTACCGCACTTCCTTGTCTAACGAGCTCTGATTGGCTGACACGGAGAACCGACTCTCTATACTAAAAACATTGAAATGGAGGTGACTATGAAAACAACTGAAACATGTTAAGGTTAGAAAATACTGGAAACAATGCGGTACGTCAAAAACTATTTTATCAGCGCACGCTTGCCCATTAATTATGTCTCCTAATTGTAAACTTATATTTTTCCTAGTCCTCGAAAATCTTTATTGTAAATAAATAATAAATATCTCGCATCTGCCACTATGGGAAACCTTAGACACATAAGAAATATTATTAAATAGAAAATAAAATATGGATAAAATTTGACATTTTTTTCAGGTGTTTCACTATTTGCAATATATATATATATATATATATATATATATATATATATATATATATATATATATATATATATATATATATATATATATATATATATATATATATATATATATATATATATATATATATATATATATATATATATATAACTCATTTGACAATATCTGTTTTAAATCTTTTGATAATTTTATATATGTATGAAAGTTTGTCTGTATGTCTGTCTGTTTGTTACCTTCTCATGGCTAAATTCTCTGATGAAATTTGGTAGAGAGACAGCTTGAATTTTGAGGAAGGACATACGTTTTATAACCTGAAAATTAGACCCCGAAAAATGTGTTAGATAAATAAAGGATAATAATGAAATCTGCTTTACCATTCTAACTTTCTTCTTTTTATTCTCTATGGATGGGCTCCATGTCTCTGGCACCCCCTTTTTTGAAATTCGAATTTTATTATATGCAGTTCGTTTGTGCTTCGTTTGTGCACGTTTGTGTATGAAATCCTTTCGTTTGTGCTTTAACCCTTTAGGAGATATTCAAAAAAGTCAACTGGGGAGCCGTAGACATGCGAGCCCCCCCTTTTTGGAAATTCTAATTTTAATATATGTAATTCGTTTGTGCTTCGTTTGTGCACGTTTGTGCAGAAATTTTCATCGTTTGTGCTTTAACCCTTTAGGTGGTGTTCACAAAAATCAAATGGGGGGCTGTAGACATGCGAGTCCCCCCTTTTTCGAAAAGGGGGTACCAGAGACATGTTTTCGGTATTTCTAAATATAAATAACATGTAAAGGGTTAAAGCACAAACGATGAAAATTTCTGCACAAACGTGCACAAACGAAGCACAAACGAACTGCATATAGTAAAATTCGAATTTCAAAAAAGGGGGGGGCTCCCATGTCTACAGCACCCACTTTGATTTTTGTGAATACCACCTAAAGGGTTAAAGCACAAACAACGGGATTTCCTGCACAAACGTGCACAAACGAAGCACAAACGAACTGCATACAATAAATTTTAAATTTCAAGAAAGGGGGGGCTCGCATGTCTACAGCACCCCATTTTATTTTTGTGAATACCACCTAAAGGGTTAAAGCACAAACGAAAGGATTTCCTGCACAAACGTGCACAAACGAACTGCATATAATAAAATTCGAATTTCAAAAAAGGGGGTGCCAGAGACATGGAGCTCTATGGATGCCACCTAAATTCCACGTAAACCATATACATGATATCCATCTTTTTATATATATATATATAGCGTGAAAGAAATTGTGGGTAACAGCTATTTATTATAATTGTAAAATTCTATCTTACACCACATTACCCTCCAGTTCGACTAACAATAAATAATATGACGCATTCTATTTTAGTACCTACAGATTTTTATAAGATGAACATGTACGGATATTTACAATATGAAACATCTAAAAATGGAAAAATAAACATAATAAAAATCAATTAAAATCTCGACTTTAAATATTAACAAAATCAATATCTTCATGCAGTTAATTTTAAAACACTTTGGTATATAATAAAAAAAACGTAGGCTTCTTCATGGGAAATGGAAATATTGTTTTCGTACGAAAAGAAGATTAATATCTCTGTAAAAGAGAATAAAAAGATGTTATATTGCTCGAGTTTCGTTAAACGTTGTCTTTTTTTGTACGACCCTCAGGCAGATGTTAAAAAAACTTTTAATTGTACAAAACATCGATAATTTAAAGCGTGTACTTATTTCTACAAATCAAGATTAAAATTTGTTCGTTTTAAGAAAGTTGAGAAATTAAACAGCGTTCGTTTTAACTTATTTAATTACTTCATTTAAAAATGTTATTCGACAATGTAACTTCTCGTAAGATTTTTGTGTTTAATTTATGTATAAGTATATATCTATATTTGAAGAATTAAGATTAGCTTTATGTTTTAAATAATAAATAATCACAATTTAATATAATGTATTCATTATTGAATTATTCGAAACCTTAAGGTTATGCGTCTAGCATACTGAAAAAAACTATATTTTTAATTTATATTCAGAACACATGTACTTACATTTAATGGAATATTTTACTTTGTTAATTATCTATTAATTAAAGTAAAAAAAGTTTAATTTAATTTTAAATTTTAAATAGGCAGAACGATATACAGGGTGATTCAGCACTGTCGTGCCAAACTTGAACAGTAGATTGAGAAAAATATTTTAAGCAAAAAACTTTCAATAAACATGTGTCCGGAAATTATTCCTTAGGGAACTACAGGCCTCCAAAGATTTTACTAAAAATGAGTTTTAATTTAATATCTAGAGAACCCTTTGTGATAGAATTATGAAATTTAGAATTTGGTTTAGTAATAATATGTGTTATCGATTTATAATATTAACCAATTATATTTTAGGCCAGGGCTGTATGGGGTCAGTGGGCCCATCGATTTTTATCTAGTATTTGTTTGTTCGTTAATTTTTTTCCTGAGTTGGTACATCAGTAAGATTATATGACACAAAATACACAAAAACATACTTTGCTTGTTTATCATAGGATGAACCGTTTTCGAGAAATATCGATGGAAAAGAAAGCATGCAGAATTTAACTTAATACGGATGCTTGAAATTACAAATAATAAATTTATATTCTTACTCCATGATAAAAAATAAGAAAAAAAGTTAACATAAGTATACCTCAAAAAATGCATCCTTATCAACAAATAGCCATTTTTAGTTTCGTTTTTTAGTCAAATTATTAAGGTACGTGTAACAGTAATACAACTGCCTATAGATCTTAGAGGATTCATATTAGGACGTTTTTTTATATGAACATTTTTTCTTACCTTTAATCATAGAACAAGAATATAAATTTATTTTTTGTAATTTCAAGCATCCGTATTAAGTTAAATTCTGCATGTTTTCTTTTCCATCGATAATTCTCGAAAACGGTTTATCCTATGATAAACAAGCAAAGTATGTTTTTGTGTATTTTGTTTCATGTAATCTTATTGATGTACCAACTCAGGAAAAAAATTAAAGAACAAACAAATACTAGATAAAAATCGATGGGCCCACTGGCCCCATACAGCCCTGGTCTAAAATATAATTGGTTAATATTAGAAATTGATAACATTTATTATTACTAAACCAAATACCAAATTTCATAATTCTATCCGAAAGAGTTCTCTAGATTTTAAATTAAAACACATTTTTAGTAAAATCTTTGAAAGCCTGTAGTTCCCTAAGGATAAATTTCCGGACACATGTTTATTGGAAGTTTTTTGCTTAAAATATTTTTCTTAATCTACTGTTCAAGTTTGGCACGACAGTGCTGAATCACCCTGTATAATAGTACATGTACTAATTTGCTGTAATGGCAGAGCTAGTTTTTCATTATTTTGAATAAATTACACGTGAATATATTTATTTTATATTTTTATAGTATTAAAAGGGTTAATGTTTCGAATAATTAGTTTTTAAAATGTCTCTATATGGCTAATTTCAATAAAAATAACACTTTCGGCAAGTTCTCTCATTTATCGTGTGTTTAAAACTGTATTTTTAATATCCAATTACTCAAAAACCATACGCTTAATATTTTAAATAAAAATTAGTAAAATATATGAGTTATCCTTAAATAACATATTAATATTTTAGACTTTTATCTATACATTACTCTAATGATCGAATAATCTTAAGTGACAAATATTTTTTCTATTTAACTGTTATTTCATATTCTCTATATAGGTACCTATGTAGTATAAAAATAAAGCGTTTTGCGATTTAATAGAAAAATATCATAGAAAATAGTAAATATTATTGTTAATAAGTAAATGTACATTTGATTTCGAAGAAATTTTTTAACCGCAGGCGTTTTGAGTTATGGCGTCCCAAAATTTTATATAATTTTTTTTTCGAAATATCAATACTTCATTTTGGTTCGCATCTCTGGATCAAAAACAATAACTACTTTATCGATAATGGTGTAAATTTGTTATGCTTATTTTAACACCCGATATGGTAAAATTTAAAAGAACGTCTACTACAATTCAATATACTGTATAGCAGTTTCTATGACGGCGATAGACTAGATATGAAAAGTAATATAGAAACATAGTAAAATTATAGACAATGTACGTGAAATTTCCGTATGCAAGAAATTAAATAAAAGATTAGCGTATATTACTTTTTCAGAGTATAAATAAATTTTAATAGGTACTATATTAAAATTTACCAGTATGTCATTGTAATTTTTCATTTACTTTATTTTAAATTCTACCGACTTTTCTGTTAATTTTTTTCAGAAGTTGATCCTGCCCTCAGGTTCAAAGCATTTTCTGTTAATTTTTAAAAGGATATTCTCTCCGTGTACTTATACATTTTCTTAATTTAATATATTGTACCTATATCTATAATAATATAATATATCAATGCATTTGTATCTGGCATACCACAATGGTTGTAATACATTCATTACACAATCTGCGACTGTTACATTATTCATCATAAACACTGTCGGTTTACAGCATCCATACTGTTACAGTGATTGATAGACAAGATATATAATATTAATGTAGATATGCATTCATAAACGTTTCCGTGATAAGAAAAATATGTCATTATTAGATATACATATTTTACAATAAATTACGTAATACGTAAAATAAATTAGGTACCTAGTAAACGTTAGAGTTACTACAGTAAGAGCCAAATCGATTTATTAATTAACTAGCGGATTCCCACGGCTTCGCTCGCATAAATTTCAAAACTAATTGCAACCCTCCATACGTGATAGGGGATGACATATTAGATTTTTTTACATTGATTTTTATTCATTATCTATAATAAATCGTAAATATCTCGGATCTTAGTTAACAATTGCAAAAATCCACCCCCTGTCTACCCTCGCCATTAGGAATCAAATATTTATTACAGATTTTTTTGCCCGACTCCATCATTATAACTTAAGCAACTAGATAAACATATAAAAAACGCACACCCTATCTACCCCCGCCATTAACGAAATTTTTATTTTAATAGATGACTGTTAAAATAATAATTTAGCTTTATAACTTAAGCAGGTATGCAGGCAAACATATCTAAATCCATCCTTGTATCCGTCCCATACTATTTGGGCTTGAATGTCGAACTTTTATTTTTAATTGTATTGTAGAGTAAGTATGTATGATAAGTTTCAATTAAATACGAACAAAAAAAAATTTTTATACAAACTTTGACACCCTGTAGGGGTTGAATTTCAAAAAATTATTTCTTTGTGGGTGCTTACATCATAAAAGGAAGATATCTATGAAATTTCACGTTTCTAGGTCCAGGGGTTTGGGCTGTACGTTGATGAATGAGTGAGTGAGTAAGTGGTTAAGGACAAACTCTTTTAAATATATGCATTTCGATTATTTAGTGTTATTTTGGTATCCCGGTCAATAATGTATCTACAACCTGTAGAATAAAAAAAAAACTACTGCAAAATTATGACATAATTATTATTTAATTAGTCAAAATTGAAATCTAGCAAAATAAATACTTGTTAATACAATAATCACTAATCTTAATTGATTTCATTTAATATTTAATGTCAATATTAAATACAATGTATCAATTTCATTCATTGAAAATCATTTTGTAAGTAAAAAATTTTAAAATCAAATATTAAATTATAAAAGTAATCACATATTAATACTCGGTGTCATGATGCATAAACGGTGCACATTAGAAAAAAAAGGTTTTAGATCAAAGTTGTAGAGGGTATTTATCTATAATTTATGTTCTATCCATTACCCCCCCCCCCAAATTTGTTTTTAGGAAATAATTGATTTTCTAAAAAATTTAATTTTTTCGATTTATTTTTTAAACGGTTATAGGTATTAGAAAAAAATGTTTGAGATACAAGTTGTAGAGAATATTATTTTCTATAATTTATGTTCTATTTTTTTGTTGTATCTTATGAATTAACCAAAAAAAATAATTATTTTAGTTTTAATGGTTTTAATTTAAAAATGATTTGTATAATACAAAAAATCTAGTTATCTATGAAAATTTTGGCATTTATTATTAAAAGTGTCATAATTTCATTCAGTGAAAATCATTTTGTAAGTAAAAAATTTTAAAATCAAATATTAAATTATAAAAGTAATCACATATTAATACTTCGGTGTCATGATGTATAAAAAAGTCTCGTGCCTGCCAAGGCAGTTTATTATTCTCAATGTCTCATATCAAATGGCGCTCATGACACTATTATTTAAACTCCTCATTGTGTTCCAAAAGGCTATTCTCATTTCCAATGAGAAACTTTAGTAACAAGCGGTCAATGATAAGATTAACTGAACAATATCTATTAAGTATAGAGAATGTAATATGCTATTATAACATAATGTATTTAAGCTTTAGCAAGCTATAGAATGCATTTTCACAAAACTGCATTGTCAGCTATTATCAATATAAGTTCCCGTAGATACTTTGTGCTAAAAATATGTGTATAAATTTGTGGAGAATATATACAGTAATGTAGTGCATGCATTTAGATAATATGATGACGTTTGCTTTGATCATGAGGTTCATACTTTGTACTAAAATAAAGTAAAATGAATATTTGAAAATTATGATATTGATTTCATAATATGTATGTATATTCAAATTCAGTTTTGTAGATATGTATATATAGTATGATATTTATTATATTATGTAGCATACCTTCATATTTATGCATGTAGGTCAGCGTTTCTCGACCTTTTAGTATTTGCGACCCAATTTTCAATCAAAATTCTCATCGTGCAACCTCCCACCCTCATACAATAATTTTCACTGACAAATAGGTCTCAGCTATATACCAAAAAAAAATACTTAGAGTGTCAATTTCTAATATTAAACAAAAGACAGGCACAAGGAAGTCACTAGGGCTTGCAAAAAACCGACTAAATTTCAAAAACCGGTTTTCGGTTTTTTCGTAAAATGAACACCGGTATACCGGTTTTTTTCGTTTTTTTTTTTAATTTATTAAAATAAAACAATAAATTGATATTTAAAAATAAAAACGATTTATTGGTCTATTTTTTTTCAAGTTCAAATTGAGACTACTCTATTGCAAATTGGGAATAATCAGTTTCAAATTGGGAATTATCATTTTTAAATTGGTTAAGTTTAAAAGCTAGTGTTAAAAGTGATTTAGGCATTGAAGTACCACATACTCAGTGGTGAAGGCAGAAAAATGCCTGGAACTGAGTTTCGATTACAGTAGCTAAAAAAATACGCGAAAATATTATTGTTGCTAATTGTAGCTGATATATCACCCATGTTTAAGGGCAGACTAACGTATTCAAATTATTTTTTTCCCATTTTTTTTTATTCGATTTTCTGAATAAATAACTTTTCAAGAATATTGTGTGAAAATTTTACACGGATCGGAGTAAAACTAACGAAGTTACAGCAGTTTAAAGTGAACCGTGTGTTGTCGGAAAAATTCACAAAAATGTGCCTTTTTTGTACGAATTAACGTTAGTCTGCCCTTAAAGATTCAAAACTAATGCATTGATTATGCTTTGTTAATTTTAATAATAGTAAATCATTGTCAGCTTGATTTTAAATAAAATTAAAAATAGTTAATATATCTTATCTTTACTAATTAATATTCGTAATAATAAGTTAAATAATAATTGAAACAGTGGCCCCTACATGAGCGGGAGGGAGGGGGGCTAACAAGACTCTAACCTGGGGTCGAGGATTAGGGAGGACTCGGCGCGGCGAGCAAAAATAAAAATCGGAGAATGGTATATTTACGTATTTGAATTTTTAATTAAATGGTCGAAAAAAAGATCATACAAATTTGAAAGACCAAAAAATAACCTGGTCAAGAAAAAAGTTTGTATTATATTTTGTATTATAATACATTATATTATAATAAAATATTATTATATTAATTTATTTATTTCCATCTCAAATCTGAAATTCACAATTCTCAATTTGAAATTGATTAGTCTCTATTTGAGCTATAATAAATAGTAGTTATAGATAGATTCAATTTGGATCTCCTTTATTATTATTATAGACTTCACGAATGAAACTCAATTCCATTTACTCCACTATAATATTTTTATTTGTACATTGCGCGTTCTTTCATAGATGTCACCCTTTCCCTTTTTATTTGAATTTAAATAATTTTACAACATAAACACTTCATGAATGACAGTAGATACATAAAATTATTTTTCAGTTTGTAGAAAAAAAGAAGATATAATTGACTTGCGGTTTTAAAATCGGTTTTTTCATGAAAAAAACGGTTTTTCGGTTTTAGTAAATTTTAACGAAAAACCGGTATACCGGTTTCGGTTTTAACCGGTTTGCAAGCCCTAGAAGTCACTAATAATTATTAATCCTGTTTTTAATTTAATATTGATAAGTTAATTATAAACTACATTGTGCAGTACTGGTGCAATCCTATTTATAAGTGTATTATATCAGTGTCAATGTAAACGTGTATTTTATTTTTTATTTTTTATTATAACAGAACGTATTTGATTGCTTTTCTTTCAGAAAATTAAATAATTTTTTAATAATAATTTTTCTTGATATGCTCGCGCTTCCCAATTAGTTTAATCACGCTCCCCTAGGGGGGACGCGCCCTACAGGTTGAGAATCACTGCCTTAATATCAAAAATGTAAGGCTAGAGGCCCTTAAGAAGTAGTACACGAAAAAAATTACTTAGTTCGTCGATGCAGCGAAAACGATGTAAGACAGGGTAAATATTATCAGGATCAATTTTACAGATAAGGAAATTTCCTATTTAACCTTTTAATTTACGTTTACTTGTTTTCATTGCAGTGTACGCAATAATTTCTGCGTAAAATAAAATACAATACACTTAGGTATCTAAAAATTAATTAGAACACATAAACTTACGTATCGATAGGAAAAAATGAAAGTGAACTAAAAAAAACTATCTTAAACACAAAACGTAACAAGGGACTGTAGTTTATTAGTTCCCGTAACCGGAGAAGAGTTACCGGCTGTTTCTGCCCGGCCTCTCCAACCGCAATGATGTACCAGAGCACTGATATATCGTCCAAGTGTTTTAAGATATGTGAACCTGTTTTTCTCAGAGCAGAAAATATTTCCTTCTCTTCTTAAACAGTTTGACCTTTCCATTCGATTGATTCGATTAAGATGTATGGTACTGTATGTGTGTTTTATGGTCTTTGAACGGAATAAGACAATGTGAACGGATATCTTATAATTACAATCTATGGGTTAGTTATTTATCGTCAATCATTAAACCAATCGATATTTATCGATCTTTACTACATACATATATGCTTTATGAAAATAATTCTGTAATCGGGAAAAATATTGATATAACTCAAAAACTACTAAATTAAATTTATTGGCACTAATAGAAAATCTAACCTCGGGTTGCACAAAACCAAATAATTCACGATTAGTTAATCAGTTTTTTCAATCCATGATTAATGTTTATTCTAAACTTATTCTCAATTTGTAAATGAACAATTCACTAAATATGACACATTTTACCTTATAATATGTCATAACCGTGATTGTTTTTTAGAACAACTGATAACTGATTAACTTATAGTGAATTATTTTGCTTTGTGCAACCCGAGGTAAGACCCTTGAGCTAGTTTAGAATTTGTGATTATTTTTGCATATACACTCCTTAAAAAAATATGGTGTGATTTAAAAAAAAAACAGTTATATCTCCGCGAAAAATTGTTAAATTTTCATGGTCCAAAGCTCATTCGAAAGCATGCACTTTCTTGTTTTTGGGTCAAAAACTAAAATATTTTTATCTTTCTTTGCCGCTCTCTGTCAGGAGTTAAAAGAGTTCGAAAAATTATCGTTTAATTTTTTATAAAAAAAGTCAAAAGTGTTCATTTTTCTTTGACAATGAATAACGTGATCAAAAAAATCGTACAAAAATTCATTTAAAATAAGCAAGCTTTAGAACTATAACATTGAATTTTTCATTAAAAAAATTTTGCACCTTATTAAGCTTTGAAAGATTTAAAAAAAAATATGGGATTATTATTTTAACTCTTTTACCCTTAGCACAGAACGACAAGGGGTGATATAAAATGTTGAGCTCCTGATTAAAAAAACTAGAAAATGCAAGCTTTCAATCGATTTTTTGATCATTCAAATCTATAATTTTTTGTTTGAAAATTAAAAAAAAACGCCTTTTTAAAAATATCCAGTAAATAATTAAAAAGTACATTCACTAGTGGAAAAATTATACAAAAATACACAAAAAAACATCTTGTACCTATCACAAACCACAGAAAAATGTCATCAGATCTTAAAGCTTACATAAAAAATAACATTTAAAACATATAAAATTATTTCTTATAACATAACCGCAAAAAACTGGCACAATTTAACACATATAGGTACGTGTAAGTATTCCAATAAACATATTCAAATACTCATTGACCTAAATAACAAATTTATGCACTTACAATAAGATATGTTACATTAGTACCTCATCAACTTAATATTCACATAGCTTAACTACAAAATCCCACATACATAGATATCTACAAGCATGTGCGCAATTTTAAATATCATATACACTTTATTAGCTCTGATGAGATTCACAATCCGACAGTTTTATTACTCGCGCTAAAAGTAACTAATATTTATCATCTAGTTTATTAGATTGTATTGAAATTTTTTATCGACTTCTTATTTAGCTGCCTCTTTTAAATCATCAATATTCATTAAGGGTTGCCAATACTTTTAAGGAGAGTGAACTGTTTATTTTAAATGTTTGAAGGACAAGTTTATATTGAATAGGATAATTCGATTTACTTTAATTTCAAATTCTGAATTTAGAGTTTAACAAAAGTTTCACGTTTTATTTAATGGACTAAATTTATACAGTATTTATTTAATTTTTAAGTAAATAAATAAAATTGTACATAACTGAATATTTTTAGAAATGTTTACTTAAATAATTTATTTTAAAATTTAATAATATAGGATAAAATTATATAAAAAAAATTAATTTATTAATTTAATTTTGTTCTGGAGAGCCGAAAAAATAAAATTAGGGTATTAATGTTTTGGAACAATGCTAGGAAGTAATAGCAAAATTTAGCACAACTTTCAAACATTTAAATATCAATAAAGGGGGGCTACTGAAAAAAAATGTTTTTTTGAGTTTTTCTAGTTTTTAATTCAGGGGGGACATATTTTGGAATAATGTAGCTCAAGTATAGCACAATTTGGCACAACTTTCAAAAATTTGAATTTTCAACAAAAAAGGGGCTAACTTCACACATAGTTCATTAAAATATTAATTATTTACTGAATATGTTGAACATGGAACATACATCTCATGGTGGACACAGTTTATCCAAAAGTTAACTTCGTTAATCGTTAACTCGTTAATAAAAAACTTAACTTCGTTAATCGTTAAAGCGTTAAAATTTCTTAAATTTAACGCAAGTTAAAGTTAACCATCCAAAAAGTACAACTTCTTTTGGCGCCTTTTGGAACGAGATACATAGGTAAATAAAACAAAAACAAGTAGATAGATTAATTAATTAAATTATTACAAGCGACAGTAGCGACCCGCCCTGGTAGTAGAGTATATACGCACCTAAGGTGTAAATTATACATCTAAATTCAATCTTTTTTCTTTAAATCTTCCTCATGCTTACTTTACTTACTATACTAATATGAAATATGGAAGAAAAAGATAAACTCTAAATGAAGTCCCTTAAAAATGGCACAAACGCTAAAAAGTCAGGTTATAATAACTTGTATTCACTGGCATATAGCAAGTAATCAACAGGGCCGCTTTATTTTTAAGAGTTTCTCGGCTCTGGCTTCTTACTCTTTTAAGCAACAGCGTCGCGCCGTGCCGGTGTGCCCGCGCGGCGCGTAATTCAAACAAATAATGACAACATGTCAACAAACAACCAATGTAATGGACTAAAGTTAACTGAAGTTAACAAGAGCGTTAACATTTTTTTGAGTTAACTTAAAAGTTAATCTGTTAAGCATTTTGTCAACTTCGTTAATTAACGATTAACGTATTAATGCCCACCTGTGCATCTCATATATGACGTGTTTTATAAATAAATAAACTATTTTGAATAAATATCTACACCATTTTGTTTACAATCATACACATTTACATCTGGACATGAGCACTCAAAATGTTGCTTTTACCGATAAATAAATTTTCAAGTTGTATGTAAATATTTATAACTTTAGAAGTATTTATTTTGTAAAGTATGAACTTTTAGAGTTACTGGACCTTTGTAACTTAAATAAATAAAAATATTTTAGTATACAAAAGGGTTACCCTATAAAAAAGTTCAGTAAAGATATTTTTTGCAGAATACGAAAAGGATTTTTAAAATTTGGAAGTCAAATATTTGTTCTTGTCAAACTTTTAGTAATCCGATGTAAGGCCTTCAGAGACCATGTTGGTAAGTGAGAATAGAATATTTATGAACCATGATTTTATTTATAGGAAAGGTAAATACAAGAAGAAATCTTTCAGAATAAGATTATCAATAAAATACAATCGATTTTTATATGTGTATAAGATTTTTTTTTATTTACTCGAAGTTCTGTGCGTGAAAGATAAGAGATTGAGAAATATAAAATGCTGACAAGTTAGCTCTGTTACAATTTGAAGAATGTATCTTTGTTGAAAGTAAATAAAGATCGAATTGTGTAAATGTTGATTATGTGGTATGTTTGGTTGATTTTGATTTTTCGATTTATTTGGGCATATAAATGTCAACAAAAGTTAATTCTTTATTGTCAAGATTGACGTTTGGACACTTGTTTAACATTATATTTTTTGTCTTTTTTCAGATCGAGATCATTGCTGTCAGACATCACATTTCCACAGCATTATTTTCTTGATGAAATAATCTGAAAATTTCCAGGTCAGTAGAAATATCGTACCTACTATAAATATGTAATTATAATTTTAGCTATAAGACTTCTTGGTAAAGTTTTTAACCGAAGTTTCGTCAATATAACAGAACTTTTAGTTCTATTGCAAAATAATCGCAAGTTAAAATATTTAGCTGTGAGTCAGGAAGTCGATCTAGAAAATGAAATTATCACGGAGGTATAGGTAGATAACAAAACTATAGATGATGAGCACTCAAACAGAACCATGTCAAAAGAAAGAGATAGAAAATGATTTGGGATATATTTTTCCTTATTTAAACAAGAGTGTCTATTTCGTTCATCTTAAAAAAGGAAATAGCATCTCTTTCACTTTTTGAAAAAAATATTACACCATTTTGTAAATAGGTACAGAATGCTCTATGTCGATGATGGATGCAATTTTTTCAAATTTCCAAAATGGGTTAATATTCGCAAAGATTAAAAAAATATTTTTTATTGTACAGACAGAGCTTAAAGTTTAACTATACAAAATAATTTCAAGTAACCGTAAGAATATCGTATTTCAAAGATACTTTTTTATTTATTATTAAGTTCCATTCTAGAAGATTCCGCACGAAATATTTTCTTATAACTAGAT
The DNA here is from genome assembly GCA_949319165.1 of Sialis lutaria. Taxonomy (NCBI): domain Eukaryota; kingdom Metazoa; phylum Arthropoda; class Insecta; order Megaloptera; family Sialidae; genus Sialis; species Sialis lutaria. Next base: position 22,475,566 of record OX439243.1, read on the forward strand.
AATTATCTAATTTATAATGTCTAGAGTTCTATAGAGTCTAGACTATTAACGATATGTAATCTATATGGCATTGTTATATCATACAACAATCAATGTGTCCACCACGAAATTCTTGATTAATTTGTATACCGGGTGTCCCAGATAACTTTTCCAGCATGGGGATCTCAGTATCTATAAGAGATACAGGTTTAGTTAAATGAGATGAATTATTTGTAAGAAAAGGGTGGGTATAACTCCACAAAAAAATATTCATAATTCTATGTGGGTTAGGTGGCATACCCAAAAAAACTGAAAATTCAGAATTTCTTTAAATGGCTATAACTTTTTTGTCAAAATAGATAGGTACTTTTTGTAGACGATTTCTTAAAGCTCTTTTTTTGTGTAGAATCGATTGGTGCATTTAGATTTGTTATATCACTTTTAGTTTCCGAGTTATGAGCCCTAACAATAGTTTTTCTTATGGGCCACTTAGTTGACTTTAGCATATTTGAATATGTTTTTTACTCTACTTTACAACGATATGTCACTTGCCATACTTATTATCGAAAAAAAATATAATGTATTTTTTCAAATAGTTCAATGTTTCCAAATATTCATTTGTTATTTTGATTGTTGTTATTGTGATTTTTGTTTACAATTTTTGTTTTTCATGGCTCACTTAAATGTTTGTAATAAAATACTTAATAAATATCACTGGCATTTAGTACATAGACTTATTTTCAAAAATAAATGTAGCAAGTGACACATCGTTGTAAAGTAGAGTAAAAAAACACATTCAAATATGATATAGTCATCTTAGTGGCCCATAAGAAAAACTAAAGTTAGTGCTCATAACTCGGAAACTAAAAGTGGTATAAAAATTCTAAATACACCAATCAATTTTACACAAAAAAGTGCTTTAAGAAACCGCAAACAAAAAGTACCTATTTACTTGAACAAAAAAGTTATAGCCATTTAAAGAAATTCCAAATTTTCAGTTTTTTCGGTATATCGCCTAAACCACATAGAATTATGAATATTTTTTGGTGTAGTAATACTCACCCATTTCTTACAAATAATTCATCTCATTTAACCCAACCTGTATCTCTTAATCTGAGATCCCCATACTGGAAAAGTTATCTGGGACACCCGGTATACATATGTATGTGTTTATAAATGTATTGTACATATTGTACCTAAACTACAATCCATTTAATTAGAAATAACGGTAAATCTCACCATTCAACATTACCTAACCAATTTACTTTGATTATACGCCATTCCGTTTAATGGTGCAGCGTTAGAAATAATTAGTAACAATAACGTTAAGTACAAACAATTTTGAAAACGTCATAAATAAAAATATGGGTACATAATGTCATTATAAGATCTATATATTATGCTTTTCATTAACAACGTAAAATTTCCAGTATGCCCATAAATCTTTGAAAACTTCACAGACCGTCAGCTGGTATAGTTGTGAAGAGGAATTATAGCGTTCAAGATGTTCAAAGGCGTGCAAACCTTCATTCTGAACGTTACGTCCGACGAGAATTTATATACGATGTACCACCTTTAGTGGTACTCACAGCACTGCCGTATTTGCATTATTTAACCCTTTGTCTCAGCAATTCTAGTAATTGTAATGGAATTACACTGAAGCAAAAATATTGTTAATGAAAAATTTTATACAAAATTTCAAGTCGGGCCCTTGTAATATTTTTGAAAAATTGGAGAAACTACTGACAATTTTCCTATAATCATTATGCATACATACTTACAATTTTTGGCCTGATTTTTGTCATTTATTACTTTCGAAGATAGTAATATTTTTTACGATTTTTTACTTTCTTATACCAATGTATATGAAATATACATATAGTATAAGTAAGTATAGTAAACGCGATTTTTTTCGAAATCCGGATTTTGATGGAATTATTAATTTTGACCTTCCCTGAATCCATTCTGACTATTTTCGCCATGATGTCTGTGTGTCTGTCTGTCTGTCTGTCGGTCGGTCTGTCGGTCTGTCTGTAGACGCTGTAACTCAAATACGACAAATCGTAGAAAGGTGGAATTTTATACTTGATTGATTTTTGCCTGGGAAGAAAACCTCCTATTTTTGAAAACGATCATTCAACCGGAAACGGATGTTTACCTACATCGATTTTTGAATTTTTCGAATTACACTGAAACAGTGCAAATTAGAGAAAAATGGCCAAGTTGAAAATTGTAGGTAATATTATTATCTATAATTTATGTTCTATTCATTTTTTCGAAAAAAACAAATTTAATTTTTTTTTTTTTTTTACTAAGTATTCGATTTTAAGTACATTTCAAATGGTTCATAACAGAGAAGAAATATCTGCCATGAGTGGCATGGGACTTTCTTATACGTATTACAGAGACTGTACGTGTTTGCCATATGTACCATGGGCCTTTCTTATACGTAATACTGAGAATAAACACTGTATACTCTATTTCATTTAGTTTGCAGTGGTCGCCGTGCGACTTGACGGTATTAGTCGTGATCCGTACGGTCAAAGCACCCAGCAACCAGTATAGATTATTCTAAATAATGATTTTAAAAAAATATTTCTGGCTAAATCATAAGTGTTGGAAAAAAATGTATGGGGAATAAATTATAGATAGTAACATACTCGACATTTTTTATCTATAACATTTTTGTCTTATTTCAAAAAATTAAAAAAATTACATGAGTAAACATCTGTTTCCATCTTATTGTTAGTAATTATGTTAAACAAAATTCGTTCGATACATAATGTATAAAATAATATTTCTATAGTTTATGTCTCATTCATTTTACTCTATCTTTTATTAGTTTGTCAGAAATATCCTTCACTAAAATAAAAATCACGTACACTGTTCACTGTCATTATTACGTATAAGAAAGTCCTGTGGCACACGGCAGATTATTTTAATTTGTTAAATGAAGATTTTAATTTTTATAAAACTAAACGTTTCTATATTCGAATGTCTTTGATTGTCAACTTTAATTTGTTACCCTACTAGCCCAAATTGAATAAAAACTTTTTTGGGTTACCTATTTTGTCTCTCTTTTGATAACTCTATTTTGACCCATCATTCACTATAAGTAATAATGTCAAATATCAGTTTTCTAGGTCAAATAGTTAGGTAGTTAGAAGACTGACAGATAGACATGCGGACACAATGCAAATTTTTTGGGTTGCTTATTTTGCCTTCCTTTTGATAACTCTATTTTGACTCATCACCACTATAAGTAATAATGTCAAATATCAGTTTTTTAGGTCAAATAGTTCATTAGTTAGAAGTCTGTGACAGATAGACAGACGGACGCAATGCAGATTTTTTGGGTTACCTATTTTGCCTCCCTTTTCATAACTTTATTTTGGCCCATCATTCACTATAAGTAATAATGTCAAATATCAGTTTTTAAGCCAAACAGTTCAGTAGTCAGAATACTGTGACAGATAGACAGACGGACGCAATGCAGATTTTTTGGGTTACCTATTTTGCCCCCCCCCCCTTGATAACTCTATTTTGGCCCACTATAAGTAATAATGTCAAATATCAATTTTTTAGGTCAAACAATTCAGTAGTTAGAATACTGTCACAGATAGACAGACGGACGCAATGCAGATTTCATAAATTTTCTATTTTTCAAAATTTGAATTTTCAGCAATGTTTTAATAAATTATAAAAGTATCAATGAAAATAAATACCACAATGAAACTAACTATAAAAGTAAACAGCTTCTGAAAATAACGTGAAGAGCAACGTGAACTGCCAATTGCCTACAAAAACTTGTTTATTTGATATTATGCATTAACATTATTACAACTATAGTTTTCGTTCAATTGTAAAAATAACATATTATTATTTATTTTTTGCTTTAAACTACTGTATGGAAACAATAAATAATCAGTATTCAAGTATTGATAGCCATACCATCCCAAGAAAAAAATTGTAGATCTGCAGAGACCTCACTCAGATTGGTCGACAAAGATCTAAAACGATCTACAAAGATCTACAACGATCTACAAAGATCTACAACGATCTACAAAGATCTCTTAAGATCACTATAACATTGAAATTTCATGAATTTTCAATGTTTTAAATTTTAATCTCTATCACGATCTAGAACGATCTTTAGAGGTCTTTGTAGATCCTTTTAGATCTTTGTATTTCAATATAGATCTTTGTAAGTCTCTAAAAAATCAAAAACAAGTGAAAAATATGATGTTGTATCAAAACGGAGTTCTGTCGAGATCTGAGTAGATATCTGCAGATCTACAATTTTTTTTCTAGGATCCTAGAAAGTTTGTTGTTTGGACCTAAATGCTTTATTTTAATATGTGTTTGTCTAGTAGCCTTTGGATACCTTAACGCGATCCTGGTTGAGGTTGAAAATCACAATATTGTTTCATAACTAGAGTTTAATACAATTTTTAATTTTACGTTAATTTATGAAAGTGCAGACAGGGTTAACTATTGTTAATATTAGTCTTTGTTCGTGAATTTACAGGGAAATGTATATTATGCTCAGTATACCGTCGTAATAAAAGTTTGTTTTTTTATAAAAAGCAAAAAACGGATACATACACGCAAGAATTTTAATAAAAAACCATGTTAAATTAACGTTTGGAATTTATATTAAAATGTAACATAATTACTATCATGAAGATATAACTTTTTCATAATAAAAAATTGATCAAGTAAAAAATGTATAGTTAGTAAAATTTTGTTATTAGAAATTCTAAAACCTTATATACATGTGAAAGAATTTAATATGACATGTTTTGAAAAGACAACAAATATTATAATTAAACAAAATATTTTGAAATTTTACGAAATGAAATTTTAATAATATTTAATAAAATATAAGATATTATATAGCTGATACCCGCGGCTTCGCTTGCGTGGATTTCGAAACTAATATGTAACAGGGGGTGCAATATTAAATTTTTCGTTTGTATTGCTTTAAAAATTATTGATTTTATAGTAAATTTTGATTCTACTTCTTATTTTTGTGTGTGCTGAGTTAATATTTCTATGGCAAATCGAAGATTGATGCATGAAATATGACTGAAAAATTTCATGTCTTCGATTTCGTTAAAATTGTGTTAATTATATAGAAAATGACGTGAAAAGTTGAAATTTTTAAACCGCAGGTTTGTATCTCATAACGTTCTCGAGATATGGCCTCTCAAAGTTTTAGTTCTTTTCAAAATTTTGGAGAAAAATGGCTGTAACTTTTGAACGTGTGGTCGGATTTGATTTTTGTCGACGGATTTGGAATCAGCGTGTCAAAATCTATATAATACCATGTATTATACTTTAAAACTTGAGAAAATTTTTTTTGCTGAAAATTGAAATTTTTCCAAGGGGTAGGTATACCTTAAAAAAATGTCGATTTTTGACCAAAATTATTTTTTTTTTCGAATTTTAAAGTGTTATATATGTAATCATATAGATTTTGACATGCTGATTTCAAATCTATCAACAAAAATCAAATCCAACCACACGTTCAAAAGTTACATATTTTTCTCCAAATTTTTTAAAAAACTAAAACTTTAAATGGCCATATCTTGAAAACGATTTGAGATACAGACCTGCGGTTTGAAAATTTCAACTTTATACGTCATTTTCTATAAAATAAACATACTTTTAATCAAATCTAAAATTTAAAAAATTTTAGTTGTATTTCATGCTTCAAACTTCAATTTTTCATAAAAATATGATTACAAAAACAGAAAAAAATTGTAATAAAAAAAATAACTAAGTCGAAGAAATCTACTTTGATATTTAAAAAATGCATATTTCCATTTCCTGGAGTTCATTGATCTAATTTTGCAATAAGCAAAAAAAAAATTAATATTAACAATTAAAAAAGGTAGATATGATAGGAGCCTTACGAATACATCTCTGGTTACTGAAAATTCAACCCCTAAGGAATTGCAAGGGGGGTGCATGGACATGATTCATTATTTGTATTATAGAGTATTTATGTTTAGTTTCAAATAAATCCGATTAAAAAAATTATACCTCGTAGGGGTTGAATTTCAAAAAAAACTTTTTTAGGGGGTGTTTACGTAATAAAAGGAAGACTCATTTAAAATTTAATCTTACTAGGTCCTGGAATTTCGGCTCGGCGGTAAATCTACATATATAGAATGATTCATAAGTTCATTTCATGTAATTTAAAGCATTCATATGAAGTGAAATCCTGCAGTACTTTCTTCTGTATTGATATTTCTCGTTAACAGTTGACCCTATGACAAATAAACAATGTATAATATAATAATAATTACTATATATTAGTAGGATATGTAACTATTACGTAGTATATGTGATGCAGTAAACAATTAAAATAGTTTAATAGTAAGATTTCTATATTTAAATTTTGTTTAGTAATATTCAAATAAACAACGTTAATTTAATTTCATGCAACATTGTACTTACATTGTTTTCAAATGCAATTCTTAACAATCTTTGTACCAATTATTTTAAACAATAAATCTGACTTATTTAAAATTAATTATACTTATGCCCAGTATTATCAACCAATTTAAATCTCCTTTAGCACTAAATGCTCTTTTAAAGTAAATTTGCTGTATTACAAACGTGATTTAAATCAATATTTAAGCTTTCAATGAAAAATGGACATAATATATGTTGTAAAGAAATACTGCAGATAATAATTTAAAATCTGTTTAATTAAATATATTATGCTTGGATCTGTTGATAATATGACAGTTAGTTAAAGGAGCATTTAGTTAAAGTTGATAATACTGGGCGTTAACCATACAGTTTATTTATAATATAACATAAACATATATTATCTAGATATTATTATGATAAGGAAATCGAAATTTCGATAGTATATACATTAAGATATTAGTACATAGATTATTAAATGTAATTTTGGTTATTTGTTAGTTCCATGCATGACCGAAAAGGACGCACCTATAATATTGATTTATTTTACTATAATTGACTCATGCAGAAACAAAAAAAAACTAATGTATGGTTCTTAATTTAGGAAAGTATATGGATGCATAACAAGCAATTTAGTCCGGGATTTTTTTTTTGTTTTCTTCTTGTATTATTTTTTCAACAAGTCTATAAAGAAAATCATTCTTTTATGGTAATACGCCTAGCACACTGTAAAAAAGATTTGGTTTTCGAAAAATTGTGTTATTAATTTATATTCAGAAAATTTGGTTTTTAATTTTATATTCAGAAACCCTTGTACCTACATTTAATGGAATATTTTACTTTGTTAATTATTAATGTAAAAAAAAGTTTAATTTAATTTAAAAATTGAAATAGACAGAACGGTATATAATAGTAACATGCACTAATTTGCTGTAATGGCAGAGCTAGTTTTTCATTATTTTGAATAAATTACACGTGAATATATGTATTTGTTTTATAGTATATTTAAAAAGGTTGAAGTTTCGAATAATTAGTTTTTAAAACGTCTCTATAAAGCCAATTGTGTAGAATATCAATAAATAGACCACTTTCGACAAGTTCTCTCATTTATCGTGTGTTAAAAACTCTATTTTTAATACCCAATTACTCAAAAACCATACGTCCATTTGTTTAAATAAAAATTAATAAAATATATGAGCTCAGACTTTTATCTAGACATTTCTCTAATGATCAAATAACCTTAATAGAGGTCGATGTAGGAAAAAGATTGGGAACCTCTTGTAGGTATAAATTATCATAACAATATAAAGGAATACATTCTATATCTATAAGTGCCATCCATGTCTTGTAGTACAAATTTTCTTTTAATTAAAATAAAAAAGTGATGTTATTACATCAAAGATAAAACACCTAAAGTACACAAAATATTAATTCTGCCTCCTTGGCGGCAATATCCATGCAAATTGCATAAGCATTTTATACAACGAGGGTTGTAAGTATGTTAATTAAAACTTCGCTACACTGACGAATCTGTTCTTTGTTTCTTAATAAATTCAAACGCGGATGGCACAGAATCGATCTGAGAAAACCGTGAGTTTCAATCGTCATGTTTACATATGAAAATATATTTAGATCTCATTTGAGTCGTTCAGAAGACACATTGATCAACTTAACCTTTTGCCAGCACTCATATGTGATATTTACTTGTACAGCCCTTAGTTTAAATAAATATAAATCAAACATCAACCATTATTTTTTCCAAAGTTTACTTGAGTTGAATTTAATTAAGGGAATGATTATAAAATTGTTAAAAATTAATATTTTGAAATAAAAGTATTTTCAGTTTAAAGATTGTTTCTTGTCCGGTATTATAAAGCACCTAGCAAATTTGCAAGCTTGCCAGCACTCTCAAATGAGGTATCAAACTTATATGACAGTTCTCTTGAAGTTTTGTGATGACTTTGACAATTTTCGCGCAAGCGTTGTATGTAAACACCAACGATATTAAAACAGTGGTGCTATTATGAAAATTATTTTATACGGTCAGAGTCGCCAACTGTGTTTTAATACGTTGAAGTATCACTGCTTTAAATTCCATAGCTAATTCTTAGATACTATAACAAAATTAATAACCTCAATTTTTATATCTTATTTTGTAAGTTCTATACTCTAGTTTTAATGTTTTAATTTTATGATGACTCATTTTACACCATTCAAAGCTTGCAAATTTGCTAGGTCCTTTATAGTACCGGACATGTATGTGAAAAATATATATACAAATGAATGAATATTGATTAATGAAGTCAAATATGTATTAAAAGAAAAGATCCCGTCTAAAACCAATAAAAATTAAGGTTTTTTTATTCACCAAAGGCAGTTTTTATTTTTCGAATACAGAGAAAAAAATAATTTGCGAAAAATAAGGCGTGATTTTTAAAAGAAACAAAATTCTCAATACTCGTTATAAATTGATGGATAAACTACAAACGTTACAGCCTAAAATTATATTATTACAGTTTCAGAGAGTATAATATTAAAGGTTTTCGCATACTATTTAGGAAAAAACAGGAAAAACTGTAAAAAAGTTCTTACAGTATATTTTTTCCGTGTAAAATAATTATTATAATTCAATTTTTTTTATATTTACAAATGTCTGAATGTATACTTACATGTGACATTTTTTAAAACGTTTTTATTTAGAATAAGAAAAATGAATCTCTTATTTAGCAACATTTTACTATACTACTTATTGTGGATCTATAAACTATAAAAAATCTTCTGTCTGCCTAACAATTTAATTAAATCTAATACAATTTCCACATTTCTATGTTAATTAACGTTAAAAAAAATCCTGTAAAGTGTAATGTGATAATTAAATAAAGTAGAATTAATTAAAATAATATAACTGTTCTAAAAATTATAGTTAATTTTTCATTTTGGCAGTTTTTTGATGTCATTGACTAAAACGGTTGTAACTTCTGGAGCTGTGTTTTTGTTTCCTGAACTATTAATAATTTATCTAAAAGCTTTGAAATTTGTAAACATAAAACTGACAATATTGCAAATATTTTAAGATTATTCCGAGACTTTTATGATGTATGATTCGAAAGTACTATGTTGCAAAACAGGAAACAAAATCAAGATATATGTGTAACCCACAGGAAACTTCGCAACCCGGTAGAAGGTAATCTAGAGTTACCCCTACTTTTAAAAGTCTATTAAAATCAGTGGGGATGATGAAAACGGTCTTTATTTATTTCCATACATATATGAAAACACAAATTATCGTACACACACACACATTGTCACACATACACACACACTCACACAATTTTAAACAGAGCCTACTGTAAACAATGAATATAGGTTTTACGTACAATTTCCGGAACACAAATGACTCGGTGATGTGCTGACGGCGTACCACCCTAAAAGAAATAAAATCTCTGTGATGTTGACTAAGCGATCTTTTCTTCGACGAATTTATCAAGAAAGCTCCCGTTATTGTGTTCTTCATTTTCAAGGCTGGCCGTCGATAAATTGTATTCTTTTTGTTACGTTATCGGAGATAAATGAGTTAAATTTTGGCGCACGGGTAGTTAAGATAATAATCGTCAGATCAGGACCGAATTTAGCAATGATGATGTCCATACGATTACAAAAACATAGATCATTTTTTATTACCTATTTAAATATTAATTAAACTATTAAATTTCAAGTACATTGGTCAAAATATGTTCAAGAAAACTTAACTTTATTTTTATTTTTTATCGATTTTTAAAATTTTCTTTATATTATACATATTTTTAAAACTAATTTTGAATTTGACACCAAAATGCTCGCAGGTGACATTTCAGAGTTGTAACGTCACACTCCAAACATTCAGAGTTAGACAATAATTTAATTATTTTGTATTAAAAATGAATTCCAAAGTATATAATTTCTTAAATAAGCTTTGTACCTAATAATCTTGTAAGAGGAATTGATATTTGTCTAAAATAAAAGACGTTTTTACTGATGTGTGACATCATTCGCTCTGATTGGTGTTCCATTTAACATGTCAGATTGCTATATTTTACATTTTTATTTTAACAAAAATTATATTAATCTCGCTTTTTACATAAAAATAAATACATTATACCTATTTCATTATTTAAAATCATAATTTCTCTGATACTTTGTTACTAGTTTTATGCCTATTACATGTATTTTTTTAAGCGCTTTAACCAGAACCGCCTGTGTCGCAGGGTTGAGGGCGCTTTTATCAGGTTATCCTTTTAAAGCCCTAAGATACCTGAATCTGGATCTGCATAGAAACGCGCAAAGCCTGAAACTTCTTATTCGGATACGAAATGTCTACAAAACAAAAGATATCGTCTAGATACAATGTATTTTGTAATAATGTAATATCATCATGATTAATATTTTATGGAGCTAATGCGCATTTCTATGCTTTCAAAATTTAATGATGTACATAAGTGGACGTTTAAATTAATATGTTTATCTAATTACTAGAGATTGGAAAAATAATTGTTGTTTTAAACGAAATAGTTACTATAAAGTTGATTTTTATCAAAAAAGTTGCGAAATAGTTACAAATTTTTTCCGATAGTATGTTTTTTATTTACTATTACTACAAACAAGTGTATAACTATTACTAAAAAAAGAAAACATTCTATAAGCAAGTATAATATACAACCCGACTATCAGGCTTGAAAAAAAAATTAATAACAAGCAAGAACCAGCCGGAAAAAAATTATACTCGAGATAAAGTAAAATTGTGAAATGGGGATGATTTTTAGGGGTTCAAAGTGGGTTTTCGCGATTTTTGATGAAACGTGATCTTCTAGCAAAAAATGTACAGCACAAAAGTTATAGACAATAAAAAAGCATTTTTCAATATAACCTCAAATTTTCCGAGAAAACGGCGGAAAATCGATATTCCGGTTTTTTTATATTTTTCTTCGTAAAAATAATACCATTTACAAATTGTAACGGCCTATAAGCAATACTTATACATTGTTATCAAAAAATCAATCTATATCTATAAAAGAGTTTGTCCTTAACCACTCACTCACTCACTCACTCACTCATATATCAACGTACAGCCCAAACCCCTGGACCTAGAAACGTGAAATTTCGTAGGTGCCTTCCTTTTATGATGTAAGCACCCACTAAGAAAGGATTTTTCGAAATTCAACCCCTACGGGGTTGAAACAGGGTGTCAAAGTTTATATAAAAAAATATTTTTTTTGTTCGCATTTAATTGAAACTTATCGAACATACTCTAAATACTCTAAAATATAAATAGTGAAATGATTATTTCAGCATTTCTCAAAATTTAACCCCTAAGGTGCTATGGGGGTGGAAAAATTTGTAAAATAATTTTTTTCTGTATTCATCGAATGAAACATGGCATAAGTAGGTACTCTACAAGAGAAATATCAGTTACGAAAATTCAATCCCTATGGGAATAATAACTGTTCATGATATTAAAATAAATTCGGACAAATTAATATTCAATTAAAAATGAAAGCTCGACGGGGACTAGGATGGATTTAATCTGCAATAAAATAATTTGATATTCAACCCCTAATGGCGAGAGTAGACGGGGGTTAGTTTTAAATTTTTTTTTAACTAAGATCCGGGATATTTACGTTTTTTTATAAGTAATGAATAAAAATCAATATAAAAAAAATGTAATATGTCATCCCCTATTACTTATAGAGGGTTCTAATTAGTTTCGAAGTTTACGCGAGCGAAGCCGCGGGATTCCGCTAGTATTAATAATAAGAATTATTTCAAAGTTTGTCTCTTTGATTTTTTTTTTCAATACAACATTTTTAACGTCGGATAAAAAAGTCAAATAGTTTAAAAATTGTTGAAAAGGTAAAATAGTTCCAAATAGTTGATTTCAAATTGGGTTCAATCAAACCAGGTTTCTGATATCGATGGAGATATGCAATAAAAATTACAATAGTTGAAAAATTATTTTTCCAATCACTACAGTAATTACTAATGTAATAAACCTTTAATACTACTTCACAAATAATCGAAACAATCGTTGTTTTATGATGAGGCTATGTAAACTAAATGATAGATGAGAAATTATTATTCAATTTTTTGTCAAATGAAAAACATAAAGTAATTAATCTTCTATGAAATGTTTTAAAACACAACTTTTTATATATATTATTGTTGTATAGAATCTTTTGAAAACAGTTCATTGTAACAAAAAACAGTGAGAGCATAAACTATAGCTATGAGATAATATTATTTTTTTAAATTATATACACTGCCGTGCAAAAGTCTTTGGACACTTGATTTTGAATGTAAATATACAGATTTCAGTCAATAAAAATACACAAAATAGCGAAAAGAATATTTTACTCGCTGTCAAAATAGTAAAAAAAAAACAATTTCTCGTTAGCTTGAAACACATTTTGTTTCAATACTTTCAACTTGAGTAAACCTGACCTTTCAGGCATATAATTCAAAAATTTTCCTTAACATGGAAAATTGTAAATGCTGTATTTTAGATATGCTAGGATTATTACAAAAGTTGTAATTAAGTACCTATACTCTTATCAATATTTAAGATTTTTTATCAACCGTTTTTCCAGTTTTTAATTTAGTTTATTTTACTTTTATTACGTATTTACAATACGCAAAAATGCTTTTGCATGGCATTGTACAGTTTCTAAAAATTAACTAGTAAAGTTCAAAAACCCGAAAAATGAAAAACCCTGAAAAATAGAGCTCCATGTCTCTGGCACCTCCTTTTTTGAAATTCGATTTTTATTATATGCTATTCGTTTGTGCTTCGTTTGTGCACGTTTGTGCAGGAAATCCTTTTGTTTGTGCTTTAATCGTTTAAGAGATATTAAAAAAAATGGGGGGCCGTAGACATGCGAGCCCCCCCCTTTTTCGAAAATCGAAATTTATTATATGCAGTTCGTTTGTGCTTCGTCTGTGCACGTTTGTGCAGGAAATCCTTTCGTTTGTGCTTTAACCCTTTAGGAGATATTTAAAAAAATAAAATGAGGTGCTGTAAACATGCGAGCCCCCCCTTTCTTGAAATTTAAAATTTATTGTATGCAGTTCGTTTGTGCTTCGTTTGTGCACGTTTGTGCAGGAAATCCCGTTGTTTGTGCTTTAACCCTTTAGGTGGTATTCACAAAAATCAAAGGGGGTGCTGTAGACATGTGAGCCCCCCCCTTTTTTTAAATTAGAATTTTACTATATGCAGTTCGTTTGTGCTTCGTTTGTGCACGTTTGTGCAGAAATTTTCATCGTTTGTGCTTTAACCCTTTACATGTTATTTATTTTTAAAAATACCGAAAATATGTCTCTGGCACCCCCTTTTTTGAAATTTAAAGGGTTGAAGCACAAACGATGAAAATTTCTGCACAAACGTGCACAAACAAAGCACAAACGAATTACATATATTAAAATTCGAATTTCCCAAAAGGGGGGGCTCGCATGTCTACGGCCCCCCCATTTGATTTTTTTGAATATCTCCTAAAGGGTTAAAGCACAAACAAAAGGATTTCCTGCACAAACGTGCACAAACGAAGTACAAACGAACTGCATATAATAAAATTCGAATTTCAAAAAAGGGGGTGCCAGAGACATGGAGCCGAAAAATAGCAATGCTGCAATATTTAACTTTTTTAAATTCATATTTTGAGAAGGAAGCGGTATGGGTGATTAAAATTTATTAAATTTATAAGTTTTTATTTATAAAAATTAGAGGATGGGGTGATCAGTGACATAAGTGCCCAAATTTTGGTCCAAACACGGCGAAAATCATCATATACTTATATTTGTATTACAGTTATTTCACTGAATTGAACAAACAAATAAATAATTAAAGTATCTTCAAAGTGCGACATGCAAAAAATATACGTTCAATAAATATAATTTATCTTACTTTATGTAGACTCATACATTTTTTGTACAAGTTTAAAAAATTATAGTATGTATATTCATCGTAATATTTATCTCGAATTACCAAATGATGCATATTTAAAAAATAAAGTGGTAAGGTAAACACTGTTAAAAAACACTGACTTTAACATAGCGTAAACATTATCTTAAAACCACCCACATAAAACGTTCAACATACATACATATGTTTTAAGTATACACCTATCCCTCGATTTACACGGCACTTGTTTTACACGATTTATAAATTGACAATTTTCAAAAAAAACTAGTAAAAATATTTATTCCGCTCCATATACGCCTATACAAAGATTTTATGGCATTTTTGAATTTTTTTCCTTCGGTAACCTGATGAAAAGAACAGGGGATTCCCGGGCTTATAAAATATACATTTAGGGAAATCCCGGTAATCTGTGCGTATGTATTTCACAATACAATAAATGTAAAATAAATTAAATATCTACTTATATTATTTTCATATGTTTGTTGTTTTATGAACTAAGAACAATTTAATTTTCCAAGATGTCTGATTTTTGTTTTACTTAAATAAATTTCTGAATCATACTCATTTTGGTTTTTTTTTTTCGTTTTACACGATTTTACATAACAAAATCCAAAATTTCAGTTTACACGGTTTTGTGCAGAACGTTTCTACCGTGTAAATCGGGGGATAGGTGTACACACATACATATGTATATATTATGTATGTATTATGTACATATGTTCGTTCGCATTTGAACTAAAGGTTGATGGAAGGAATAAAAGGAAGTGTGGCGGCGCCCTTCACCCTTCATATTATTTTCAGATCAAAGTCTGATCCCACGAAAAGCCGTGACATTGTGTCGATGTGGATCTAAACGTCAGATGTAAGTGAAGGTGCGTCGACTAACGCTGGCGGCGACATCGTCAGATTAGTATAGTATTTTTAATAGTAGAGGAAGATAGGGTAAGATAGGTACATTGGGTAAAACTGTAGAGGGTTTTGTATTAAACTTGGTTAATGTTGTCTTCTCGTACATTGTGTATATATTTATAATAATTATTGTTGTATTTATATGTACATTTAATGTTCATTTTGCACCCCCGCAAAAAAGTGTCACAATACAAAAAATGTAGTTTTTAGGAAATAGGAATAAATAAAATTATAACAATTTAGGTAAATCAAAATCGTAAAGGTAGTATAGGAAAAAGACTAATACACAGTATTTAATTTAAATATTTCAGTATTCCTATGATGTTAGAAAAATAGTAACTATTAAAACGCTTGGTGATTAAGTGTTTAAAAAAAAAAATAGGTGACATTTTTTAGAATATGCTAGTTTTGACCGTAGGTGCACGAAGTACATTAATGACAAATTTTAGTATATATATATTGTAATTTGGAATCATTCTATATATTTATCTCAAATATGATATTTTTTTAGTTGACGCTTTTTTGCGGGGGAGCGATTTGTTCTTGATTATTTTCTTATATTAGTGGAGTCATATAAACGAATTTTTTTATTGAATAAAACAATCTTTCCTTACAGCGATTTTATGGTTTTAAAATGTTCTAAGGATCAAATGAACTTCATAACTGAGTTAAAGGATTAATCTGTTTTCCGCGCGTTATTTTTTTCATAACTTTTCCGGAAAGTCCTTAAATTTTTCTTCTTTACAGTTTAGTTTATTGCGAATATTTCGGCTTAAACTTGATGTATTTTGACAAAAAAAATGTGGTTATTCGTAAGGAACCATACTGTCGATATGTGGACTACGGAATACTCTTACTTCATTTTTAACCTCAAAAAAAATTATAGACTGCGTTTATAACAGATATTTCATTTTTTTTTTTCACTGTAAAAAAATTTTAAAAACTGATGAAAATGTTCTTCTTATGATGCCAAATACACCTACCAAGTTGCATATTAAGAATATATTTTAAAATATCGCAAAATTCGGATTAATAAAATCTTTGAAAAAACCGTCGTAGAGAAAAAAAATCTCTAATTGTAGGGTTTTTCATGCCCTTTTAAATGGTGCACTATACTTGTTGAAACGTAAAAATATTTAGATTTTCCTGAAATGTTATATGTATTCGAATTAAATAATTTCTTAAAACATACAAAAATGTACAGGTATACTTTCATTTGTTTTAAAAAATAATTTTCATAATATAACAACTATTTCAATTACCACGTATGTATGCGCGAAACTTGTCAAACATTTCATGGCACTTCAAAAAAACTGTCATATAGGTTTGACACCTCATTTGAAAGTCCTTGTCTGCTAACAAATTTTATTAACTGATAACTTTATAATAATACCGGACATAACATTAATAAATATATAATTTGAATTTACATTGAGGAACCTTTAGCAAACTTTATATGTCTTTCATGTTAATTAACAATTAATATCTCTACATGCATTGTATATATTCTATTTAACAATTTACTCGTGACATGAAGTAAGTAAATTATATACTAATTACTATATTAATGTTTTCCTTAGCATAATATTGATTTATTGTTCAATTAATTGTGACGTTTATATCAAATAATGTGTTATATACATATTAAATATTAAATATTATTAATTATTAAATAATAAATAGCTTTTATAATAATAGCTATGTAGAGACGTTTTAAAAACTAATTATTCGAATCTTCAACCCTACTAAATAACTACTATAAAAATTATAAAACATATATTTTCACGTGGAATTTATTTAAAAAATATTGTATAGCTCTGCCATTACAGCAAATTAGTACATGTTACTATTATATATACCGTTCTGTCTATTTCAATTTTTATATTAAATTAAACTTTATTTACTTTTAATCATTAACAAAATAAAATATTCCATAAAATGTAAGTTACATATTATTATGTTCTGAATATAAATTAAAAAGAAAATTTTTCGAAACCAAATCTTTTTTTAACAGTGTGCTAGACGTATAACCTGAATGACCCTTACAGTCCTCAGAATACGAGTATATAAAATATGTATGAATGTATCACAAAGTCAAATACATACATGAAATTGAAATAATTAATTTTCACTTCACGAATACAATGGGGTATTTTAAGAATACTAAAATACTGTAACAACTAGATAATTTTCAAGTTTAACTATTGTTTGGGTATATATCATATGTATCTAAACTTTCATCTTGTCACTTACATGATGTAGGTATTATTATACGTGAAATATAATAGAAGAGACATTATCATAATATGTTATTCCGGAATTTACACCTATGTTTTCTCTGTTATTTGAATATCGTTTGCCCTCATTTCCATAGGATAATCTTGTCATCTCTTTGGGTAGTATATAGTTATAATTTGTATTTTGTAACAAAAACATATAAATAATAACCTTTATGTCTTTGTCATCGAAGCATGAACTAGAAAACTGCACAACTAGAAAGAAAGTTGATATACAAACAAAAAATAAACTATTGAAATTATTCGTACGTAAAAAAATATAATAGGGTAAAACTCGGTAGTACGCTCCACTTTTAAACCATAATAAAAATAAATTCATTAAATGTGTTTGGAAACTAAATATATTATTTTTAAATTAAACATAGATTTTTCAAGAACAAAATGGCGCCGGGTTATCTAATTAGAAATAAAACAAATTGGTGAAAAATATTTTTTTAACCCTTCGATGGGGCGTTTTGTAATGTAATCGTTAGGTTATATGCCTCACTTGTGTTATAAACGAATCTAAATCATATTTTTTTATTCATTTAACACTAGAAAACGGTAAAATCTACCTACCTACAAAAACGACGACCGGTTAAATGACTAAAAATTTACTAAATATCTTTTTTTTTATGAGTAATTAATAAATGTCAAGTAAAGAAATAAAAGTAGATGTAATGTACATATGTTTAATTTTAATATTTATACACAATTTTTACATGTTACAAGAGCCGCAAAGCGGTTTTTTACAAGTATAAGTATCGCATACTTTATTAGTTTTATTTTTACATTTCTGAATAAGACATTCTCGCCTTCTTCGAATTTCCTGAGCTTTTTTCACAAATTACTCACAATAATATCGATTCACAATTACAGGCTTATTTGACTGACAATTCATATACGTATTTATTGTTGTACCCTCTCATACAACAATTAAAAACATATTTATCAGATCATAGCCGTCAAAAGACCGCCACCGTCTTTGTCGGTATATCAACATTTCAAACAATAAAGAAAATAGATTATTTTGATACATAGTTTCATTTAACTACTAGTATTAATAAAAGTCACAAAGTCTCATTACGGTAAGTCAAATAGTTTTTGAATTATTCAATATTGAAATTGAAATTACCGTCAAATGACAGCTCCCGTCTTTCTAGTGTTAATTTTGTTTTCTAGTTCTCATTAGTTAGTATAGTAAATTAGTTACTCACATGCTGAAAATAAATATAAAACTGGGGTAACCTTAATCAAGTTAATTAACAATGAGTTTTCCCAATCAATCCGCCTCTGGGAATAATCTCTAGCCACAGTAAAATGAGGGGAGCCAAATCGAGCAGCTAAAACCGGTAGAAGTATAGGAAAAGGTATACGAGAAGAGGGAAATGAGAGGTGTGCCGGTTACGCGCACATAAGATTACGCACTTTTAGTTGACGCTTTATAAGCCGGAATTACTACCTATAGGTGGGCACGTGACGGTTCTAAAATTGCGAACGATTATACTGGGTTTGGTTGATCAATCGTTTTTTAATTACTTCACTGACCTTTTCAATTATTAGTGGTTTTATCACTCGAGTTATAAACGCGAAATGTAATCCGTAAATTTGTGTGTACAGATTTATGTGCTTGAATTTTTAATAAATAATCAAATATTTGGTTCAATTGTAATGCCTTGATTATTATTTTTTTATTATATTGATTTTATAAAAATAAAAAAGGAAATTATTTACGTAATATCGGCAGACATTATTCCAAAAGGGTAAGAGGGAAGCTTGTAAACAAATTATTATTAGATACATCAACAGACTTTTATTTATTTAGTTATTAAATTTCTTGTGGAGGTGGGGGCTGTTACGCTTGCCTCTATGTGTACCCCCATGGATATTGGGTGAATTTTGTGTTGTTATTATTTGGTTAAAATAATTTTTTTCCAAAAATTGATTATTTGTTAACCATTGGTTAACTAGTACACCTACCTTTGGTTACACAAAGTAAAAATAATCACGATTAGTTAATCAGTTGTTTTAAAACAATTATTACGTCAATTCTAAAAAACAAGCACGGTTATGATATGATACATTTTATAAGGTAAACAATTATTATATTTAGATTATTGAGATTAAGTTTTGAATTAAAATTAATCATGAATTAAAAACAACTGATCAATTAATCGTGGTTAATTTTGCTTTATGTAAACCAAGGCTAGAATTTAAGTACCATACATAGTGAAATATGTAATAATAGATGAATGCAAAATTATAGAATCATTATATTTTCCTGCAAATTGAACAAATCTATTAAGCGGTTATGATCAAACATATGAAATAAATTTAAAACTTTCAATTAAGCATCATATTATCAATATATACGGGAGAACAAATATTCTCTCTCTTTATAAGCTATAAATACCCGTCGTTCATGAAACCGTTCTACTGACCAGGGAAAAAAATGTAGATCTGCAGAGATCTACTCATATCATATCATATAGACAACATTATATTTTTCACTGATTTTTGATCTATGGAGACTTGCAAAGATCTACAACTGTCTACAAAGATCTAAAATAATCTATAAAGATCTACAAGGATCTCTGAAAATCATTGTTATGTTGAAAATTCATGAATTTTCAATGTTTTAGTCTCTATCACGATCTACAACAATCTTTAAAGATCTTTTTAAGTCATTGCAGATCATTGCAAGTTTCTACAGATAAAAACTAGTGAAAAATATTATGTTGTTCCAAAATACAGATCTGTTGAGATCTGAGTAGACCTCTGCAGATCTACAATTTTTTTCCCAGGAGTACTGAAGGGGTTATATATACAGTTAGAATTTTCAAAAAATCGTTTTTTTTTAATTTCATTTTCGTAATGTACATATATTTAAGTACACACCCAGAAAATTTCAAGTCAATCCGGCGATTATTTTCGAAGTTACACGCATATTTGTAAAGACGTCTCAGAGCGTTTGAATGTAGGAGGTCGAACGCGGCAGAGCGTTTTTCTCAAATCTGTGTTTTTAAAGTCGGTGACCACGATTCCTCGGCAACGGCTGAACCGATCAGTTTCAAATTTTAACACAAGTTCCTAAGTATATTTTTTAATAATTAATCGAAGGTTTTATCTCACCGATAAATATTAATTTTTTTATAAAAAAAATGTATTTTGCTTATTCCTTCGATTAAGTACAAGATTATACATTACTTTAACGAAATCCGTTTGGATTTTTTATTTTAAATTATCCAGTCCATAGATATCATGGTTACCGCAAGGCGCCTTTTTTGAGAGGACCTCCTGGAGAACAGCTGTAGCAGCTTTCGAAATTATTTTTTTTACAAATAAAAAATGTTAAAATACAACTAAAAGTTACCATAATATGTGTACAAATTTTTACATCAACAAATTTAAAAGTCTTTTCTTAAAAAAACCTTGAAATAACCCTTTTTGGCCTTCTGACTGTATATAACCCCTTAATATGTAAAAAAAATAACTTTATGATTGTTAATTAAGAATATAATAAGCTATATAGACTTATTAAACATAACGTATTATTAACATTATACGTATAGCCTGACTTGCTATACTTATGTGCAAATATAAGATGAAAATACAGGAGTGAAAAAAGATGAGAAAAAAGAAGTTGAATACAAATTACAAAATTATATACACGTACAGAGATAATAAAGATACTCACGAAAGATATTCAAAAACAAAACAACGTTTCTGGATTTCAATTTCCCTATTGAATGGCGCAACTTCCAACAAGTTTTCATTTATGGCGAAAAATCAATGGGTCGGATAATACTGAGGTGAGTTAAGTACAACAAAATTCTAAAGAAGAAATATCAGAAAATCTCAGCAAAATCTTTAGTATTGAATTGCGATTAGGTCCTCGAATCGAGATTCAACTCAGATTATTTTCTCATTTTCTGTAGAAAACTTCGTAATATATAGAGCTCTAAAGGTATCTTGCGAAGGACGATAGTATGGGTATATATTTAAGACACTCCTATCTTTATACGCCAAGTCTTACATGCACAGACTGCGTCGTATTTTTTTAATATTTAAATTATTTGTTTAAATTATTTATTTCAATCAATATTTTTCAATTTCCATATTAACAAAAGTTACTAAAATGCTAAGATAATATTTAATCCTAGATTTAAATGATGCTTTATTTATAAATTGATATTTCAATAATAAAATCATGAAATCAACGTGTGCACCATCCGCACTGTAGAAGAAATCAATACGATTGCAAATGTTTATTCGTTAGTGAGTAGTGAGTTAAATATACGATGCTATTTGTTAAAGAAACAGTGATTTTTAAAATGTTCAATGTGATCGTAGGTATTTACTGTAATGACACATTGAACTTCAAAGTTGCAATTGAACTTATCTGACTACATTGTTAGGGTGAATTATTTTTATCTATGTTACAGTGACACAATTGACTTTTGAATGTTGAAACTTTATTTGTATTTTTGAAAGAATATACTTGTATATACGACTTTGTGATATGGACTTTTGGGTGTAAGATGAACGATATGGTATTTTGCCTTATTTAGAATGTTGCCAATTAAAAAATATTTTTCTTTATTATAAAAATATTTCTGATGCAAATAAATTCACAAATTTGATAGTTAGAATTGTATAGATTACTAACATTTTTTTAATAGACATTTTTTGTTTAATTTATTAATATTAAATTTTAATATTAACTACATTATGTACATATAGTATTTTGACTTTGTCTGAATCCATTCTGATTTTTTTGCTGATATATGTATGTCTGTGACCAGGCCCAGATAGATGGGGGCTAGGAGGGCCATATGGCCAAGGCCCCTTGTATCTCAGAGGCCCTGGTGCCCTGAAAATGATTTGTATTTTACATTTTTACATATTTTTTTGGTACTTATACTATTTTTAAAATGTGTTATTAAAACATAAATATATTACAAAAAGATACACCTTGTCGAAAAAGTAAAAGCAGAAAGCAAAAAAATGGGAACATTTTCTTAAAATAAAATGTTAGACGTCTATTTAAAGTTAGTAATTAAGAGTAAAAAAAGTTTAATTTAATTTTAATATTAAAATAGACAGAACGGTATAAAAGAGTATTATGTACTAATTTGCTGGGTGGCCGGACAAAATGTCGCCGGACAAAATGTAGCGGACAAAATGGTGCGGTCAAAATGTCGCGAGGACAAAATGTCGCCGGACAAATTGTCGCGAGGACAAAATGTCGCGAGGACAAAATGTCGCCGGTCAAAATGTCGCCGGTCAAAATGTCGCCGGACAAAATGTCGCCGAACATAGATTTGTTGAAAAAAAATATTGTAAATAGTAATTTTATCAAAGTACATATTATATGGTAACAGTTTGAATTTTTTTATGCAACTTTGTCATTCAAACAAATACTTACTTTAAACATAAATTAATTTTCTTTTATGAACAAAAATTTTAATAAACCTCAAAATCAAACAACATTAATATTGAGAATGCGGGAAATGTCCCCTAGGTATGTGACAGGATCTCGGTTGTTGTAATCTGTTATTTCGAATAACTTTTTCTGTCCTTGGTTAGGGCAATCTCTGCGGGTCCAATCTCCTGTGGCGAAGCTGGGGGTTAATTTATAAAGAAATTGGGACTTAATCTCCGCCGCAACAAACTAGTGTTTATTTATTGATGGTGTTTATTCTTATATAATGCACTGCAGATCGATGCATTCGGGCGGTCACTAAGAACATACGTGCATTCCTTCTGCACATGATTCACAGCCAGCTATGTGTATTTTGTACAAAATATCAACCAAATTCAATATAATTGATACTCAATTATATTATTTTGTCTTGTGAATCATGTGTAGAAAAATTGTACGTTTGTTCTTAGTGATCGTCCGATGCATCTAACTCCAGTGTATTATTCTATTTACCATATTAGCTCGGTAAGAATATTATTAATTATATACATATACAAAATGTACTTTAGTAAAAGAATTATTTACAGAGATTTTTTCCACAAAATTTTTCCGGTAACATTTTGTTCGGCGACATTTTGTCCGGCGACATTTTGTCCGGCGGCATTTTGACCGGCGACATTTTGTCCGGCGACATTTTGTCCTCGCGACATATTGTCCGGCGACATTTTGTCCTCGCGACATTTTGTCCGGCGACAATTTGTCCGGCGACATTTTGTCCGGCGACATTTTGTCCTCGCGACATTTTGTTCGCACCATTTTGTCCGCGACATTTTGTCCGGCGAAATTTTGTCCTAGAACCATTTGCTGTAATGGTAGAGGTAGTTTTTCATTATTTTGAATAAATTAAACGTGAATATATTTGTTTGATAATTTTTATAGTATTTAAAAGGGTTGAAGTTTCGAAAAATTAGTTTTTAAAACGTCTCTATATAGCCAATTGTGTAAAATTTCAATAAATAGAGAACTTTCATGAAGTTCTCTCATTTATCGTGTGTTAAAAACTCTATTTTTAATATACAACACAAAAATCATACGTCCAATATTAAAAAAAAAAATTAGTAAAATATATGAGTTATCCATAAAAAACATATTAAAATTTTAGACTTTTATCTATACATTGCTCTAATGATTCAATAACCTTAAGTTCAATATTTGTTTAATGTTGAATAATTAATTTTTCGTGAAGTATATTTGATATAAGTGAAAACGATTAAATAAAAAGTGTTTATTATTAAAAAAGTGCATTTAAATACAAGCCAAATAAAAACACTAACATCCATATATATAGTGAAAATGTTGAATATACTATTTATAATTTATGTGACATTCTGGGGGTGATATAAAATTATAATTATGCGACTATTTGTCTTCGAGAAATGTCTACCACAATACTTTGTATTTATCTGTGAAGTTTTTTATTCGTAAAACGTGGTCTAATAAAAACTGAATGCTTGAATTGAGAAAGCCATCACATAAATAAATATAACTTCAAATCACTTCCTCACAATTTTACTGGTGTGTATGTCTAAAAACAAAATGGACAATAAAAAAGCGTGGAAATAATTTTATAAAAGTTTCAGGCAAGTGGAAGTAGAAGTTAGAATGTCTTTTTTTAAGGAATGTCGTTTTGAAATATTATACCATATTTACCAATTTTTTATAAAACACACTATTTGACGTTATTTTTTCGTATGTGTATAATTTAGGACAATTGTTTAGAACTTATTGTCAGAGTAATAGATTTAAGATTGTTTAGTGTTAAAAAATTTTTGGAGTAAATATAATTATTTTATACACAGAGAGGTAAATTTAGTTTGTATTATATTAAAATAAGGTTTAACTACAAGGGTTAGTTAAAATTTAGATGCACGAAGTACGTGCAGAATTTTATAAAACAAATGTAACAAAATAAACAATAGATAGCATAAACCGGGGTTACTTGAAATAATAAAAACATAAAAGAGTGAGCACAGCATGTAAGTAGGTCTGTACCGAACATTTGCATTGCTATAAAAAATTTATTAAAATCTAACCTCAAAAATGACAACGTAGCTAAGATATAATGTACACGGGGTGTCTTCGATCAACTGTATGGTTTACATTAATCATGCAGTCAAAGTTATCTAAAGATTGTTGCGCCCTCTAAAACTGAAAATAGCACCCCCTACCCTGGTGTAACTAAAGAACATATTTTTCGACATCACGATTTTTCTGATCCTAAAATTTACTTTTGCCCCCTCTTTCACTATTTTACAATTTTTTAGTCCTCATGTCACTTTATTACTAATAATGCTATTCTGGTCCATTTTGCCCCCCCCCCCCCCCCCTGTTTACATGTAGAATTTCCTTTCGTTCACGATAACTTCAGTAAAAACGCACCGATTAGATTTTTTTGATCTTGATGTTGAGCAGGGAGATAGCTTGCATTCTTAAGGGGTTACATAGTTAGAATTTTCAAAAAAATTATTATTTTTTATTTCATTTTCGTAATGTACATATATTTAAGTACACACACACAAAATTTCAAGTCAATCCGGCGATTATTTTCGAAGTTACACGCATATTTGTTAATACGTCACAGAGCGTTTGAAAGTAGGAGGTCGGAGCGGCAGCGCGTTTTTCTCAAATCTTTTTAAAGTCGGTGACCACTATTCCTCGGAAACGGTTGAACCGATCAATCTCAAGTTTTAACACAAGTTTCTTAAGAATATTTTTTAGTAATTAGTCGAAGGTTTTATCTCACCGATAAATATTTATTTTTTTATAATTTAAGGTCAATTTTTTGTCGAAAATTTTGCTTATTCCTTCGATTAAGTACAAGATTATACATTACTTTAAAGAAATCCGTTTGGGTTTTTTATTTTAAAAGATGCAGTCCAGAGATATCGTGGTCACCGCAAGGCGTCTTTTTTGAGAAGACCTCCTGGAGAACCGCTGTAGCCGCTTTCGAAATTACTATTTTTAGAAATAAAAAATGTTAAAATACAATTGAAAGTTACCATAATATGTGTACAAATTTTTATATTGATAAATTATAAATGTCTTCTCCAAAAAAATTCTTGAAAAAGCACTTTTTTGGCCTTCTAACTGTATGTAACCCCTTAAGAAAAATAGGTTACTTTTTATTCTGAAAAATTGATTAAATAAAAAAATAGCTGCTACCCACGACTATAGTATACCTTATAAAATGTGAATCTCATGTTGTAACTGTAAATTATGATAACTGTGCAAAATAAATGTAAAAAATATAAATTACAGTAACTAATTAATCTACAAATCCATTTTACTTTCTACGTCTATGGTTTGTCGTTTTAATTCATTATTCGTATTTGTTTTAGATAAAATTATAAATTAATATTTCATAAAATGATTTTCATAGCTGAATACTGTGAATATAAATGTTTAGTACCACTTATTTTTTATTATTTATATAAATATCACACGGATGACGTATATACAATTATATTTGCTACGAGACGAGATGAAAATTGGATTTCGCATTGCAAGAAATATGAGGGTAAATAATCAATCATAGTAAAGTGGTTTACCGTGTTTTTTATATACTCTCTTTCGCCAGGTGAATGAAGATTATTAAATGTGCTTTTATTTAAGTTTAATCTGTGAAAATGAAAAATTCTGACAGACATTCTTATATACTTATTTAATATTTCATTTAAATCACCTTTATTCGTTTTGATTTATAAATGCCTAATTTTTAAATCAACAAAATAATTCCGGTACAGGATAAGACAAAATAGATAGAATCCTACTGTGTAACCCTTATGCCCTGAAAAATTCACGGCCCACGCCCTAAAGCTGTAATAATAATTAAAAAAAAATGTTATAAATAACAGCAGAACTAATTGTAAATAAATTTATTTTATTTGAAAAGAACTTTTAAAACAAATTGTTTTATAGCCTTAAAACACATTTAAAAGATTAATTAGTGAAATTCTACATTGCATTTCAAAAATAATTAAAGCGATTTTACTGTGGTGTACACAAAAGTAGCAACAGTAACTCCTTTTATGATTGTAAATAGTATAGAAACTAATTAAAAGTGCTGTTTTCACAAGTTTAACGAGCAACGAGAAAGTAAACCAGAATTAATTTCTAACGAAACAATCGAAAGTGATCAGTTGGATTAAAGTGGGTGAATTAAATTTAAAACAGAACATTTGATCAAATAAAAAAATAAATTTTGATTAATATAAAATATACAATATTCTAAGAAATAATTTGTTATTAATGGATCTAATTAAATTAAAAAAAGTTAGTATACGTATTTATTGTGCTTAATTGAAGTTAAACTTATTTTGTGTAGTGACATCTAGCGTGCAAATATAAAACTAAAATGTTTTACCGACTATCATAACAGAAATCGGTATTATTTACACCTAACCTAACGGTTTACGTTAAAGGGGGATTGCCACTGTGACGGGTAAAAAAATTGTCAATGTTTGGGAATTTTTTTTCACAGATATAACTAATTATTTTTGAATCAAGTAAAGGGCGTTTTATTAAGTATATATTAAACTTATTTAATATCAATTTTTATTGAAAAATATTAAATATTTACAAAGTTATGAGCCTTGATGTGACGGCCAAAAAAAATATTTTTCTCTATGGTTCGCTCGAAATTTTGAGAAGGGTTATATGAATAAAGTAAATAAAATTTTTATCTATGTCTGTATGAATGTAGCTATCGTTGCATGTATCTGTTTTTTTCTTTTATTTTTTCACAAAATGGTGATCGTTTGAAATTTTGTTACCTTTTTTTTTATTAAAAAATAGTAATTATCAAAATTTAAAAAATCGGCTACGTGCATCGATAGCTACTACAATTGCGAAAATTATTTAAAAAATATTAAATCGGTTTATTAGTCTTTGAGGAATCGTGTCAACCAGGTTGAAAAATGTCATTTCGAGATAAACGTGTTTAATGTTTTTGTTATGCCATAACCGGCCGCGCTACCTCGTCTCACTAAATTGACTGTAACTCCGTCAATTTTCGGAATTTAAACTTAATTTTTTGTATATTTGTGAATATGTAAATATGTATACTTTAAAAATGTAAGAAAAAAAATATGTTTTTTCCGTCACAGTGGCTTTCCCCCTTAAACATTTATGAATTTATATTTTATAAGTGGAAATAATCGATTTGGTTTCTAAATGATTCATTTATATGTAACTAAACAAATATAAAACACCTAAAAATATTTTAAAAGATAAATTAATATACATAATAATATAATTTTGATAAAAATCCTTTCAGAACAGCGCGATGCGTAAAATTATATTTAAAATTCTTTGAAAAGCATCACGGAACACATCACATACTGAAATTGAAAATATATAGAATTATTTTTATCTAGATTCATAAAAACGGTACACCTAAATCATAAACTTAAATTGATTCAATTTTATGTTATAAATAGATTCGACAAAATAAAAGTGTTCCCGTTTTTTCAAATATAAATCAATATATGAGTTATTATATATATAGTTATTATATATATACATAGAAAATAAAACAATATAAAAGAATACGTCATTCAACCATCAAATTATTTTATTTTTCTCAAGGGGATATATTTCTCCAATCTTACATTTTATAAGGTATTATCGTTTTGTGAATTGAATCAGATTTTTTCAAATTTAATTAAAAATGACAGTGACATTTATTTTTTAAATAAATATCTTCCCTTTTCTACGGTTCCTTCGATATTTTATCAGGTAGATACCTTTATTTGTATAAGAGAGAAAAAATTTAATATTGGGTAAAAATTTTACCCGTACTAATTTTTGATGTGAATTTATATAAATAATTTTATTAATAAATTACTACGAGGGATAAGTTAAAATTTGAATTTAAGACACTAGAATTCCATTTTTTAATGCATAGACCCGATAAAAAATAATGTAAGCGAACATATATGATCGTATACATTTATTTTTCGTCGGGGTTTAAAAGTTTTTACATATATATTTATCATTATACATGATGAAATGAACAAATTCGTTTAAAATTCAGGTAATTATTTTGTGGAAAAACGCTCGCACATGTCGATTAGTATTTTTAGTTGCGGAAAATTGTATACATGGTGTATACATCATTGTTTTTTTTAATGGAACATACTATATAACACCTTATGCATTAAAAAAATATAAAAAAGTATTAAAAAATATGTTCGCGTGTATAAACTGCATATACTGTAAAATTTTAAGTGCTAAGTATTAAAATTTATGTTCGATGTATAAAGTGAATATGTACTATCTAATATATACCTAGTACTATTAAATATAACCATATACTACATAACTAAAATACAATTCAATTTCAAAAATATTTTTCACAATGCTCCCCTAAAACTTGCTAATTTGCATTAAGAAGTAATTATAGAATTTAATTACATACATGCACAAACATGCATGCACATAGAGGATACATTTATCGTGATGGTTTCTGAATTGCATGATAACATTACCACATAGTTATATATAACACCCCATACATGTAGATTGTTGATAAGAATTAACCAAAATAAACGTGCATAGATGGCATAGGTGGTATCAGCAGGTAGGCAGGTACCTATGTATATACAGAGATAATGTGACTCTAGTGTAATTGAATCTGTAGTTTGATAATGAGAGGATTAATTAATTAATGTGTATCTAATTTATTAAAGATGGCTTCGAGTGTATAGGTTAGATTAATCTGTCTTGTTTGGAAAATACTTTAGTAGTTTAACATTCAATGAATATTATGATCAATTTTTAACACAGTATGTAAACATCAATAAAGTCAATCACCTTAACAAAACTAGAAAACGTTTAAAAGCTGTCTAAAAGAAAGCAACAGGTCTCAAAAGACATTTTATTATAAAAAAAACACAGTATGTACAAGCATCATTTTATTAGCTAAAAAAATAAAATAATAATTGGGTCAAATTCTACCATAAAGATATAATATAACAGGAAAGATAAATGTAATGGGAGAGCGTGCGCTGATAAAGATAGTTTTCGACCATGATCAGGTCTGTTATGGATATTTTGACAGCCGCCATTTTATATAAATCATGTTGATGACGTATTTCATCGATAAGAAATTTATGTGTGTTTTGCTTCAAATAACTGATCGATATAATTAAACCAAAGAAAAAAATTAAAAATAAACTATTACGTAAACAGTATTGGTCGTTTATCTATATCTATAAAAGAGTTTGTCCTTAACCACTCACTCACTCACTCACTCATATATCAACGTACAGCCCAAACCCCTGGACCTAGAAACGTGAAATTTCGTAGGTGCTATCCTTTTATGATGTAAACACCCACTAAGAAAGGATTTTTCGAAATTCAACCTCTACGGGGTTAAAACAGGGTGTCAAAGTTTATATAAAAAAAAATTTTTTTTTGTTCGCATTTAATTGAATCTTATCGAACATACTCTACAATATAAATAATGAAACAATTATTTCAGCATTTCGCAAAATTTAACCCCTAAAGTGTTTAACAAATTAATATTCAATTAAAAATGAATGTTCGATATTCAAGCCCTAATAGAATGTGACGGGGACGAGGATGGATTTAGATATGGTTATCTGCATACCTGCTTTACTTATCAAGGTAAATTCGGGCAAAATAGTAATCTATTAAAATTAAAATTTCGGCATTCAACCCTTAATGGCGGGGGTAGACAGAGTCTGTGTTTTTGATATATTTATCTGCATAGCTGCTTACGTTATAATGGTGGAATCGGGCAAAATTTTGCAATAAAAAAATTCTATATTCAGCCCCTAATGGCGAGGGTAGACAGGGGGTTAGTTTTTACAATTTTTAACGAAGATTCGAAATATTAACGTATTTTAAAGGCAATGAATAAAAATCATCCCCTATCACGTATGGAGGGTTCGAATTAGTTTCAAAGTTTACGCGAGCAAAGCCGCGGGATTCCGCTAGTTTATTTATATTCCGTTTGTCACAAATTCCTTAGAAAAATTTAGTGGTGATGACGTCACAGTATAGAATAAATGAGCTGTCGATCAGACCTTGTATTATTGGATCATGATTTTCGATGTACAGTATTCTCTAACCTAAAAATGTTTCAATTGTGTCCATGGTAACCACCATTTCGAAGTTTTTAGTACAGAGAGTCGGTTTAAGTTCTCAGCCAATCATAGTTCGTTAGACAAGGAAGTATAAGTACCCGAGTATAATCTATCTCTACTGACACAGTCATAATATTGAGTTAACCCTCCAATCATATTACATCTCTATGAATTCTATATTTTGACACCCCACATGTCTTGATATGAAAATAAAATATATTTGAAAATACTTTTTTAATTCCGACACCACTCTATTTTTCTAAAATTTTATTGGTAGTAGATATCTCCAAAACCCTGCTACCGATTGATTTCAGATTTTTGAGCCACTAATTACCGTGATATAGAGGGGGAGTACAAAATATATTACTGTTTGGAGCCCTTTTCATTTGATTTAGAAAAAAATACTGTTTTTTTGATTTCGCTTTCGAAAATTAATAATATTAAGACCATCAAAAAATAGAAATTTGTCATAATACCTACAACTCCAAAATTTCTATGAAACAATATTTTGATTGTATGTATGACCTTTCCTAACCTCAAATTAAATCAGATAATTCTGAAATATCTACATTTCTTTACTCTTATTACTTTTATTACATTATTATAATAATAAAAACACGAACACTTTTTCTGCAAAATTTTCATGTCAACAACAAAAACAATCATTAAGTGCTATTAAAAATACATTATTTCAACAATGTATGAAAATGCACGAGTGGTATTAAAACAATTCAAATATTGTGTCACCCACACACATAACGTCGCGTATTTACACAATAGTCATAAATTTCAATATTTTTCAATAGTTTCCATTGTCAACGTTCATTATGTTTTATTGTTAGTTGAATGCAAAATAATTGGAAAAAAACTCAATCATCGAAGAGCAGATCTAGTGAATGACGAAGGTCATATTTAATGGCGAAAAAATAAATATATTAACCTTTGTTTGACACACTGGGGTACAATCAACCCCACGTTTTTAATCAAATGTGTTTTGTTTTTCAGTTGATTTTAGTATTCCAATTTTTTAACATACTTACTTTTAATATTTTACTATATTACTTATACAGTCTTTAAAAGAAACTTTTCAAAAGCCTGTAAAAAATTCTCAAGTAGAAATATTTAATATCTTATTTTTTATGATGATTTTTGTCGATGGGGTACAAAAAACCCCAATGTGTCAAGTATGCTCTTCTAGAGAAGTGTATCAAACAAAGTTTAAATAAAAAAATAATACTTTTTACTGACCGTAGGATGATAATTTGGGGTCATACAGACCCCACGGTATTATAACAAATGAATTTTTAACAAATATCCACCACTACAAATTCAATTAATATTTTCATCTACTGGATGAAAATTCATTTGATTAAATTAATGAAGTTTTTACTTTTCTAAACTATTAGTATTTTTGAAAATATACAGTGATGCTTCGCATAACGAACATAATTCGTTCCAGGAGCAAGTCCGTTATGCGAAAAGTTTGTTATGTGAAACCCGTTTTCTCATAACAATACATGTTAAAACTTTTAATTCGTTCTGTAACATAAAAAAGATTGTACATGCATTTTTTCATTTTTTAGTCAGACTCAAATTTAGGAAAGTCTACCGAGGCTTGCAGGTATTTAAATTCTCACATACAAAATTACATTTATTAAAACAAACACGTGTGTGAGTTAAGCGCAGAAAAGAACGACTGACACGCGTTGATGCATGTTCGGGCGATTTCGTGATACGTAGGAGCGTTCGAGCGGCAAAATGAAACACGATGCAGTTCGTTGAGTGAAGCGAGGTTCGTTATGTGAGTCACGTAATGAACGAACAGAAAGTTCGTTGTGCGCCGTGTTCGTTAAGCGAGGCGTTCGTTGAGCAAGGCATCACTGTATTTAAAAAAAATTGAAAATGTGTTTAACTAAGATTTTGTTAATAACATAACGTTTAAAAAATGTCAGCTTTGATTTTATACCCCAATTCACCGAATTTGAATAAAAAAAATTGGTAACCTATTTCCCCCCCCCCCTAAATACCATCAAAAACTGAAATTATAATTTTTATAATTTTGGTCTACCATTTACTATAAAACACTACAAAATATCATCTTCTAGGTCAAATGGTGTTGATTTTATAAATGTGAAAACCAAAAATGACCCCCTCCTTAAAAATAATGACACTATCGGCGCCTATGTTTAAAAACACAAGTGCTCTAAATACCATACACGCGCTGTTATTTAGAATACATAGTTTACACATACATATGATAGATTTTTTTCATCTTATAAACATTCCTACAAAGTCCCCTTAACGGCGGCTGCAGGACGCCATGTACAGTCGTGACGGAATTCAATTGTGGAACGCCAATGTCTCTATACTTACCACATATTCGTATCGTTGCTTCCTTACACACAATAGTACCTACATACTTACGGAATTCTGAATAAACATTGTGCACTTTGAATTGAATATCGAAATATGCGTTCTTCGGAAACTAACAAAAAAAAAACTAAAACTTTCTTAAAGAGTAGATTACAATCTACTTATCAACTTATTGTTAGTTGAATATCGATTTATCTTATATGGACTAGATCAGCGGTAGGATCCCCGGGGGTTCGCTAAACTTTTACGGGGGTCCGTCAAACATTTTTGGCATAAATTACTTTACATAAAGTACTTTTATATTTCTTTTTACCATATTTCTACTAACGATCTTCTTTGTTTTTCTATCAGAGAGAGAGGTCCCTGAAAAATAAAAAATGGGTTCCATAGACTACATAACTTTAAAAACCGTTGAACTATAGGTGACTAGATGAATACACAGAAAAAAACACTGGATCTTATTGAAAATTTGAGATGGAAAAATGCTTAATATTTATATTTTATTCATTTGAAAAATATAACCTTCATGTTTATCTAAAAATCTTTTCATTTATCAAATTAATAAATAATTTATTACACCAACTAACGAAACTCTGAAATAGATTAAATATAATGGTCTTGTATAAATATTTATTAGTGTGAATATTTTTTACACCACCCAACTAGTGAAAGTGCAATTTTCATTATGATAAATTCAGTGATGTCATTTATAAAATATTTTTTTGTATTTAAAATATATTTTTTCAATACGAAACAAAATTTTCACCGTGGTAAGGACATTGTTAGTTATAATATACATTTATCAATAAGATAAACGTGAATATTTCCATGTTGGTAAAAAATTATCATATTAACAAAACAACCTCTATCGGAGCAAAATCGATCACGAAATTTTTTACATTAATCACATTTTTTAACACATAGATAAATTATTTTTTTCTGTGTACTTATTTTTTGTAGTGTGGCCTTGATATTATACAGGGTGAGTCATATCAGGTGGAACAAACTTAAACCGTGGATTGAGAAAAATATTTCAAGCAAAAAAGTTCATATAAACATGTGTCCGGAAACTCTTTGTGAGGGAGCTACAGACTCCCAAAGATTTTGACTAAAATTGGTTTTTATTTAATATCTGGAGAACCCATTATGATACAGCAATGAAAATTAATTCCTGGATTAGTAATAATACGTGTTATCGATTTCCAGTATCAAACAATGGTTATTTAGACCAGGGATGTATGGGGCCTGTGGGCCCTCTGATTTTTATCTAGTATTTTTTTATTCTTCACTTTTTTCTTATGTTTGGTATTTTTATAAGGTCATATGATACAAAATACACATAAATATACATTGTTTAGTTGTCATAAGATCAACCGTTTACGAGAAATACGATGTGGGAGATAGTTTTGCAGAATTTAAATTAATACGGATGCTAAAAATAACACAAAATAAATTTATACCCTTGTTCTAGAACTAAAAATAAGAAAAATAGTTGGTGTAAATATTCCTCTTAATATGACTCCTCATAGAATTATAGCCAGTTTTAATAACTTTAATTCGTACTTTATTAATTGACTAAAAAACGAAACTAAAAATTGTTATCTGTTGTTAAGGATGCATTTTTTAAGTATATTAACATACACATTTATTCTTGTTTTTAATTATAGTACAAGAATATAAATTTATTTTGTGTAATTTTTTGCATCCGTATTAAGTTAAATTCTGCAAAACTATCTTTCACATCGTATTTCTCGTAAACGGTTGATCTTATGACAACTTAACAAGGTATATTTATGTGTATTTTGTGTCATATGACCTTATAAAAATACCAAACATAAGAAAAAAGTAAAGAACAAAAAAATACTAGATAAAAATCAGAGGGCCCACAGGCCCCATACATCCCTGGTCTAAATAACCATTGTTTGATACTGGAAATCGATAACACGTATTATTACTAATCCAGGAATTAATTTTCATTGCTGTATCACAATGGGTTCTCCAGATATTAAATAAAAACCAATTTTAGTCAAAATCTTTGGGAGTCTGTAGCTCCCTCACAAAGAGTTTCCGGACACATGTTTATATGAACTTTTTTGCTTGAAATATTTTTCTCAATCCACGGTTTAAGTTTGTTCCACCTGATACGACTCACCCTGTATATAAAGTTAAAATCCAAAGACGGAATATCCTCGATCCAATAGTTGCTCTGCGTGATCAGAGCAGGCAACTTTTCACATAAACGACGAAAGTCAGGTTAGTCTCGTCTCGTGAAATTTGAAGCCAGCTAATCTGGGTCTCGTTTAGAAAAAATAAGTCGGTTTCGTCTCGTACATATGACCGAGATCAAGACAAGTCAATACCTTGAAAAATTTCCGTATCGTTTGAATTTTTTATCAACATCGAGACTTATTATAAATAATGTTAATATTGTCTTGTCAAAATTTTAAGCAGTTTCGTCTGAGTCTAGTCTCGTTCAAATTTAAGTTAGTCTCACCTCGGTCTCGTCTCGACGTGCAGCCATATCTACGGGTTACAAAATTAAAATTATTTTATTCTTTAAAGTGCTTTACCTATTATCATATTAGAATTACAAATCAACCCTTCTAGAAATATGAGTAGGGGAACATGGGTGACAGTGGATCATGGTACACAGTGGATCAGTGCAAATATTTTTTTTTGTATAAACCATATGCACATACTTATTACATCAGGAGTATATTTTTTCAAATGTCCTGCCTGCTTGTTAGTATTTCTTAGATTATCACAGAAGGTAGACATGTTACGGCACTCTGACAAAAAAAATGTACGAAATTTTTTTTCACAGTATTTTTTAAAACAATTTTTTATAGAGAATATACATATATTGACGTGTTTAATAATTTTGTACTACGTATAAGTATGTTAAGTATTGGTGAAACAGCTGTTTTTAATCCATTGTTGCTTGTATTTTTAACGGTATGATTATTATTTTCACACGTGCTTATGGGTTACAGTGGATCATTAAGTTTTGGGGTACAATGGATCGAGCTATGTCCCACGGGTAGGCCAGAAAATGTTCGATTTCGCGAATAACTATTCGTTAATTATTAATTATTAATTAATAAAATATAATTATTTAACATTTCTGTAAAAATATTATGTTTTATAAATTTTATTGGTTTTGCCTATTTTTTTATTTTTTTTTTAATATATTACCTATGTGATTTTATTACTTGACAAGATTGATGTTTCCTAGTTTAAGATAAATATAATACAATCATTAATAAAACGTAAAGGTTTTTTAATTGTCTTATGCTGATCCACTGTTACCCATGCGTGGGGAACAGTGAATCATTTTCCTCATTTTTTTTAATAGCCGAAAAAAAGCGTTTCTAATGCTTCAATACCTAATGTTGTTAGTGTTGTTTATATCTTAATAACTCCTCTATATAAGACCCATATAAAAGATAGTTAAAAAATACTGCAGTTTCATAGGAATGCGACGGAATAAAAAAGTTGATCCACTGTCACCCATGCTCCCTTACTTCTGAGTCACAAAGTTAAATGAGTTAATAACTTTTACAGTAAAATTTGATAAAGCGAGAGAGGAATCGCTTGTACCTACATATCTCTAGAATGTTAAATAATTATTATTTTTAGTTAGTATTATACTCACTTTTCTGTACAAAGAATATTCTCAAAATAAATCCATATCTACGTGTGTATTTGTTCTATCGATTTTTAAACGTTTCATGTGTTTGTGCATGTTTGTTATGTGGTTTTTTCTTTGGACCGTTAGTCTAAAACGATATAAATTACATACGAAAAAACGTAGAGTACGGTTTTTTATATTGATTTAGAACAACGGGAAACAAAACGCATGACTTTTCGGAGGAGTTACGACGTAATTTACATTCATGTGAAAGCAAGAGTGGTCTTGGCATGTTTACCAGGAAAACGGAAACTTATTACATACAGTTAGTGTATACGACATGTGCTAACGTTATTTATTTATTTAGAGGA
Organism: Sialis lutaria; assembly: GCA_949319165.1. Lineage (NCBI taxonomy): Eukaryota > Metazoa > Arthropoda > Insecta > Megaloptera > Sialidae > Sialis > Sialis lutaria. Next base: position 22,513,090 of record OX439243.1, read on the forward strand.
TGATAGGTTTAAGGATATGAATGTCTCACGAAAATTTCATTATTACAAAGTTTTGCTAAAGAAATTTTCAATGAAAATCTTGTCGTATATTTCAATTTATTTATTCTGTAGCTAAACTAGATATCCTGCTGCTTTCTGAAAGATAATTTAAATTTACTGAAATTCGTGTAGAAACATATTTTAATAAATATATCATTAAACCAAAGGCTATAGGGGGATAAGAATGGGTAAAGTGCCCCCGCGCCAATTATGGCTGTTATATTTTTTTATAGTAACTACTAACACAGGTAACAATTTGACCAAATTTTAACCCTCAAAAATTTACCCCCAAGGGGTGAGAATTAATTTTGAAAATTTCGTAAAAAATTAATAACTTTTGAAAGAGTCAACCGATTTGAATAAAATTTTAATATGTCATATATGTCACTAAGGTGCTTTATAGAAAAAATCGGTAAACCTGAAAACTTAACATAACCTCAAAAAAAAGTGTTTTATATTTTTCAAAAAAATTTTTTGCTCACTTTCAATTTTGGCACAATCACCAAAATATTTGTGTGACTTTCTAGCATAGTTTTTTATAATATATGTTTTTTTCAGATTTTGTTTCCAGCTGCGTGACACCTAAAAAAAATTTTATATTTTTCTAAAAAAATTTTCACTCACTTTCAATTTTGGTACAGTCACCAAATTTTTTTTGTGATTTTCTGGCATAGTTTTTTATAATATAGATTTTTTTCAGATTTTTTTTCCAAGTGCGAGACACAAATTTTTCAAAAAAATTTTCAAAATTTTTTTTCGCTCACTTTTAATTTTGGTACAATCACCAAATTTTTTCAGTAATTGTCTGGCATAGGTATTTTTAATATATGTTTTTTTCACTTTTTTATTCCAGCTGCGTGATACCTAAAAAAAATAAAAAGTATTTTTTGAAATTTTTTTTGAGGTTATGTTTGCCGTACAATCACAAAAAATATTTTGTATCTTTCTATCATAATTTTTTAATAATATTTTATATATTTTTTAGATTTTTTTCCAGTTGTGGGACACAAAAAAATTTTTTTTTTTAAATATTTTTTTCGCTCACTTCAATTTTGGTAGTCATCAAAAAAATTTTGTGGCTTTCAGGCATAGCTTTCTATAATATATTTTTTTTCGGATTTTTTTTCCAGCTGCGTGACAAAAAAAAGTTTTTATTTTTTATTTTTTTTATTGCTGGTTATGTTTGTATTATTTATTACTCATATATGTAGATGTTTTATTCGTAAAAAACTAAAAGCAAAAATATACGTATGTATGAGTATGTACAAAGTAAACTAAACAAAATTGTAGTTAATCAATACATACAATATAAAGAAACGGTTATGATATTAAATACACATAACAAATTGAAAAAAAATGAGAATTAAATAAAGAATGAAAATAAAAAAGTTATATTCCCTCTCGTAATTATTACATGTACCTATTATACATTTCTTGTATAAAAAATCTTTTAATCTATTTTTGAAAGATTTTATATCGTCAATATTCTTCAGGTAATCTGTCTGGCAGTGAAATGTAATATTTACTACCTTTTCATAAAGGGCTATTGCTATATCTAGTTGTCCTACAAAAAATCAATGTATGTATATGTTATTATCCTGTCTTATATTAATATATTTATAATTGTGGTTACCTAAATGTAACTCTAAGTTGCTTAAGATCTGCTTTATGACATATATTATACAAGTGTCCATTATGTCTCTAAAATATTTTTTTAGAGGGGACCACATTTATGCAATTTTATAGCTTTTGTTAAATTAAAAAGTTTTCGTACTGTTACAAGTTACTATTCCAAGCAGCTTACGAGCTATTTACAATTTTACTTTTTAAAGTAACACGCAGCTGAAAAAAAATCTAGAAAAATACGCCAGAAAGTCACTATAAAAATTTGGTGCCTGTACCAACATTGAAAGTGAGCGAAAAAACATTTTGAAAAAATAAAATATTTTTTGGTGTCACGTAGCAGGAAAAATCCGAAAAAAATATTTATTATAAAAAAATATGTTAGAAAGTCCGAAAACAATATACAAATATACAAACATAAACTGCAATAAAAAATAAAAACTTTTTTTGTCACGCAGCTGGAAAAAAAATCCGAAAAAAAATATATTATAGAAAGCTATGCCTGAAAGCCACAAAATTTTTTTGATGACTACCAAAATTGAAGTGAGCGAAAAAAATATTTAAAAAAAAAATTTTTTTTGTGTCACAACTGGAAAAAAATCTAAAAAATATATAAAATATTATTAAAAAATTATGATAGAAAGATACAAAATATTTTTTGTGATTGTACGGCAAACATAACCTCAAAAAAAATTTCAAAAAATACTTTTTATTTTTTTTAGGTATCACGCAGCTGGAATAAAAAAGTGAAAAAAACATATATTAAAAATACCTATGCCAGACAATTACTGAAAAAATTTGGTGATTGTACCAAAATTAAAAGTGAGCGAAAAAAAATTTTGAAAAAATTTTTGAAAAATTTTTGTGTCCCGCACTTGAAAAAAAATCTGAAAAAAATCTATATTATAAAAAACTATGCCAGAAAATCACAAAAAAATTTTGGTGACTGTACCAAAATTGAAAGTGAGTGAAAAAATTTTTAGAAAAATATAAAATTTTTTTTAGGTGTCACGCAGCTGGAAACAAAATCTGAAAAAAACATATATTATAAAAAACTATGCTAGAAAGTCACACAAATATTTTGGTGATTGTGCCAAAATTGAAAGTGAGCAAAAAAAATTTTTGAAAAATATAAAACACTTTTTTTTGAGGTTATGTTAAGTTTTCAGGTTTACCGATTTTTTCTATAAAGCACCTTAGTGACATATATGACATATTAAAATTTTATTCAAATCGGTTGACTCTTTCAAAAGTTATTAATTTTTTACGAAATTTTCAAAATTAATTCTCACCCTTTGGGGGTAAATTTTTGAGGGTTAAAATTTGGTCAAATTGTTACCTGTGTTAGTAGTTACTATAAAAAAATATAACAGCCATAATTGGCGCGGGGGCACTTTACCCATTCTTATCCCCCTATAGCCTTTATATATTTTTTGAATTGTTTTATTTGAAGAATAATTTACAGTTTTTGTTAAGACTTTGGACACCTGTGATTTTGAATGTAAATATATAGATTTCAGTCAATAAAAATAACCAAAAAAACGAAAATAATATGTTTACTCGCAGTCAAAATAGTACAAAAACAATTTCTCGTTAGCTTGAAAGACACTGTACGTCAATACTTTCAACTTGAGTAAACCTGACCTTTCAGAAATGTCCATAACATGGATAATTATAAATGCTGTATTTCAGATATGCTAGGATTATTACAAAAGTTGTAATTAAGTACTCTTATCAACTTTTAAGATTTTTATCAACCATTTTTGCAGTTTTATATTTACAATACGCAAAAAATGAGTGTCCAAAGACTTTTGCACGGTAGTGTACATGTTCATGAATTGACTATATTTGAAGAAAAATATATAGGTATAACTAAAAACAGATAAAAAGGACATTTTGCATTTTAAATGTCTTTGAAAATTTCACTGATATCTGTTTTTTTTTTTTTTCATTTTTTAAATAGATTTGTATATGTCAAACTCCAAGTTTAGTTTTTCATATGCCAAAAAATAATCTTAAGGCGACTAATACACTATCAAATAAATATGTCAAAGATTTTTGACAAAGATTTGATCAAATATTGAGATTGTCATTATCTATGATCAGAGAAATATAATGAATATTATAAAAGATGTCTTACAGGTATTACACTGTCATATTTTTTTAATTTAATAAATTTTATCACATTTAACATAGGCGTATATTACACTAACAAAGAAATTTCTTTGATCAAAGAAATATGACATTTATTTGATAGTGTAATAGCCAGCTAAGAAACGAAAAGTTTCCTCATATCTGATTTATGGATCTATATATAGTATTCCAGGGGTCTATTGGGGGTAAATGATAATTTTTTCTGAATTTTTTAATTGCAATGTCTTTTTTTGCTTTTTAATTATATTTATCTACATATAATTGCAATAACTTTTTTTTTGCTTTTTTCAAGATTGTAGTATATTTATATTTTTTATAAAGAAAATCTTTCTTCTAAAAGGGGTCTATGTAGGAAAAAGATTGGGAACCCCTGATGTAGACAGTCACATTTTTTTCATTACGTTTACTAAAACATAGACATCCTTACTTTTTTATACAGGATGTTTAAAAAAGACGCAATCCTATGTGATATAACGAGAAAAATAAAACAAAACATATCATGTATATCTTACCACTGGTTTCTTCAATTTATATATCAGTTACCAGAAAATTGGATCTTCTATGTAGAATATTAGAATTTATTATAATGCTTTATTTAAATGCATGAAAATTTCTCACATAAATTGTTTTCTATGCATAAACACGGCTACTCGTAAATGCATACGAGTATATAATCAAAAACTTAACTATCAACAGTAAATGAGTTGTCTTTTTTATTCTGTAGATGTTTTTAAAAAAAGTTTTTCAATTTGTTGAGCTACCTATCAACTACATACATGCATACATGCTTTTTTATTATTTTTTAGTTACTAATGACTTTTATTATAGTGAAATAATAATTAGACTTGCAAATAAAATATGTAATTATAATATTTTTACTCGTACTAATATGAAGCATTCAGATGCTAAAACAACTAACATTAAGTCTTTTATAAATTGATGTTATTTTAAGATATAAAATAGACTTCGGTACAATTTTTTTAAATGAATTCATTAATTTTTGATTCAATTATAGTATCAAAAAATCAGTCAAAACTTTTTACCCCCTCCTATACCATTTTTAAAGTTCCGTAGAAAACTAGGAACCCTTATAGTTTCTCCATGTCCGTCCGTCCGTCCGTCCGTCCGTCCGTCTTCAAAAATTTTGAGATAATAAGATGAAATTTGGTATACGGTCGTAGATTGATGACCCAAAAACAGAAATAATAAGATTTTTGAAAATAAAAATTTTTTAGACCCCCCTTTCATAAAATGAAAAGTGTTTTCAAAAAAAAATTTTCGCCTACACCATTGAGTGGGGTGTCGTTAGAAAGGTATCCTAAAATGCAACAAAAAATGTATCAGAACTTTTTGATATTAACCCTTTCATCACGATGTATTTGCTCTCCAAAGTCGTTAAAAAAGCGTCCCCCCCCTCTATTTTCTAAACTATCAATTTAAAAAATCTGAAAAAATTCCAGAATGTAGCTTTTCATTAGTACTTTCACTGAAAATTATAACGAACATTGTCAAAAATATTTTGGACCCCCCTTCTATAGTCTGAAAAGTGAACTCTCATTTTTTTCCCCACTTACCCCATTGAGTGGAGTGTCATTTAATAGGTCTCCTAAAATGCAATAAAAAATGTCAGATAACTTTTTGATTTCAACCCTTCAGTCACGAAATATTTGCTTTTTAATGTCGCTGTCAGAGCGTCCCCCCCCCTCTATTTTCTAAACTATCGATTCAAAAAATCTGAAAAAAATTCAGAATGTAGCTTTTAATTAGTACTTTCACTGAAAATTATAACGAACATTGTCAAAAATATTTTGGGCCCCCCTATCATAGATTGAAAAGTTAAGTCACATTTTTTTCATTTACCCCATTGAGTGGGGTGTCATTTGATAGGTCTCGTAAAATGAAATAATAAAAGCCAAATTACTTTTTGATTTTAACCCTTCGGTCACGAAAATTTTGTAAAAAAAATATTTTTTTTTATAAATCGTAGTGAGAATGACTACGGAACCCTATCATGTGCGTGCCCAACAAGCACTTGCCCGTTTTTTACTAATATAAATTTCATATATAAGAAAATATAAATGTACTTATACATACTCAGTCTGCACTGTGATAATATTTTGGATTAATATAAATACATATCGTGTAACAACACCGCTCAAGTCATGTTGACTAACTTTACAGGAGAACGAAAAAACCGAGTATGTTTTATATAGGCTACTGGCTTGCGCGCTGTCACTATTTTTTTAATTCTGGTCTCTCATTGTCCGAAATGTCTAGAATGTGATTGGTAGATCGACGCGCAATGAGTAGCTCTATCTAATGACATTAAAAAGTAAAATTAGCTAATTTTCGACTTGAGCGGTGTTGTTAGATAAGCGACGATATAATATTGAAATATTTTAGAAATTTTGTTTACATGTCGGTCTTTTTGTTGTTTGACTTAACACAAAAACTACTGAACCGATTTTAATGGAACTTTCACTCTTTGAAAGCCTAGGATACTAGAATTAGTTTAATTGATAAGAATGAATTAACCGTATTGAAGAAAATTAAATATTATATATATATATAAAGATAGTATGGCATAATGGAAGATATGTGATTTAGATGTAATGAAACTACTTATAATTATTTGCCTCATAGTGAGGTCATTATGACTATACTTTATAAGACCGTCGGTTGTTTGGGCACTCACCAATTTTAAAAAACAAATTTTCTATCTATAACATTTGTGAATAAATATTTATAGCAATCTTAATATTTTTTAACGAGCTTTGTAACAAAAGCAAAATAAATTCATAATGACAGTATTCATCAATTTCATATTAAAATATTAACGATTTTTCTACATTTGTTTATAAATATATGTGTGAATCTATTGGCATTCCAATTTAAAAATTTAATTTAATCATATACAGAATAACATATACGAAGTTGATAAAATTTCCTGAAGTTTTATAAAAAATCTCATGAAAGAAGAAAAATTTATGAGGGTATAAATTATGCAGTGAATTTTCATAAAAAATATCGCTTATTTTACAAAAAATAATTAAACGGTAGGTCGTATATTTGAAGTGTCAAAAGATAAATGCATAGTTTGTAGTGACATGTAACTCGTTCGTTTTGTCCCGGATAATAGCGGAAGGCAGAACATGTTAGTAAAAATCGATGAAACCGGGTTCTAAAAATAAAGAAAAACATATATTACGTTTTATCGACGTAAATTTCGTTTCTTTTTAACCAGTTTATATTTGATTACAATGAAAAATGGAGAAAACAAATATATGTATATTTCTTTTAAAACTTATCATAGATTAAATCTAGAAATAAGAAAATTTTTATATTGTTTTAAATTTTTTAATGGTAATTCTTACTAAGTCACGTGTAACTAAAGTTACAAAATGAACAGTAATTTTGGCTTGCAGGATCGAAATCTATATTATCGGTATAGTTTAATTTGTTATAACAATCAAAAATATACTATTAAGGGGGATAGCCACTGTGACAACTGACAAGTCAAAAAATTATCAATGTTTGGGAATTTTTTTCACAGATATAACTAATCATTTTTGAATCAGGTAAAGGATGTTTTATTAAGGTAGTTAGTCCATCATAATGTGATCACATTAGGCCATGAGTACATATTTTTAATTTAGAGAAATGATCATGGCAACGCTGTACATTATCTACTATTAACTACTTGTCAAATGATTATATTTTATCATCTAAACTACCACAGAATATATAAATAATTAATGAAATCGATTATAATTCCCTTCAATCCACTTATATTATTTTGTAAAAAATTATTTCATTATTTCGTGTATTTTTTACTATAATCAAATGAATACGTTGTTGCCACATTGTCAACAATACTGTAATTTATGTGATGGTTTGGTAGTTAAATCTGGTTAAATCTTAATAACGGGAAGGTCAATAATTCCAATTTTTTGTATACTGTTTTCTTTCATATAAATATACAACATGTCAGTTTTTTATGAAAATCTGACGCTTCGTTTAAATTTTATCTAATAAAACGTTACGTTAGTGTACGGTTAGTCCATATAAGCTGTGTAATAATTTAAACTTTGAGATCGTTTTTCATGACTTTGAGATGGTCAATTTTAATAAAAATGGGCTTTTTTTTCGATATTAAACTAGGGAATATTCCTGTGCAATTTAAACAAAATCTGACGAAAACATGTTTACGGACCAACTACCTTAAAAAATCGGTTCCATATTTCTCCGTGTAAACGATACACATAATAAATAAACCAACTTTCAATTAACACAATACATTATTAAAAAAAAAAAAAAAACATTGAACGCATGTTTCAATGTATTAATATAGACAACATCAATCAACAATATACGGGATATATACGTTGTTTGTCCACATAACAAAAACAGTCACGTTTTAATTACGGAAAGTTGAACGGATTAGCGCATTAACGGGCCACACTACCAATTAATAGTTTCAGCGAATGCACACGTTCCGTGTTATTCAATAAAACTTGTTAGCGAATTAACGTCCAAACTCGTTAAAAATAATTTGTTTCGTCACAATATGCGTTTGTCTCTATATTATGTATTTCTGAATGACATGTGTTTTTTAAAATGTAACTACAAAATAATTAGTGAATGTTGTATCATGTTCAATGTTCATGTGTATTAGTTCGTAGCGTTTTTAGGGTTCCGTATAGATTCGACATTTACGAATTTGAACGTATATATGTACATACAGGGTGTCTAAATACCAGAGGACACTATGGGATCAAGGAAACTATATTATAAAGGACCTAGCAAATTTGCAAGCTAGCAAGCACTCTCAAATGGGGTATCAAACTTATATGACAGTTCTCTTGAAGTTTTTGACAGATAGTTTCATACATATGTAGTACAAAAAAAGGTATGTAAAGTATATTTACTAAAGTTTATTTACTAACCTTGCATAAAAAAATGGTAAAAACAACTTACTGCGCCTGCAACTATCTGTTAAAAACTCAAAGAGAACTGTCATATAAGTTTGATATCTCATTTGAGAGTGCTTGCTAGCTTGCAAAGCTAGGTTATTTATAATACCGGACATAAGAGATAGAGATTCGGTTAAATGAGAGAAAAGTTACCTTTAAGAGGGGACAATTTATATTAGTTTATAATAGTTTATAAATGCACTATTGAACTGTCCCCTTTTAAAGATAACTTTTCTGTCATTTAACTGAATTTCTATCTATTATTATAGTTTCCGAGATACCCATAGTGTCCCCTGGTATTAATAGACATCCTGTATATAAAAGCGCTCTATATAAATAAATGTTCATTATATAAAAAATCACTTGACAAATAATGAAATATATTGTTTATATATAGTTATTTATGATTTTCTTTATTGTTTTCTTATCTTTAAGTTGATATTTCTATGACAAATTGAAGTTTCACTCAAAAATTTTGAAATTTAGATTTCGTTTAAATTATGTTTATTATATAGAAAATAATGTAAAAAATTGAAATTTTCAAACCGCAGGTCTGTATCTCATAACGTTCTCGAGATATGGCCTCTCAAAGTTTCAGTTTTTTCAAAATGTTTGAGAAAAATGGCTGTAACTTTTGAACGTAAGGTCGGAATTGATTTTCGTTGGCAAATTTGGAATCAGCGTGTTTAAATCTATATAATGACATGTATAATACTTTAAAATTCGACAAAAAAAATTTTGCCAAAAATCGACATTTTTTTAAGGTATACCCCTTTGAATTTTTTCGATTTTTCACGAAAATTTTTTGTCGAGTTTTGAAGTATTATATATGTCATTATATAGATTTTGACACGATGATTCCAAATCTGTCAACAAAAATCAAATCCGACCACACGTTCAAAAGTTACAGTCATTTTTCTCCAAAATTTTGAAAAAACTAAAACTTTGAGAGGATATATCTCGAGAACGTGATGAGATACAGACCTGCAGTTTGAAAATTTCAACTTTTCACGTCATTTTCTATAAAATAAACATACTTTTAACGACATTTAAAATATCAAAATTTTTAGTCATATTTCATGGTTCAAATTTCAATTTTTCATAAAAACATCAACTTAAAGATAAGAAAACAAGAAATAAACAATATATTTTTAATTAAATCTAGAATTCAAAATTTTTTGGTAAAATTTAATGCATCACACTTGATTTTGTCGGGACAGATCAACTCGGCGCATCCAACTTCTCGCTTACAGAAAATATGCTATCGCCAAAAACTCAAAAATTTTCCAAACCCACGGAACATAATTATTATTTTAGTATATATGGAATCATATTTTATGTGAAAATAATCCAACGAGATTTTCAGTAATCTTTTTTAACACGATTTTTTTCGTTCTCCTGCAAAATTTGTTCTTTTGGACGAATTGTTACATATTTCCATTGATTTCTACTCTCCAAACCCTGAAACCTTTGTACCAAACATTTTCCACGAAAATCCTTATTTTTCCAGACATTTTGCAGTCAGATAAAAAAAACTCACCCATATTGTAGAAAAGAAAATATTCAAGTAAACGAATGAAATATTAACAAAAACCAAAACCCACAACAATAAATCACTTCAGGTTATGAAAGGCTAATATTATCAAACTGAAGAAAACAATTCCCAAGAACGAAAAATAGATTCACCTAAAATACCTCACACTCATACTTAACCCCCCCCCCCTCCCACAGAAAAAATTTTAGCAAACATAACAACACAATGATTTATATAACACACACAAATCATATAAAATTATCATACCCCGGTAAGTTTTATCCTAAATCCGGCCTACACACGTAGACATTATAACTTTGCATGTTACCTGCCACATGGCAATCAAGATAACAACAATCGTACTCGTTTATATATGTGTAATGTGTACGTACATACAGCCTTGGCCAAAAGTATTTGCCACCCCCGTCAATTCTTAGATATGTAACTTTTTTGACTTAACATGGACTGGGTGAAATCGTGTTGTGTAAAGGGCCAAATGGGTTAAGGGGTTACATTACATATATAGTTAGAAGGCCAAAAAAAGTGTTTTTTCAAGAATTTTTTAATAGAGGACTTTTATAATTTATCAATGTAAAAATATGTGCACATATTATGGTAACTTTTAATTGTATTTTAACATTTTTTATTTCTAAAAATAATAACTTCGAAAGCTGCTACAGTAGTTCTCCAGGAGGTCCTCACAAAAAGGCGCCTTGCGGTGACCACGATATCTCTGGATTGCATCATTGAAAATAAAAAACCCAAACGGATTTCTTTAAAGTAATGTATAATCTTGTATTTAATCGAAGGAATAAGAAAAATAAAATGTTTTGACGAAATGGCGGCTTCTATTCGAGGAATAGTGGTCACCGACTTTAAAAACACAGATTTGAGAAAATCGCGCTGCCGCTCCGAGACGTCTTTACAAATATACGTATAACTTCGAAAATAATCGCCGGATTGACTTGAAATTTTCTGTGTGTGTACTTAAATATATGTACATTAAGAAAATGAAATGAAAACATCGATTTCATCTGTATAAAACCCCTTAACTCCGGCCTCCTACTTTCAAACGCTCTGAGACGTATTTACAAATATGCGTGTAACTTCAAAAATAATCGCCGGATTGACTTGAAATTTTCTGTGTGTGTACTTAAATATATGTACATTAAGAAAGTGAAACATTTTTTTTTTTAAATTCTAACTGTATGTAACCCTTTAAAATAATCTGCCGTGTGCCACAGGACTTTCTTATACATAATAATGACAGTAAACAGTGTACGTGATAAAATTATAGATAATAATATTACCTACAATTTTCAACTTGGCCATTTTTCTCTAATTCGCACTGTTTCAGTGTAATTCGAAAAATTCAAAACGATGACCACTGCAAACTAAATGAAATAGAGTATACAGTGTTTATTCTCAGTATTACGTATAAGAAAGACCCATGGTACCTATGGCAAACACGTACAGTCTCTGTAATACGTATAAGAAAGACACTCATGGCAGATATTTCTTCTCTATTATGAACCATTTGAAATGTACTTAAAAACAAATACTTGGTAAAAAAAAAAAAAATTAAATTTGTTTTTTCGAAAAAAATGAATAGAACATAAATTATAGATAATAATATTACCTACAATTTTCAACTTGGCCATTTTTCTCTAATTTGCACTGTTTCAGTGTAATTCGAAAAATTCAAAAATCGATGTAGGTAAACATCCGTTTCCGGTTGAATGATCGTTTTCAAAAATAGGAGGTTTTCTTCCCAGGCAAAAATCAATCTTAAGTATAAAATTCCACCTTTCTACGATTTGTCGTATTTGAGTTACAGCGTCTACAGACAGACCGACCGACAGACAGACACACAGACATCATGGCGAAAATAGTCAGAATGGATTCAGGGAAGGTCAAAATTGATAATTCCATCAAAAACCGGTATTCGAAAAAAATCGCGTTTACTATACTTACTTATACTATATGTATATTTCATATACATTGGTATAAGAAAGTAAAAATACACCCAGGTATTGTAAACTTACGTTGTAAACCATCTCTTCATAAAATGTTCGGTGATACCAACATGAACAGCGCCCGTTTACAGTAAGAAAACGAGCCTGTCACAAATTGCGATGAAGTGGTTCTCAGTTAATGGGATTGAGCTCCTGTTTTGGCCTCCTCAATCATCGGACCTCAACCCCATTCGATATTAAAGCACACGATTAGGGAACACTCAAATAAAAATATAAACAATATCTTGATTAAGGAGTAGCAAATAATTACTCCACAATAATGACGATGCTTAGTATCGAGTTTAAAAAAAAAGAGTAACTGCTGTTATCATAACAAGAGGTATCTGTACAAAATATTAATTTATTATAATAAATATTTCCGTTATCATCAACTGGTATTATTTATTTAACCTGGATGGCAAATACTTTTGGTCAAGGCTGTATACATACATATATAACGGTCCAACTTTTCCCGGCCGGATCAGAGCATTTCCACTTTACTTATTACCCGTACAAAGTGATCCCTATTAATCATTCTAGTCTACCAGAGACCTTTCAGTGCAACACCAGCATGCATTCTCGACAAATCTCTAACTTTGTCTGCATGTAGTACATTATAATGTGGACACAAGCTATACGAGATTTAAATTACATGCGACCTGAGATGAAAACTATTATTATATATTATATCCTGTTAGGTTAATTTTCTATTTAAGGTTACTCGATAATTAGAGCAATGTATAGATAAAAGTATGTTATTTATGAATAACTCATGTATATTTTACTCTTTTTTATTTAAAATATTCGACGTATGGTGTTTGAGTGAATAGAGGGATTAGGTTTTTTTTTTCTTATACAGTATTTTGAACTTTAAGTTATGTTGGAGCCATCATTTTGTAGCTGTCATTTGTATATATGCTATTTTAAATCATTTTTAACAAAAAAATGTATATATGTATTGCTTTTAATGACTTATATAATAGGTATGTATATTTGATAGGTTTCCTAATAATTATTTCTAATCCTTCAAACAAAATTCTGAAAATAAAGTCGGTACGTTAAAATGTATATCTCTTGGTCAACTTATAGTAAACCACCCACTAAAAATATTATTTTTAGATAGTATTTAATGTACATTTTACATACCTACTTAAAATCAAGAACGAAAATAAAACTCTATTAACCATATAATTGTAAAGGAGGTGAACCCTTATTAAAGTGTTCTTTAAACGCACTACAATTTTATAAAATACTACTAATTTGATTAATTTTAATGTGTATTTGAAAATAGTATATATAATATGTAAGAGAAAGTTTTTAAATGGAATTATTATATTTTGATCTAAACAAGGTTAACTCCCTCGTAAGGTTGAAAATGTCACATCGTAAGTACCGAAAAAATAGGATTGGGCGACTCAAATTGGCTTTAGGTGACGGTAAAAGGTGAAAGCAGATTATTGTCAAAAAAATAAAGTATTTTTTTATATTCGTGTGGAAGGTAAGAAAATACAGTATGATTTTAAAAGAGTATATCGAACCCCCACAAAAAAGTGTCACAACTCAAAAATGTAGTTTTGAGGAAATAGGAATAAGTGAAATTATAACAATTTAGGTAAATCAAAATTGTAAAGGTAGTATCGGAAAAGGACTGATACATACATAGTACTGAATTTATATATTACAGTATTCCTGTGATGTTTGAAAAATAGTAACTATTAAAATGTATTTAAAAAAATGTTTAATTTTTTTAGAATATGCTAGTTTTGACAGTAGGTACACGAAGTACATTAATGACGATTTTTAGTAGAAAAATATAGTAATTTGGAATCATTCTACATATTTATCTCAAATATGACATTTTTGAAGTTGTGACACTTTTTTGCGGGGTGAGATATATGAACTGTAAAATATTCATCTTTGTATATATTAATAATTAAAATATGTCTTAGTGTACACTGAAAAAATTTAATATTAATTTTTAACATAAAAAACGAAATTTCGGTAACGTAGTAATATTTCATACCAACAGTATCAAAAATTACTATACCGTATGTGGAAAGATGAGATTTATTATGATAAAACTTAAATAATTATTTTAACAAGTTATTAATAGTCAGATGAAAAAATTTCATTGACATTTTTATTTATTTACGATGCGTAAGAATGGGAAAAAATAAAAAATTGCATAGATTGATGAAAAAAATTTTGATCCTAGAAATTTTTAACACTCGACATGGTAAAATTTAAAAGAACGTCTACTACAATTCAATATACTGTATAACAGTTTCTATGACGGCGATAGGCCAGATATGAAAAGTAATATAGAAACATAGTAAAATTATAGAGAATGTAAGTGAAATTTTCATATGCAAGAAATTAAATTAAAGAAATAGCGTATATTCCTTTTTGTAGAATAAATAAATTTTAATAGGTACTATGTTAAAATTTACCAGTATGTCATTGTAATTTTTCATTTACTTTATTTTAATTTCTGTAAATTTTTTTCAGAAGTTGATTCTGTCCTCAGGTTCACAGCATTTTCTGTTAATTTTTAATAGAATATTCTCTCCGTGTACCATAATACAGAAAACTACAAAATATATAGTATCTTAAAGTGAGTAAGTCATAAAAAATAAATTCAGTAAAATAAATTATTTGTCTTTGTCTAAAATTATTATTATTAGCAAGATTACATTGAATTTCCTATTTTAATAAAGAATAATTATTTTCTTTTGCCGGTTGTCTCGCACAATAATAATGCTACACTCCATTTGAATGATATTTTTAATTAAATGAAATCTTACAAAAAGGCATCTCTGTAGGTTTGCGATATAGCACACGAACAGCAAAATCCCCAACGTGTGAAATGAAATTCTATGTTGCGAGATGTCATTTCTCATAGTAAATTGTTTTTACATACAGCAACATTTATTTCTCGCCAGCTTTTTATTAGAAAATATTTTCGTTTTACTTTTTATATTTAGACACTAAGAATCAATATTTTTCTTAACCCAAACTAAACTATTTTATTTCAAAGTTGTACCAAACTATTTTATTTAAAGTCAAGAAATATGTTAAGTACACTCAGCGTTCTGTAGGACGACCATCCACAAGACGACCGTTCCGTAATACAATGTTCTAACAGTTCTAACGAACATCTTTCCCCAACCGCCACCATAATACCACTGTGACTGCTATATTTCAGCGCGAAATTTAAATTAACAAATTGACGTTAAAGTTTTCTATGTAGATTTTATACACAAAACTTGTGTTTTGGTATGACACAATGTGGAAAAAAAATGAAATTCAATACAAATTTTAGTTGAAATTGAAATATAATAAATAGTATAAAAAAATGTGTAAGGTACATTTTATTTAAAATTTGATAATTTGAAAACAATTAAAAAAGGAAATAACAAAAATAAATTATTGGCATATGATTGTATAGAAATCTATACATTTTTCATCCAGTATTAAAGCAACTAATAACAATTGTCTAGAGTTCAATTCTAAAAAGTCAACAAACCAGGATCTCGTTCACACAGCGCCATTTTTATTATTTTTAGGCGTGGTGGTGGGAGCTCCTCTAGTCGTTGTATTGTGGAATTTTTGAATTACCGATTCCGTCGTCCTATAGAACGCTGAGTGTAGTATTTTATTCGTAAATTTTTAAAATGTGTTTCAACAAAACTGTATACCCAGATGTGAACCATTCCGATTTCACAATCTTTGCGAAATACAAGTTTCTAGAAAGGGTTGTTTTATCGTACCCAGATGTAGACCTCGATCACGCCAAAATTAGAAAAGCATCACTTCACTCCTAGGTACCCATACCCCTGACTAAATGTACCATATAGTTGTATAGAAACTTCAGAGAAACTAAGAAAAAGCATGCTCTCTGGGGGGTGCCACAGTCTCACCCTAGCCTGTACCGCTGTGTAAAGCTACACATTGGTCCAGTTATCTGTTTTTCAAACTCCAATACTGCTGAATACAGCTGCATATTTGAACCCTTAGCTGCCATTGTGGGGTACCAGGCGCCCCACATTTTTTCAACTTAAATGTAAGCTGTTGAAATTTTTCAAGGTTTTCAATTTTTTAAATATATGTATCATATATTCTTTTAAATAACCGATTGGTGTGCATTCCGTATCGTTCGAAGATGATAGAGGAATTTTATTGAATTAAAATATTCAATAGCTTACGAGTAGTTAGCATTTTAGTGTCTGGGGTACGAGGTGACCCCAGTGCGACAGGTATGTTATTCTAGAGAAGTGAAGCAGCTAAGGGTTAAGTTAAGTAATATATACAAAATATCTTGTCTTTCTCACACATCAAAAACTCCCTCGTCTCCCCCTGGTTTCAAATCATTGAAAATTTTGTAAATGATACAATTTTAGATAATATTGTGCCAGAATTAGTGTCATCAATGATTTCTAAATATTTAACAATTGAAAGAGATTAAAGAGATACAATTACGACCCTATAAAAAACGGTTGTGTGTGTTAAGAACGCACATGATAGGGTTCTGTAGCCATTCTCACTAACATTCTCTACTTGCTAATATGTATGAAGAGCTATTTCATATTGAAGTGTGATGATTTATTAAAACTTAATTTATTTCTAAATTTTTCATAAACAATTTTTTCTCCAGTATTCGTTGTAATTTACTTTGAAAGTATTAATTAAAAGCTATATTCTTGACTTTTTTCAGATTTTTGCATCGATAGAGGGGGGGAGGGGCACTGATAACAAAAGCTGAAAGCAAATATCTCATGACTGAACATTTAAATCAAAAAGTTATAAAACATTTATTGTTGTAATTTAGGAGTCATATCTAAAGACTCAATGGGGTAATTGAAAAAAAAACTTTTCAGTATATGAGAGGGTGGGTACAATTTTTATTTTTTAAATTTCATTTCTTTTTTAAGATCATCAATCTGCGCCTGTATACCAAATTTTATAATTATAGATATATAAATGAATAAAAGGGAGGACTGTGACATACATACATACAGACAGACAGACAGACAGACAGACGCATAGACCGAACTCATAAGGGGGTCTAGTTTTCTACGGAACCTTAGGAAAATACAAATGTAATATGATGTAACAGGTACAACAGGTATTAACAAAAATAGCGCTAACAACAAGATTGCAAGAAATGTCAATGGCATGTCAAAATATGTGCTTCGTAAAAGCCATTCTATATATTTTCTAAAAGCTTATTTGACGCGTCTTTCAATGCCGTGATTTATAATTTTAAGTAATAAAACACATACGTCACATCAAGGTGCTGCAACTCGCTTCGAAACTCTCCTTACTTTCCAGGCTTATAATAATTATTTTGTTCTTTTCTGTAAAAAGCTAATAACCCTTATAGTTTCGTTCTATCCGACTATCTATCTGTTTTTATAACATTTACAAAGGAAAAAAACTCGATTTTATTGAAAATTTGAGATGAAAAAATATTTAATAAATTTATCTTGTTAATATAACAATATTTCCTCAATAAAATAATTTAAAAAATCTTAATTGAAGATATTTTATTAATTTGAAAAATATATCTTCATGTTTATCTAAACATCTTTTCATTTGTTAAATTAATAAATAATTTATTACACCAACTAACGAAACTCTCAAATAAATTCAACATAATGGTTGTATTAATAAGTATTTATTAATGTAAATATTTTTTACACCACCCAAGTAGTGAAAGTGCAATTTTCTATATGGTAAATTCAGTGATGTCATTTATAAAGTATGTTTTTATATTTAAAATATATATTTTCAATACGAAACAAAATTTTCACCGTGATAAGAACATTGTTAGTAACAATACACATTTTACAATAAGATAAACGTAGATATTTCCATATTGGTAAAAAATTATCATAAATTAACAAAAGAATCGGATCAAAATCGATCACTGATTTTTTACATTGATCACATTTTTTAATACATAGACAAATTATATTTTCTCTGTATACATAATAAGATGAAATTTTATATACGGTTCCTTTCATAGAATAAAATTTTTCACTTAGGTACCCCATTTAAAAAAGTCTCTTAAAATGCAAACAAAAAATGTTTCAAAACCTTTTGATTTGAATCCTTCAGTCACGATTTATTCGCTTTTCAATGGCTTTATCAGAGCGCCCCCCCCCTCTAATTTATAAACTGTCGATTCAAAAAAAAATGAATATAGCTTTTAATTAGTTCCTAATTTTAATTAAAATTACAAAAAACACTGTAACAAAAATATTTTGAACTAACTCTTTTTTTATAAATCGTAGTGAACAAAGCGCAACTGAACCCTACCATGTGTATACCTACCCAATACGCACTTGGCCGTTTTATTTACTATTTCAATACAACATAGGAAAATTATGATCATGCCAATTTAGTTTATAGAAAGAAAAAAAATTTATTGAAAATATTGCAACCTAAACTATTTTACAAACATTATCCACACAAATTTTTTGGAGTGCAATTATTCCTTGTTATGATTCTGGACAGTAGCGTAACTACCGCCAGTCTGGGCGGTTAGATTGTCCGAGGCCCCAAGTATCAGGAGCCCCTAAAAGTGGTAAATAATTTTTTTATTTGTGAAAAATTATTTAGTGAAAAAGCTGATATTTCAGTTATTCATATTCGTTTATCTAACTTTCATTTTTTACGTTTTTATTTTATTTTAAAATTGGATATCAAAATCTTGAAAACTTTAAAATTTGACATGTTATTGATTGTTTTTCATTTTAGTATTGTACCATCAGAAGAATGTTTTTCCATAAATCACTTTTTTTTCAAACGTCTCCATATCCATACCTTAAATATGATACATCCCTTCAAAATTTTAAGCAATAAATATTATTGTGAGAAGGGGGATGAAATAATGTAAAGTAAGAGCCCCTTTCTGAAAAATTGTTTAGGGCCCCCATTATTAAAATCACGTCACTGATTCTGGATCTATGAAATTGAAATACTATATGAATTTACAGTTATTATCAAAGTTGATATATATAAAACTTGTGTGGGAAGTTTTTGAATGAATATGCTTGATAACATATTCCAATGTAAGACTGAACAGAAATCATTATGTTAGATTGTGGAGGTACTCGTATATTTGAATTTGCGTAGAAGTTTAATAATGTCTTAATATCGTATTTAAATGTAGATGTGATTACACAATCAAATAAAGCACTCAAAATGCTCTGAAAGATGAGAATACGCCTTCCGAAAATATCATTTAACAGTGCAGAGAGGCATTGGAACATTTTGTATGTAGGTACATCTAAAATTATTCATGTCAGACATAATTGACAGTGTAAACAAACAGTTAAAGTTATTAATGCTATGTTTTATTTTTGGTTTATTATTTTTAATTCTTCCATTTAACTTACTGTGAAATTGGATCAAGACAGCAATTTAGCACATCTCTATCTATAGAATGTATAAGAAGTTAATTACAGTGTATGGGGAAAATCAACGTTATTTCAGATACATGCAAATATTTTATCTCTTAGTACTTTTTTGTAGCTTTGAACTTGATTCAAATTTGTAATTCGTTTTAAATGTCTTTGATTTTTATTTTACATAATTTGATTAAAAAATTTTATATAAATTTTGAACAAAATACAGAAAATAGAATTTAAAATATTTATTTTTGAATTTTAAATATTATAAATACTCAATAAAATAATTTTGAATATAGTAGCTTATTTTAAAAGTTAAACCTTTAAATATGGAGAACAATCAAATATCATGTTTATGACCAAAATCGAAAACAAATTTGAAAATAAATGGTATATTTGGATCTATTGAAAATATCAAATACCTACCGTTCTGTTGAAATTGATTTATTGTATCCATATTTATTAAATTGTACAAGCTGGTGCAAAATTCGTCTGGAGATTTAAAAAAATGTTTTTTTTTTTCAAAATAATTATTTTATTTTCAGACTCAGAATGTCTTGTCTATTTTCCATAAAATATTTGTTGTAATTGCTTGTAACTTGGTTCAAATATTCCTCTTCAACTGCCAATTGTTATTTTTTCAGAATTATTTGTTTTATTTTCAATGTTGGGCTCTATCAAGTGTATTTTGCATGACACCTTTCATAATATTTGTTGTAAGTTCATGTTACTTGGTTCAAATATTTCAATATGTCAATAGTTCTTCGTTTGTTAATATACACCCTCTTTATAAGATATTCCAAAAAGAAATAACCAGGGGCTGTCAATCCGACTGACAGGGGGAGACCAGTTACATTCTAAATTTCTAAAAATTAACTGAAAACGATATAGCAACTTATGTAACAAATTATATAAGTATTGTTGAAAATAAACTCCATTTTAATTAAAGTTAACTATTTTGAAAAATTAAATATTTTAAAATTAGAAAAAAAACTTATTCTAACCCCCTTCCTTACTTTTTTGCCCCCCTGCATATGGAATTTTCTTGATAATTGATGTAATGATTTCGTTTACTTTAAAATGAAATGATGTAAAAGAAGACCGCCAATAAAAACAGAAGAAGAAAAAGAATAAATGATTTAAACTGCAATGCATTTTATTGCTTATTCTGATGTAATCCACCACTAATTTTGAAAATAAAATTACATTAGCTTTAAAATCTCAAATTTTTCATGTTTTATCACTATGCAGTATCAAATCAAAATACAGTAAACGTTCCATACAGTTTACCTATTTGGGCACTGTAGTTTTTTTCCAAAATCCCCATTTCTCAAACAGCCCTGCCTGCGTGTCTAAGTACAACTCATTTATGCCAAGAAAAACTTATAATGAAATTTACAGTATGTAATATGTAACGTCTACATTATTTATAAATTGTTAGTACAAAGATATTTTATTAATTAGTAATAAAATAAGTATATTTATTATTGAGTAAATGATAATAATTAATTAAATATCCCCAAACGATATCTATCTTATTTTGATCAAGCCATCAAAGTTTTCGTAAAGGTAAATACGGTACTGAGGAAACCTCTCAGAATTTTGTAACGTTTGTGAAATATAAACAACTTTACAAACTTCAGCAAGTATGTTTAATGAATTTGACGCCATTTGGCTCAACATCTCTGTCGATTTATGTAGAATAAGGAATGCTAAGAAATCTTCCAATTGTTTTAAATATGTAAATTTACTTGGAAATGAGTTTATGTGGAAGAGTTTAAGTAAGTTTTGAAATAATTATCACTCAAGAGCATGAATATATAGAAAGTAATGTTACTAATTTTCACGTTACATTTTGTGGCAGTTCCTTGTTGTATTGTATATATGGAATTCATTTTAAGTATTATATTACGAATAATTAAATCTTCTATTCATAAATTACTTCAAATATTTCTACCGGTAAAGTATTTAATTCAGACATTGTTTATAATTCCTAAAAATTCTATACAATACCTAATGATTTCAGGCAAAATATGAAATTATTTTTATAAATTGTTATAATAAATAAAATAAAATATTAGTTCAGATGAATATTAAGTATATGATTTAAAATTGTTAAAATAAAAAAACATACAAAAATATTAGATATTATTTAGTCATTTAATAACATATTAGGCCAGTATCATAAAGTAAGATAAATAATCAGTATTTTAGTATTTTATTACATAAAGTAAGCCAATATCTGTGCTTGAATCAAAATTGGTTGGTTCACCTTATTTAAGTTTATATTTCTAGTCTATACAATGCCTAGAAAATGTATATATTTAAATACATTTCATACATTGCCTGGTGATTTTTAGGCATTATATAGAATACTTAGGAATTCTATATAATGCCGGATTTCATACATTGCCAGTAACATATATGTACATCAAATTAAAGTGGAAATTAGACTGGTGAAATGGTTTTTAGTTTAAAAACATAGTCATAGCAACTGTGTGGACGGTAAATTTTTTCGTTTGTTATTATATAGGTTTTACTTTCCATTTTTATGTATCGTAATTGTTAAATTAAATAATTATATTGGCAAATTCCGGAGGGGGGGGTAGCCACTAATTTGCATTACATTTCTAAAGTATTCCGTTTTTTTTTAATCTTTAAATATTCAATCATTCTAACATTATTTGTAGAGAAAGAATTAGAATCAAATTATTCGTATTTCGAATATACATAGTAAAGAAAATTCATTTTAGTACTATTAACTTTTTTTTCTCATTTATCTTAAAATAAATATGCCCTAATTGATTGTGGAACGTTGGTTCTTTCTTTTACTATCATGCTAAAAAAATTCAATTAAATTTTTCCGGTAAAAAAATAAAATCATTCTATATATTTTGAATTGCAATATACAATAGTAGTGACGTTAAAATATAATAAATAAAAACAAACGTAGCGAGCTTTCGATTCACAGAATCATCGTCAGGCTAAAATAATAAATAGTAATTAAATACAATTAATATAATATAAAATATTGGTATTTTAAAAATAAAAATTCAGAAATATACCTATTTAAAGGGGATAATGCGATAACGATGTCGTTATCTCAACAATATAATAATTATATTAATAAATATAACGACATCGTTTTATCGCATTATCCCCTTTAAATAGGTATATTTCTGAATTTTTATTTTTAAAATACCAAAATGTACTTTTCTTCGTTGAAAAAAATAAATACATTTAATTTGATTAAATCTACATAAGTAGGTGAGAATGAGGGCGGTTGAATATGTTTGTTCAGAAATTATCTTCTTCAGAGTATTTAGCAACAAATTGTTGTGTAAGAAATTTACATACTTTCACACTTCGTCACCCTTCTCATTTCGAAGTTTAGTAATACATGTGTACTTTGTTTTCTTATAAATGATATAGAAAAACATTATTCTCAACTCTATTTTATTATTAACCAACAAATTTATGATTTATAATTATAATAAGTTTTAAATTAATAATAAAAATAAGTATTTCGAGTAGTATTTCTGGAAGAAGCTTAAAATTTCATTTGTCGTTGCTTCAATATAATCAAAACTTAGTTCTACATTCCTTCTAAAATCTTTCTTACAATCTTATCAAATTTTATCAAATTCTGTGTTTGAAAGGTCAAAGATACGAAGGTTTTGTGAGCTGGCATCAACTTTTAAATGTAGCAAAAGTAAATTGGAGAAAGAAAACTTTGTTACACCTGTGTTTTTGGTGCGTGTCGGGCATAAAAAATCATATTTTTTTCCACATACAACAGTGCTAGTTTTTTTGATTTTTTTTTTCATTCAATGTTTCACCCTTAGATTAGGAAAGACAGTGGATACATAACAACTAATGCTAGTCCGTACATGAAAGTGTTACCAAAATTTTATGGCAGCCATCTTTAATTTAATGTCAGTTGAAAATTCATAATATACAAAATAAATATGCTTAAAATTACAATTGAATTTGCTATGTATGCAAGATGATAGTTTCAAATAGACATTTCTCTGTTAATCAATTATAACTTAAATACTTTTAAAGACAATTGATTTTTACTTTAAAATCTTAATAATACGCCAATGACTCGTAGAGTAATTTTTTGTGGAGCGATATGATAACAATGTTAGTCAATGTGTTATTAGTCCTATGTTTTTCCTTGTTAAGGTTTCATCAATGATTCGAAAAAAGATATGTACGGTTTTTTATTGACTTCACAAAAAAACTAGGTATAATTAAATCACGTCTCATCAAAATTTAAGCAATTAACTGCTATTCCCTAAATTGTTCAATTAGCTCAGATTCTCGAGTTATCTTAACCCAACAGTGCCGAACCAAAACTTTAGAAAAAGAATAGGTACTCTTTGATAATTTATTCAGAAATATGTCCAAAATACTCTTTTTAGCATTTCTAGGTTAGGATATTTTGAAAACCTGAGCTAACTGAGCGATTTCGGGACCAGGTTAGATTTCGGCACGCCTAAAACTATCTATACACCAATACCTCACTTTGCGTCGTGGTTACATTCCAAAAAAACACGACGCAAAGTGAATTATGATTTTCTATAGCAAACCATGTAAAGATCGAAGATAGGTTCCAAGGTTACAAAAATACTACTTTTTAAAAAGAAAATTGAACAAAGTAAACATTTAAAAAACAAAAATAATATAAAATTTTATTACATACATACAAAAAACAAAATAAAATATTCAATTAATTTATAAAAACAAAATAAAAATTAATCACTGTTTGATGAGTCCATAGTGGCTGTTGTCGTAAGTCGGCTTTCTTTCACAAAAAATTGGTCCAATGTTTGCTGAACAGCTTTTTTTTTCAACGTAAAATAAATTTCCTTGTAGCAATTGGTATTCGTAGCTACCTCTACTATTAAAGACTCGAACCCAAAACAACGCAACTTCGAAAATCTAACGACGCACAGTGAAAATTTGTACTAATTCAGCAGCGACGCAACTTCGAAAAAACGCAAAACGAAACGACGTAAAGCGAGGTATTGGTGTATATGATATTCACCAATATGTAATAAATGTATGCATTCTTGGCTTGAACAAAAAAAGCAAATACATAAAATCAATATATAAAAATATCTTTATACAACATGCACATGTATTTAATATAGCAGTTTTGTAGCCACTGTAGAAAAATAAAGGAAACACGTAAATATTCGTTCGGTGTTCTTTGAAAACTTTTATTGTGGTTTTCATACGCGTCCAGAATACACGATGAAGAGAAAAAAACACTTGCTGTGTGAGCGAACCGTTCAAGAGAATAATAGGGTACCGAAATTAATTAGTTTTATTTTATGTTATGTTTTCCACGTAATTCAATTGTCTAGTACGTAAACATGTGTCAGTATTCATGTGGAGATGCATCGTCCTTAATCATGCTATATTATATTTCTTTATTTTTATTGTGTATTTTGTGAGATTACAGTGATGCCTCGCTTAACGAACATAATTCGTTCCAGGAGCAAGTTCGTTATGTGAAACGCGTTTTCCTATAACAATACATGTTAAAAATTTTAATTCATTCTGTAGCATAAAATATGATACTGTAACATAAAAAAGATTGTACACACGTTTTTTTGTTTTTTAGTCAGACTCAGATTTAGGAGAGTCTACCGAGGCTTGTAGGGTCAAATCCTCACACACAAAATTACATTTATTAAAACAAACACGTGTGTTTGAGCATAGACTGCGTGCGACCTTAGAAGTTCGGGCGACTTCGTGATACGTAGGAGAATTCGGGCGGGAAAATGAAATACGACGCAGTTCGTTGTGTGAAGTGAGGTTCGTTGAGTGAGTCGCGAAATGAACGAACAGAAAGTTCGTTGTGCGCAGCGTTCGTTATGCGACGCGTTCGTTGAGCGAGGCACCACTGTATATAGCTAATTAATAATGAATTACATAACAAATAAAAAAAACATTTGCCAAGTAAATGCACAGTGCTTCCTCATGTTAAATTCATCAAATGTACTTAATTATTATAAAACAATTTAAATAAAAACTGATAAAGTATTCAGATAAACTGCCTATCATTGGTTAACCATTTAAATTTCATAAAATTTTACTAAAAACTAGGTCTAGTTATTTTTTTTAATCGGAGAACAATTTATTTTTCTCGTTTTAAAACAATCACAAAGCTTCTGGTATCTTCGGTATTGCAAGGAAGAATATTATTGTATATTTTTTTTGTTTGATACCTACAATAGACGTTTTCTTCTGTAGGCTTTCGTGTCATTGTTCATAAGAGCTAACTTTTCGGGCTATTGTCCACGTTGTCGTATTATTTTTCTTGACGTTTCGACTCTCGTATCTGAGTCTTTTTCAAAAGTGTGTCTAAAAGAGAGTTTCAGATATACAACCGGAAACGGATGGATTCAATTGTCAATTTTTCAAATTATTTTTGAAACATTGGAAAAAATTGGGTAAAAATTGTAAAGAATAAAATTTCAATATAATTTATTTAGTCAAAAGTATATTTTTATATAATTAAAAACAACTGTACACTTAGTACAGCGTATAAGAATGTTTCGTGGCTCTCTAGAAGCATTTTTTAATACTGATGCAATTGATTCAAACAGAAACGACAGAAGAAAAAGGTTTTTGTAGCAAAAATAACAAAAAAAACTAGTGAAACACTGAAAATAAAAAGCTTACTGGGGGAAAAAATCGCTAGGTAGACCAAATCTGTATTAGTGTAGTACTATAGTCTGTAGTCTGCAGTACCATTAGATCAGGGGTTCCTAACCTTTTTCCTACATTAACCCCTTTTAAAAGTATTATTTTCTTTATAGACCCCCTTACATTTGTAGATTCTAGAAATGTGTAAAACAAACAAAAAAAAGGAAATTTTTAAACAGAAAAAATTATCAATGACCACTAATATACCCCTGTAATACTATATACTAGTATAGATCCGTTTGGAATCTTTGCATTAGATAGATAAATAGAATAAAATAAATACTTTTAAATACATTAATTCCTTCACACTTCAGACAGTAACACAAACAAAGTTTACCAATTTTAGTTTACGAGTTTAGTGCGCTGAACAACAACTGTAACAGTAAGATTTAAGAGACCTACATGAAACAGATACCACATAAAACTGGGAGATTTGTGTGCGGGCTGTGCTCTAGTCTGCAACGTTAAAACTTAATACTCGTACAACAGTTAAGATCACCGTCGACACGTTTCTAATCGTAAAGCATGGATCATGTAAGGGTGCATCTACATGATCCATATATGAGAATAAGTGGAAATAAATATATGTATAAAATGTATATGCAATTGAAGTATTTAGAATTGTCGAAAAGTTCTCAAGAAGAAATTTGGTTATAAAATTATCCATACTTATAGCTATTAGGCGGCTATTACACTATCAAAGAAATGTGATAAAATTTCTTTGATCAAAGAAATATGACGGTGTACCTAATATGTCAACTTTTATAATATTTCCGTTATATTTACCTTCAAAATATTTCTTTTGTCATAGATAATGACAGTTTCTTATATTTGATCAAAGTTTTTTGACGGATAAATCAAAAAGGCGACTGAATAATGTTCGTGGACGGTTTCGGCTACGAAATTACTTATAATTTAATATATGATCAAATCTATGTCAAAGATCTTTGACATATTTATTTGATAGTGTAATAACCGCCTTATAAATGTCTCTGTCTGTCTGTCTGTTTGTTACATTTTCACGGCTTAACCACTGAACTAATCTTGATTAAATTTGGCAGGGAGATAGCTTGCATTTTGAGGGGGGATATTTGTATACGCAATAGGTTATATTTTTTTGACATTGACATGTGCAAATGCGAAACTAAAAATCTGTTTTGGATAACAGGTAGTGCTTTCAAATATTTCAGCAGTTAACCTTTAGAGAGCCGGGTTTTCAGGGGGCATTTCACCCTCAGAAAACTGGTATAAAAAGTATTTTACATCATTGACTGATCATAGACAAAGTATCGATCACGGGGTGAGCCAATATATTGGCTTTCAAATTCAATGGCTGTTAAAAATTTCAAATTCGAAAAAAATATTAATTTAAATAATACATAACCTTTTTTCATTAAACAAATATACGTTTTCGATGTATTTTTCGACGCTGAATCCAAATCTGATGATAAAAATACAGTAAACCCAAAAACAACCCCTATAATAGGGTAAAAACTACCCCTTTGCCTCGCGTGAACGATATGCAAATATACGTTTTCGATGTATTTTAATCTAAAAACAAAAGTTGAAGATTTTCTGGTGCGCCAAAATATTGGTTTTCCGACCCTCTAGCTTAGGTTAAACTAGGTTTCTAATAAAGAATTTATTCTTCGATATTACTATTGGAATAATACTAATAATTATTATAATGATTCATTATGAAACACTTTTTCTGGAGCTATTTTGGCTTCTGATCAACTCGTATATAAGGTATAATCAACTAAATTACATTTAAAAAACTTAATCTAGATTTGTAGATAATACCGGGTGTCCCAGATAACTTTTCCAGCATGGGGATCTCAGTATCTATAAGAGATACAGGTTTGGTTAAATCAGATGAATTGTTTGTATGAAAGGGGTGAGTATTATTACACAAAAAAATATACATAATTCTATGTGGTTTAGACGGTATTCCCAAAAAACTGAACATTTGGAATTTCTTTAAATGGTTATAACTTTTTTGTTAAAGAAGATAGGTACTTTTTGTTTGTGGTTTCTTAAAGCACTTTTTTGTGTAGAATTGATTGGTGTATTTAGATTTTTTTATATCACTTTTAGTTTCCGAGTTACAAGCTCTAACTTTAGTTTTTATTATGGGCCACTTAGTTGAATATATCATATTTGAACGTGTTTTTTTACTCTACTTTACAACGATATGTCACTTGCCATATTTATTATCGAAAAAAAGTCGAAATACTAAATACCAGTTATATTTATGAAGTATTTTATTACAAACTTTTAAGTGAGCCATGGAAAACAAAAATTGTAAACAAAAATCACAATAACAACAATCAAAATAACAAATGAATATTTGAAACAATGAACTATTTGAAAAAATATATTATAATTTTTTTTTTTCGATAATAAATATGGCAAGTGACACATCGTTGTAAAGTAGAGTAAAAAACACGTTCAAATATGCCATAGCCAACTTAGCGGCTCATAAGAAAAACTGAAGTTAGGGCTCGTATCTCGGAAACTAAAAGTGATAGTTAAAATCTAAATACACCAATCAATTTTACACAAAAAAGTGCTTTAAGAAACCGCAAACAAAAAGTACCTATCTACTCAAACAAAAAAGTTATAGCCATTTAAAGAAATTCCGAATTTTCAGTTTTTTGAGTATACCGCCTAAACCACATAGAATTATGAATATTTTTTTGTGTAGTAATACTGACCCCTTTCTTACAAATAATTCATCTGATTTAACCAAACCTGTATCTCTTATAGATACTGAGATCCCCATGCTGGGAAAATTATCTGGGACACCCGGTATAATTATTTAAAAAGAACTATATTTTAAGAAACAAATATTTTTAATACGGACATCTTACGAAGGAATGGCTTTAAGTGCGGACGCAGAATAATTGGTACCTATTGGCTAATGAAGACCCGTACCTGAGAAAATACATTTTCTTGTTTAGCCCATTACCAAATATGAGACAGGCGTTTTAAAGTTGAGTCGATGGAAGTGCGTTGTAAATAAGGGAAAGTTTGAAAGGGGTGAATATATTTATGGATGAATTAAAGTGTCTACTTGAAACATTTGAGCTCCAACCATTTAAGTCATTATCATTTAATGCCTTGTTTATTCTGTCAACATTTATTAAGCTAAATATCTGGCTTTAATGTAAACATTGCATAATGACAATTTTATTTAAAATTTTAATGTAATTTGCATTTTATTTTGACGCAATTAATCAAGTAAAAGCTTGTAGTTACAATCTAACATAAACTTTTAGCATAGATTTAAGTATCAAGCTTTAGTTGTCATAAATTTTTCTTGAATTTCAGATTTTTATAATGCTCATATTTGTGATATATGGCAGGCTAACAAGCACTTTCAAATGAGGTATTAATTTTGTTTAAATATCTATGGATTTGCTATGGAATTTAGAACATTGTTCTTCAAATTATTGTAAAATAGTTGGCAACTCTGACCGTACAAAATAATTTTCATAATATCACCAATGTTTAATACCGTTTGTGTTTACATACAACGCATGCACGAAACTTGTCAAAGTCTTCATGAAACTCCAAGAGAACTGTCATATAAATTTGATATCTCATTTGATAGTGCTTGCTAGCTCCTTTATAATACCGAACGTAAAGGACCCCGCAGAATCAATATGGGAAAGGGGTTTCGGTTAAACTCTTTGAAACTTTGGAATATGATAGTCCTTGATGTATAGATCAAAAGTGTCAATGGGCACTAAGTCCTAAAAACTCAAACTTTTAAGATACAGCCCTCTAAAGTTGGGGATCATGCTCACCTTTAATTTGCAATAAAAAAATTTATAGAATCTTAAATTTCGCACAACTATTTGTATGTGTTCCCAAAGACTTATATGTATAATCGATTGTCACCATACAAAAGTAAACTTTTAAATTTTTTAGCCAATGGCTGTATTTAAATCTTATTATTACTTTTTTTTATTATAAACCAATTTTTTATTATAAAACAATTGGATTTGTTTATAATTAAAAAAAACGTAACAATAAGATTTAAGTCTTGTCATTTCTCAATGAATTGAAAAGTTAACTTTTTATGGTGGCAATCGATTAATTAAAGATGTCTTTGGGAACACATACAAAAAGTTGTGCGAAAAATAAGGTGCTACAAATTTTTTTATTGTAAATTAAAGACAATCATGATCCCCAACTTCAGAGGGCTATATCTTAAAAGTTTGAGTTTTTAGGACTTAGTGCCCATTGACACTTTTGATCTACTCATCAAGGACTATCATAATCCAAAGTTTCAAAGAGTTTGACCGAAACCCCTTTCCCATAAGGATTCTACGGAGTCCTTTACTTTTAAGATTTTGTTTTCTAAAATTAGAAAACCATTTTTTTTTGTAAAAATAATTGCAATATATTTTCATTCCGTTGTCTCGAAATATAAAATGTTTCTAGAGATTTATTACCAGAATAATAAATTATAATATAAAACAATAAATATCTGATTCGAACCGAGTTTTCAGCAGACAACAAATAAGCAAAATAAATAAAAATTTAACTTTGTGCTACAATACTCATGAGTCATATTAAAAAAAACAAATGACATGTGTATCAAAACAAATTTAAATGATCTATTTAAAACCAAGCGCAGTTTTCTTTAACAAAGGTAATACTGTTTACTTTATAAAACAAACGAAACGGTAAAGAATAGAAATGAGCGTATATATACAGGCTGAATAGTATGCGTAACTTTATGTCATAAATCTGTGAAAAACGCGACACAATAACGATACTAGTGTGGAAATAACATGGTAGAAAGATTGGAGAAGGGATAAGAATGTTTCAAATCAAAATACTTATATTATTAAGGGGGATAGCCACTGTGACGGAAAAAAAATATAATTTTTTTTTTAGATTTTTTTAAATTTTACATATTCATAAATATCTATACAAAAAATTGAGTTTAAATTTTGAAAATTGATGGAGTTACAGTCAATTTAGTGAGACGATGTAGCACGGCCGGTTATGACATAACAAAAATATTAAACACGTTTATCTCGGAATGACATTTTTGGACCTAGTCGACACGATTCCTCAAAGACTAATGAACCGATTTCAATTTTTTTAATAATTTTCGTAATTGTAGTACATAGCTATCGTTGCACGTAGCCGATTTTTGAAATTTTGATAATTACTCTTTTTAAAACCGCTCCAATGAAAAAAAATAGGTCTTAAAAAAAATTTCAAACGATCGCCATTTTGTGAAAAAATAAAATAAAAAAAAAAACGGCTACGTGCAACGATAGCTATATTTATATAGATATTGATAAAATTTTTATTTATTTTTTTCATATAACCCTTCTCGAAATTTCGAGTCGACCAGAGAGAAAAAAAATTTTTTTTGGTCGTCACATCGCGGCTCATAACTTTGTAAATATTTAATATTTTTCAATAAAAATTTATATTAAATAAGTTGAATATATACTTAATAAAACGTACTTTACCTTTTCCCAAACATTGACAATTTTTTGACCCGATACAGTGGCTATCCCCCTTAATGCATGTATAACACTCCAAATCTAAAATTGTATATTTAATGTACAATTTATTAGTGTAGTACCGAAAGTAGAAAATGGAACACACTTTGTCCGTCTGTCGGTCTGTATGTAACATACTTCTTATAGCTACTAAACTGTTTTACCTAGAAAGCTATGATTTGGTATAGTAAATAGTGGACCAAAAATAGACCTTAGTTATAAAATTAAAATTTTAAGTTGTCGGCTATTTTAAGGGGAAGGGCAATTTTTTTTACTCAATTCCGGAGAGTGGGGTATCAAATGAAAACTGATAATTCAATTAACTTATTATTAAAAAGGATTAAATTTATTTATCATTTAACTCCAAAATTAATAACAAGAAAAAAAAGTATTTTTTTTTTATTTATTACAAACGTCAAAAACTCTATCTTATAGCCGAAGGTAAACTCTAACTATAATAACGGCATGGTCTTAATTTTGATTCGATATATTACTTACTAAAAAGCCAATTTTTTTAATTATAATTGTCTTTTGTTTTCTATATAATAATAAGATATTTGGCCAATCAAACTTGGTGCAGAAATTTACTTCGAAAATTAGCCAACTCAAATAACATTTAAAGAGAAAAATGTTACATATATTTGATCTAATATGATATAATATTCACACCTAAAAAAAGCAAATTTATTTAACAGATACCCAAATAAAACATAAAATTTAATATTTGTATACATATTATTTTTTGTAACTTATGCCATTTACGTTTACAAATGTATATACTTATTTTAAAAATACACTTTTATCAAATATTTTCATAACCATGATTTAAAAAAAGATAATTTAAATTAATGTTATGTTTCTATAAATGCATTTTTACAATTTTATATCAGTTGAGAAGTAACAAACAAAACTTAAAGATAACAATGTATTTCTTCATTCATGTTGGTTATAAAAGTGAATAATGGTGGGATAAATGACGATACTTTAGATAAATAAATATATAATAAAATTTAAAACCTTCGTCGTTAACTTTTTAACACCTGAACATTTTTTAAATTTCTAAATTAACACGGATATATCTGGTTTTAATTATTTATTCATTCAAATATCCTAGAAAAATTCAATATTACTTGATTTAACAGTTTAAGGGGGTGAAATACCCCTATGAAAATGTGCAGAATAATCATATTTTTCAAATAACTCTGAAACAAATGAAGATTTGAAAAAAAATATAATACAAAATTTTCATGATTTTTTATGCTCTTTTGAATGGCGATAATCAAAATTCAAAAAATTGAACTGTTAACCCACCACCTCTCACCCACCCCATTATTTATTACAGATTTTTTTTCTATTAACTAAAATTTATTGTAGTATACAATAGTAATCCAAATATAAAAGACATATTTCACAAAACAAATTTTTATCCCTTTCATCGTCACATTATCATATTTCGAAAAATATTAATTTAATTTTTTTATTACGTTAGTTAATTAAGTAACTAATTTAGGATATTTACATTTCAGGACCCCTAGAACTCAGTAAAGAGATTTTTAGCGCAAGTTAGTCTAGAAATCGGCCGATTAAATCTAGAAAGAGACAGGTATTGGCTACTTTATCGCTTTGTCTCTTCGTCAGTATTTACTACACAGTTGGAATAGTGAATACTCAATCCATTCTATAGGTCTGCGATACACTAAATCAAGTTTTAACATTTACACGACTTCGCCTCCGATAAT
Source organism: Sialis lutaria (assembly GCA_949319165.1). Classification (NCBI taxonomy): domain Eukaryota; kingdom Metazoa; phylum Arthropoda; class Insecta; order Megaloptera; family Sialidae; genus Sialis; species Sialis lutaria. The sequence goes on from OX439243.1 coordinate 22,546,839, forward strand.
TTTGATCCTTCGGGGTTTCGAATTGTCGAGATTTTGATCAGTACCCATAATCAATAATACTATAGGGTGTCCCAATAAGAGTGCACGATTTAATTTAAGTAAAAAACGCATATTTTATTGAGCCAGTGGTGATTTTTTTATTGCATTGTAAAATAGACATGTTCCGATTAATTACGGAATAAAATATCCGGAAAATGGCCCCCGCGAATCTGAACAAGATCCTTGCTCTTTTCATGAAATTTGTAATGACGTTCTCACAGAGATCCGGCTCTATCTCACCGATGACGCGTTGGATCTCGGCCTTGAGCTCGCGAATAGTCCGTGGCGCATTGGCATAGACCTAAGATTTCACAAAACCCTAAACGCGACAATTTTGTTTGTTAACGAACCCGTTCAAATGAAAATAAGCTTCATCGCTGAAAATGATTTTTTTAGAAAAATCGGCTCCCACATCATTTTGCTCCACCAACCATTCAATGAATTGTCGGCGCTGTTCATGGTGTGCTGATTTTATCTCCTGATATGAGCTGAACCTTATATGGGTGCAGATGGAGATCTTTCTTAAGAATTCGCTGCGTGGTGCTTCTCGAAATTTGAAGTTGTTATGAAGTTGGTGTTCCCGGGTTTTCGGCAACATTCTCGTTTACAGCAGTAATGTTTTCGAGAGACCGGCCGGTACGCCGACACACAGAGGACTTACTGTCCATAATCAACCCATTTTTCTCAAATTTACTGATTACTCTTGAAATATTTGGTACATTTTTACAACCGAAATTTCCGCGATGTTTTCGAGCGGTTTCCATGTAAATTTCCCCATTTTTGTAATGGGTTTTCACTATGATAACGCGTTGTTTCTTTGTGTAACGCTCCATAATTATTAATCGGAACATTCGAACATGACAATTTTCAAATTTCAGAGCTGCTTCTTGCACAGAAAAGAAATGGCGCAACATTTAAATTAGGCATTCTTATTGGGACACCCGTTATATAGGTATCTGATAAGTAAGTGGCATGACCTGTAATAAGGAGCTTGCTGTGAATGACAGATTGTTCTAGCTTAACTGAAGAAATGGGGATTAACGGAGTATTAAGGAAACTATTCAGAATGCTGTGTATAGGTATACGTAGTTCAATTATACAGATTTAATTTGTACGTATTTGAAACCACAAGTGAGATTGTAGAGATTTGTGAAATAAGATTCGGTAAAGCTGTTACAAAGTCAAAACGAGCTGTATCTGATTTATTAGGTAGAAAATAAAATAAACTGTTCAATTCTCAAACATTACATGCTTTATAGTAAAAAAATATACCCTTCGGAATCATGGATGTAAAAATTTGTTGCCCCTGAAAACAACAAAAATAGCTTTTTTTCTATGTTTATCGATCACGTCAGGTTTTTATGATATTTTTATTTTAATTTGAATTTGCTTTAATATCATGAACAATTATGAAGATAAATATATCAAAATTTTACGTAACTGATATTTGTCTTGTAGAGTACCTACTTGTGCCATGTTTCATTCGGAGAATACAAAAAAAAATTTACAAATTTTTCCACCCCCCTAACTCCTTGCTGAAATAATTGTTTCATTATTTATATTGTAGAGTATGTTCGATAAGTTACAATTAGGTAAATGCGAACAAAAAAAATATTTTTTTATATAAACTTTGACACTCTGTTTTAACCCCGTAGGGGTTGAATTTCGAAAAATCCTTTCTTAGTGAGTGATTACATCATAAAAGGAAGGTACCTACGAAATTTCACGTTTCTAGATCCAGGGGTTTGGGCTGTACGTTGATATGTGAGTGAGTAAGTGAGTGAGTGAGTAAGTGAGTGAATGAGTGAGTGGTTAAGGACAAACTCTTTTATAGATATAGATTTAAATTTACAATTTTTGTTCTCCAAAATATTAATTTTAATTTAAAGATATGGCATTTTTTTTAAATAAGATGCAAGGTAGACACCATAGATTTTACTGCATATAAGTGAAACAATATCTTCTACTTTATATATCTCATTGTCAGTAAAAAAAAAACTACAGTAAAAAGTTTAAATTTATTTTAAAGACGACAGATATTACTATTTGTTGTCATGGACAAAAACTGGATAATAAATTCGTATAAAAATTACCACATTTCACTAAAAAAAGTTAAGATATCATGAAAACTTGACATGATAATTTTTTTTAAATATCAGTTCTGAATTCAGCGCCACAAAAACTTTGAAAACTAATGTAACAGGTACGGTACATCCTAAGTATAAATACACATATCCCCCGATTTACACGGTAGATACGTTCTGCACAAAACCGTGTAAAAGGAAAAAAATTCAAAAATGCCATCAAAAGTATTAAAATCGTGTGTAAGGGGAAGGGGTGACATCCCAAAATATTTATTTTTTGATTTGAAGATATCTCAAGAAAGACACATGTTACGTGAAAAATTTACAGAACATTTTTTGTAGAGCATTCAATTCTCTATAATATAGGCTACCTATTTTTGTTGTAAAATATTCCCTTACAAAGATCTATCTCAATTTGCTTTAAGAAAATCGGCATTTGTTTTTTTCAAATTGCTATTTACTTTGACATATTAAATGTCATTTTGACGTTTTAAATGTCATTTTGACATTTGTATAGCAAAAAAATAATGATTTTGATTGAAATTGTCAAAAAATTCAAAATATACGACATAATAAACAGGCGCGTATTAAGAAAAATGTCTAATTAATCTTTTTTATTAAAATTGTATGAAAATTAAATAGTTAACCAATGACAGGCAGTTGATCTGAATACTTTATTGGTTTTTATTTAAATTGTTCAATAATTAACTACCTTTGATGAATTTAGCACGAGGGAGCACTGTGCATTTACTTGGCAGCTGTATTTTAAATTGTCAATTTTTAAATCGTGTAAAACAGGTGCCGTGTAAATCGGGGGATAGGTGTACTTACTAAATTAGTAAGCACCACCGATAAATAGCTAACTATAATTTATTTTGTTTGTGAGCACATTACAAACAAGAAAACACACTATAACTCATATTCTATAGTAATAAACATAATTTAATGAGCACTGAAATACAACATGAATTGGCGTTAATTTTGAATACCTGCAAGTTGACAAGTCGGTTGTAACAGTTTTGTTTTATTTGTTACCAACAGAAACCTGAATATAAATAATTACACTGATATAATACATAGAGCGAGAGAGAGAGAGAGAGAGAGAGAAGTTTAATGTAAATTGAGGACAAGTTTTGTAAATTATTGGCAAACTTTACGTGAGTTTATTAATACAGATACGAGTTATTAGAAATAAATTAAATGTTCTTGTTTGATTTTGGCTGCTTTTCTAAAAAATTTTAATTAATAAAAAGTAGTTTATAATAGGGTGCTTCAATTTGCAGTTCGTATATTTGTGATTTTTTTAATTAATAATTTTATTTCTTATCTATTGAGTAGAGATGCATACGAGACGAGAATAGGTAGGTCTCGTCCGTCTTGGTTTTTAGAACTTTAGTTTCACTAAAAATAATATTGTTCATTATATTTATGAAACGTTTTCATAATGAAGATATACATTAAATTAAAGTAAAAATTCATTACTTTTTTTTAGTTTTAATGCACTGTTCGTTGGTACAACGAATAAATTAAAAAAGTAAAAAAAATGTAATGAATTTCTACTTTAATATAAAGTATTTCTTTCTTCATTATTACTATAAAAATTTATGTTGTTGAACGCGTTTCATAAAAACATCTAAAATATTTTTCAATAAAATAAGCCATCTTGATGTTATTTATGAAAAAAAACATTATCAAATTTCGTTGATGAAGGAATTTTTGTTTTGTTTGGAATTTTTTACTATTTTTACTGTACTACACTGGTAGAAAGGATTTCTCAAACCAAGTAAACCTTGTTTTGTATACAACGAAAATAATATTTTCTTAAGATAAGCAAAAATCTCTTAAACCAACTATAGTATTTTTGAACGAAGGAATAACGTAGTTGGATTAAGAGTATGTTTCTTATATTAAGAAAATATTGTTTTCGTTATATACAAAACAAGGTTTTCTTGGTCCAATACAGTTTTTTTTCTGTGTATAAATATAATTATATAATGAACGATTTTTTTTGTGTATTTTAAATATGACATTCTCGTCTCGTGAAAATTGAAGTCATCTGGTATCAGTTTTATTTCGAAAAAAATCACCCATTTCGTTTTTTTTATTGTAAACGAGACAGATTTTTTTTATCTCGTTTGTAATTTTTATAAATAAAATATTTTTTCAATTTATTTTAAGTAATAAATCATTTTTAAATATAATTAATCTTATACATTTAACATTAATTATTCAAATAATGATTTTTTAATAATTTTTAACAATCTTTTTAAACCGAGACTTTCATCTCGTCAAAGTATGTACGGTCTTGTCTCGTCTTATCCGAATCAAAGCCAATAATTAATATTACCTACCTACATATAATAATTTTAACATTTTCAGTTTTGTGAGTCATATGCGTCATTTAACATTGTGATTTTTTCCATCTGTTTTGTTTTGGATAACTCGAAAACCACTGAACCGATTACTATTTAACTTTCAGTAATAGAAAGCGGAAGATTTTGGTTTAAAATAATAAAATATTTTTATAAGATCATAAATAAGTTCCTTATTGCAAAAATTATGTTATGTAAGAAAAATTTATTCAACATTTTTTTATAAAAATGTTTATCAAAAATTCCAACATATTTTTTATACAAAATTATTAAAAATGGAATATTTATAAATAATTAAAATGAATTGCGACGTTCTTTTAAAAATTCAAAGATAACATATTTTATATTTAATATTCGTGGTTAAATTATTTTTTTGCGATAACGCACGACGTAAGGAAAATAAAAACTCGAGTATAAAATTCATAATACGATATTTCATTTCTGTTTTAAATATTAAATCAAAATCTGCTTTTCTTGAAAGACGAAGTTTTATTTTTAATATGTTTAGATAGAATGCGATAACCTAGCTATAATGTTATAATAATAATAACATTAATTTATAAAAATATGAACATACAATCCTGTTTCACATTTTCTTTTTTTTTTGTATTATGTTTTTATCGTTGTACGAAAAATGTATGGTAGAGTAAGTGGTGATATGTTTCTGAAATTCAATCCTACAGGTTAAACTATTTTTAAAAATTATGAGTACTACAAAAATTCTAAATTCCATCACACTCCGAAGGGCAACTTTTCCTTTCATTATATATACACTCAGCGTTCTATAAGACGACCATCCACAAGACGACCGTTCCGTAAGACAATGTTCTAACAGTTCTATAGAACGTATTTCCCCAACCCCCACCATAATACCATTGTGACTGCTATATTTCAGCGCGAAATTTAAATTAACAAATTGACGTTAAAGTCTTCTATGTAGATTTTACACACAAAACTTGTGTTTTGGTGTGACTCAATGTGGAAAAAAATGAAATTCAATACAAATTTTCGTTGAAATTGAAATATAATAAATAGTATAAAAAAATGTGTAAGATACATTTTATTTAAAATTTGATAATTTGAAAACAATTAAAAAAGGAAATAACAAAAATAAATTATTGGCATATGATTATATAGAAATCTATACATTTTTCATCCAGTAAAGCAACGAATAACAATTGTCTAGAGTTCAATTCTAAAAAGTCAACAAACCAGGATCTCGTTCACCAACAGCGCCATTTTTATTATTACATACCTGTCAACTTTTAAGCGTGGTGGTGCGGGCTCCTCTAGCCGTTGTCTTGTAGAATTTTTGAATTACCGATGCCGACGTCTTATAGAATGCTGAGTGTACTATACAATTTTATTCTTATTGCTTTTTAATGTAAAAATAATAAAAAAATAAATATAAAGAACTCATGTTAAAATAAGTGAGCAAAATTGGTATTACAAAAAAATTTAAAATACATATTTCGACTGGTTTTTATTTGAACAAAATTGTACTTTTCTCGATACAAACATAAAACGGTAAATTTTTTGCCATTAAGTTTAAGTACCAATTTACACATTTTTACAAAAAAAAAAAAAAAACATTTTTCTCAAATACTCATTTATCTACACTTACCTTATATTTTTCGATAAAAATTTTTTCACGTGAAATATTATATGTTGATAAAACTAAATGTTGATTTAATATATGTATTTGAAATTTAAGATCATAATTTCTGAGAATTTTTTTATTAATAAAAAAACTTTAAATTAATATTTTCAGGAGATAATCTGAATAAATTATTTTGCGTTTATCTTGTAAAACATGCTAATTTAATTTTATTTTAAATACATTCTGATACATAGCTATACGCATTTAATGTAAATCTAATTTTTTATACCAAAATTATACACTTTATACATTTAATTTCGTGTTTTTAACATTTCAATCTTCAAATAACATAATACAATTATTATTGTTTATAACCCATTAATATGAAAATTTATAAACGTCTATATTTTAGTACGTTGTAATTTAAAAAAAAATATTTTGAAAACGTTATAAATAGTTTGTAACAAAATATTGCACCATTATTATAATATATTTAGATAACAGCTGTAATTCCTATTTCTTATTTTTAATGTCACATTTTTTACAGTAGGTATTCATTTTCTGTAAATACTATTTATATATATTATTATTTTTAACAAGATGTTCCATCTTAAAATGAACGAAACAATTGATTATTGAAATAAAATCGGCCTAGTGTATGTTAGGCATTCGTTTTTAAAATTCGCTATATACAGGGTGTTCCAGACCACCCGTCCACTATGTTTTACACCCAAACTATTAAAGATAGAGAATTTTCAAATACAATAGAATATCAATTAGTACTTTATCTTAAAGAAGATATGTAAATAAACAACTTTTGTTAAGAAAATTTAAAATTAAATTTCTTTAACAAAAGTTGTTTATTTACATATCTTCTTCAAGATAAAGTACTAATTGATATACCATTGTATTTAAAAATTTTGAATTATCCCTAATTGAACTTTTCAATTTTTGGTATGACACTTTAAACTATTAAAATCTCAAATAATCATACATCTTTACAAAGTTCATTATTTCTTCTTTCAGAATTTAAAAAAATAATAAAATTCCATTTATATTTAGCGAAATTAAAGCACTTTTAGTAAAACCCTAAAATTTGCGAACAAGTCGCCATATTTTTTAAACAATTGAAAGTATACAAATTTTTGTTTTATAAAAGTTTTTTATTTTTTTATGATCTTTACAAATATGTACTTTTTAATATACCATTCCATTTGATTTTACTGAGATGCGGGCATGTACCTCTCAAACTACCCTCCAAGGAGCGGTGTTAGGGGGCTGAAAATATTTTCCTGAAATTCTTTAGGGTCGATGTATGTACGTAGTAAATTTTTTACTCTAAAACTCTATCTTCAATAGTTTGTGCGTAAAACAATGCCGGACGCACTATTGGAGGACTCATATAATTTTAAAAGATTTATTCTATGTCAAACTGAAATATAATTTAAGTTTTTATGGTCAATATTTCTCGTTAAATTACTGAATAATGTGATTAATACAAGTTAAAATAAATTGAATAAACCTATAAATAGAAAGGCGATATTTTAAAGCAAAGTAATCAAAATTTCAAAACCATTATTAATTTACCATAAAGTATATTTTATAGAAAATTAAAACGAGTAAAGTGTTTCTGTGCTGTTAAGCATACATCCATAAATATAAAAGCTTTTAATGGACGTACGAATTTTCGAAATCTAATTTAGCATTTATTTTTTTATTGTATAGAAACGATAAATGGATGAAAAAACATCACGGTTTTAGTAATCCTCTTCAAGATGAATTAATGAATTTCGAGAGGCGCATATTTTTGAGAATTTTATAGACGGGTCACGTACAGACATCCACACACCCACACACACACACACACACACCCACACACACTTACACACGCACTCATGCGTAAATCCATGCATAAGGGATGATTGAAAAGTAATGTACAGTCATAAATAAAAATTAAATAAGTAAAGTGATTACTTTTTAATATCAATATTTTCCATTTATAATTTAATAAATTATTTAAAAAATACTAACTACTTTTTTTATTGCTATTCTCATTGAAATTAAAAAAAATAATGGTGTGTGCCTCATCCAACATAAGTAACCGATTATTAAATTAATAATCAAATGCATTATTTTAACACAAAAACCATATACAGTGGTACCTCGACATACGAGTGCCCCAACATACGAGTTTTTCGAGATACGAGCCGGCGAGCGAATGATTTTTTGCTTTGAGTTACGAGCGAAATTCGAGATACGAGTTCGGTAGTTCATTTATTTTTATAACCATGGATCGGAAGAAAGTTTGTGAAAAGTCAAGTGCTAAGAAAAAGATGATGAGTATTGAATTAAAACGTGAAATTATAGAAAAACATGAGCAATTGTTTTGTATGGGGAAATTTGCTTCGAGATACGAGTAATTCAAGATACGAGCAAGGTTGCGGAACGAATTAAACTCGTATGTCGAGGTACCACTGTACTTAATTTCACACCAACGTAAACTACACACAAAAAAAACTGTATTGAACCAAGAAAATCTTGTTTTGTATATAACGAAAACAATATTTTCTTAATATAAGAAAATTACTCTTAATCCAACTACATTATTTCTTCGTCCAAGAATACTATAGTTAGTTTAAGAATATATTTCTTATCTTAAGAAAATATTGTTTTCGTTATATACAAAACAATGTTTACTTGACTCAAGTAAACCTTTCTACCTGTGTAGCTTGCACGCATTCATCCATCGATCTCTTATACATATACTCATTTCTCTCTCACGCATAACCGACGTAAAGTGACTTGGATGCATGCGCTATTCATCCATCTTTCTCTTATATGTATATCTTATATTAAAATCTGTCGAGATCATTCCAATTCACTAGATTCACTAAAGAAGTTTCTCTTCAATAATTATTGTATTATTTATAAGGCTTGTATTTAAATGCACTTTTTAAATAATAAACATTTTTTATTTAATCGTTTTTACTTATAACAAATATACTGCACGAAAAATTAATTATTTAACATTAAACAAATATATTTAACTTAAATTATATCACTTTAAATAAATAGTTTCCACTAAAAATAAATACTTTGCACTAAAATAATTATTACTTTAGACTTGACCTAAATTTGGACCTGTCAGATTTAAAAATTACATATTGTTGATGTATTTATTGTGATTTTTGAGATTTTCTACATTTTTTTCTAACCTACCTACTTACCCCCTTCCTTTAGCCCAAATACATTTGATATTTTTCATGTGATTTTTGTGATTTTCTATATTTTAAAACGATTAAATATTCACCATATGTGTTAAAATAAAAATAAAAAAAGTATTAAAATTTATATTTTAAGTGTAAAGTATTAAAATTTATGTTCGATGTTATATATAATGCAATTAAATATAACCCGATTATAAAAAATATATTTTTATTAAAATTTTCCACGAAGAACTTTCATTCGTTAACAACTCATAATTTTTAATTCCGTAATTGAAAAGTTAATATAGTTATGTACATAAGTTTGAATAGTGAACAAAGTAAATACAAAATACTTCATTAACCTAGATAGAATGGTATAATATTATTTTCTAATTCAACAATTTTTAACTGCCATACCGACTGTACGGCACATCTCTCGACGCAGAGAAAGAGAGAACCGGAAGTGAAGTGCAGAAGCTATAATTTCCGTTCTTCACATTCTACTAGAATTTATCGTTCTTGTTATGTCCCAACGTATACGGGAAGTGGAAGGATATAACGTACGTGAACACACTTTCTGCATATTTATATCTAAATCTTAGCGGGAAATAAGATATCCCAATATTCATTTTCAAATGGACTGATTATGATATCTTCAATGTGACCGGAATAACGATTCTCAACGCAATTTTGAATATATTACTGCATGATATTGACAATGTTTTTGGAAAGCATTTTAATATTATGATTGTAATATGAAAGAAATAGTATAATTTGTATTATAGTTATAATTAATTCAATTTTAGAGTTTCGGAAATTGCTCTTACCATTTGTCCTAAATTAGATAGTTTTAGGTGACATTCGTTTTTCAACTATCGCAATTTGAAAGAGCATAAAAATCATTAAAATTATTAAAATTTGTACTAGAGATTTTTTTAAAATTTCGTTAGTTTCAGAGTTATTTGAAATATAAGATTATTGCACATTTTCATAGGGGTGTTTCACCCCGTTAAGCCGCACGCGCATCTTGTATCGGAAACAATTAACACCATGAAGTTAGGTTCAGTGTAGATAATACAGATAACTGTTATGATAGTCAGTAAAACGGATTTTTAGTTTTGAATTTGTACGATAGATGTCATTACGCTAAAGCAGTATAATATGCATGTGGACTTATTTAAAAAACTATTCTATGATAATCTTACGTGTCTCATATTTCCAAAAAAATACTTATTATTGCAGAAAATAAAGGTTTAATCGCAGAAATTGGCTATTTTAAAACTAATTTTGAATTTGCCGCTCCAACGCTCGCAGGTGACATATGAGGTTTGTGACGTCACACTCCTTGTCAACAATAATCAAACATTCAAAGTTATAGGAATTGATATTTGTCTAAAATAAAAGTCAATCACTTTTGACTGATGCGTGACATCATTCACTCTGATTGGTGTTCCATTTAACATGGCGGATTGCTGTACTTTGCATTTTTATTTTAACAAAAATTATATTAATTTCGCTTTTAATATAAAAATAAATACATTTTTTAGAATCTTTTTAACCTATTTCATTATTTAAAATCATAATTTCAATGATATTTCGATATTGGCCACATGCCTATTTCCAATGTGCGTATATAAGTAGGTACACGAACCCTCCTTTTTTAATAACAAAATAAAAATCTACATCACGTTTAATTTATTATTATATCTGTTTTTTGCTCACACTTGATTTAAATAAATGATAAATATTGTTTTAAATTACAAATTTAATGAACTAGAAAATACATATATCCAATAATATAATTATAACCATTTTTGTCCCATTCTTTCAATCAGTGCTACCAACTTTCAAAAATATTTATCCCTAAAGCAAAATTCAAAACCCCTAAAATCGCCCCGATTACTTAGAAATCCCCCTAAAGAAAATAATATTCTGTAAAAGTAATAAATAAATAAATCTCTAAAAATACCCCTAAATATATATTACCCCTGAAAAATCCCATCCCACTTATATACCCCCTAAATTTGGGGGGAAAACCCTAAGTTGGGAACCCTGCTTTCAATATAGAATTAATAAAGTTCAAAATTCCAAGGGTTAAGAATGTCAAGATCTAGTTATTAATATTGACTATATTTTTTTAATCAAACGGATAAAAGTCAGACGAATATGGTGCCTATTTGTTTGATATATCGAGAAAAAATATGTTGTGTTCGTTCAAATGAGCAGTTACAGAAGAAGGAGAAATATGTATCAAAAAGAATGCTTTGTCTACAGAAAGTGAAAAACACATTTATGATTAAGTTTTGATAGATTTTGTTCAAAGAAATTTTTTGTAACTACACAATACACATAACTCTTTATTCAGTAAAATTTTAGTCGTATATAAATAAGTAAAGAAAGGAACCATTTATTATCTTTATTTTTGAATACCTTATAGATATATTGTACGTATATGTCACTGTACGTATATCGTTAATAAAGTACACTACCGCTCAAAAGTATTTGCCAATCCGTAATTTTAACGATTGTTTCAAAACAGGCTTATAATTTGTATTTCTTTGTATGGCACTATAATCCTAATTCGATTCAATTATGTCATTTAAAAATTATTGTCAAATACTTTAAGGTCATAAAACAGACAAATGCGGTTTTCTTATGGAATCCTTTTAGCTAGCAAATTTCTAGCTAATCTATATGGGTTTGAAGTTTCAAAAGAATAGGGCAGACATACTTTTACATTTATAATATTAGTATAAATAGTAAGGATACTTGAATATCGTATCTGCCAGAAATTACATCCTTTTTGGTATCTATTTTACTTAGATTCGCGTATTTGAAAATTGTTTTTGTTAAATAAATGTGATTTAAATGAAAAATTATATGAAAAATAATGAAAATTACTGTTGATATTGTACGTTATGATGTTTCTTCTAATTTTTTGTATCTTCAAGTTGATATTTTTTTGAACAGTTGAAATTTGAATGTTGAAATATGAAAATTTTGGTTTTTAGATTTTGTTAAAAGTATGTTTATTTTATAGAAAATGACGTGAACAGTTGAATTTTTCAAACCGCAGGTCTGTATCTATCAACGTTCTCAAGATATGGCCTCTCAAAGTTTCAGTTTTTTCAAAATTTTGGAGAAAATGCCTGTAACTTTTGAACGTGTGGTCGGATTTAATTTTTGTTGACATATTTGAAATCAGCGTGTCAAAATCTATATAATAACATGTATAACACTTTAAAACTCGACAAAAAAAATTTGTCAAAAATCGACATTTTTTTAAGATATACCCCTTTGATTTTTTTCGATTTTTCGCGAAAATTTTTTTGTCGAGTTTTGAAGTATTATACATGTCATTATATAGATTTTGACACGCTGATTTCAAATCCGTCGACAAAAATCAAATCCGGCCTCACGTTCAAAAGTTACAGCAATTTTTCTCCAAAATTTTTAAAAAACTAAAACTTTGAGAGGCCATATCTTGATAACCTTATGAGATACAAACCTGCGGTTTAAAAATTTCAACTTTTCACATCATTTTCTATAAAATAAACATACTTTTAACGAAATTTAAAACACACAAATTTTTAGTCATATTTCATGGTTCAAATTTCAATTTTTTATAGAAACATCAACTTAAAGGTAATAAAACAATACATTATTTGTCATGTAACTTTTCATTAATTCAACATTTATAACCACACGTAAAAGTTACAGTAATTTTTCTCAAAAATTTTGAAAAAATTAAATATTTGAGAGGTCATATCTCAAGATCGGTTTGAGATACAGACCTGTAGTTTGAACAATTCAACTTTTCACGTTTTTTTTCTAAGAATAGTATAAGAGACATATAATGTATCTAATAATTATGACAATTATTCAAAAACCGATTAATAAAAACGTGTAATACAAAAACGAAGTTTATTTTTATGTTTTAAAAAAAAATAAACAGTGTTCTAAATAAAAGTATCTAATTATAAATTCATGAGTTTTAGATAAATAAACAACTAAACACGCTTTTCTTTTATAAACACAATTGGTAACTGATTGTGAACAGAAAAATATATACTACTCATTAATGATCCGATTGATACAATTTCAATGACTTAAAAATTGGCTATCGGCGTTCAATTTATCACAGTGTATTCATCAATTCCAAATAACGAAACAGCAACGAATTGCGACAAATAAAAATAAAATGAAATTGGACTCTCCTACGCCTGCAATTCATGGAGTAAAAGAAAAAAATAAAGTGGAATCAAATTAATTGCTTTTGGCTACGTTGAAATTAGTCTGTAGTAATATTATTACATTCCTGTACTGTTAAAATTTGTACATTGGGCTTTGTTGTTTTATTTTATTTTCACAAATAACATGCACGACACTGGCTAAATTCGCAGTTGACATAGGAATTATAAGCGAATTCTAAAAAAAGAAAAGACATTAACTAGTGTTCAAAATGTCGTCGCGAAAAATATCGAATGGGTAGTCAAAATTATTTATAAAAGTATGTATTAAATTTGTTTTGTCTTCGAAAAAAAACTTAAAACTATATGATGAATGAAAATTGTATAGTCAAGAATATGTTTTTTATATACATTTATTGGCAAATTATTTTTTACATATCCCAAATTTTCTGTCATACCATAAAAGATATGACTCGAGTAAGAAAATATTTCGATATTTTCGGATAATAATTCTGATTTTGATTATTTATTATTTGTTTTTGTCCGCAGGTTTGGGTAATTAGTAAGAAAGTATCCAAAATAATATCCCAAATATTTATTTCGGATACGATTTTGGTTACTACATCATTTCGGATACGGAGCTTCGTAATATCACTTCTCTATTGTATGGCTTAATTTAAGTTTTTTTACTGTAAAATATATTCGTTTTTAGGGTTCCGTAGAAAACTAGGAACCCTTATAGTTTCTCCTTGTCTGTCAGTCCGTTCGTCCGTCTTGTAAAAATGTTGACATAATAAGATGAAATTTGGTATACAGTCGTAAAATTTTTAGGCCCCCCCCCCCCTTCCATAAAATGAAATGTTTTTGTTTTAAATCACCTCCTCCTTGAATGGGGTGTCGTTAGAAAGGTCTCCTAAAATGCAACATAAAATGCTTCAGTACCTTTTGATTTTAACCCTTCAATCACGATTTATTTCCTCTTCAAAGTTATTATGAAATCGTCCCTCCCTCTATTTTCTAAACTATCAATTCAAAATATCTGAAAAAAATTCAGAATATAGCTCTTAATTAGTACTTTCACTGAAAATTACAACGAACACTGTTAAACATATTTTTCGACCCCCTTCTATAGACTGAAAAGTGAACTCACATTTTTTCCCACTTACCCCATTGAGTGGGGTGTCATTTGTTAGGTCTCCCAAAATGCAATAATAAATGTCAAATGATTTTTTTGGTTTTAACCCTTCAGTCATGAAAATTTTGAAATAACTCTTTTTTTATAAATCGTAGTGAGAATGACTAAGGAACCCTATCATATGCGTGCCCAACGCGCACTTTCCCATTTTATTATTTTGTAAAGTTCACAAATTATTAGCACACTAATAACCAGTTATTACAATTTACAAATTTAATAAATATTTTTTTTAAATTAATCAGAAAATCATTATATTTATGGAATTCAAAATGAAAATCATTTGACTAAAACTAAACAGATTCGAAAAAATCAAAAAGCACCGTATTTAGAATAAAAAAACCTTTCAAATGAGGTATCACTTGATCTATCATGCTATTTAAAATTTTAAGGGTTGTGCTCATAGCGCTGAGGGTTGAAAAGATTCTTGCAAAAATTTTATAGCAAAATGTCCCCTTTGAAAGCAACATCGACGTGTTCGAACTTTTTTTCAAAATCTTATTTTAAATGACCAAAAGCGTGCCCGTTTCATTTTACTTGGACCACCCTGTATAACAAAAACATTAAAAAATTGTGAAGCTTAAAGATATTTGTTTAAAAACATAAATTTTTAGTAAATATGTTATTATATCTATATACATCAATTAAAAAGCAAAAAATTTACTTCAAGATAAAAAATATTATTTTAAACGTTGATTGCTTGCTACTAGATAACTTTGAGGATTTACAAATGTTTTGTCAAGATTCCAAATAGTGGTTTTTGTATGATAATTTCATATGTGTTCATTTTTAGCATTTTGATAAATTAATATGTTTATTTATGAAAGCATAAGAAACTGTAACACCGGCCAACAGATATATTATTATTATACACTTCCTTTTTTCATAAAATAAAAAACTGGCTATGTGTTTATGAAAAAATCAGTGCTGTTGCCAAACATATTTTGCTTGAAAATTGTTTTATGTTATTCACTAATTTTAATTGTACGTATTTATGTCAGGTATTGTTATTTAAAGAAAATAGTTTTTATATTTTCTGATTTTTTAACATTCTGCACGTAGAAAAGCAAAAGTTATACTAATTACCCTAAAAATTGAAAAGTATTTGAGGACCTTTGTTTTCTTAAAATTTAGTAGAAGAGTATCTACAACTTTCAATTGTATATGTTAGTTTGTGTTAACTAAAGTTACAAAAAAATCCAGGTACTTGTCTATTATAACCTCGGTAGTTTGAAAAACTAAAATCACTAGGAACAAGAAATAATCAGTCTGTAGATAGGCAAATGTCATGATGAAATCAGCGCAAATGTTAGTAAAGTTTGTACTATTAATTTCATAAGGTAATTATTATACATATAGGTATTCTGTTGCTAATTACATTATGAGGTGAAGATTTAATCGTTTTGAATTGCAATTTTGGTAAGAGCAATCTATTAGGGCGAAATAGGGAGGTTAGTTTCTTTGTTAGGTTAATATATACCTAACAAAAACTAACCAACCTTAAACAAAACTCGATGTTGCCTCAATAGATTACCCTAACCAAGGACAGTTAGAAGTTATCATTCAAAAATAATGAAAAATGTAATACTTATATTAATAATATAATATATTTATTTGTTTGCTTTTGGTACAGACAGTACATACAAAAGGTCATGTGAGAAAAGAAAAATGAATATTGACTTTAATAGTACAAACTTTACTCACATTGGCGCTGATTATCTCAAATAATACAAGACGCTTGCCTATCTGAAGACCTGATTATGGTATGTTCCTAGTGATTTTAATTTTTTTAAACTGCGGAAGTTATAATAGACAAGTGCCAAAATCCATTTTTGATACACAGAAAAAAAATTCTATTGGACCAAGAAAACCTTGTTTTGTATATAACGAAAACAATATTTTCTTAATATAAGAAACATACTCTTAATCCAACTACGTTATTCCTTCGTTCAAGAATACTATAGTTGGTTTAAGAGATTATTGCTTATCTTAAGAAAATATTGTTTTCGTTATATACAAAACAAGGTTTACTTGGTTTGAAAAATTCTTTCTACCAGTGTACATAAAACGTAAATTTATAGAAATTCAAAATAACAATTACTTTTCAAGATAAAAAATTAGAAGCAAAAAATTGACACTAAAGTAATAGAGATAAGACATTTAATAATATTATAATATAAACTTAATATATCTGACAGTTTAATATTTTCATAGTATCTAAAGTCTAAAGGATCATTAATCATTTTTACTTGAAGAGAATTTAATCTTCATCAAATGAAATTTGATACAGAATTTATAAAATAAAAAATTTAAGGTGTGGATGATTTTCTTTGTACTATATATAAGATAATAATATACTATCAGTTTACAAAATGACTTCATTAAAAAAAGCTTTTTTTTATTGTTGTTACCTTTAAAAACAACCGTTTTTTACTTTGAAAAGTAACTGCCTCTAAAAAGGTCATTAAAGAAATGAATACTTTATATAAGATAATATGTAATATACTACACACAAAAAAAACTGTATTGGACCAAGAAAATCTTGTTTTGTATATAACGAAAACAATATTTTCTTAATACAAGAAAAGTAGGTACTACATTATTTCTTCGTCCAAGAATACTATAGTTGGTTTAAGAATTTATTTTTTATCTTAAGAAAATATTGTTTTCGTTATATACAAAACAAGGTTTACTTGGCTCAAGCAAACCTTTCTATCTGTGTATCAGTTTACAAAATGACTTCATTAGAAAAACCTTTATTTATTGTCGTTACCTTTAAAAACAACCGCTTTTTTTTACTTGGAAAAGTAACTGCCTCTAAAAAGGTCACTACAGAGATGAAAAACGTGTAATTTTTGTATAAATGTAAGAACGCTCGAGGGTGTTAAAATAAATACAATTTTCAAGACGTAGTCCCAAAGCTTTCAACAGAATTCATATATCACGATATAAATTCTTGAAACTGTGACCTGGATACAACATTATCTTCAGTTATGTTCCACTACTTGTGAAAAAATCACACTTTATTGTTACATTATAAATAAATGTTATAGTTATTTTATATTTATTAATAATTCTAGTCCCACTGTTTCGTTCATACTAAATATTAACCCATTAGTAGACGTGAAACCTGAATAATGTTTAAACAGTAAAAAGAAATTGGTCTAGACTTTATATCAGTTATAAGTCAAGTCGAAATCTTTGGGGTAATGAAGGCTCAATGGCTCAATATACATATTTATAAAAATGCACGAAACATGAAAATGGTCAGTAAAATCAGTAAAAATCAATATATTTTAATACGACTCATATCAGTAAATGAAACAATTTTTTTCGTAACACATTTGCCTCCCTAGTTATTAAAATATTTCTCACGATAATTATCTTGATTATTAATATTAAATAATTTCTTAGTACATGAAAAAAAACTGATTAATTAATGTTAATATAATAAAATATATTTATAATATACCTAATAATGATCATTTAACCCACTACTTCCCGACTTTTTATATCTTAGATTTTTTTGATAATGTTCTCAATTATTGTTGAAAATATTATGAAAAAGATAAATTCAATACAAGGCATAATAATTATCAGTCGCAGACTAGATTGTTATCATGAGAACCCAATGTCATATTTATAGAACAGCACTTTTTTTAACGATGATAGTCTGTACCTGGATTTATTTTTGAAATTATTAATATTGTTATGCTTTATTTACAGCCTCATAAGTAATATTATATATAGTTTCTTTAATTTAAAAACGTTTTACTATGTGAAAAAATGTAGGACAACTGAAATAATTACACTTTTACTTTAACCCTTAGTGTGCACACCTTCACAGCGAATCATTTCGTGCACATGGGGTCAAATTGACCCCAGGTCATTTTTGACCTCGAATATCTCGGTATGTATGCATTTTTCGGAAGAAAAGATTAAGTCAATTTTTGCAGTGAATCGATCGAACTTTAAGGCCGTGAAGTTAGATTTCCAAAAAAACCATTTATAGTAATTCAAAAACGTGCTCAAAGTTGACCCTTACCTGTGAATGATGTTCAGGTAAGAAAAAAGATGTGGGGTCAACCTGACCCCGTATGCACATTAAGGGTTAATAATAATAGTGTTATTATTTGTCATTGAATGGACTCTAGAGTTCTTTTAAAAAATTATTTTAAGTAGAGAGACTTAAAATACATTTTAGTAAATCAAATTAACAACGTTATCATTTCAGAGAAAAAAGTTAGAAAATATGATGTCCTATAAATAAGACATTGGGAAGTAATGGATTAAGTTAACTTAAATATGACCAATCTAGGGTTAGTTTTTTAAAGATAAATAATAGTTTTCAAAACTAATTTAAACAATACAAGCAGTCTTTGCGTGAATGATAGAACATGTTTATTTTATAAGATAAAATTATATTTAACTCTTAATTAAGAAGGGTGGGGGGGTAAATATACAGATGGTGTATTTTAATACTCGTCTTGTTCATTAATATCTATGTCACCAATAGAGTGCGCCTTCTGCAGGGTTAAATGAATAATTATAGTGTAACTGTTTATAATTCAGTGAACAAAAAATAATAATAATATACAGATAGAGCATTTGAACTTACATACCTACGTTTATGTTGTCGGAGTCTTGTCAATATAGGTCGCGGTGTATATTAATTTAAATGTATTTAACCTCATTGCCTCCTCGTATCCAAAGGCACTAGAGATCAAAGAGTTCCGTTAACGAACAAGATCACTCCACTGAATGAAATTAAGACAAATATTAAACTATCGTTTGTTCTATAATTGTTGAATATGTAGGCAGGTAGTTTACTAATTATAAATAAAATGTCTTAAAGATTATAAGGTTATGAAAAACTTACATTACATCAATTTCAATAAAATAACACTATGCAACAAAAAATATACTTTTGTAATATAACATAGATCTGAATATAAAATTTAGGAGGCTTTTGTCATGCCGAAACCGGATTTGTTGACCAATTGGTTTCATCACGTCAGGGTTTTTAGATATTCTAACCTAAAAGTCCCAAATATGACTATATTAGCAATGTTAAAGAATTTATTATCAAGTAGGTAATTTTTTTTCTAAAGTTTTCGGTCACGGTAACAAATAGTATTATCTTTCCTCTTTAAAATGAGTTTTAACTTTTAACTGTACGATTTTTTTTTAGCCGAGATGTACTAGTTCTGAGTACCTACACAGAAAAGAACTATATCTTATTTAAAATTTGAGATGGAAAAATGCTTAATAAATTTATCTACACAATACGCTATATAGAGACGTTCTAAAAACTAATTATTCGAAACCCTTTTAAATACCTACTATAAAAATTATAAAACAAATATTAACGTGTAATATATTCAAAATAATGAAAAACTATAGCACTGCCATTACAACAAATTAGTACATGTTTCTTTTAATATAATTAACAAAGTAAAATATTTCATTAAATGTATGTACATGTGTTGTGAATATAAATCAAAAACAAAATTTTTCGTAACCAAATTTTTTTTACAGTGAGCTAGACGTATAACCTTAATTTAAAAATTACTTCAATACGCATTATATTTTTCCTATAATACAAATCTATCCCCAATTACCTATAAAAACATATTAATTTTTATTATACAATTTTTTCGATGTAGGCTAAAAATATTTCAACTTAAAATCACATTTATTTTACAACACAAATGATTACCAGTAAAAATTTGTTAGAGACATATCTATTAATAGGTATATCAAACGTTAAACAAAAAATCTATTTCTGCTTTATTTAATCAAAATATCAAAAAACGTTTTTATTGTATCTAAATAAAGACAATAGAATAACAAATAAAAGGCTTAATTACTTTGTAAATATAATTACAAAAACTCTTTCTTTGTAAATCGATTTTAAGCACTGTTGATTACAAAAAAAATGTTTTTGACATTTAACTTTTCTTTGGTATTTATTTTTAAATGCTTCAATTACTTTTTTAAATTGAACGTCATTCAACATAAAAAGAAAAATATATATAAACCAATTGAATTTTATACAAACATCATAATTTTCTGTCTTTTCTCCCATTACATTTTTTTATGTATTCAAAAAAAAATCTATTATTTCATATTTACTTTCTAAAAACTAACTCTTGTACTATACATATTGAAATTTACAATTTTCATAATTTACGTAATAGTACCAAAAATAACAATGTAAAACTTCCCCATTCTTTTAAATCATAAAAAAATCTCCAGAAATCATCCTTTAAGTGCCGTTTTCATTATTTGTAATAATATTTTTGATATAAAAGTGTATATATTCTTGTAGACGAATTTCTGCCAAATAATTATATTGCAATAGATTTCGATTTAAAAAATAGATAAGTGGAAAATGTGCTTAAAACATCGCGCGAGGGTCGCGTACCCCGAAGACCCCATTTTGTTCTGTTCCGACGTAGTAATTTTGGTTAATTTTTGTCTAAAGTATTGTCAACTAATGTACTTTCGATTCGTATGAAACAGAAAAAGTTATCTCGATCTTTCTGGTTATGTGGAATTTTTCTGTTTAAGCCGCAGCTCTATATAATATTTTACATGGAACGATATCGTATGCTATGGAAAAGTGCGCGGAGTTATAAATAACTCTTTATAATTCATGAACGGTTTCTCCTACATAAAAACCTGTATGTTCGTTTTTGTAGTAAATTATTTCAGCTAAGGTACAGGCGCCAAAAAAGGCCCACTTAATTTCAAAACTTCGTAAAATCTTGAAAATAAGTAAAGTAAAGAAAAAACAAATTAGTAAGATGCATTTTTTCTCGAAAAATACTGTTTTCGTGAACTTTGACCCCAGAAAATTGACACTTGCACACGTCAAATCGATGAGGAACTTTCACACATTATTAAGTACCTTTATACTAAGGTGTATGCAAAAATTAAGCCTGTTACAAATTTTTTCCTAGTTGTACGTCTATTTTTCCTGGACTATTTACAGGTGTACCAAAAATAACAATGTAAAATTTCCCCATTCTTCCATTAATAATTTATTCTTGAATTTTCTAGTTCCATATTATATATTTTAGATATTTTTAAACAAAATGAAAACAAAAACAGTAAAATTAGGTATTAATACTCTTAACAACGTATGCATATGAAAAATTACAACAGATTTTCATGAATTAGTTTACTAACGACGTAGCTTAAAATAAGAGTTACAAATAGAGGCTTATTGTCAAAAACTGTATACTTTATTTTTCATCGTAATCTTCTTAAACATTTACATGCCTAGTGAATAATTTCGTCAGACTTAACTTTTTTAACGGAACAAATTAGACGGAAAAGCTAGAAGATGCGCTTTATCGTACAGAAACTCATTTCCACGAGACAACTAATTGCGCAGTAAAAGTAATCCGGCTACAACATAAAATTTACTGACCGTCCTAAGATATTTACTTCGGAGGGGAAAAACGAATATAACTATATTATAACATTTTATGTATATATTTATTTGAACACCCAGTGACGAACATTTGCTAATGATTATGAAATAATTAGTATCTACACTGCCGTGCAAAAGTTTTTGGACACCTGTGATTTGAATGTAAATATACAGATTTCAGTCAATAAAAATCCCCAAAATAGCGAAAAAAATATGTTCACTCGCAGTCAAAATAGTAAAAAAACAATTTCTCGTTAGCTTGAAAGACACTGTGCGTCAATACTTTCAACTTGAGTAAACCTGACCTTTCAGGTATATAATTCAAAAATTTTCATTAACATGGACAATTGTAAATGCTGTATTTTAGATATGCTATAGGATTATTACAAAAGTTGTAATTAAGTACTCTTATCAACATTTAAGATTTTTTATCAACCATTTTTGCAGTTTTATATTTACAATACGCAAAAAAATGAGTGTCCAAAGGCTTTTGCATGGCAGTGTACTGCACAAACGTTATAAAAAAAGAGTCGTAAAATTTAAAACAATGTAAAGCATTTATCTACATAAGAAAATACACTTTTCTTGATATATAGTGTGTCGAACCGCGATATTTTTTTGTCCACTGTTTTTAAACAAAATGATCAATTATCATCAAATCACGCTGTAAGATAGTTAAATGTATATAAATTAATATCTAATAATGGCAGTAATCAAATATCAACAAATATTTCTAATTCAGTACATTTAACCCATTACTTCCCAGTGTCCTATTTATAGGACATCATATTTTCTAATTTTTTTCTTGTTATAATGACGTTGTTAATTTGATTTACATTACTTATATGTTTTTAAAGTCTCTCTACTTACAATAATTTTTAAAACGAACTCTAGAGTTCGTTAAATGTCAAATTATAACACTTTTAAAGTAACCGTGTAATTATTCCAGCTAGCCGACATTTATAGTTATATTTTTTCACTCAGTAAAGCGCTTTTTTATTGACAAAACTATATACAATATTACTTATGAGAGTGTAAATAAAGCATAACAATATCAATAATTTCAAAAATATATACAGGTACAGAATATCGTCGTTAAAAAAAGTGCTGTCCTATAAATATGACATTGGGTTCTCTTGATAATAATCTATTCTGCGATTGATAATAATTATGTCTTGTATTGAATAATTTTTGGTCATATTTTCAACAAGAATTGAGAGGTAGATCAAAAAATTCAAACTAAAAAGTTGGGAAGATAATGGGTTAAGTTAAAAAATGCTCAAGAATGCCAATAACTTATCGTATAAATAGAACGTATAGATATCTACTAAAAACTGAAATCAAATATCTCGAAACTGAAGAATTATAATCATAAGGACCTAAAACATTTTTTATTTCTTTTTGAAAAAACCATCTAAAGATCAATGGGGTAGGTACCTAAGTGAAAAAAGAATGAATATATATTGCAGCCTATAATAATTATAGGCTGCAATATGTATACAGACCCAAAAAGTATTTTTTTGCTTTTTGGGTCTGTATACCTTTAATCTGAAAGATATAAAAATGAGAAAATTGGAGGTCTGTAACTTACAGACAGACAGACGGATGGGTAGATGGGTTGACGAACCCTTAAAAATGAAGTTAGTCGCTTTTGCTTGTTAAAAGATCGTATATACAATATATCATTGTGATGTATTTAATAGTTCTTTATGAGCAATAGAATTTATGTCATATCAAATATACTTGCAACTGTGACTGTATTTATGGTATGTTTATAAATCTGTCAATATTTGAAATATTGAATCATAAATCAATATAAATGGCTATAAAAAGAATACACAAAATAGAAATCTCTTTCACGAATACCACCGCTTAAATAGCTATATAAAATGCATAAATTTAAATAAATAAATCCTTTAAAAACGTTTATAAATAGTATACATAAATATATAGTTTTTACTTAACAACATATGGTATCTACTATATTAATTTTTTAAAGCTTCATTAGTGTATTATTTTTGCAGAAAACGAAAGAACTTTTTTTACTAATTAATTTAACAATACATAGAATAAACGAAATTTTATTTATAAAATAAAACAGATAAAAAGTTTTTTTATTATTATAATAGTATTAGGTACTATTTACTTACTGTTGTACCTAACAATTTCAGGGCGGATGTCGTAATGTCACCAAATATGCTTACTACTATAGAAAATTGCGTGGAAACTACCAAAAAAAATTTTTTATATAAATAATAGCCTTTAAAATGTGAAAAATAACTATGCAATTAAACTTAGTAAGCTACGAATTTTAATAATTTAAAATACTTTTTTTATAGTGAAATTAACAGGGTTAGGGTGAGAAGCGCCCAGGGGCGCAAGCCCCTTTAGTTGTATAATAGTTAATTAATTCTACTGTGCAAATTGACATTTTGGAAACCAAAGCACAAATATTAAAAAAATACTGTAGATTTTATTATTGTTAGACATGACTATCAATTATATTGTTATGTCTACATAATTTTGATACATATATAAGTAATAATGCACATTATATCTGGAAACTTTGTAAGCGTACGTATAACGATTTTTTTCTCTAGCTTACAATAAAAATTTCTTTACTGTTTACCCATATAGCATAAAAATGACAGTTTGGTTATAATATTTCTTCTAAATAAGTTCAATATTTTCTGAGATTAACATTAATGAACGGGCAAAAAAACTCTTATGATTTCTCTCTTCACTATGTTATTAAATAAAAATAAATAAAATATTTTTTGAATAGTTATTTTTCTACTAATTTTAATAGCTAACTTACCTATTCAAATAAATATTCAATATTCTAATTTAGCAACCATAGTCTTTATTTTCCAATTAATTTAAAATAAGTAATGTTTTATAATTATTTTAACTTTTTTCGCGACTATTTGGCATATGAACGTTTCAAACACAATTAAAAAATTATAATTTAAAAGAATGCTTAGATGTTAAGTTAAAAAAATACAGTAACATTAATTTTTTATCAAAAATGTCAAGACAATCAAGAAAAAAAACTAAATAAAAAAATTAATCTATATAAAAACCCCTTAAAAAAAGTAACTCGAGTTGAAGTAAGTAAACAAGAGACTCAATCATTCCGTAGAAACATTAGAGGGCCACCGCACTTAATGTTTATGATTGTATAGTGAATATTTACGTGTGCCACCGAGATGACCTTTCTCCTACAAGAATACTCCATGTCCTACGGCTTGTTGAGTGTATCTTCCTTCAACAGCTCGCAGACGAGACGTCCTCCTTACAACGAACGTACAATGTAAACCGTTGTATACATTTTAGAGCAGTCGTGTCGCTCTGAATGTTTGATAAAGGACGCTTTGGTTTTTATAGTCGCTTTTTCAAATTAGTTCTTTTTATTTTGAGGGTGTTTCTAGTCTTGGATTACACCGGGTAATGAAAAATACTTTTATTTTGCGACTGATACCTACATAAACGATCCCGAAGGTTTTTGGTATGCTTAAACCGAATCAGATCCTTATCAACTATTATTGATATATATTATAACTTAAAGTGCCGAAAATAACGCTTTTGGACATAATTATGAATATTTTACCAATTAGACATTTGTCCTAATGATTCCCCGGAAAAATCAGATCTTAATAGATCTGCATTTTCAAACATAATAGAGTTAATTGGGAGTTTAATGAACAAAATCTTCCAATTCTGCCGTATATAGATTTGTAATCGTCATAGGTGGGCATTAACTCGTTAATCCGTTAATCGTTAATTAACGAAGTTAACAAAATGCGTAACGGATTAACTTTTAAGTTAACTCAAAAAAATGTTCACGCTCTTGTTAACTTCCGTTAAATTTAGTTTCGTTAACTTTAGTCCGTTACATTGATTGTTTGATGACAAGTACATAAGAAAGTTGTCGAAATAGCCGTTAAATTT
The DNA here is from genome assembly GCA_949319165.1 of Sialis lutaria. Lineage (NCBI taxonomy): Eukaryota > Metazoa > Arthropoda > Insecta > Megaloptera > Sialidae > Sialis > Sialis lutaria. The sequence continues at coordinate 22,572,914 of OX439243.1, forward strand.
TCGTATAACTTTAACTTTCGTTAAAATTTCGGAATTTTAACGCTTTAACGATTAACGAAGTTAATTTTTTTATTAACGGATTAACGATTAACGAAGTTAACTTTTCGATTAACTGTGCCCACCTATGGTAATCGTATATTTTATGCTAAAAATAATCTTTTCTCAACACATATTAATATTAAGGTTATACGTCTAGCACACTGTAAAAAAAGATTTGTTTTCGAAAAATGTTGTTTTTAATTTATATTCAGAACACATGTACCTACATTTAATGGAATATTTTACTTTGTTAGTTATTAAAAGTAAAAAAAGTTTAATTTAATTTGAAAATTGAAATAGACAAAATGGTATATAATAGTAACATGTACTAATTTGCTGTAATGGCAGTGCTAGTTTTTCATTATTTTGAATAAATTACACGTAAATATATTTGTTTTATAATTTTTATAGTATTTAAAAGGGTTGAAGTTTCGAATAATTAGTTTTTAAACGTCTTTATGTAGCCAATTGTGTAGAATTTCAATAAATAGAGCACTTTCGGCAAGTTCTCTCATTTATCGTGTGTTAAAAACTCTATTTTTGATATCCAATTACTCAAAAATCATACGTTCAATATTTTAAATAAAAATTAGTAAAATATATGAGTTATCCATAAATAACATATTATAATTTTAAATTATATATTGCTATAATGATCGAATAACCTTAAAGAAAAGATTGATAAAATAAATGTATCTATACATATTAAAAATTCAGAGTACCTACTAAAGAACATGTACAAATAGAACGAAGAAAAATAACTGTCCAGGTTTTGATATATTTGCTATGCAAACTTTTTAGGTAAAGTAAATGTAAAGGCAAAATGAAATCAAATGTTTTATATAAAATGTCATAGATCAGCGGTAGCCAACCTATCGGACCTCATGGGCTATTAAATTTATTTTATTTTAAATACCGCGAATCACTAACATACATTATTTATTTAAAGATAAATACATTTTTTTGTTAAAGACATCCACACCTAATTCTATTTTTACACGGTAGATACGTTCCAGAAATAAAACGGGCAAGTGCGTGTTGGACACGCACATGATAGGGTTCCGTAGTCATTCTCACTACGATTTATAAAAAGTATTTTTCAAAATTTTCGTGACTGAAGGGTTAAAATCAAAAAGTCATTTGACTTTTATTATTGCATTTTAGGAGACCTATCAAATGACACCCCACTCAATGGGGTAAATGAAAAAAATGTGAGTTCACTTTTCAATCTATTAAAAGGGGGTCCAAAATATTTTTGACAATGTTCGTTATAATTTTCAGTGAAAGTACTAATTATAAGCTACATTCTGAATTTTTTTCAGATTTTTTGAATCAATAGTTTAGAAAATAGAGGGGGGGGGACGCTCTGACAGCGACATTAAAAAGCAAATATATCGCGACTGAAGGGTTAAAATCAAAAAGTTATTTGACGTTTTTTATTGCATTTTATGAGACCTATTAAATGACACCCCACTCAATAGGGTAAGTGGGGAAAAAAATGAAAGTTCAATTTTCAGTCTATGAAAGGGGGGTCCAAAATATTTTTGACAATGTTCGTTATAATTTTCAGTAAAAGTACTAACTAAAATCTACGTTCTGGAATTTTTTCAGATTTTTTAAATTGATAGTTTAGAAAATAGAGGGGGGGGGGCGCTTTTTTAATGACTTTGGAGAGAAAATACATCGTGATCAAAGGATTAAAATTAAAAATTTCTGTTACATTTTTTGTTGCATTTTAGGAGACCTTTCTAACGACACCCCACTCAATGGTGTAGGTGAATTTTTTTTTTTGAAAACACTTTTAATTTTATGAAAGGGGGGTCTAAAAAAATTTTATTTTCAAAAATCTTATCATTTCTGTGTTTGGGTCATCAATCTACGGCCGAATACCAAATTTCATCTTATTATCTCAAAATTTTTGAAGACGGACGGACGGACATGGAGAAACTATAAGGGTTCCTAGTTTTCTACGGAACCCTAAAAACCGTGTAAAAAAAGACATGAAGTACATAGAAAAAAGGGATTAGTTCCATATCCTTCAACCCTGTGAAAAATAGTATTCTTATCGATTTAAACTTTTTCTATGTTACTTACTCACTTACCTAACAGTTTATATAAAACACGTCCAATTTTATTGAAACTAAACAAAATAATAAAATATATACTTAACTGCTATGAAAATAAATTAGAAAGATGAATTCTCTAACGTACATATTTTATAAATAACAGATAAAAAAATTTCTAGAAGATATTAATTTTTTTTTTTAATTTAAATCAAATAGCTTTTTTAATCGTGCTAAATCGAATGAAATCGTGTATAAACGGAATCATTTTATTTTTTTCTAGACCGTGTAGAAACAGAATTGGGTATATTTAAATCTTTTTCACTAATAACAAATATACTGCACGAAAAATAAAATATTCAACATAAAAAATATATTGAACTTAAAACAAATTATGTCACTTTGAATAAATAGGTTCCACTAAAATGTAATAATTTGTACTAAAAGTAAAAACTTTGCACTAAAATGTTTTGATATTTTTATGTATTTATTATGATTTTTGTAGTTTTCTATATTTTAACCAGACCAAAATTAACCAACCCTCTTTCGCCCCAATAGATTACCCTAACAAAAAACAGTAGGTGGGACTTACACACCCCGGTCCTCCTTTAAAACGATTAATTTTAATAAATATTATAAATAAATCATAAAGAATACAAAAATACAAATAATACCTTTTTCAACGGGCTTCCAAAATTTTCTCAGGAACCACCAGTTGGCGATCGCTGTCATATACAGTACCTGTAAAAAATAAAACATAAATATATCTTTTATGACTTATTGTAAGATTGAGTATTCTATAAAAATATTTTTTTCGTTAATCCTTGTTATAATATGTCCCATTTCTTTAGTTACAAAAAATCCGTATTCATTAAAAACGATAAAAAGTAGTACAAATATTCTTTTCAACACTACATGATTTTTTTCACTCAACACCACTATTCATTACGTTTGATATATTATTTCTTTTATAATAATGCTTTGATCTATGTACCATATAATGAAATATGTATCCCTATAGTTCCATGCACACATCAGCATCAAATGAAATTTGAATTTACCTCTTCAAGGTTTATTTTGTTAACTATTCTCATAGAATTTAATTACCATCTGTCGCAACAATTACTTGATCTCGTATGCTAACCTCCCAGAGTGGATAATTAACTACAAACGACACACGTTTGTTGAATATATGTGCTTTGACAAAAATGATATGCAAAAAATACTGACACAGAAAAATGCACCTATAATGAGTTTTTCTTATCATCCGTATTTTATATATAGCTCTTTGATTCAGGGGTACACAGAAAAAAACTGTATTGGACCAAGAAAACCTTGTTTTGTATATAACGAAAACAATATGTTTTTAATATAAGAAACATACTCTTAATCCAACTACGTTATTCCTACGTTCAAGAATACTATAGTTGGTTTAAGAGATTATTGCTTATCTTAAGAAAATATTGTTTTCGTTATATGCAAAACAAGGTTTACTTGGTTTGAGAAATCCTTTCTACCAGTGTAAACGAACTATCTAAAATCTATGTAATTCTTAAGCTAAAAAGTTTGCCCAGCCTTGCAGTTATGTTAAAAGTTATTGGGAAAAAAAGGCATGTGTCCAGTAAGAAAGTATGATTGAAATTATGATTTTAAATAATGAAATAGGTTGAAAAATTCTAAAAAATGTATTTATTTTTATATTAAAAGCGAGATTAACATAATTTTTGTTAAAATAAAAATGCAAAATACAGCAATCTGTCATGTTAAGTGGAACACCAATCACAGAGAATGACGTCACGGACCAGTAAACGTGAAAGTGATTGTCTTTTATTTTAAACAAATATCAATTCCTCTTACAAGATTATTAGGCACATAGGTACCTTATTTAAGAACTTATATACTTTGGAATTCATTTTTAACACACAAAATAATTAAATTATTGTCTAACTCTGAATATTTAATTATTATTGACAAGGAGTGTGACGTCACAAATCTGAAATGTCACCTGCGAGCGTTTTGGTGTCAAATTCAAAATTAGTTTTAAAAGAGTCAATTTTTGCGATTAAACCTTTATTTTCTGCAGAAATAACTATTTTTTTGGAAATAGGAGACACGTAAGATTATCATAGAATAGTTTTTTTTTTAAATAAGTCAACATGCCTATTGTAGTAAAAAAAATTACATTTATTATCTCAGCAGTGTTTTTTTTAACTTTTGCGCAAACAATCAAAATTAATAAGAACTAACTTTTCGGGGTGTTGTGTCCACGTTGTCGTAGTTTTCTTCAGAATCAGTTCTGAAGAAGACTATGACATGAGAGTCGAAACGTCAAGTGTAATAATACGACAACGTGGACAACAGCCCGAAAAGTTAGCTGCTATGGACAACGGCCATGAAAGCCTGCAGAAGAAAATTAAAATTAATGTTATTTCTTTTTCGTTTTGTTCGATTTTTATAACAGTGGTTTTTATTTTTAAAATATTTATATATAAAATAGTATTTAACATGAAGTCAAACATTTATAAGTTGCATTAAGATAATTGAAAATAACAAGTACATACCAAGTATAAAACATGTTTACAATTCATTGAATAGTTTTCTTTCAAACATTACATTTAACAAATAAAACCGTCTAGTTTTATTCCACTACCTTTCTACAAACAACTTTGCTTACGTTCACAATCAGCTATATACTTCTATTGAAGTAAATCCTTGTTCAAAGGATACAGAATAGTTTTTATGACTCTTAAGTTATTAAATATTTAAAATACTAACTGTTTCTTTCTTTGTTTCAGATCTACAATGAACGACCATCGGTCAATATTCGAATCCTGCAATCACAGATAATCTTACAGTGAATGTTGTAAATCGTAACCTCAAAGATGGCTTCGGACAGCATTCCCATCTCGATTGTGACGTCGTCGAACTCACCTCTGGGTCTGGCGACCAACTCGAGCGACGACGAACCAGAGCTCGAGAAAGAATGGTCAGACGTTCTGCTGCTCGTCTTCAAAGCATCAATAATGTTCTCAATCATAGTGGCCGCTATATTCGGCAATCTGTTAGTTATAGTGTCAGTTATGCGGCACCGCAAACTAAGGATAATAACAAACTATTTTGTGGTGTCGCTTGCATTCGCCGACATGCTCGTAGCAATGGTGGCAATGACATTTAACGCGAGTGTCCAATTGACTGGCGAGTGGGTGTTCGGGTACTTCATGTGCGACGTTTGGAATTCACTAGATGTATATTTTTCAACCGCTTCCATTTTACATTTGTGCTGTATAAGTGTCGATAGGTATTACGCTATAGTGAAACCACTCAAGTATCCAATAAGTATGACTAAACGTGTTGTAGCAGTGATGATAGCTATAACGTGGATCTCCCCAGCCATTATTAGTTTTGTTCCTATTTTCCTCGGCTGGTACACGACCGAATCCAATAAGAACCACCGTCACAACCACCCTAACGAATGTGATTTCAGAGTTAACAAACTGTATGCGATCGTAAGCAGTAGCATATCGTTCTGGATACCCTGCACGATTATGATATTCACATATCTGGCCATATTCAGAGAAGCTAACCGACAGGAGAAGCAACTTTACAGTCGCCAAGGTAACGCGATGTTGATGCATAGGGACGCGACTAATGGAGATATGCTGTCTACGTCTGGTGGCTCGTCTAAAACATTGACGGCAAACGAAATAAATCCAGAGCATTTACAACATACGCCAACTAAGGAGAGACATATCATTAAAATGAAAAGAGAGCACAAGGCGGCTAGAACTCTCAGCATTATCATGGGAACGTTTATTCTTTGCTGGCTTCCATTCTTCTTGTGGTACGTAAAGTAAATGCAGTGAATGCTAATATGTTTTATAAAAAACAGTAACGCGCTTTCTGCGCTCTTGTTAATGAAATAAAAATATTACTTTATTACCTTCATTAAATATTAAAATGTAACCTTAAAGAAATGTTTATAAGCTACGAAAGTTCATAGCATTAATTAAAAATTCGTTCTTTACATTATTTGATGTGTATGGAAAAAAATAGTCTATTGTGTCAATTTGTTGTAAATAATAAACTAACTTAATCAGGTTATCTATCTAACCTTCTCTTTTTAACTTTGTTTTTTTTACATAGAGAATATAATCTAAATAATTAATTGCTATTTCATTATTTTAATTGAATGAAAAAAATTTCATAAACAAATTTTACACAATTTTTATTTTGTTTCGTGTTGTATTTAGTTTTTATCAGTTAAAAGAGGTAAATAACAACGGTTTTCGTACAAAGTTTTATTTTTTTTTTAATTTAGAAATATTAAAATAAATTAAGTTTGCAAGAATTTTGGTGCAACAGTTTCAGTGCCCTGAATTTTTGTTTCTTTTTAAAACTTTTTAACTTATATTTCGAAAGCTTAGACAATCATTTGAACCATAATCCAACGATAAGTTTCAATTAGAAAGCATTCATATTTAATATTTTGTTTCGTAATTGAATTGGTAGTTTGCCATTATGATTGTGATATTTAATTTTGGCTTACCCTTTCGAAAATCCATTCAGATAAAGTGTTTTTTGGCGCATTATCTCCATAAATCACAGATTTAGATTGGTTTATTTTGATGTAGGACTTTTTAAGTATATGTACACTGCCGTGTAAAAGTCTTTAGACATTCATTTTTTGCGTATTGTAAATATAAAACTGCAAAATTGTTGATAAAAAATCTTAAATGTTGATAATAGTACTTAATTATAACTTTTGTAATAATCCTAGCATATCTAAAATACAGCATCTACAATTTTCCATGTTAGGGAAAAATTTTGAATTATATGCCTGAAAGGTCAGGTTTACTCAAATTGAAAGTATTGACGCACAGTGTCTTTCAAGCTAAGAAATTGTTTTTTTACTATTTTGACTACGAGTACCTAAACATATTCTTTTCGCTATTTTGGAGATTTTTATTGACTGAAATCTGTACTTTTACATTCAAAATCACAGGTGTCCAAATACTTTTGCACGGCAGTGTATTAGGCGGCTATTACACTATCAAAGAAATGTGATAAAATTTCTTTGATCAAAGAAATATGATAGTGTAATACGTCAACTTTTATAATATTTACGTAATATTTACCTTCATAATATTTCTTTTATCAAAGATAATGACAGTTTCTTATATTTGATCAAAGTTTTTTGACGGATAAATCAAAATGGCGACTGAAGTGTTCGTGGACGGTTTCGGCTACGAAATTACTTATAATTTAATATATGATCAAATCTTTGTCAAAGATCTTTGACATATTTATTTGATAGTGTAATAGCCGCCTTTAGAAATAAATATGATAAAATAAGTATACTTTTCATATCACATGTATTGAAACAACTAGTTTTGCCAGTCGAAACAAGACAATTTCAGACCAATGCGACTGTGCCGGGCAAAAACAAAGAAACAACGTTGTTTCTGCCCGGCACATTCATTTATTTATTATTTATTTCAAGTCTGTCAGAATCGCATTTGTAATAAACAAAAGCCAATCTTATTTCTGAATTATTCTATTATTAAAATAGTATAAGATATTACTGCGCTATTTGTCTGAAATAGTCTTACTTCGACTGGCTACAGAAATCAAAACTCGTTTTTTCATTACATGTGATATGAAAAATAGCGTGTGTGGCACGGGATGAAACAAAGACGATTTCAGACCAGGGCGATGACAGCCCTCGCTTCGCTCGGGCAGTCAACTCTCGCCCTCGTCAGAAATCGTCTTGTTTCAACCCTTGCTACACAATATACTATTTCCCACTATCACAATAAAATTATAATCTATTTTAACTGAATATGATTCTTTCACAGGTACATAAGCACAAGCCTTTGCACCGAATGCTACAACCCAGAGATGGTAGTGGTCATTGTGTTCTGGATCGGTTACTTCAACTCCACACTAAACCCAATTATCTACGCTTATTTCAACCGTGACTTCAGGGAGGCATTCAAGAACACATTGCAGTGCGCCTTCTGCAGCTTGTGTCGCCGACCGCCCTCGGACTTGGACGCCCTTGACTGCAGACGGCCGTCGTTGCGTTACGACGGTCGTACGAAAAGTATCTATTCCGAAACCTATCTTAAGCATATCGATCGAAGGAGATCATCTGAGTATGGGTCGAGTCTTTGAGTAGAACTGTCTAGTAGTAAGGCAGTTACTACTAGCTTCTGAGAACAAGTATGGATACGCACACGATAATGGAGGTAGTTTATATTTATACATTTAATGTATGTACATTATGATATACACGGTGATTTTGTGTCGTAAATTTGGAATCTTATTTTGGATGGTTTTGATTTTTTTAAATTTAAGTTGAGACTCATCCAGACAGTTTTTATATGGTTTGTGGTTATTTTTATTTTTGTTTATGTTTATCTTTACAACATTTTGAATTCCTACAGAAAAAATATAACTTAAAATTATATTATATATAATATATTTTTTTTAAATTTGGTTTAAGAGGGTTAGCAAATCTAGCGCCTCTGAAAATACTCAATATTTGGGAATTTACTGTGGTCAAATGAAACAACGAATTAAAGCTAAATTAACACAGCTGTTTAATCACTATTTAAAGTACATTTTAATTTATTTTTATGAATGAAAATTATTAATCTCTGACCGATGGTAAGTTTTCATCAAAATTTGGAGTTGACACCTTCCGTACTTGCTTTTAGCCAAATGGTCAGATCTGGAACAATTTTACAAAGTGACTTTAGTTTTTAAAACTATCCTCTATAAAATGAACCACTTTTACACTTCAGAGTTATATATTTCAATAATTATAGGTATGTTTATACTCTAAAATTTAAGCTTTATTTGAACTGTAATTTTCATTGGCCATAAAAATCTACAGGATTTTTTGTTTCCAACCAAAGTTGTTCATAGGATAGTTTTAAAAACTAAAATCGGAAGGTGTCAAATCCAAATTTTGATAAAAACCTATCATCGGCCAGAGATTAATAATTTTCATTCATAAAAATCTGAACAATAGTTTAAAATGTATTTTAAATAGTAATTAAACAGCTGTGTTAATTTTGCTTTAATTCGTTGTTTCATTTGACCACAGTAAATTCCCAAATATTGAGTATTTTCAGAGACGCTAGACTTGCTAACCTCCTTATAATTAAAATGAAAAACATTTATATTATTTTCGATTACCGGGTGTTCCTAAAATAACACGACTCATCAAAAAAATTTTTAGATGTATGTTATTTGTTGGTAATCTATGGTGACATTGATTTGTCCTTAAATCAAAGTAAGGAGCCATTTAAGAGCTAGCTTTTTTTTAATAAAAAACTAGTATTTTTATAGAATCTTTTGTAGGAAACATATTTTTCTTTGATTAAATTATTTGAGATATGTGACATATGAAAATGATGATAACTTTTTTACTCAGAAAACTATTGAGTTTGAAAAAAATGCTGAAAGACAAAAATAGTTAACATTTTGATTTTTGTAAACAATTTTAGACCAATATTATTTAAAACTTTTTAAAAATTAAAAAATATATCAAAACGTCAAAGTCGAAGAATTTTTTTTTATCTTATTCCGTAGGAAAATATACTGGTTTTCATTTAAAAAAATAAGTTGGCCTTCAAAATGACCCAAAAAATTGACCTCAAGCACAAAGACAATTTCACCATTCATTGTCTCCTCGAAACCTTACAAATTATATTTAGAAAAAAATTTCGACAAAGAATGGGACACAATATATTTTTTCTGTAGGTACTGTAACTATCATATTATAAAGGCAAAATTTAATCATATAAATATGTACATACTTTTCCATGCATATGCGAGAAAATAAGATTTTGAAATTATGATATATTATTACCGAAAACTCTAAATATGTAATTTGTGATTTACATAATATCAAAAATAAAACTATATCTATGAAAATATTGTAAATAATCCGTATAAATTTTGTATTAGGATTGTATATTTTTTTGAAATTATACTTTTTGATACAAAAACTGACATGTAGATATAAGTTTTTTTTAGTATTTTTTTTAAATGCAACAAAAAAATATTGGTAAAAAAACACAATCACAAAGCAATACAATGAATTGTATGTAATTCTCATACAATAATATAATAAATAGTACATACAAAATGTATTAAAGCAGAACTTTTCGTCCAAAAAGAAAATATCAACCAATTAAATATAATATTAATATAACACAATATTACAATTTTGTGAAATATATTGATTTAAACTGAATGATAATATATATTCAAGATATAATTACATTTAAACTAGAAAATACACTTTAACCACAAGAAAACACGAGTTTCGACTTCACATAAAGTTCTCATCAGGAGCCTAAGTGGGCTCTCACACCGGAGCAATATAGCAACACAGCAATAAAGTAACAACCAATTAGAAACTAGCAATATAGCGATATCATATTGCTTTGGTGTGAGACAATATGTCCGATTCAATGTATATTGACAGATAGCAATAATATCGCTTGTTATAAGTTGCTAGTTGCTATATTGCTCCGGTATGAGAGCCCACTAACAGTTCTACATGTCGAATGACATTTCTTTCTCGTCGTTAAGGTGTATATTTTTGTTTAAGTGACTTAGAAACCGCAGTTTCTTCGTTTTCAAGTAAAGATCAACAAAGATTTTTCTGTACAGTTTTGTTTTTCAACAAGAACATAAATAAATATATATTTTACTATTTTTATTAATACATACTGTCCCAAAAAATGATTTTTTTTCGAAAACATCTCATAGCTTACTTATATATTTTAAACAAGTTATTTTTAATATATTTTGTTGCTCTACTTCGATGCATTTTCAAATTACACTTGAATACTTTTTCACACTGTTGGAAAACTGACGAATATTTAAATTAGGGAAAAATACAATTCTTTAAATAATTTTCGATTTATATTGCTCCATTTACAATCTGGAAAAATAATAGAGATGCTGATACCAGCCCTGTTAAATCCGCGAAAAATAGTTTTTATTTAAGATTTCTAAATTAAACTGTATTCGAAAAAACTTTTTTGATGTAATTATGTCTTGAAATATAAGAGGTTATATAATGAGTAAATTATTTACCATTATGAAAAAAATAAGAGCAAGTAAAACAAAATACAAACCTACAATAAAAGAGCTAGTATTTACAAATTTTATTTGATATAATTTGTATATAACTTACATAGTATATGGTAAACACCAACTCAAAACTGAACCATATTTAATGCAATAAGGTGTTCTAGTGCTGCTAATACAGTAGAACTGACTTATAAAATATAAAGTGTGGCTTTTAGAGTCCTTTAAATGCATTTGTTTTAAACGACGAGTTAGGGAATTTTATAATTTTATATATGTAATATTTTATGTACCTAGTACCAAAAAGATCTACAGTACTGAAATTTGTTTTTATATAATTTTTATTTTCATATAGAGAGCTTTACATATTTTGTTATGTTACTTAATAATCAACCTTTAAAATTAATTTTACATTAAACAAATTAGATTAGTGTTAGAAGTTCATTTTAAATACAGCAAATTAAAATTTTAACAGTCCAAAATTTTAATATTTTATTGTTCATTAGAAAGGTTGATGTACCTACTATATTTTTACGAAATCAGTAATTTTAGGTTTCCAAATTATAGTATATTCGATAATTAGAACCTAAGAAAATATTAATGTTTTAATGTTTGGAACATAGTTATTTGAATCCTTAAATTGATGTACTTATGTGGAACTTTATGTATAAATATTCTTCAAACAGTGGCGTCGTTAGAGGGGGGGGGGGGAGATCGCCCCGAGTGTCACCTTCCTTAGCGATATCACTGCTTCTAACTGTTAAAAATAGAAAATATTTAAAATGGCGTTGAACAATCAAAACAATGCAATAAATATTTTATTAAAAAATTCGATATTCTTCGCTCTCAGTAAAATATTATTTCGTGTAAAAAGTAATAATAAAGATCTTTATGGATGTTAGAAATAAATGTTACAATTTCAATAAATATGAAAATGTACTGTACTAGTTTAATAATCGAAAATTTAAACAATCTTTACAAAAATATATAATTTTATGTCGTATAGGATTCGACCTAGTTTTTTTCTTACTAAGAAGGACAAGAGCAAACTGTCAGATAATTATATTTATTTAAAAAAACATAATTTTTTTTATAGAATTCCACCAAACAAAAAATATAATATTGTAAGTATGCAGTATTTTTTTTTGCAAAACTTTTCTTTCTGATTCACTGGTCTACAAAAAAATACTTTTGTAATGTTCTAGAGATCTGAATCGGTAATTTAGGAGACTTTTGGCATGCCGAAACCGAATGCGTTGCCCAATTGGTTTCATCACACTAAACGTCCCAAAAATTACTATATTACCAAGTAGGTAATTTTTTTCTAAAGTTTTTGGTCACGGTAACAAATAGTATTATCTTTCCTCTTTAAAATGTAATTTAACTTTTTACTGTACGATTTTTTTTAGCCGAGATGTACTAGTTTGAAGATATGATATTTTTGTTAATAGAGTGTAGTATAGAACAATAAACTTTACTACATATATCTTCAAAGTAGTATATTTCGGTGAAGAAAAGTCGCACAATGAAATGTAAAAAATCATTTTAAAGAGAAAAGATAGTACTATTTGGAATCATGAAAGAAAACGTCAGAAAAAAATTACCTAATAAATTCTCTAAAAAATGGCAAAATCGTCAAAGGACCCCGCAGAATCCTTATGGGAAAGGGGTTTCGGTCAAACTCTTTGAAACTTTGGATTCTGATAGTCCTTGATGAGTAGATCAAAAGTGTCAATGGGCACTAAGTCCTAAAAACTCAAACTTTTAAGATATAGCCCTCTGAAGTTGGGGATCATGATTGTCTTTAATTTACAATATTTTTTTTGTAGCGAACCTTAAATTTCGCTCAACTTTTTGTATGTATTCCTAAAGACATCTATAATCGATTGACACTTTAGAGGGCTATATCTTAAAAGTTTGAGTTTTTAGGACTTAGTGCCCACTGACACTTTTAATCTACTCATCAAGGACTATCATAATCCAAAGTTTCAAAGAGTTTGACCGAAACTCCTTTCCCATAAGGATTCTGCGGGGTCCTTTGGGACTTTTAGACTCGGATATCTAAAAAATCTGACGTGATGGAACCATTTAGGCAACGAATTCTGTTTCGGCATGACAAATACCTTCAGATCTCAAGAATTTTTCTTTGTAGAACAGTGTTATTTTATTAAATCAAATTGCAGTTGGCTATTGTCTTTTGTAAAAACATCGATAAATATATTTTGTACTTGAGACTGACAAAGCGTGTGATTTTGATTATTATCGAGAATGAATGAACTCAAAAAAAAAATCAAACATGTAAAATATGTATGTATTTCTTACACAGTAGTAACTTCATGTCGAATCCATATCTAAATATAATTAATGTTCTCATGCAACACAATAATATACTGTATCAGTTTCTGTAGAGAAAAAAAAAACTACTTTTTATTAGTTGATATACAATCAGTGGTACCCAAACTTTTAGATACGTATTTCTCAAAAATTGTTATTATCTCTAGAATGAAATTAATCAAAGGAAGCAAATTCTGTCTAGATTTTTATTCACTTGCTCGGTACGTATGTGAAAATTTTGAGAATCACTGATGTACAGTAGGGTGGGCCGAAAACGACAAAAAAAATTTTTTTAGAATTTCAAATGGGGGTAGTGGGGGAAAGTTGTCTTATGTAAACAGTGTATTATACAAAAAATTTTAATTTTTTTTAATATCTAGTCGGGTCCATTAGGATCCAAATAATAAAAAAAATGCAATTTTTTTTTCATATGATGTCGCAAAAAATACTACCACTGTGTTTAATATACATGTAAAAAAATGTGTTAATATATTTCAACATTTAACAAGGGCCCTTAGCACCCAAATAGATGAAAAATATGTTGTTTTACTATCTAATAATTTACAATGTGTAGTTATTGTGCAGCTCTTTGCTTGCTTAAGTATGTTTAAGTGATCAGGTGCGCGGTAAAAAGTTTAAATATATCAGTAATAATTTTTTTACATAATATGTAATAAATACTGATTTTTGTCCTCAAAAAAATAATAAAAAAATTTTCTTTTGGGTCCCAATGGACCCGGCTAGATATTTTCAAAAAAAAATATTTTTTGTGGAATACACTGTTCACATGTGACAACTTTTCCCCAAACTTGAAATCCAAAAAAAATTATTTCGGCCCACCCTAATGTACAGTATTCCATATAGGTGTTTTTATGCTACAAGTTTTAAATGGATAGAACTATACTATAAACAAGTAATTCACATAAAATGGTTGTATATTCGTCGCAGACAATTTTAATACTTGTATTAGTGTATTTGTAAATTAATGTGTTATTTTCAACACCAAATAATTTACTTGTTTATTAAATAATTTTAATATTTTGAAACATCAGAAATACATGATCGACTTATATCATATATAAATAACATATAGATGAAACACGTATTTTTAAAAAGAACGAGTAATATAACTAAGGAAATATTTACTGTAAAAAATACCAAAGAAGTAATATTTATGTATTACATATAAAATATTTAATGATTTAATTGTGTATAGTTTGATTTGTTATATTAACAAATTAAAGTGTTGTTTTTATTAACAAATTAGTTATGCTTTCAAAAAGTAACGCTTATAAGTTTATTTTTAGAGTAATATATACATAAATTATATATTGTTTAAGTTGTAATTTATATTGTAAATATAATTTTGAAGAAAGCTTTTTTGAATAATAAAAAATGAAAGTGAAAAATCATTTTTATTTTTATTCACCATATCATCTATTTTCAATACTGTCCAATCAAATCATTATTTCATTTTTTAATAAATTATCAAAAAAAAAATTTAATTCCATATTTGAGTAGGCCAGATGCAAAACCTGCTATCCACTTAATTTTAAGATTTTAAGGTTTTTGTATCTTAGGATTCTACTCGTCTCAGGCTATAAGTATTATAATTAATAAATTGGGCTGCAAACCCGGCAAAAATCTCTTAAAATTAAATTTGAAAGATTAAATCGGTTACAGAAACTATTATATTTTTGGTGAACTAACATATAAATTATTTTAATAAAAGAAATAAATTTTGTATCGAATTGTGACAAGAAAAAAAACATGACAAGTTTTGCATCCAAACTCATAAAAAAGGCATAAGGATATTTTACCTAGAAGCTGCAAAAACAGTTTTCGTAATTTTGCTAGAAATCTGCTCAAACACACATAGCAGGTTTTGCATCTGGCCTACTCATTTGATCTTGTCGATTAGACAGTGGCGTAGTTAGTGGGAGATTAAGAGGATCAAACCCCTCCCATAAATCTATGAAAATTATAAGATGATTATGATATACCAGTATTTTTTCAATAATGAATACATCTAAGTGAAGAATAAAACCAACTTTTGTACTTTGCACCACATAAAAATATAACTATGAGATTTAATACTGTCATATCCCTCCCCCATCGCAAAAAGCTATCTACGCCACTGCGATAATACATATATTTAAATTCGAAAATATCTATATTTATTTAACCTAAAACTACTTACAACGCCTGTTTTCAATTATTCTTTTGCCCCATGGTAATAATTAAAATCTATTCTTTTTTTAGATTCGTCTTCAGGTAAGAATTTTATGTAATTCAATAACACTAGGAGAAATATGCTGGAACCAAAACGACTAACTCTTATCGTTTTTTCTTGACAAGTTAGAATTTTCATGAGAATCCGCTAGAATTTTCCAAATTCATCTAAAACGTAGTCACACAGATGACGTAATTAAGTATGTATGATAGAAAAAAATAATCTAATTGAAAACAATATCGTCGCTTATCTAACAACACCGCTCAAGTCATTTTGACCAACTTTACAGGAGAGCGAAAAAACCGTGTATGTTTTATATAGGCTACCGGCTTGCGCGCTGTCACTATTTTTTTAATTCTGGTCTCTTATTGTCCGAAATGTCTAGAATGTGATTGGTAGATCGACGCGCAATGAGTAGCTCTATCCAATGACATTAAAATGTAAAAACCGCTAATTTTCGACTTGAGCGGTGTTGTTAGATATAAGCGACGATATTAAAATTATTATTTAAGTTTAAATTCATCAATGTTGGTATCACTGAATTGCATGCTTACCCCCCACCCTTCAAAAGCTTTAACAAACCTCCTCAATTCCCCACTCTATGATCACAACTTATGTACATCTTTTATTTATTTATTTTTATTAGAAAAATATCAATTTGACATCCGAACAGTTGATTGTATGTGCATACATTTTTTTGAAATTTAATATGTCATACAAAAAAACATATTTTTCTATACATAAAAATGATTTGTACAAATGCAAAAAATCTCCCAGACTTTTTCCGATTTTACAAATTAATCAAGAAGTCTAGAATAAAAAAGTTCTAATTTCGTTTTGACGGGGATATTACTATATGAGAGATTTGGAAACATATCAATTAATATTAATCAATATTTATTTATTTTATACTAGCGAATTAATATCCACAAAATCATAGTGACTTAAATTAACCCATTAACGCCCGCCGTATATACATTTGTGTACACCTTATTTTATAATTAGTGCTGCTGTCTATGGATATTGACTCACAATATTTCCTTGGTAGAGGTGCAACAAACAAAATATGTTAACGTTATTAGTTTTATAAGTGTTTAAACCTTTTTTAATTGTTCTGAATAATTTTTATATGAAAAGAGGTACGTGGTATGCTAATTATTTTATCCAACTAGAGCATGTGATTTCGAATTTTGTTCAAATCATATTAAATGACTTAAATATACATATAACACGACTTTTAAATGAAATTTATCTAAATAAAAATTATATAAGAAGAGCAGTCTCACACAAAATAGAATTCATATCTTCCCAATTTACTCGCTTGAGTACGCACTGTTATTTTTTTTTCTAAATATTAAACAAAGTGTGTGTTGTATATTTAGTTTTCCTGAGATCACTTATGCTCGTCACTGGATTATTTGAAATAAAAAAACAACAAAAGGGATCATTAGTTAATGACATAATGCTCCGGATGGACGAAGGGATTTGAAATTTTTTTGATTTTTCACAAAATGGCTGATGTTGTAATTCAAAGTTCTTTTCGATTAAAATTCAACTCGCATTTTCGGCTTTACAAAAAAATCGTCCAAAAATTCATTCATTCTATGTATAGAATAAATGAGAAAAATTTTAAACCGATCGGCAAAGTCGTTCTCAAATTACAGTGATCACCAACTTCAAAAACATGGTTTCGAGAAAAAGCGCACACAGCTTCCGCTACCTGCCTACTTGAATACATTAGATACGGCTCCGTTCAAAGTTATATATCTTCATAAATAACGGTCCGATTTGCTTGAAATTTTCAGAGAATACTTTTGAAATATTCTATTTTGAAAAAATTTAAAAAAATAATTTTTTTTACAAAATTCCAACTGTGTCTACCCCCTTAAATCTTTGGTTTTCATAAAATATTAATAGCCACGATACCTACTCACACTATTGGTGAATATTTTATTTCTGAAACAACTGAATTTTCGACCCACTCCAATGTACGCATTATGAGTCAGAAAGAGTTGTAAAAAAAACACACACACACACTTTTAATGACTCCATAACATTTTGTGCGTTAAAATTACTTTCGAGTCATACACAAGTTTAAATTACTCATTAAATAATAAAAATATGTCATTAAGAGACATCATTAAAAGTCGGGACTCTTTAATTAAAGTTTACGCCGCGTAATTTCTGTTTATTTTCGAACCGGGCGTTACTGAAAGTTTAATCATTAAAAGTAAATAGCCGTTATGAGAAAAACTATTGCATCATTTCCCACAGTATTAATCTCAGTAACACCTCCGACAGGTGCAATGACGCTGGGCAAAGGGGAAACCCCCTTGACAGAAAAACATGTACCAGTGGCGGGGAAGAAAAATATTCAAAAGGGTAAATATTGGAATAAAATATTTATTACATATAGTAGGGTGCGTCAAAAAAATATTTTTGAGTTCTAGGTTTCTCTAAAGCAGCGATTCCCAACCTTTTTTTGACCAGGGACCACTTTGATTTCATTATTATTAGCAGGTATCACAGGGTTAAAAAATAAACTGTATCAATCTGAAAATAAAGTCCGAAAGTTGGTCTTCACATTTTACTTTTATGTTTTTTATAGATTTGAAATAAAAACCTAAAAAAAAGATCACCGAGAATTCTAAGTTCAGTTTGAAATCTTTTACGGGGGCCATATTTTAGCTCTTGCTAACCAATGGTTGAGAATCACTGCTCTAAAGGTATGTTTATTATATTGAAAATGGCATGCATGGAAAGTTGAATTTTTTAAAACGCTCTAATTAAATAACTTTTTTCAAATCGTTCTGATTAAATGAAAAAGAATGAAAATTATTGTTAATATTGTACGTTATGATGTTTCTTCAAATTTTTTGTATCTTCAAGTTCATATTTTTTTGAACAGTTGAAATTTTAACTATGATATATGACTAAAAAAAATTGTATTTTAGATATTCCTAAAAGTATGTTTTTTATATGGAAAATTATGTAAAAAGTTTAATTTTTCAAACCGCAGGTCTGTATCTCAAACCGTTCTTGAGATATGGCTTCTGAAATTTTCAGTTTTTTCAAATTTTTTTTAATAAATGGACATAACTTTTGAACGTGTAGTCGGAATTGATTTTCGTTGACATATTTGAAATCAGCGTATCAAAATCTATATAATGACATGTATAATACTTTAAAATCCGACAAAAAAAATTTTTGCTAAAAATCGACATTTTTTTTAAGGTATACCCCTTTGAATTTTTTCGATTTTTCGTGAAATATTTTTTGTCGAGTTTTGAAGAATTATACATGTCATTATATAGATTCTCACACGCTGATTCCAAATCCGTCAACAAAAATTAATCCCGACCACATGTTCAAAAGTTATGACCATTTCTTTCAAAACGTCAATTTCGAAAATTTGTACTAATAATAGTAATAATGAATATTTAATATTAAGAAGGCCAGAACTAAATCTTTTTTTGCATTATTAAAATTTTGTATGCTTTATTATCTCCGTAAAACTTAAAATTAAAAAAAATCCAAGGCTTAAAATTTTAGTTTCACTTCTACATGCAAAATAAACAATCAGGAAAGCTGAACAATTAAAGCCTCACCCTCACGACTTATCAAATATTCAATCAAATAAATTTCTTTAATTAGGAGAAAGGTAATATCCCCTATAACAACACACTGTAAAATATAACCTTCGAGCATGTACCTACTAGAGGCAGCTTTGCCGCTCGGCCGTGCGAACAAAATTTGCTTGAAATGCAATAACGAAACATCCTTTCTCACTCCCTCCGCAGCATCAGTACGTTGAGCGAAAGAGAAAGGATGTAGCGTTATTGCGTTTTCTCTCTCGCACGCTTGTTCGCACGGTCGAGTAGCAAGGCTGCCTCTAGTAGGTACATGCTCGAAGAATATAACAGATACACTGTCGCTACAGTACAAGTTAAAGAAGGGGGTTTTCCTCCCCTCCCAAACAACATTGGTTGATGACAGTAATTACATCATTATGTTAAACTTCTCCCGCTAGATTAAACTTTTATTGCTCCTTCGGTCGTAACGCACTGTTCCAATATTACGGTTGACCGTTTTGTTATATACGTTTGTTAACCGCTTTATGATTTGTGGTAAATATATGTGGGCACTTACTAGATATTGTTGTTATTAAAAATGTAATTGTCGGTTATCTCGGGTAAATTTTTTTTTTGTTCAAGTAATACGATTTTTATCGAATATAACTACGGATTTTATTTTCTTATCCTTTAGTTTAGTGATGTAACGAATATTCGCGCATTTTTAAACATATTCGCATTCGCAAGAAAAATTGCGAATATTTTGGTGAATATACTATAATGTAATAATAAATAAAAATTTAGTTTTTTAATCTATTTTATTTAGTAATTATTGAAACGAACATAGGAAAAAATCAACTATCTTTCCATTAAATCAATCATATTTTTATATTAACACACATAATTAACAGTTTATTTAAATGATTTATTTGAACAAGACAAAATTAAGGCTAAAAATAAGTGACTTTTTTTTTAAATAAATTTTCATAGAACTTAGAATTATAGGTAAATCAACAAATTAACATGAAATTTCTTTTGTTCAATTAATTAGTCATGTTTCAAACTCAGCATACAATTTTCAAAGTATCCATTAAAACAATTATTTATGTTATGAGCGGGAAAATAAATTTAGTATAATTATCAGTAATAGTTAAAAAATCAGGTATTGCATCGCTATAAAATGTATAAATTATAAGCTTATTTAAGTTGTTAATAAGAGATCTTTAAAATTTCAAACTCTGACCCTTAATTCTGAATAACAAGAAAGAACGTATGCATTATACTAACTTTTGTCACAAATAAGTCAATATTCGCATTCGTATTCGCGAATGTTTAAAACCATGCATTCGTTACATCACTAAATTTCAGACTATCGAGCCGGTCTTACTTCACTATTTTTTTGGCTGCATACGAGCAAAAAAAGCTTTCATTATTACAAATAATAACAAAGAAAACAGCTCTTATTTTGAAGTACAAGAAGACATAATCATGACCGTATCCAGAATTTTGTTCAGAGGGGGGCTACATTTTTTTTATAAACCGATTTAGTCTGTGTTTCATCAAGGACCCCACAACAATAGGGGGGGATCGAACAGATGGGTTATTAACCTTTTTAGATTTTGAAGTGCAAAAAAATGTTGTGTACTATCCTTATAAATGGGCATTTTTGTAAATAAACATGAGTAATTTTTCCTTTTTTTCTTAAATATTCTATCGTTTCTGGGTTACGCTGTTGCAACTTTTAGTTATCTCTAAATGCAAAAGTAAGAACAAAAAATGTTAACTTTTTCATTTCTTCTTGAATTTTGGTCGCAAACTTTTTTTCAATCGTAAATTTATATTTATCATATAGAAGACAAAATCATCTATAAAAATGTTCTCTACCTATATACATAACTGTCGGTTTTAGTGGGTTTCACTCATTCTATTTTTTTTTTATTTTAGGTAAAAAATCGATCTAATTTGACTGGTCTATAACTCGATAATTATATTAATAGTTTAAATGTAAAAAAAAATAACACTTTTTGCCTTATATAAAAAGGAAAATGACAGTTTAACCACTTCAACAAGAGATTTTGTTTAAAAAAAATATTTTTTCAGGATCAAAAATATAGATTAAATATCAAATGTATGTACATTTTTTACATCAAATAATAATAATATTATAACTACCTAAATCGATATGGCGCGTAACGCGTTTTTTTAAGTTAACTCATTTAATCGTAACGTGATTCAAACGTGAGTTCTGAATGAAAATTTTGAAATACCTATAAATTTTACTTCTTCAATTTCATAAATACAATAGTACTTAGGCTTAGGCACATAATTAACTAGCTAAATGTATGGCAGGTCAGGTCCAGTGGGGGGGGGCTGCCTTCCCTGCCCCCTTCCCTCGGTAGGCCCATGGACATAAACTATGCGATGGAATAAAAAAATATTTAATTAACATTGTAAACATAAAGTAAAATTAAAAGTCTGAATTTCGAAAACTCATGCAATGGGAATAAAACCACCCATTCCACATCGCTTTTATAAACAATATCATTGGTACACGATTATGCAGTTAAGGGCATGCTGATATATCGCATAATAGCTGAAAATTACCTCACCCACACATATACTCTCGCTAAAGTCAATGCGACACTGCACACACAGTGTAATCTAAATCTGGCAATGTAATCTATGCCCTGCACGCGATATATTTATATAATTAAACACATTTATTCGACCTTCGCGTGACTCTGATTCTTCACTGTGTATGATTTCAGTATAATAAGAACATTAACGAAATCAATCGAATATAGGCACCAGGTTTATTTGACCTAATGGAACGTCTGAATATCGTTATTTGTGGGTAACATAAGTGAAAAACCCCGATTTACACGGCACTTGTTTTACACGATTTCGCTTTTACGCACGATTTAAAAATTGACAATTTTAAAAAAAACTAGTAAAAATGTTTATTCCGCTCCATATACGCCTATACAAAGAATTATTATTCAAATTATGAGCATTGAAAGATATATGCACATATTTTTATTCGCGTATATAAGAAAAATGTTATTCCTCTTATGATATTCGTAACTCAAAGAATAATTTAGATTTTAAAAAAAAATCCAAAGAAATTTGTGAAGAACTTATTATAGTCTATAGGTTCCCTAATAGATTTTTTTTAATCTAAATTATTCTTTGAGTTATGAATATCATAAGAGGTATAACATTTTTCTTATATGCGCGAATAAAAATATGTGCATATATCTTTGAATGATCATAATTTGAATAATAAATGAATTTAAAAAAATCCCAATGAATTTCATAAAGTAGATACCATATCTTATAGATTCATCAATAGAATTTGGTTTTATCTCAATTCGAAGGTTGTCAAAAATTAATGTGAGTTTTTCATAATTATTGTGTTTTTTGTTTACCTTTAAACCGTTATATATTTCTTAATTTTCAAGTTTTTGTAATTTTACTGATACCAACGTAAAGAGAATTTAATTTAGATACAAAAATGTAAATATCCTTTAAAATTGATGGATCAGTGCAATAGCAGCGTGATTTATAAACGGGAACGAGACAAAAAATTGAGTTATCACGCTTCGCACATAAACAGGTCGGATTGTAACGGCCGTATCTCGGTCAATTTTTATTGTATTGGAATAAAATAAAAAACAAATTAAAGGTCTAACGCAGAGCTACAAAAACATCTGAAATATTTTTCAATAAAATAAGCCACCTTGATGTTATTTATGAAAAAACACATTTTTACCCCTTTCACCCCCTACCAAACTACCCCTGCACCCCTTAGTCGACTACGCTCAACGGTTTCTTAAATTTTATGTATAAAACTACGTATGTACCAAATTTCGTTGATGAAGGAATTTTTGTGTTCAAATTATCTATTTTTACTGTACTAAAAGATTTGATGACATTTTTGATTTTTTTTCTTTCGGTAACCTGATGAAAAGAACAGGGGATTCCCGGGCTTGTAAAATATACATTTAGGGGAATCCCGGTAATCTGTGCGTATGTATTTCACAATACAAGTTGTAAGCACAGGTGTTACATCGGTCCAATCGGTCGCTGTGGTTGCTACTGCAATAATATTTAATTCTCCAAGACGTCTGACTTTTGTTTTACTTAAATAAGTTACTGAATCATGCACATTTTGTTTTTTTTTCGTTTTACATGATTTTACTTAGCAAAATCCAAGCTTTCAGTTTACACGGTTTTGTGCAGAACGTATCTACCGTGTAAATCGGGGAATAGGTGTATTATCATCAATTTGTTACAGCAAAATATCTCGTAAACCAGCGATTCTCAACCTGTGGGGCGACCCCCCCCCCCTAGTGGGGCGTGATAATACTGAATGGTGGGCGCGGGAATATCGAGAAAAAATTAGAAAATATATTATTAAAAAAATATACTTTATTTACTGAAAGAAAAGCAATAAAATACATTCTGACATAATAAAAAAACAAAACAAAATACACGTTCGCATTTACACTGATATAATACACTTATAAATAGGATGTATTTAATAATTAACTTATCAATATTAAATTAAAAACAAAATTAATAATCATTAGTGACTCCCTTGAGCTTGTCTTTCAGAGCAGTTTTTCGAATGAAAGTTTAGTATTAGAGATTGACACTAAGAATTTGTTTTATATTAAGCTGAGATCTATTTTTCAGTGAAAACTATTTTTTTGAGGGAGGGGGGGGGGGGGTGATGAGAATTGTGATTGAAAATTAGGTCGCAAATACTACAAGGTTAAGAAACGATGTCGTAAACTATATAAGATAGAAGTTTAAAGTTTGAACTGAACGTTATGAATGGAGTAATACAAAATGATCCCTTGGTATCATTTTACATCTAATAAGGGTACCATCAGAGGCATGTCGCACCAATTTGCTTTTAAAAAATAGAGTTATAGTAGTGGTATAGATATAGACAAACCTACATACCAAGGCATTTGACGGAAAACTTATAAACAACCGAGAAACATATATGTTTAAGCGAATTTCATAATTTTTTTCTAATGTTATTATACTGCAACCGAAAACGAACCGAACCGAATGAAACCGCATACACTGGTAGAAAGGTTTACTTGAACCAAGTAAACCTTGTTTTGTATATAACGAAAACAATATTTTCTTAAGATAAGCAATAATCTCTTAAACCAACTATAGTATTCTTGAACGAAGGAATAACGTAGTTGGATTAAGAGTATGTTTCTTATACTAACAAGGGAACCTTTTCATGTCGAAAATTCGTATCGAGTTTAAACTTTGTATATAGTTAGAGGAGGTCAAGATAAGTAACAAACAAATTATCTTAGCTGCGGTAAAACGGTTTAAGTTGTTGAAGCACCCCTATGAAAATGTGCAAAATAATCATATTTTTTCAAATAACTGAAACTAATGAAAATTTTAAAAAATCTACAATACAAAATTTTCATGATTTTTTATACTCTTTCGCATGGCGATAGTCAAAATTCGAAAAAATTAAACCTATGGAATGTGGGGGTTAACGGTTTATTTGTTTGAATTTTGACTGTCGCCATTCGAAAGAGCATAAAAAATCATGAAAAATTTGTATTGTAGATTTTTTAAAATTTTCATTAGTTTCAGAGTTGTTTGAAAATATATGACTGTTTTGTACATTTTCATAGGGGTGTTTCACCCCCTTAAACCGTTTTACCGCAGCTGTGATAATTTTTTTGTTACTTACCTTGACCTCCTCTAACTATATACAAAGTTTAAACTCGATACGAATTTTCGACTTGAAAAGGTTCCCTTGTAAGAAAATATTGTTTTCGTTATATACAAAACAAGATTTTCTTGGTCTAATACAGTTTTTTTTCTGTGTATATGTGAAACAAGGCGTACAGTACATCACGCGAGTAACTAAGGGTTAAATGTTACATCATGGTTTTACTTTGAACAATAGTAGCTATGTAACTCGCATGTACACACTTTGCTCACTCGAACAACTTGTCTCTTCCTTTAATGAATTATATCTCGTGGAGCTTTGTTTGAGTTTTACCCTTTCTTTAACTCAAAAGGAAAATAAATCTAATCAACGTGGTAATTTTATTGTCAAAACTTTTGTTTGTTTCATACCATTGTATGAAGAATGGTGGACGTTATTTTATTATACGAAATAAAAATTTAAATAGAATGTCTCAAACAGAAACATAACCTCATTTATTTTAATAAAATATACGTTAATAAGTACTAAATATTCTTGTCTAGTTGCGAGTAAAAATTTGCTTAGCGAAGCATTTTAGTTACTTTGTGAAAAAAGATATAAAACTATATAGTTTTTATGGAAATTTATCGGTTTAGTGAAACGTCACAAATTAACAAATTAGCTGTTTTTTAAGTGGTGAAATTCAGTGTTTCTCAACCGTTGGCCCTCGGACCAGTATGAGGCTGCACACGAGACAGGTAGGTCTTTGTCTCGAATTTTACAACTGAAAGTGTTGTCATATCGGTCTAGTACAGGGGTTCTCAACCTTTTTACTAGATAGACTCCTTTTACTCGTAAAAGGATGATTTTATTTTATTTTTTTTAGATAATTTATGATTTTCCTTTCTATTTTCTTATTTTACAGTCGATATTTCTATGAAGAATATAAATTTGGTGCATGAAAATTACTATAAAATTTTGAATTTTAGATTTCGTTTAAATTATGTTTATTTTATAGAAAATGACGTGAAAAGTTTAAATTTTCAAACCGCAGTTCAGTATCTCATCACGTTCTCGAGATATGTCCTTTCAAAGATTTCGTTTGTTGAAAATTTTGTAGAAAAATGACCGTAATTTTTGAACATGTGGTCGGATTTGATTTTTGTCGACGGATTTGAAATCAGCGTGTCAAAATCTATACAATGACAGGTATAACACTTAAAAATTCGACAAAAAAAATTTTCGCGAAAAATTGAAAAAATTCAAAGGGGTATACCTTGAAAAAATGTCGATTTTTGACCAATTTTTTTTTATCGAATTTTAAATTGTTGTACATGTCATTAGATAGATTTTGATACGCTGATTTCAAATCCATCAACAAAAATCAAATCCAAGCACACGTTCAGAAGTTACGGCCATTTTTCTTCAAAATTTTCAAAAATCGAAAACTTTGAAAGGCCATATCTCGAAAACGTGATGAGATACAGAACTTCGGTTTCGAAATTTCAACTTTTCACGTCATTTTCTATAAAATAAACATAATTTAAACGAAATATAAAATCCAAAATTTTATAGTAATTTTCATGCACCAAATTTCTATTGTTCATAGAAATATCGATTTTAAGATATGAAAATAAAAAGGAAAATCATAAATTACTAGATAAATCAGGAGTTTCCAACCTTCTTATAGACCTCCTTATATTTTTAGATTCTAGAAAACATAAATATACTACATTCTTGTCGAAAAAGTACAAGCAATACTTAGAAAATACAAGCAAATATATATCGATAAATATAAATGAGAAACAAAATAAAGGACATTGCAATTCAAAATTAAAACAGATAAATTTATCATAGACCCCTTGAATACTATTTACTCTTTTTAATCTTCCATAGACCCCAGGGTACCCACCTGGACCTCATTGGAAATCTTTGGTCTAGTCGATTACTAAAATTTTATTTTTTAAACTAATATGTACGTTTCCAATAGTATATTCTATTATTTATTAATACTACTGAAGCTCTTCTTACCAGGCTACCGCCTAATAAGTTAGCTATGTTTATTTAATCAATAAATACACACAATGTTAATTTTATAATACAAAAGGTGTATGTATATAACATTTTTGGCAGTACCATAACCTGCCTATATATCTAACTGGCCTAACTGGGGAGAGAATTACATTTATTAATACTAGATTTTATTTTCTGATAAGCACGTCAAATTATTAACTATGTACTCGTCACTCGTATATATATACTTGTAAGTGAATCATTTACATAGATAGTAATAAATTTATGCAACCCAGTAAAGTAGAGATATTAAATTAATGTTTAAAATAGTATAAATGTGATCTGCCTCGATAGTACTCAATATATTACAGTAGCTCAACTTTTTACACACTAAACGTAACATACATATCTTTATACGAATAGATCTCTAGCCTAAACCCCAAAGTTCAACTTGATTTACATTCCTAACATCTGGATCGTTTTTGCGATCTTCTGGTTTGAGTTGATAATAAGCTATGAGCCCAAGAAACCTCGCCTGTCTACGGTTAGGTTAGAGAATACTTTATTTTATTTCATCATTCGGGTATTCGTTTAAATTTTTCACCCCCATCTTTATATAAAATATAATCTTTAATATCTATATAAAGCTCAACGTCTGTCTGTCTGTCTGTCTGTCCGTTTGTGTGCTTATCACTCGAGAACCACTTATCCGATTTACGTGTTTATTTTTTAGTTCATAGGTACATTCTCTGGCCACGTTATAGGCTATATTTTGTTACGTTAGGTAACATAACAACTAAGCAGTGACGATAATAGTAAATCAAGTCGGAAAAAAATTGCTGTTTTGCAAAAAACCGTTGAATATAGAACAAAATAATATGTTAAAGAATTGTGTAGAATCAAAAGTCCTACAATAAAGTCCGCGACACCATATGTCTAACTTTTATATTTAAGCCACAATGACTGCTTTTATGTTACAAAGAAAACATAAAATATTTGGGTTCTGTTTACATCGACTTATGACCTGCAAAACTTTAATCCTTATCAAAATAAATGATTTCATCGTCATAAATACTTAATGTAGATATAATTTGCCTTTTACAGAATCCAATTTGGTCTTTTGGTTTAGGAAATAACGTGAAATATACATACAATAACGTATTATTCGTGACAATTTGCGCGAACTATGATAATGTGTCGCGGGGAGAGGGAAGAGGGAAGATACTGCGCTCAGCCAGCAGTTGTTTATTTTGTTTTCAACTATTAACTTTTAAATTTGAACAGAACAAAAATTATTTGTAATAATTCCGTAGTCCACGCGAGCGAAGCCGCGAGCACAGCAAGTATTATATAATTTTGGACGAAGGGATTAATTTAAAAGTTTTTTTTATTATCAAGATAATTATCATTTCGAACACGTAATACGTTGTAACATCCTTGCCAAGTAAATGCACATTTATGTATATAGGTACTTTATATACTTTTGTAGGTACTTACATAGGTATATACTAATATATAAGCACGCCATGGGCATATGCCATTGCGATGGCTTTCTTCCTGCACACTGCATTTCTATCATTTTTCCATTGTGCTGCAGCTTTTGTAGAAACTCAATCGATAGTAGAAATCAACGCCACGAATTCTTATATAACATATTTCACTTTACAGATTTAAAACTTATTTAGGTTTTATTGTTGGTAGAAAATCATCGAATATTCAAAAATAAATCTTTTATTATGTATAATGTTTTAGAATCTTAGACAAGGAAAATACAGGTAAAATAACATATTACCTAGCGTTGTTACCATATTATTTATCACTAGCGGAATCCCGCGGCTTCGTTCGCGTAAACTTCGAAAGCAGATTATTTTGCCCGACTCCACCATTATAACGTAAGCAGCTATGCAGATAAACATATCAAAAACACAGACCCTCGTACCCCCGCCATTAGTGGTTGAATGTCGAAATTTTTATTTTAATAGATGACTATTTTGCCCGAATTTACCTTTATAAGTAAAGCAGGTATGCAGATAAACATATCTAAATCCTCAACCCCGTCCCATGCTATTAAGACTTGAATATTAAAATTTCATTTTTAATTGAATTTGTCCGAATTTACTTTAATATCATGAACAATGATAAATATATCAAAATTTTACCCCCCCCCCCCCCCCAATCCCATAAAAGTTGAATTTTCGTAACTGATATTTGTCTTGTAGAGTACCTACTTGTGCCATGTTTCATTCGGTGAATACAAAAAAAATATTTTACAAATTTTTCCACCCCCCTAACACCTTAGGGGTTAATTTTTTGAAAATGCTGAAATAATTATTTCATTATTTATATTGTAGAGTATGTTCGATTAATGTGTTTCAATTAAATGCGAACAAAAAAAAATATTTTTTACATAAACTTTGACACCCTGTTTAAACCCCGTAGGGCAGTGGTCCCCAACCCTATGCCCGCGGGCACCATTGTGCCCGCCGACTGTTTTACGTGTGCCCGCCGCTGACTGTGAACGATAAAAAAAATAAGTTTTCAGGTACATGTTATGTAATTTATTTTTTTATTTTTAGTAACTACTTAGAGAAATACAAGCGTATTTATTTGAAAAAAATATTTGTTTATAAATATATTATATCATTTTACATTTACTCTCTCAATTTTAATGTATACCAGAAAGTACAGACAGAAAAATATGTAACCATTTAATCTTTTTCTGGCTGTACGCAATTACAAAAATCACTTACATTAACTCTAAAAATAAATTTAAAATATTTTGATGCAGATTTGTTAATAAAAAACATTTGTGCATATATCAAACATTGTACAAATTCGTTCAAAGTTTTAAGAATAGCATTTTTTATCAGTCACGGCTTACGTAGGAACTAAGAAATATATGAAAAAATGCATCTGAACTTTTTTTGTATAAATTACAAAATTTTCCATCAAAAAGTCAGCGAGAGCATATGTCTTACTTTTTTAGTTTAGACGTGAGAAACGCCTGAGTGCCTGAATCAAAATCGCGATTTTGATGTGGGCACCTTGAAAAAATAAATGGTGCCCGCCGCCCAACCGGTATTCTAGAATGTGCTCTAAGGTACAAAAAGGTTGGGGACCACTGCCGTAGGGGTTGAATTTTGAAATATCCTTTCTTGCTGGGTGCTTTCATCATAAAAGGAAGGCATCTACGAAATTTCACGTTTCTAGGTCCAGGGGTTTGGGCTGTACGTTGATATATAAGTGAGTGAATGAGTGAGTGGTTAAGGACAAACTCTTTTATAGATATAGATATACGGACTAACATTGGTTGTAGCCTTTCCTAATCTAAGATTAGAATACAATAAAAATATCTACAGCATATCTACAATGTTTTTAAAACAAGGAGTTACAATGTACTTTTGACATGGATAACCGATATAAATCTCTTTGATAGTTAAAGTAATATTTCTTCTAAATAATTCCTAGAAATTGTATAAAGTTAAAATGATAAATCCAGACAATGTAATAAACATTTAAAACCAATTCCAAAGTTTTTGTGATTTATAGTTCCGGAGTACTATGTCGCCAAAAAGGAGACGGTTTTATTATCCACCCGGTATACATACTACATTAATGTAAGCAATATATTTTTGTTCACTAACTTTACATCAGTTGAAAATCAAATTTGTAGCATGTGAAGAAGAACGCTTTGTTTTCTTGTTATATTTTACGATACTTACCGTAAAAAATAACGTCGTAAATTTCGTAGTTACCATAATTTACAAGAAAATTGAGATTAAGTACATAAACATTATACTGAATATAATGTAGAAGATTCAGTGATGCAAAAAATAACCTTAAAAAGCACTAGGTATTCATTTTTTGAGTCATGTAAAAAAGTGTAACTATAAATAAATAAATATCGCACCCCCACAACTCAAAAAATGTCATATTTGAGATAAATAGGTAGAATGATTCCAAATTACCATATATTTCTACTAAAAAATTGTCATTAATGTACTTCGTGTACCTACCGTCAAAACTAGCATATTCTAAAAAAAATCACATTTTTTATTTTTATTTTTAAATACTTAATCACTAAGCGTTTTAATAGTTACTATTTTTCAAACATCACAAGAATACTGAAATATTTAAATTAAATACAGTGTATCAGTCCTTTTCCTATACTTATACCTTTACAATTTTGATTTACCTAAATTGTTATAATTTCATTTATTCCGATTTCCTCAAAACTACATTTTTTGAGTTGTGACACTTTTTTACGGAGGTGTGATATGTCTCAAAATTATTCTTTTATTAAGAAAATATTGAATTCATTATATACGACATATAAAAAATGCAAAAGTTCAATTAGCGATAGTTCAAAAAAATTTAAATACATTGGTATATCAATTAATACTTTATCTTAAAAAAGATACGTAAATAAACAACTTTTGATAATAAAATTTTAAATTAAGAATTATAATTTTCCATTTTAAAATTTTGATTTTTAATTTTTAATTTTCTTAACAAAAGTTGTTTATTTACATGTCTTTTTTCAGATAAAGTACTAATTGATGTACCATTGTATTTAAATTTTTTTAATTATCGCTAATTGAACTTTTGCATTTTTTATATGTTGCTTTTGTCACTTTAAACTATCAAAATCTTAAATGTTCATAAATCATTACAAAGGTCATTATTTCTACTTTCTAAATTTAAAAAAAGAATAACATTCCATTAATATTCAACGAAATTAAAGCACTTTTAGTAAAACCCCAAAATTTGAGATCAAGTCGCCATATTTTCTAAACAATTGAAAGTATGAAAATTTTTGTTTTACAAAAGTTTCTTACTTTTTTATGGTATTTACAATTATGTACTTTTGAATACACCGTTCCATTTGATTTTACTGAGAAACGGGCATGTACCCCCCAAACTACCCCCTAAGGCGTGGTTTTAGGGGGTTGAAAATATTTTCTTATAATTCTTTAGAATCGATATACATAGTAAAACTTTTTTTATAAAACTCTATCTTCAATAGTTTGGGCGTAAAACATAATGGACGGGTGGTCTGGAACACTCTGTATAAAATAAGGATTAGCTTTGATCAAGTCACTTTTTCCCTGTGTAGGTATGCCTAGAGGGCAAAGACACTCAATAAGCTAAATAAATGTAAAACCATATATTTGAACAAATGGTATTCTATTTCATTTGAGAATTTTTGACGAAAAACAAACATAAATAAATGCCACGTTTTCTTTTGCGTGTATATTTCACAAACAAAATATTTTGTTGCTTACATTATATAAAAGGAAAATGATATATCATAAAAAGCCATAAAACTTCAATATATCTTATGAATATAAAACAATACAACTGGAAAACGGAGAAACTGTGATTTCTCAGTCACTTAAACTGAAAATAGGTAATACACCTTAGCCACAATAAAACAATGTCACGTGTTTCGATTTCACAAGAAGTCTTCATCAGGAGTCTACTGTACTCAAGGCATAGACTTATAGAGTGGATTGAGCCTTCCCTATCCAACTGTGTAGTAAATACTGGCGAAGAGACAAAGCGATAAAGTAGCCAATACCTGTCTCTTTCTAGAATTCTAATTGGTCACGTCACATGTTTGCAGTCATTACAGACCTACAGAAAAGAGACAGGTATTGACTACATATTCGCTTTGTCTCTTTAAAGAGAGTGCTCAATTTTGTGAGGCTATTGCTCAGTCCATTCTATAAGTCTATGACTCAAGGTTAACTGCCTCTAGCCATTGAAATGAACTTATCACAAACAAGTCATTTTATAATGAATCATATTTATAAAATAATTTTGTGTAGTTAAACAGTTAAGCGGCACATAATAGACATTTATATTACTGCGAGCATCACAATATCCAACTAAAACAAAACTTGTGTAGAATAGTTTAAACACCACGTTCAATTCATTTGTCACAGTGAAAGACCCAACCGCAAATCCGTTTAAACTATTTGTCGAACCATAGACATAGAGCATGGACCGCGCATTCTGTATTAACATAATGGTGTAACATTTCTTTAAAACAGAAAGAGAGATGCTGCGGTATTTAAGATACATATATATCTTTTTCTAAGAAGAATGAAACAGGAAAAAAAACTCGATCTTATTGAAAATTTGAGATGGAAAAATGCTTAATTTTATCTTGTTAATATAACGATATTTTCTCAATATAATAATAAATATTTCATTCATTTGAAAAATATATCTTCATGTTTTATCTATAAGTCTTTTCATTTGTCAAATTAATAAATAATTTATTACACCAACTAACGAAACTCGCAAATAGATTAAACATAATGGTTGTATTAATAAATATTTATCAGTGTAAATATTTTTTACACCACCCAACTAATGAAAGTGCAATTTTCGAAATGGTAAATTCAGTGATGTCATTAATTATTAAGTATTTTTTTTGTATTTAAAATATGTTTTCAATACGAAACAAAATTTTCACCGTGATAAGAACATTGTTAGTAATAATAAACATTTATCAATGAGATAAACGTGGATATTTCCATATTGGTAAAAAATTATTATATTAACATCAACCTCTATCGGAGCCAAATCGATCACGTTTTTTTTTTACATTGATCACATTTTTTAACACATAGACAAATTATTTATTTCTGTGTAAGAATATATCCTAAACTATTTTCCATCTCTTTCTTTTGACACTACTCTTTGTCTATGAGTCGATCCATATTTAACATAATTACGAAATTCAGTTTAACTTCTCGACACGACATTTTCTTCTACCAGCATTTGATAGAAACATTTTATATTTTATATATTTACGCAATTTTATTATCAGGTTATTTGCATAATTAAAATAATTATAAATAGCTATACTTCTTTGAAATCATTAAATATCTCCCACTCAAATTTATAACGGCAGCTTTTAAAAATAATTCATAATAAAAAGAATATAAGAAATAAATTTAAAGCGAACACATAAATAAAGCTTCAATTAATTATATTGCTGTCATAATTCTCTGAACTTTGTACCAGATTAAGCCATCATATTTTATTCAAAGAAAAAAATTATCGCCGATATCTGAATAGCTTATTTATTCAATTTATGAGTATTTTTGGTTCGTGCTTACTCTGGAAATGCGATAAAAATAATCGGGTTTTAAGTCCGATATATTTCTCTTAAATATATTTCAAATTGGAAATTAAAATACTGCCACACATTCAATTGAAATTATTTTAAAAGTAATAAATATTGGTTATTAGTTGTAAAAAATATAGAATTTGTAAATTTTACCTATCTGTCTGTTTATTGGTTCTAGCTTGATATGAAAACTATCAACTAATTTAAAATTGACGAAGTTCAAACGTTATAATAGCCGATATAAATATAATTTTCATGTATAATTTATAGAATGTTCATTTCAGTGAAAATGTACTTAGTTTTATAAAAAATGAACTAATTTAAAATTACAAAAGAGCAATGGAAGTCTAGAGGGAAGGTAAAATATTTGTAAAAAAAAGTAAATTTGTTCGTAACATTAACTTACTATATCTTAAAACTTCAAACGCTGTTTTCTAAAAACTTTGTTTGCAAATCGTTGCCGGTAATATTTCGAAAACCCCTAGACTGATTTAACCCTTTCAGCCATTTTGGTGGTTTTTGCCACTAGATGTTTGCCAGTGGCGTAACTACCGCCGGTCTGGCCGGTTAGATTGTCCGGGGCCCCGAGCATCTAAGGGGCCCCCAAAAGTGGTGAAATATTTTTTTTAATTGCTGTGTTTTTTTTTTTTTTTTTAGAATCGAAACGATCAATAAAGTGGTGAAAAAGCTGATTTTTCAGTTATTTTATTTTAAAATTCTAAAATTAAATATCAAAATCTCAAAAACTTGAAAATTTGGCGTTTTATTGACTGTTTTTCATTTTAGAATTGAATTTTTTTTACATAGATCAATTTTTCTCGAACGTTTCCGTATCCATACCTCTAATATTTACATCCCTTCACAATTCTAAGCAATAATTATTATTGTGGGGGGGGGGGAATAATGTAAAAAAATCCTGTCAAGGACCCCCTTCGGAAAAATTGTCTGGGGCCGCCATTTCTATAGTTACGCCACTGATGTTTGCAGATCTCTTATCTTAATTTTTTTTTTTATGAAATTGAAAAATTTAATTGTTATTATTTCATTTTAAGCCAGTTTCGTCTCGTTCTCGTCTCTTAGACGTGACCAAGATCGAGACGAGATCAAGATTTCGTTCTCGTGTGAATTATGTTAACCCATTACTTCCCGACTTTTTATTTCTTCGAATTTTTTTATCAAGTTCTTAATTCTTGTTGAAAATATGACCAAAAAGATAAATTCAATACAAGACATAATAATTATCAGTCGCAGACTAGAATATTATCATAAGAAGCCAATGTTGTATTTATAGGACAGCAATTTTTTTAACGATAGTCCGTACCTGGATTTATTTTTGAAATTATCGATATTGTACGTTTTATTAAGTAAAAAAAAATGTAACTATAAAATTTCGGCTAGCTGTGTTATAATTTGTTATTAAATGACCTCTAGAGTTCATATTAAAAGTTATTATAAGTAGAGATATTTAACTCTCCGTCTGTACACTGGGTCTTTTAAGAAACAGTCGAAATTTCAAACTTCAATATCTCTCCTACGAATGGGGGGCGGGCTTGTGCTATCTCGCTTAAAAAAACTAGGTATGAGTAGGGATTAAAGGCTCAAAGGGCACCCGGGTCTGACAATTTTCTTGCAAATGCCAGCAGATGCAAGTTGCGTTTTTTAAGGTAAATGGATATCGTTTTTTTTTTTTTGCTTTTTTCGTCTTTTCATGGCTAAAATAAATGTTTCATGTAATTCTAGGCTATTTTGACTATTTTTATGTCAAAAAAACACTGATTTTGTGCAAAATAATTACCATTTCGTATATTTATGGCATGCCTGAATCCGTAAAATATTTCCCACTTTCAGGTGCTGAAATAATTAGACTTTTTGGACGCTATGCCAATGACACTATATTCTTTTGAAAGGTTATAGTTTAAGCTTCATAACCATATAACCTTTATATATATATATATATATATATATATATATATATATATATATATATTTGTTTATTGCAAAGTCACAATTATTTCAACAAAATCCCGTTTTTCCTCCATTTTTGACTATGGTAAAATTTATTACCAATGGTTTTTAACTTTAGGCTTTGACAACTGTTGAGCCATGTAGTAGACATTTCAAGAAGTAACCCTGATTTTTTTCAGATTTTTTGAAAGCCTATAAAACTTTGAAAACGCGACTGTTCCCTAAAAGACCCAGTGTACAAACCGTGTCTCGAAAAATATAGTGTACAGACGGAGGGTTAAAAAACATATTAGTAATGTAAATTAAATTAACGACGTTATTATGTCAGAGAAAATATGATGTCCTGTAAATAGGACACTGGGAAGTAATGGATTAAAATAAAAAAAATATTCTTTCAACGCTCAAATATTAACTAATATATTCCGTGAATAAAATAACGAAATATCCACAGAATAAATACATTTACATGAAATAAAACAAAATATGTAACCCACAAAATCCTAAACTAATCCTCGAAATCAAACATCCAACATCTACATCACGTGTAGAAGTAATTACACCAAATGAACCTGTTATACTTAGAATTTGAATGGTGTAATTCAGTTAATTCCGAATATTGAATAATAAATTAGGTTATAAATTTGCATATGCATAACGTCTCGCAACAGCCCGCGGTTCAGGTGGTGCCTAGACGATCGTATAATAGGATATGCATGGAGACGCATGGTAATAAAGGACTATAACCCGCGTGTACCAGTCGTAATCTTCGCCCTTCACTAATCTCAAGTGGTAAGCTAGATTTCACATATTCTACAGATCGACCGTCTTCAAGATATATTCAAGAATTTTTTTTAATTTGAATTATATTCATTTAGAAGTTCAATACAATCATTTAGAAACTTTATTTATGTGTTCGCTTTTTTATATCTTATATTCTTTTTATTATGAATTATTTTTAAAAGCTGCCGTTATGCACTACCGTGCAAAAGTCTTTGAACACTCATTGTTTTGCGTATTGTAAATATAAAACTGCTAAATGGTTGATGAAAAATCTTAAATGTTGATAAGAGTACATAATTACAACTTTTGTAATAATCCTAGCATATCTAAAATACAGCATTTACAATTTTCCATTTTAAGGAAAATTTTTGAATTATATGCCTAAAAGGTCAGGTTTACTCAAGTTGAAAGTATTGACACACAGTGTCTTTCAAGCTAACGAGAAATTGTTTTTTTTTACTATTTTGACTGCGAGTAAACATATTCTTTTCGCTATTTTGGGTATTTTTATTGACTGAAATCTGTATATTTTTATTCAAAATCACAGGTGTCCAAAGACTTTTGCACGACAGTGTAAATTTGAGTGGGAAGTTTTTATTGTTTTCAAAGAAGTATAGCTATTTAAAATTATTTTAACTATGCAAATAACCTGATAATAAAATTGTGTAAAAAGTATAAAATATACGAATGTTTCTATCAAATGCTGGTCGTTTGAGGAAGCGTCATATAGAAGAAAATGTCGTGTCGAGAAGTTTTATTGAATTTCGTAATTGTGTTAAATATGGATCGACTCATAGACATAGAGTCGTGTCAAAAGAAAGAGATAAAAAATAGTTTAGGATACATTCTTACACAGAAATAAATAATTTATCTATGTGTTAAAAAAAGTGATCAATGTAAAAAAAAGTGATCGATTTGGCTCCAATAAAGGTTATTTGTTAATATGATAATTTTTTACCAATAAGAAAATATCGACGTTTATCTTATTGATAAATGTTCTATACCTATTTTTTATACACTGTTTTTATCACAGTGAAAATTCTGTTTCGTATTGAAAACATATATTTTAAATACAAAAAAATACTTAATAAATTACATCACTGAATTTACCATATCGAAAATTGAACTTTCACTAGTTGGGTGGTGTAAAAAATATTCACACTGATAAATATTTATTAATACAACCATTACGTTTAATCTATTTGAGAGTTTCGTTAGTCGGTGTAATAAATTATTTATTAACATGACAAATGAAAAGATTTTAAGATAAACATGAAGATCTTTTTTTTCAAATTAATAAAATATCTTCAATAAGAATCTTTTTATTATTATATTGAGGAAATATTTTAATAAAAAATATTCAGAAGTACGCCGTGTAGGGGAATGTCGTCAGGTTTGAACACCCTTTTGACTTTTGCCCATAACTTCCGTTTTAGGACGAATTTGATCAATTCAAGCATATCGTTGGAAAGGTCTGGAAAAAGGAACGTTTCTGCCAAGCCATAAATAGTTTGGGTTAAAAATGAAAATGTTATAGGCATTTAAGAAAAACGAAATGCTACAAGGTTGACCCATCGCTTAAAATCGACTAAATATGTGCTGAAATGATTGAAAATAACCTCGAAAAATAAAATGAGTGAAATAAAAAACCGAATTTGTTGCATTTTACTATTATTTATTAAATTAGCATTTTCCATGAGCATAGAATGCATGTTTTTGCGAGGAAATATGATAAACAGTGGGACCGAATTTCCTTCCGCATTGACTACCAGAGTCAAAGTGACCATTATATTATACACCCAGAAACCAAGATCCATTCATATTAGAAATCTGAAAATTTTTAATCAAGAAGATTCCAAATGAAGATATTGTTATTTTTAACCAAAGTACTGTATTTTATTTTATCCATCAAAATGTATTAACGTCCCTAATTATTATAAATAATTGAACATTATATTAATTATCAGTAGCATTGTATATTTTCGATTCTTATAGAATTTCAATGTTACTTGATTTAGTAGAGCAATTTGTTTTAACTGTTCTTAATGTAGTTAGCTTCTGTTTAATTGTGTGTGATAATGGATCTATTATCTTATTTTAGTTTGGAAATTTGTGCTATATATAAATTTATACTTGCTTTTGTTGTATTTCTTTTTATAACGTTTTCTTAATGGTTTTTGTATTTATTTATTTATTATTTTGATTATTGTATTATACGAAAATAAGAAGAAATATAATTCACTTTGTTTCTTAGATAATTTAGAAGTATGTGACATTTTTTAAACATGCAAGTACTACTTAAATATATAGATTAGTTTTTCAGAAGCCAAAAGGGTTTACAGTTTTAAGGGCTACATAGTCCACTCGTAATGTTTTGGTCAGTTTGTCCATAGTATCTCTGTCGGTCTGTCTGTAAGACTCAAATCTCCCATTTTTTGCATTTATATATTTACCTATATAGTTGTTGTTACCCGCAACTTCGTCTGCATGGAATTTGTATTTTTTTAACCACTCATATGTACATATATATAATGTTTATGTATAATATACCTACCTAATATATTGTAATTAATATAAAACCTAAAAAATCCATAATTTTCGGTTCAGAAAGCACACATACATTTTATGTTTTTAGATATATTTTTACGTTTATCTGCTATGTACTATAGGATCAATTTTCAGAAAAAAATTAATGAATAAAAAGTACTTACAATTAAAATAAACCAAATTATACTTAAACAAAATCATAACATTTTTTAATTTTATAAAAAAAACTGCCAAACAAAAAAAAACTAGAAAATGTCGACAAAAATTCTAAAAAAAATTGTATTCTTTAACTAATTCTAAACAATTTTTATTATTTGCAATTTTGTCTAAATGTTTATAACAATTCCTCAAATTTTGTCGGTATGTTTTGGACTAGCAAATGAGTAACTTATTAAAGTAGGTATTTCTAATAAAATTTCACATAAATATTATTTTTCGCCATTTATATGCAAAGATCATTTATTATTGTACCCACATTTTTGGCAAATGTTAAAAATTGTAATCTGCGCTTGTTATAATTTTTACGTTCCTATATTTATATCTATATATCTAAATATAACACAAATATATTATACAGAATGTCCCGAAATTGACGTCCAATCATTTGTAGGTCGATGTATGTATCTCATCGATTTAAATACATACTTTTCTTTTAAGGGTTTGATATTGAAGAAATGGGCATTTTTCGTAAAAAAAATAATTTTAAAACATAATATTTTTTACAATTTTCTCAGATTCAATTATAATATAGACAAATTTTTTTCAGTAAACTTAAAGGCCTTTATACACCACTCAATCTGCAAGGCCTATTTGTAGGGAGATAGAGTGGGGGTGGATCGGAAACTGTGCTAGTAAATAGTGTTTTTAATATATAGTCGTCCCGATTTTTCTATACACGACCGAATCTGCATCAGGGACATGTAAAATTGGGTGGGATATAAAGACCTTATATTTGACTTCACGAAATAAAATTTCCTTATTTTTAAAACGAAATATTTATGACAAACAACTAAGATCTTTTTGTTCGTATTAGAAATAAGGTAATATTATTTAAAAGTATGTATAAAAAAATTAGTTATAGATTAATTTCTTTGATAAAAATACCCTTTTCTTCAATAACAAACAAAAATGAAAATGTATTTATTATTTATTATAATTTCGGGACATCCTGTGTAATAATGTATAGGACACTAAGTAGGTCGTTAACCTGTTTTATTTTTACACAAATATATTCTAAAAATAATCATTTTATTTTATTTTGCTAATGGCAAGCAAATGAAGCCAAATATTCAAATACTAAATTAATATGTACCTACATAAAATGTTAAAGATGTGAAATTTTTAGTGTTTTTATTTAAAATAAATAAGTAACACATTACGAAAGCATTAAACAACCGGAAGAAAATATATTTAGTTATTATTTTAAAAACTTCAATTTTACTAAATAAATCGGGAAAATGCGTGTTGGACATGCACATGATAGGGTTCCGTAGTCATTCTCACTACGATTTATAAAAAAAGAGTTATTTCAAAATTTTCGTGACTGAAGGGTTAAAATCAAAAAGTCATTTGACTTTTGTTATTGCATTTTAGGAGATCTATCAAATGACACCCCACTCAATGGGATGAATGAAAAAAAATGTGAATTCACTTTTCAGTCTATGAAAGGGGGGTCCAAAATATTATTGACAATGTTCGTTATAATTTTCAGTGAAAGTAGTAATTAAAAGCAACAGTCTGGAATTTTTTCAGATTTTTGAATTGATAGTTTATAAAATAGAGGGGGGGCGCTTTCATAGTGACTTTGAAAAGCAAATAAATTGTGATTGAAGGGTTAAAATCAAAAGGTCCCGATACATTTTTTGTTGCATTTTAGGAGACCTTTCTAACGACATCCCACTCAATGGGGTAGATGATTTTTTTTAATCTTATCATTTCTGTTTTTGGGGTATCAATCAACCAAATTTCATCTTGTTATATCAAAATTTTTACAAGACGGACGGACATGGAGAAACTATAAGGGTTCCTAGTTTTCTACGGAACCCTAAAAACAATATTAAATTTTAACAATATAATTGTAAACGATAAAAAATAAGCAACATTCATATTTAAATTTTTTAGTAGAACTAGAAAATGGATCATCTGATGGATTCACCGGCGCCGACTACGGGGGGGGGGCGAGGGGGGCGATCGCCCCCTAAATATTATACCAGGGGGGCTTCGCCCCCCCTGTGAAGCTGCACTCTAGTTTCTTTTAAATTAAATATACATTTGTCAATAAGATTTTTTCTTTAAAAAAAGGTGCAATATTCAAATAAATGTCACATGAGTAAAAATTATCACTAAAAATTTCTACGATTTTTTCCACCACGTAAGTTTTCAGCTAAAATTGTCATTTTAGCTTCGTGAGCCTCTATAAATTAAAAAAAATGCTGTACAAATGAAAAAAAATATTTCAAAGGTACAAATTTCCACTTTTCAATTATTTCAAATAATTAAAGTTGATCGATTTTTACCGAAACTACACTACAAATACCTATAATGAATGTTGTATCGGCAGCAGCGTTATCCAAGTGGATGTTGCGTGGTCAGTTTTACGATGATTTTAGCTGCAATCTTCAATAATTTGATGAAATGAATCATGATAATTTTTTCTTACACTCAACGTACAATAAGTTTCTGAAAATTTTTGGTGCAAGAAAACATTTAAAGTTAAGTCACTTTTGGTCGTTATTACGAAATTTGGATATTGAACATTTTTTAAAGGAAATTTTTACCCCCCTTCACAAAAAAAATCTGGCCCCTCAAGTGAAATGAAAAGTCGGCGCCTATGGATGGATTATTATACATATAATAAAATTTAACGAAAATTTCGTAAGCTCAGTGGAACAATGGGTATAATATTTTTATGAGGAAATTTTTTTGTTTAAATATTGCTTTATCTATCGAATTCATTCTGACTATACGATATTCAGAAGAACGATGAGGGAATATCATTACCTATCTATAATTTATACATACGTCTATTACATTATTTATTACAAAAATAATTGATTAAAAAAATTATATTAATGTTAAATATATTTTATAAATAAAAAATTATTAAGTTGTACCTAGAGAACGTTAATTTCTAAATCATAACTACTAGCTAAAAGCATTATGTAGTTCTGTGTACAGACACGCATGTAAAATGGAAAGAATTTCATTTTCTCAATTTATACCCCAGAATATATACATATATGCAAAGTACTCTGAAAGCAATAATGGAATGTCTGTTTGCCTTTCTCTCAGACTAAAAGGATATATTTGTGTTTTCCCTTGTCCCACCGTTCACACTTTACTTTTATGCATGCGAACGAAGGACAATACGGGATACACCTTTCATAATATGAAAGAAAAGTCAATGTTAGTGTTATGTACATACACATAAATAACAATATAAAATTTTATGGGGTATTTAAGCAAGTGGCATTCGATTACTCGCGGTATAATATTGTTTGTGTTAGTGTTTGTTGGAATGGGATTAATAAAAGTTTAATAGAATTAGAAAAAGTGTGTAATGGAATTAAAGAAGATTGACTTTACTGAAAAGATTAACATTAAATTTTTCTCTGCGTAAATTGATAATATTTAAGTTGATTCATACTCATAGGTGGGCATTAACTCGTCAATCCGTTAATCGTTAATTAACGAAGTTAACAAAATGCTTAACGGATTAACTTTTAAGTTAACTCAAAAAAATGTTAACGCTTTTGTTAACTTCCGTTAACTTTAGTCCGTTACATTGGTTGTTTGATGAAAAGTACATAAGCAAGTTGTCAAAATAGCAAAAAAAAGGTCTTCAAACATTTTGGATGGTTAATTTTTTTAACTTTCTCTCTCGCACGCTTGTTCGCACGGCCG
Source organism: Sialis lutaria (assembly GCA_949319165.1). Taxonomy (NCBI): domain Eukaryota; kingdom Metazoa; phylum Arthropoda; class Insecta; order Megaloptera; family Sialidae; genus Sialis; species Sialis lutaria. The sequence continues at coordinate 22,616,316 of OX439243.1, forward strand.
AGCGGCAAGGGTGGCTCTAGTAGTATATGCTCTAAGACTGTAACAGTTGATGACATTTTCGGTACAGGAATCTGTTTTATCATTATGAAAACTTTTTAGTGTAGATACAAACCATGCGCTTGCAGAACTTTTAGCTGGTGTTCCGACCGATAGAGAGCACTGGTAATATAAATTTGAAAACATTTTCTAATTTAACAATGAATTTTTTGATATTCTAGTTCTAGTTGATTGTCAGGTAATGTTAATTACTTATTTCATGAATTTTAAAGCCGCTACATATCACAACTTCTTTGTAAGAAACCTTGTTAGTTAAACATTGTAATTATCAACTGTGTTCTGTGCATCTGTGAATAAAAAAGAGGTAAGCAATATCATAGAGATACAAATTATTTTGCATAGGTTATTTTATTTAAGAAATTACATAAAATTTAAGATTTATATTATTTAATTTATTTACATACAGATTAATCTATAAGTATTTAAATGAAAATATATAATAATATGTAAATAACTTTATGGAACAATATTTATAAAATACAATAATAAAGAACGAATAACGAATTTTGATTGTCAACAATTAAAAACAATACATGCAGACAGTAACAAATTATGTTTATGTATTTTTAACCCTAGACGGGTAGACGTCCAACTTAGGTGGGCAAGAGTAGACGTTCGTAAAATTGACTACTACTGTATAATTTTTGGTTTTCTAATAAATTTATGGCAAAAAGAATGTTTTGCTTTTAAAATCTTTTGATTTATGTATTTAAAAAAATACAGAAATACAAAAGATTAAAATATAAGCTTAGTAATATAAGTTTACATCGAATCGACAAATGAAAAAAAGTATCATTGGATCAAGCATTGAGATCTTTTTCACATTCACAGCATATCCTTTTACGTATATATTACGACTAATATTTACATAAGAGAGTAGACCTTCGTGAAAGATACGATGTGATTTACCGATCTATGGCTCCCTCTAGAAAAGTTGATTGCATAGAGACACTTATCCTTGGCAGAGGTTGAAGACGAACTATTAAACAAGGTATACTTTCCTGCTCGGCTCCCCATCCCGTTTTGATTACCCTGTAGAGTGTGTTGTGTAGAAGTAGATGTACTCGTAATAATTACGAACGTCTACCCGTCTAGGGTTAATAAAATAAAACATCACTAAAATTTATTTTATAAACATAAATAACAATACATAAAACTTATATATATTTAAACTATTGTAGTCATACTGTGGTCATACCCATAGGCAGTTACGGCAATTTTTCATCGTAATTGTATGACTATAAATTTGGAAATTTTAAAATAAATTATCTTTAAGTACTGTGTACCTTCAATATTAGTAAAATTTATAAATAACAAAAAATACAACAGTACGTACATTTAACTTTGTTCAATTTTAATATCGGTGACTAGATCATTGGCAACATGTATTTCTTCGTGTGTTCTAAGAGTAGACTCATAAGCAAAAGCTTCCATGCAAATCTGACACACAAATGGTCTGTATCCATCGTGGATAATAGTTTTGTGCCTTTGTAAATGAGACCTTTGAGTAAAAACATTGTTACATTTATCGCACATCCACCTCGAGCTTCCTGTATGCGTTATATAATGTTTTTCTAACTGCACTTTAGTTTTAAATACTTCTTGACAACTTCTACATCTATAAGGTTTATTTTGATGCGTTCTAGAATGTTGCGCTAGTAAAATTTCTGTTGGGAATTCCTCTGAACATACTAGACATCTATAATTAAATACGTTAATTAATATCTAAATTAATACAACTAATAAAATAGTAACAGCTGTACTGAATGACTCATCAATTCTCTACGGAGCACTCAGAATAATTTTATAGAAAATCGATGAATCACTTGATTTATATATAATTTATATATTACGTGAATGTTTTTTCGGTGGGATGAACTTTTGCTTCATGGCGTAGTAAAAGTTTTTTAGTAACGAATTGTTGATTGCATAGAGAACATTTAAATTGTAATGCACTCGTACAGTGTCGTTTGTAATGACGACTGAGGTGACTTGCTGTCACAAATCTCATTTCACAGCCTTCGCATTTGTATGGTTTTTCACCTGTGTGGGTTCTAACGTGGACAGTTAGAGAACCGGAAACTGCAAAAACTTTATGGCAAAAGTCACATCTAAAAATTAAACAGTTTTAGTTTAAAACAGAAATTCAATCTCCATTGCAACGAATATTGGTGTACATGTATACTGCATGCACTTATAGTCTATGTTCATTTACGGGAGTTTTGCATAAATAAAATATACACCCAATTCTGTTTTTACACGGTTTTGATTTAACACGATTTCATTTGATTTAGCACGATTTAAAAAGCTGTTTGATTATATTTTAAAGAAAAATATTTTTATTAACCATAATCTTCTAGGAATATTTTTTTCTATCTGTTATTTATAAAATATGTAGTTAAGGAATTTCCCTTTCTAATTTATTTTCATAGCAGCTTAAGTATATATTTTAGTCTTGTACGAGTTTTCAGTTGCTAAACTTGTGATAATTTTATATTTATGTTACTTTTACTTTAAGAATTGAATTGCCTTTTATTTTTATGAAATAAACTGTGCATTAATGCACATAAAAATTTAATTTATATTTTTTTTGTATGAATCATTTCATTTTACCTATTTTTTACAGGGTTGAAGGACATGGAACTAATCCCCTTTTTTCATGTCTTTTTTTACACGTTTTTTTCTGGAACATATCTACCGTGTAAAAACAGAATTAGGTGTATTTATTTCTTACGCTGTGGCCACGTGTACTACTGATACATGACGTATTTACTGCAAATAGAAAGAACAACCAAATAAAATCAAACTGCAGCCATATGTGGCTGGTTAAATTTGATTTCACTGAATGTATTAACTACTTAGTGGGCTCTCACACTGGAGCAATATAGCAACTAGCAACTTATAACTAGCGATATTATTGCTATCTGTCAATATACATTGAATCAGACATATTGTCTCACACCAAAGCAATACGATATCGCTATATTGGTAGTTACTTTATTGCTGTGTTGCTATATTGCTATATTGCTCTGGTGTGAGCCCACTTACAGTAAATACTGTGTGACTGCAGCTTTAGTAAAAGTGTTGATGATGATAATAATACAAACTTGTAAGGTTTTTCTTTAGTATGAACTCTTTCATGAATAGCAAGACGACTTTTTTCATAAAATTTTTTCCCGCATTCTGTACAAGAAAATTTTTTTTCTACACCTTGATGACTTCTCATATGTCGCCCTAAATTATTTTGTCCAAAAAACTCAGCGTAGCAAACAGGACATCTAGTACGTTTTTCAGTATGTATTCTTGTATGTCTTAATAAGAATTGATGAACAGCAAATGTTTTACCACAGTGATTACATCTATATGCTTTTTCATTGACGTGTGATGATATGTGCAGTCGAAAGCTCTTTATACTAGTAAATATTTTGCCACATTTATAACACTTTAATGTATTGTCTGTTCCGTTGTGTGTACGTAAATGTCTATTGTACAGTTCTTTAGATTTGAACGTTTCTGTACAATGATTACATTCATAAATTTTTTCATCGGATACAGTTTTAGATTGTGTTTCATTATCTTCATCACTATAATCAAAATCAGTTGATTCATCTAAAATTTGAGGTATTTCGGGTTGACATTCGACGTATGTTATTTCGAAATTATCATCTGTGGTTATATTTGATCCCAGTTCTGTATATTTTTTAGATTTTTCCTCCATTTAATATTGAAATATTTGTGAATCATTAAATATAAAATTTGTGTATTTTCTTAATTATGTGTGATTCTTGTAAACAAAAAGAAACTCAAAGTGGTATTCAGAAAATATTTTTTGAAAAATCAATATTTCCCACCGGAAGTGTATATCAACCAATTAAAAATCAGTTAGAAGATTTAACCAATCAGTGAACAATTCTATATTTAAATTGCGCGGTCTTTTTAATTTTAAGTGCAAAAGTTTAATTGTTGAATAGTTAATTGCGTAAAAAAACGTAATACAAAAATACTTTTAGAAATAGTATTATTTGTGTTTAGAAATAGTGAACTTAATTTTATGAAAAGTAGTAAAATTATAAACATAAATCTTTTTTTTTATAAATTAGTAAGTAATATAATTAAAGTAATGTTTTTTTTTTGGAAAGTATAGTACATAGTGCAAAATATTTATTATGATTTTAAAATCTAATAAATAATACATAAATTATTTAAATTGGTTTCACTATACACTCATCTCGCGATTTACCAACCTTTGATTTACCGGCGGGCCAATCACGCGATTTGCTGACTTTCTCCTATCCCCTCCATAATACTACCGTGATTGCTATTTCTGCGCGAAATTTAAATTCACTAATCAATGTTGAGGTTGGCACGGTGGTGGGGGCCCCTCTCGACGTCGGCAATTCAAGCGGTTGAATTACAAACAACGTCGGTAATTCAAGCGATGAGTGTATTTCTTATTCTGTGGGTTTCTCTAAATTTCTATACGGTCTATGATTTTCACAGTCAATGTTCTGTCAATGGTTTGCTGACAGCGATCAAAAGTTTTTAATATTATTGTAAAATAATTTATAAAAATACATTATTTATGTGTCACTTATTAAAATATTCACAAGTAACAGTTTCACTTTATAAATATTTTTAAAATGTAGGTAATTACTACAACTAATTACAAATACGTAAAGAACGTGCAGACATTTGTTGTTTTATTAAAATGATAAAAACTTTCATGTCATCATATGTATTATATATATACATAGTTAATTTTTTCGTGTGCTGAAAGTTAATTAATACATAGTTTTAAGTATTGTGAAAATATTATCTTTGTGATATGTTTAAACTTTTTGTGGTACAGTAAATTTTTAGTTTTGATTTTAATGAAAACATTTTCCGCGATAATTTTAATGTTTTTGACAAGTTTCTCGTGTAATGTACAAACCCTAGAAGCTATTAATGTATCTTATACATTCATATGAGCAGTTAGATATTCTGCTCAGCTGGTACGAGGCTCTGTCCTCAAATGGGCAATTGCTTCAGTTGTTTCAAGGTGCCTCCTCCATTGAGTGCACCAAATGACACATCTGATGGTATCAACAAAGAGGGTATGTTGAATCACTCTTATAGTACTTAAGTCGCAATAATAATAGATTATATTTAGCAAATTAAAAATTCTACGAGTTTAGATTAAAGACCCCGCAGAATCCTTATGGGAAAGGGGTTTCGGTCAAACTCTTTGAAACTTTGAATTCTGATAGTCCTTGATGTGTAGATAAAAAGTGTCAATGGGCACTAAGTCCTAAAAACTCATTTAAGATATAGCCCTCTAAAGTTGGGGATAATGCTCGCCTTTAATTTACAATAAAAAAATTTGTAGAACCTTAATTTTCGCACAACTATTTGTATATGTTCCCAAAGACTTATATAAATGATTGTCACCATAAAAAAGTAAACTTTTAAATTCTTTAGCCAATGGCAGTATTTAAACCTTATTATTACGTTTTTTTTATTATAAAACAATTGGATTTGTTTATAATAAAAAAAACGTAACAATAAGATTTAAGTGTCGTCATTTCTCAATGAATTGAAAAGTTGACTTTTTTATGGTGGCAATCTATTATAGATGTCTTTGGGAACACACACAAATAGTTGAGCGAAATTTAAGGTTTTACAAAAAAAATATTGTAAATTAAAGACAATCATGATCCCCAACTTCAGAGGGCTATATCTTAAAAGTTTGAGTTTTTAGGACTTAGTGCCCATTAACACTTTTGATCTACTCATCAAGGACTCAGAATCCAAAGTTTCAAAGAGTTTGACCGAAACCCCTTTCCCATAAGGATTCTGCGGGGTCCTTTATTCATATCGTATACAATAAATGCATATCTGAAGTTTGTGTTATTTTATTGTTTAGATATGCCTGAACAAGAACAATACATTAAGACAACTTCATCATCTTCTGCTCCTACGTCTCAAGGGTTTTGTCAGAATTCTAACACATTAACTTACCTATCTGTTCATACAAATGGTAACGCGTCTTCTCATCAACAGAAATATTGTAGCAGCGCTGTAACTTCTAGTGTTGTATCCACAAACTCTAGTGTAGGCAAACACTTTTATTGTCGTAGATCTGCAACACGTTCGATACAAAACATGGGTCAAGGGGATTCGAAGCATTCTTCTGATACAAAATTAAATCAACTTTTTGATAATTACAAAGATTCTAACGAAGACTCAATCCTAGCAGAGGGTATAGAAAAACTATGTGACGATCTTCAAATGTCACCAGATGAATTCCGTATTCTTATATTTGCTTGGAAGCTAAATGCAGAACAGATGTGTAGATTCGGTAGAGAGGAATTTGTACAAGGCTGTAAGAATATGAAAGTAGATTCGATCAAGTCAATACAAACCCGCTTATCTGAGATCGTAATTGAACTAGAAAGAGATGCCGAACTATTTAAAGATCTGTATAGGTTTACGTTTAGATTCGGTTTAGATGTTGCAGCCGGGGAACGTATTTTACCCTCTGACATGGCTATATGCCTTTGGAGGTTGGTGTTCTCTATTCGTGAACCTCCGATTTTACAGCGCTGGTTACAGTTTCTAACGGCACATCCACATGGAATTCCCAGGGATACGTGGAACATGTTTTTGAACTTTTCTGAAGCTGTCGGTGATGATTTAAGTTCTTATGATGATACAGAAGCCTGGCCGAGCTTATTTGATGATTTTGTTGAATATGAAAATGACCAAATGAATCAAAATATATCTAAAGATAAAGAACGTGATGAGAAAAATGTTATTAAAATCAGTGATTAATTCAGTGTTCATTTGAATGAATTTTGCTAGTCGAACATTTGAGATACTATTTTGGTGAAATGATGTTAGTAAGGAATCATTAGTGAAATGTAATTTTAATTTATGTATATCGTAAAAAGTAATCCAACTTAAAATCATGGATTATAAAATATATTAAATACACCGGTTTGCAAAAAAATACTCTTATAATGTCCTAGAGCTTTGAATAGGAGGTTTTTAGAATCTTGAAATCGAATTCGTTGCCCAATTCGGTTCATTACGTCAGGGTTTTGAGATATTCTAACCTAAATGGCCTAAAAATGACGATATTGCAGGGTGGCCAGTTTCTGGAAAATCGGGAAAAGTCGGGGAATTTGGTTAGAAGTCTGGGAATTTTTTATAAAAATGCAAAAACCATGCAAATTCTCGCAAATTTAAACAGTTATCTATTAAAATTGAAAAGAAAACATGTGACCTTTTTTAGGTTTTTTATCTAAATTTTAAATAAAAAACACAGGGAAAAAACGTAAAAATTCTCCTGGGAAACCGGGAAAAGTCAGGGAAATACTGGCCAACCTGTATTGGCAATGTTTAAGAATTTATTACCAAGTATGGGTGGGATGTGTTAACGGTTTAATTTTTTCAAATTTTTGCTATCACCATTCGAAAGATCATGAAAATCATAAAAATTTTGTTTTATAGATTTTTTTAAATCTTCATTAGTTTCAGAGTTATTTGAAAAAAAAAAAGATTATTTTGCACATTTACATAGGGGTGTTTCACCCCCTTAAACCGTTTTACCGCAGCTATGATAATTTTTTCTTGCTTACCTTGACCTCCTCTAACTATGTACAAAGTTTAAACTCGATACGAATTTTCGACTTGAAAAGGTTCCCTTGTTAGTAATAAATTCCTCAACATAACAAAAATCGTAATTTTTGGGACTTTTAGGTTCGGATATCTCAAAAACCTGACGTGATGGAACCATTTAGGCAATGAATTCGGTTTTAGCATGACATAAACCTCCTAAATCACCTTTAGGAGATTTTTTTGTAGACCAGCAATTATAGAAAAATGATAATTCTGGCTTCATATTAACATCATTGCTACAATTTAACTAGTTGAAAGTTTGTTTAGAATTAGCTAATTTAAAAAGAAGAAGATGGGTTGAGAATTAAATAGAATTTTACATTTGTTTTGACTAGCTGTAAACAATGTAATAATTGCTGTGTTTTTTTTTTGAGAAGATTGGTTTGTTTAATGTATGTGCAGCTATGTTGTTGGTTAAGTCTGTGATTATATAAGTATAGTGTTGTTATGTGTGATCGCCATATGTTGTAACAACATTAGTATTGAACTATATTTCTTCTATCCGGGATGTAAGAGGTCAGAAAATGGAAACTTTCTAAGAAAAATTAATACAAATATTTCTATAAACTTTTGTAAATATTTAGGAAAGAGTTTCCGTATATTTTTCAGCAATTTAAATATTTCTGGAATTTTTGCATCTCTTTTATCTGAAGCAGTGATAACGAAACTATATAAATAATAAAAGTACAGTTATTATTTAATTTTAGAAATATGTATTATAAATAACACTGGTCAATAAAAAAATTCGAGGTGATTTAGAAGGTATTTGTCATGCCAAAATCGAATTTGTTGCCCAAACGGTTCCATCACGTCAGGTTTTTGAGATATCCGAACCTAAAAGTCCCAAAAATGACGATTTTGGCAATGTTGGGGAATTTATTACTAAGTAGGTAATTTTTTTCTGAAGTTTTCTTTCATGATTACAAATAGTACTATCTTTTCTCTTTAAAATGATTTTTTACATTTCACTGTGCGACTTTTCTTCACCGAAATATACTACTTTGAAAATATGTGTAGTAAAGTTCATTGTGTCTACTATACTACACTATATTAACAAAAATATCATATCTTCAAACAAAATCATATAGTAAAAAGTTAAAACTAATTTTAAAGAGGAAAGATAATACTATTTGTTACCGTGACTGAAAATTTTAGAAAAAAATTACCTACTTGGTAATAAATTCTTTAACATTGCCAATATAGTCATTTTTGGGACTTTTAGGTTAGAATATCTCAAAAAATACCTTAAACAAATTGGACAACAAATTCGGTTTCGGCATGCCAAAAGCTTCCTTTTATTCAGATCTCTGTATTTTTTTGTTGATCAGTGATAATTGATTTGAAGAAAAATTACAGTTAAATGCAAGATGACAATAGTGTAGTATAAAATATATTTTACACTGTGATAATGTTTATTTGTCAATCATTTATGCAATATAAGAGAATGGAAATTACTGAATGATTTCTACATATTTTCTATGTATCTTTTAATTTTCATTACTGTAATGAGAAAGTAGACAATATTATTAATTAATTAATTAATTTGAACATATTGTACAATAATATATAATTTCCTTATCACTGATCTAACATTATAAAGGTAAAATAATTGTCTAACGTATTTAGACTATGGCCAATCTAAATTTTTATAATGAATTTCAGTATATATAATATATATATTCATGTCTTCAATTTAATGTATTTTAAAAAGTATTTGAAACCTTTAATTTCTTTAATTATATTGTTTTATTATTGTATGTTTGTCGTTGTCTGAATTTTATTATACCTAACAGTCAATTCAGATATCTACTAGATGGATAAACAAAAATGTGTGTCTCATGACGTAGTACCTTGGAATTTTATTATTAATCACACAAATTTCGGAAACGTGTATTTTGTTAAAATTTTTAATCTATAAGTTTTCCCGAACAAGCTCTTATTTAAATGTCTGTATTTTACTCAAAGGGTTGTAACTACAAAATTATTAAAACGGTTTAGAATTTTATTTAAGTTAAGTCCCAGATAACTTTTCCAGCATGGGGATCTCCGTATCTATAAGAGATACAGGTTAGGTTAAATGAGATGAATTATTTGTAAGAAAAGGATGAGTATAACTACATCAAAAAATATTCATAATTCTATGTGGTTTAGGCGGTATAACAAAAAAAAAAAACAGAAAATTCGGAATTTCTTTAAAATTTAAATGGCTATAACTTTTTTGTTAAAGTAGATAAATACTTTTTGTTTGTGGTTTCTTAAGGTACTTTTTTGTGTAGAATTGATTGGTGTATTTATGATTTTTATATCACTTTTAGATTACGAGTTACAAGCCCTAACTTTAGTTTTTCTTATGGGCCACTAAGTTGACTATAACATATTTGAACGTGTTTTTTACAACACTATGTCACTTGCTATAAAGGCAATAGGGCGTGTAACTTGTAAACTAAAAGTGATATAAAAATTATAAATACACCAATCAATTCTACACAAAAAAGTGCCTTAAGAAACCACAAACAAAAAGTACGTATCTACTTTGACAAAAAAGTTATAGCCATTTAAAGAAATTTTGAATTTTCAGTTTTTTTGGTATGAATATTTTTTGGTGTACTAATACTCACCTCTTTCTTACAAATAATTTATCTCATTTTACCAAACCTGTATTTCTTACTGGGCTCTCACACCGGAGCAATATAGCAACACAGCAATAAAGTAACTACCAATCAGCAACTAGCAATATATCGATATCGTATTGCTTTGGTGTGAGACAATATGTATATTGACAGATAGCAATAATGTCGCTAGTTAGTGGGCTCTCACACCGGAGCAATATAGCAACTAGCAACTTATAACTAGCAATATTATTGCTATCTGTCAATATACATTAAATCGGACATATTGTCTCACACCAAAGCAATATGATATCGCTATATTGCTAGTTGCTAATTGGTAGTTACTTTATTGCTGTGTTGCTATATTGCTATATTGCTCCGCTGTGAGAGCCCACTTACAGATACTGAGATCTCCATGCTGGAAAAGTTATCTGGGACACCCATTATAAAGAATATTTACTTCAAGACATTTCCAAATATTATGTGATTTCCAGAGTTCTACACGACAAGTTAATTTTTTTATCTGCCTAGTGGTCATTGAAACTAGTTACGATTATATAATTGCTATGATTAAGCAATGCTGAGATGTAATATGTATGTGTATGTTTATGTTTATGAAACAATATAACTAAAGAACTGCTTTATATTAACAGATAAAATAGAATATTTATTGTTTAAAAAAAAACTTAAACTTAATGCAATCGTTCATTTTGTGTTTAAGCAATAGAAGTTTTCTAATATCACAAAAATATAATCGATATAGTTATCTTTTATAAATATTTGTCAGTCAGTTATTTATTTATTATTATTTAATATTTTAGTATTATTTTATTTATTTTTAATTTAGATTTATCCAAAAGTTAATAGAAAATTGTAACGTGATAATAGTAAAAGAGAATTAGTAATTTAAAAGTAAGTTTACTTTATAGTAGTGTTTCTTAAAGTTAATATGCTACTGAACTAACAAACAGTAGCTTACAGTAAATTTTATTTAAATTGCTGGTTTACAGGTTGTCCCATTTTAATCTATCACCTTTTATTTCAAATAAAAGTAGTTAAAAATAGGAGCAACATTTTTTTTTTTTTTTTTTTTCAAAAGGAAACTTATATTTTTTAGTACAGTATCTTATTGTTTGGGAAAAAACAGCTTTTGTTTTAAATAATTTTTTGTATGAATTCATTTTTCTTTAATATTTAACAAAATAATTATAGATTTTAAATTTTCACTAATTTTTTACTCGAAACCCATTAACTTTAGAAGAAAAGTGTACAAAACAAAAATTGTTTATTTAATCTAATATAACCAGGAAATTTTTTTTTTTAAATCTGAAATATTTTTCCTAGTTCTACCAGGTCAAAATAAACATTTTTGTTTTTTACACCTTCTCGCTAAAATTGACGGTTTTTGAGTAAAAAATTCATGAAAATTTAAAATCTCATTATTTTTCTCAATGTCAAAGAAAAATGAAGTCACAAAAAAATAAAATAAGATGCCATAATAAAAAATACAGGTTTCCATTTGAAAAAAAAATATTGGCCCTATTTGACCTTGAAGACGCTAAAAAAATAAAAAATTAATAACGCCTTTTTGGTTCCCCTCAAAACCAAACAACTTTCATTCGAAACATTTTTTTATTTGATTGATAGATAACAAAAATTAGGGAGGTGATAGATTAAAATGGGACACCCTGTATATTTGAAGTGGTCAATTTTAAGAAACACTTTTATAATAGAGATGACTGTATTTTGTGAAATGTTTTTGTGGATTAGAAATCTTTTATAGATCTTATAATTAAAAAAATTATTTTTTCGAAACGCTATATCAAATTAAGACTGATACATTATTTCTAATGTGTTTCTCTTTAATTTATTTTGCAATTACCAAAAGAAAAACGCATATTTTTCAAGCAAAAATGAAAACATTAAAAAAATATTTTGTATAATCAATGTTCCACCATACAAAAATATACATATAATAAATTTACATACGTTTTGCCTTTCATGTAAATAATTTGAGTATAAATGAATTTTAACAATAATGGGCCTTGCAATGAATGTAGTGTTTTATTTCTTTCATGTGACCATTTCAATTTAAACTTAAATAAAGGTTGTGTTATTAATGAAAAATACTAAAATAAAAAATAAACTAAAGAGCATGGAGACGCGGCTGTGATAAGCAAATTTTAAGGGGCTATAAATACCAGTGTGAACGCTGGAAATTTGGGTGATTTTCAGAAATTTTTTGGAAGAAAAATACTCAATGAAATATTTTGGAAAATTGAGAATATATTTAGCTATATTAGAGGTGTATTCTATAATTTTTTCACGTAAAAATATCGATATCTAAGCGACTTATGCTCTGTCCTCGGAGGCGCCAAAAAAAAAATCTCCTCCACTGCGGCCATGATTCCGGACGATGGAGTAACTGAAATTGAAAAAAGAAAAAATGTCGTTAAACTGGAAGGTATTTCCTGTACGATTTCCCTACGATTTTCGAAAAATATCAAAATCTAACAAAATGGCGTAGTTATGAAAAAAAAGTCTGTTTTATTGCCTATAAAAATATAAAATTTTCATGAAATTAAAAATATCCTAGTTCATCGTAGAGTAAATATATTCAAGAGTACTCAGTTCAAATTTCAAGTAAATCGGATAATTGCTCGTTGAATTACAATGTCAGCAAATTTGAAAAATCTCATTTCGAGAAAAACGCATTTAAAGATTTAACTATCGATTTCATATCTGCGAGCGGTCGCTCTTTAGAAGGCTGCTGTTTGGAGAGTATTAGAGATACGGCCTTGAAATTTTCACAGAATATTCTTGAAACTATAAACTCTCCAAAAAGGCAACAAAAAATTGATTTTTTTTTAAATTTCACACTGATGTGGCCCCTTAAGATAAAACGTGGATTTTGTTTATTCATCTTAAAGATGATATTCAATCGGTAATGTTGCATGTTCTTTAGTTTTATTCAATTTTGTAATGATTATGTACTTATTTAAACTAGACAGATTTTAATGTACGGTATTACCAAATTTAACTAAATGCTCCTTTAACTAACAGCCGTATTATCAACAGAACCAACAGCATAATACATTTAATTAAAGGGATTTGTAATTTTCTGCACTACATATGTTTTTACAACTTAAAAAACATTTAGCGTTAAAGGAGCTTTAAATTGATTGATAATACCGGGCACATGTATCAGAATTTCACATACAGTATAATAAATATTTCTGCAATTGAATGCTTAATTCACAATGATACATTTTGGTGATGCAAATGGCAAATATAAATAAATCAAATATAATTTCTTTTGTATCCCATTTCTTAATAACACAATTTTTATAAATAATTATGTGTAAATTTTCCACATATATAGATGAAACACTTGTTATTTTGTATCACTGGAGTGCCAAAATGTATACATATATTGAAAATTGTTTAAGTATAATATTGTAACTATACTGCAAAATATTATTTGGTAGACGTAATTTAACTAACTAGTACTTGATTGTAAGAAAACATTCTTTTTGAAGTTATACTTCTTTAGGGACGTTGAGGGTAAAAATTGAGTAATGTAACGGAAATGAAATCAGTAATGTAACGGAAATGAAATTAGTAATGTAACGAAAATGTTTCGAAATTTTATGCGATGAAATATCTAGCCCGGGACTGAAAATACAGAATAAATAACACAACTGTAAAGAGTATTGCCTATATCAAAAAAATTATGACGTATTAACATTCATAGACAATAAAGATTTTTACTTAAATAACACAACTGTAAAGAGTATTGCCTATATTAATTAAATATTATAATTAAATTAAATTTTTAATTATATTTAAAGCAAACGGCAGATTATTGTTATTAAGATTATTCGTAGTTGTTTTTCAATCATCCCAAAGAAGTATAACTTCTAACGCGTGTACATAAGTACACACTCATTGTTTTTTTTTAAATTAATACAGTACCTGATATCGTTGAAGTAATGAACTGATATGTCTCAATTATTATTAAGTTTATATTGAAAATCGAAATATAATTATATGTGATGTATTCAAGTTTGTGATATTTTTTATTTTGAACTTAAAAATTATTTAAAAACCAATTTTGTATATACCTATGTTGATAATCAAGTACTCAACAATCAAAGTTAGTACCTTATTTAAAGGGTTAATAATAAAATTAAAATCTGCGTTGATTATATTTGATCAATTTAGATCTACCCGGAAAGAAATTGTAGATCTGCAGAGATCTACTCAGATGTCGACAGATTTTGCGACAACATAATATTTTTCATTGGTTTTTGATCTCTGGAGACTTGCAAAGATCTACAATGACCTACAAGGATCTACAAAGATCTCTAAAGCTTGTTGTAGATCATGCTATAAATTAAAAGGTTGAAAAATCATTAATTTTCAACGTTACAATGATCTTCAGAGATTTTTGTAGACTGTTGTAGATCTTTTCAAGTTTCCACAGATCAAAAACCAGTGAAAAATATAATGTCTCAAAATTTTACTTTCTATCCCTAATTTTGATCTACGTAGATCTATTTGAAAATTTTGATCTGAATTATTTTTTCTGGGTAAATTGATAAATATTTTGCAATATAAACGCAGTATATAATACTTAAACAACAATTACATCAACAAATTTATTATAGTTTTAGTTTTATAAAATAACAAACACAATATACAATACACAAAAAACCTATTTACATTTTATAAAAACGTTTTTATTCATCACTAATCTGCCAGTTGAACTAATATATTCCTAATGTAGCATATTTTTATAAACGGATGTCAGTGTTCACTATTTGTGCACAATGTTATGTATCTTCACACTTTTCTAATATCGGTGCTTCCAATAAACTCTTATTATTAATAATAATTATCTTAAACCGGCTTTATGAATACTTGATAGGTAAGATCATTTAAATATTTATAATGTCTTTATTTCATAATTTAAGACCAGATAAAATATAGAAATATTCATAATAAAATACTCGTCAAGTTTGATATCATAGAATTAGTTTTTTTTTTGTTGACAAAACATGTTTATTTTAATATTAGTATGTATTAATTAAATTTATTGGACGCATTGATACGCAGTTAATATTTTGATACTTGTTGACTTTTTCAATATTTGATATATATGTATTTTCCTTGAGTTATCAAATAAATTTTAATATTCTGTTCATGTACACATAAACATCTATATTTACTTTTATAAATCATAGTCATACACAGAACTAATGTAAGATATGAGAAGATTCCCAGTAATTGAAAAAATAATCAAAAGGAATCAAGTTTTGACGTTTCATTCCGGTTTCTGTAAAATTCCGTATTCACCGCCAAAAATTCAATTATTGTTTATTACGTCCAAGCAGTCTGAAGAAGTTTTGCAGTGCTGCCAACCTATTTTTTGGTTGTAAACTTAGAGCATATACCTACTAGAGGCAGCCTTGCTGATTAGTACCGGTAATAGCGGGAATTACTTGCCTCTCCCCACCAACTAATCAGCACGCGGAGCGAAAGAGAAAGAATGTAGCGTTATGGCGATTTCTTTCTCGCACGCTTGTCCGCATGGCCGACGGAAAGACTGCCTCTAGTAGGTATATGCTCTAAGGTTGTCAATTTTCATTATTGATTCCGTTTAAATCCGGTAAACATCATTCAGATTAAAAATTTGATATATATTTTATGTTCAGATTCCGGAATAAAACAGAATGGTATTTCATTCATTTTAATTCTTTTCTCAATTTCTGGGTTTACATTTTTTTAACAAAATATCCAATTTTGTAAATAGAACAATTAAGATTAATCGTTCTGTTTCTGACTAATGAAATTCTATTGAACCTTTATCTATTTTTATTTGTCTTTGATATGAATTTAAAATACTACAATTATATTATAGGTACGGGTACGAAGGGTACGAATATTATACATTAATTATTAGATAAATTATTAGATAAATAGTCTGGAATCGTTATGAGGACTTCTTGTGAAGTCGAAACACGTGTCGAGTGACATAAATTTTGTGGTTAAGGTGTATTTTTAGTTTAAGTGACTAAGAAACCACAGTTTCTCCGTTTTTCAAGTAAGATAAATAGAGTTTTTTTCCAATTTTACATTCTTTGGACATAATCAAAAAATTCTTATCTTAATTGTTGTAATTAAATTAATGACTTTAATACGGATGTTTTGAGATTTATTAATTAATTATTCAGAAAGCATCAAATTATTTGTTATCAAAAGTTCAATATTTTTTTTAAATGGAATATTTCGAGGTTTTTTTAAGTTTATGTGAAAATTGAAATGATAATTTAAAAGATATAGATATAGGTAAGTGATAAAATTTTATAGTTGAATACATTTTATTAAATTATTTGAAGTATTGTTAGTTAATTAAATAATTTAAAGACATTAAGGTACGAAAAGAGCAACACGTCTTCTCTTCATTACATAAATTGATGTATGGTGACTATGGTGATTATTTAAAATTTTACAACAATATAATTTTTTCCTACTATGAACCATGATAAATCATATTATAATTATAAATCCATTCAT
The DNA here is from genome assembly GCA_949319165.1 of Sialis lutaria. Lineage (NCBI taxonomy): Eukaryota > Metazoa > Arthropoda > Insecta > Megaloptera > Sialidae > Sialis > Sialis lutaria. The sequence goes on from OX439243.1 coordinate 22,633,223, forward strand.
ATAATGATGCAACTTAAAATATTTCATGCAATTATGAATCATTATTGATAAAAAAAATCTCAGATCTCAAAGTCTACAGTCATATTATGTACATTTGATATGACCACGTAGTAATCGTTTCATCAAAGGTCATTTTTAGTATTGGTTATAAAGTACTGGTATCAAAAACAACGTGTCATTATATGCCGGATCTTGTTATTAATATATGGTGTTATTTAAATTGTTATTGATTAAATAATATTCATCATTTGTGCTACGTGTGATTTTAACAAGTTTTAATTCTAATAAGATTTATTCCTTCAATTCAATTAAGCGGTAAGTTTAAAGAAGTTATTAATCGTATTTATTTATATTAATACAGACAATTTACTCTTTTATTTAATTAATTAGTGCAAATTTGTAAAGTATCTTTTAAATTAAAAGATGAGTATGTAGGATTTGTTTTTGAGGTTATATACATAAGTATCTTACTAAAAATCCCCTGTCATTGTTGCTTTTTACTTAAATATTATAGCATTGAGTAATACATATCAATGCATCTATTGGAACATACACCTAAAAAAGTGTCACCTAACATATATTTATCAAATATATTATATTATTCTGATGTTCTACTTTCGTTTGATATATTAAAATAAATTTTATTAATTTTACGATATCTTGGCAATACAGATACATTTTGCAGTTATGTTATGGGATAAAACCATCGATGTATTACTCTTTAATTAATTCAAAACCAAGCTTATAAATAATTTGAGAGTAGGAGAGATATCTAATACTGATTAAATAGAAATTCTTCTAAGATAAAATTTTTTTAATCATTCTCATATGACTCTCAGGAAAATAAATAAATAAATAATTTGTTTAAAGTTTAATATGGCTTCTACAAACAACAATACCAATGTACCAACTGGGGTTACTGCTAACGAATCTGTAATTTCTGAAGCATCGACAATTCCTCAAATGCAATTTGTTGATCGTATGTGGAAACTTCCGGTAATACAATCAGCTTGGAGCTGCTCCCAATTCACATACACTAAAGTAAAAGTAAGTATTCCTTATTAAAAAATAAATCAGGTTATTTATTAATGACGTTTTTATTTTTTTAAGGAGTCCAATAACTTGGTAAATTGGGCATTAAGTACTGCCGAGCAAACATTTCAAAAAGCTTTGGAACAAGCTGCACCCATAGCAGGCCCCATGTTGAATAATTTAGAAACGCCCATACACATGGTCGATCAAACATTATGCAAAGGTTTAGATACAGTTGAAAGTTATGTACCACAAGTAACAGAACCTCCAAGCAAAATAATGGAAGATGCAAAAAATAAAGTACAACAATCGATTCAACCTACGCTTGATAGAGTAATTTAAAAAATTAATGTTTTAAACTATTATTTCTTATATAAATGTATTTGTTTTGTAGCATATCGAGCAAATGGCAGCAGCGAAAGAAATGAGTATACAAAAAGCAAATTCCCTTAAAGAACTCAGTTGGTCTAAAGCTAACGAAGTCCTCGCAACGCAATATGGTAACATGGCAGTTAACGGTATCGATAACACTGCAGCACTAGCGAATCGTCTTATAGATTACTATTTCCCCCCCATGGAAGGAGAGGAAGATAACAGTAAGTTTTCAATTTATAAAAACAATGAGTGTGTACTTATGTACACACGTTAGAAGTTATACTTCTTTGGGATGATTGAAAAATAACTACGAATAATCTTAATAACAATAATCTGCCGTTTGCTTTAAATATAATTAAAAATTTAATTTAATTATAATATTTAATTAATATAGGCAATACTCTTTACAGTTGTGTTATTTAAGTAAAAATCTTTATTGTCTATGAATGTTAATACACTCATCTCTCGATTTCGAAACCTTCGATTTCGTAACCGCTTGATTTCGAAACGGGCCAAACGCGCGATATGCCAACCTTCTCCAATCCCCTCCATAATACTACCGTGATTGCTATCTCCGCGCGTAATTTAAATTCACCAATCAACGTTAACGTCGGCACGGTGGTGGGGACCCCTCTCGACGTTGTCAATGCAAGCGGTTCAATTACCAACAACGTTGTGAAATCGAGCGATGAGTGTACGTCATAATTTTTTTGGTATAGGCAATACTCTTTACAGTTGTGTTATTTAAGTAAAAATCTTTATTGCTAATTTTGTCAATAGGCCATAATTTTTTTGATATAGGCAATACTCTTTACAGTTGTGTTATTTATTCTGTATTTTCAGTCCCGGGCTAGATATTTCACCGCATAAAATTTCGTTACATTAGTAATTTCATTTCCGTTACATTACTGATTTCATTTCCGTTACATTACTCAATTTTTACCCTCAACGTCCCTAAAGAAGTATAACTTCAATAAATAATCGGTTGAAATGATTAATGTAATTTTATTTTATTAACAGCTCCAATTTCACCTGAACAAGATCGTGCTCTTCACACTTTACAAACCGTCGGTCTTCTATCAAATAAAGTAGCAAGACGTGTGTACCGTCACGTATCCAGTCATGTCCGGACACTAAAAACAGAAGACATCAAAGAATACGTAGCATCACTATTGGCAATTTTACAGCTCACTCGTTATCTTCGTAAAGAAGATGAAGTTCCAAAAAAAGAAAATGGAGGCACAACTGAAGATAAACCAAAAAATTAAAATGGAATTTATGCCGATATTGCCTTTTAAGTGTTATTCTATATTTAAGAGCAACGTTCAGACAAATAATAATGACAGTATTGCTAAATTAGCTCGCAGCGATTTTGCTTTAGTTGTTAAAATGAAACATCACGTGTTTATTCATGAAATATTTTTTTATTTAGTCCGTAAGCTAATTAGTTAAGTAATTTGTTATTGGTATTTAAAGTTGCATAAATGTTATGTATTTTATTTTAAGTTAATTAATTATATGAATATATTAAAATCATAAAAATATTTTTGTAATACAGTTTATAGTATTTAAGAAAGTTTTGTAAGACTGGAAGGTGCTGATATTGTGCAAAAAATGTTTAAAAAAATCTGTATAATGTTAAAAAATTTCGATATGTACTTGTAAAATATTTTTATACTTGATAATAAAATTTTAATCTATAATATTGTCTTTTGTCTCTGAATATAATGTCCTGTTTACACGTATCTAGTGATTTAGTAGTTTAGTCAAGTGACAAATAATTTTATACGTGTAAACAGCAAGTCAAGTGGAAATATAAGTTAAGTTTTAACTAAACGGTTTAGTGATTTAGTGGATAAGTGGCAGCACTGTAACAACCACTGGGGCAGTGCCCCAGAGGCCCCCACAGCAACGGAAAAAGTTACAATTAATAAGATGGAAAAATAGTGGTCAATGAAAAAAAAAGGTATTCAGTTTTTATTTTGCATATAGCGGGGGCCCCCTCGTTCACACTCTGCCCCAGGACCCCTGGACTTCTAGTTACGACTCTGATAAGTAGGATAGAATATGTTCTATTTTTCGGATAGTAGCGGTACGTGATATGGTATTATGGTTCAAGTAAAGATCAGACCGATCTGATAAATTTGACTTAGTCAGAGAATTGCTGTCTCAGAAAACACGATAAAATCCAAAGATGTCCAATCTGAATAAATACTTGTCAAGGTGTTAGTCTTAACTTAACACTTTAGTTGGCTACTTGTTACTTGACTAAACACTAAATCACTGGATACATGTAAAACGGGCTATAAACTGAAGTTTATTTTTTATTAAATGCAGGAACTAAGATTCCTTATAATAGATTATTCATGTCTTTAGTGTCAGAACTCGAAAAATGTAACCTTTTTTTGTAAAGAATCGTTAATTTATCCGTCCATTATAAAACAAGAGTGAAAGGATTAATGTTATATTTTGAAAATTAACCCATTAATGCCGTGCATATTCATATGAACACACTTAACACGTGTCCCCAAAAATTGTCTTTAATCAATTGCTTCTTAGTTAAAGATGTTTTTATCTAAAATGAATGTTTATAAACACTTCAAACTCAGGCGTTAATGGGTTAATGATTTATGGTAGTTTTGATAAATGAACAATGATATAATATGCATATATATTTTTATTTAATTAAATAATATTTTATAAATTATATACAATCATACACCAAAGTTATGTCTCGTTTGGTTCAAAATTATCCACTAGTTTTTAAACCTTCAGGAAATAATCTAGTAATTAAAAATGTACGTAAATGCAAACTGAGGTATGTTAAAGAGAGCCATATCTTCGGGTATGATTGTATTTATATATAAAAGCATTTTTACAAATATACACTTGACTTCAACTTAAAATTAGTGTCGAAAATATTAACTTGGTTTCATTAGTTTTTCATTTAGCCTGAAAACCAAGTCAAGTAATCGACTAAAAAAAATTAATGTTGAAAATATTTTGCGCTTAAAGTCCCTAAAACACTTTTACTATCAGAGGCAGTGGAATTATCTATATACTGATTTTGTGTAAAAATTTCATTCTTATTTTGAGATTTTACCGGTTGCGAATTTTTTTCTACTTGTTGAATAAAATGATGATTTAATTCACCATTATGGGTTTGAAACTGATTTAAATTATGTTTTTCAATAGATCCACTAGATTTCTGCTCAGAACTTTGTAAAAAAAACGCGCTCTTTTCATCCGCGTATTGTAAATTCACGTTTTCAATATCACCACTTTTAGTAAACTGATAATTACTTAAATACTTCAAGTTATCTTCGGTTTTGTCACTGCTTTTATTGTCAATAACGGCTGTAATTTCAACAGGTTCATATTGAAACGTTTCTGTATTTTTTTGCGTATTTTTTACGAACGGATTTAACGGAGATATTTCTACACCGTTTTTTGACGTGAATTTCCCGTAGCATTTATCGTAAATAGGTATTTCGGATACTTTTGTCGGATGTTTATATTCGATTGGTTGATGGTCTAAAATAAATTTATGAAAATGTTCTAAAGAAAACGTAGGTACTGGATGCATATCTTTGTAAACGTTATTAAACGATTGTTGATTTTCATTTGTTCTATTGTTGGCATTTATTTTCTGTTGGTAATTGTTATACGTCTGTTGATTATTTTCATTAGTTTTCTTATTACCAGTAACTTTAGGTTGGTAATTGTTTATCAATGTATTTGGTTGTGGTATTGAGTTATTTGCGAGATGTTCGTGATCGTGCCGTCTCGCGTGTCTTCTCCACGATGACCTGTCACTGAACGCTCTACCACAGATGCTGCATTCGTACGGACGTTCACCCGAATGTGTACGTGAGTGTGTTACGAGATGTGTTTTGACAGCGAAACTTTTATCGCATTGAGTACAAGAATATGGCCGCTCCCCTAGAAATTTAATAACTAAATTCAATATATGCATTAAAGCAGCGGTTCTTAAAATTATGTGGTCTAAGGACCCCTTTTTGAACAATTATTTTTCAGGGACCCCCCTGACAGAAAAACAAAGACGGTCGATAGTAATTAATCAGTGGTAAATCAAAATGTAAAAGTACTTTAATTTTTCCCAAACCTGTTTCACAGACCCCCTTTATTATAATTTTATACCAATGTCTTTAAATGGATTTTTTACGTACTATGGGGGTTAATCATTTTGTTTCTATGTTCTCTATGGTAATTCGAGCATATTATTGCATTTTATTTAAATAAATGTGATTTGAATGAAAATTATTTGTGAAATATAAAAAAATTCAAAAATAAAAGTGAAAATTATTGTTTCTATAGTTAGTTAAGATTCTTATTCGAATTTTTTGAAATCAAGTTGTTATTTTTATGACAAATTGAAGTTTGATGGGTGAAATATTACTCAAAAATTTTGTGATTTCAATTTGGATAAAAGTACGTTTATTATATAGAAAATGTTGTGAAAAGTCGAAATTTTCAAACCGCAGGTCTGTATCTTTAACCGTTCTCGAGATATGGCCTCTCAAAGTTTTAGTTTTTTCAAAATTTTGAAGAAAAATGGCTGTAACTTTTGAACGTGCGGTCAGATTTGATTTTTGTTGGCGGATTTGAAATCAGCATGTCAAAATCTATATAATGACATGTATAACACTACAAAATTCGAAAAAAAAATTTTTGTTAAAAATCGACATTTTTTTAAGGTATACCCCTTGGAAAAATTTCGATTTTTGGTCAAAATTTTTTTGTCGAATTTTTAAGTATTATACATGTCATTATATAGATTTTGACACGCTGATTTCAAATTCGTCGACAAAAATCAAATCCGACCACACGTTCAAAAGTTACGACCATTTTTCTCCAAAATTTTGAAAAAAATAAAACTTTGAGAGACTATATCTTGAGAACGGTTTGAGATACAGACCTGCGGATTGAAAATTTCAACTTCTCATGTCATATTCTATACAATAAACATACTTTTAACCAAATCGAAAACACAAAATTTTTCAGTCAAATTTCATGGTTAAAATTTCGACTTTTCATAGAAATTTAACTCAAATACAAAAGAAAACAAAAAGAGAATCAAAACTAACCCACCAGAATATTATATATTTCTACTGTATAGGAGATTGCTTTAAAAAAATCTATTAAAATGATTTTATAAATCGTCACGAGTTAAGGTTCCGTCGTTAGATACTAATTAATTAATCATTGGTAAATAAAAATATAAAAGCACTTTAATTTATGCCAAACATGTTTCACGGGCCCCCAGCAAAAGTTTCGTGGACCATAGTTAAAGAACCTCTGTATTAAAGGCTTAAGTGTCCCTAGATACGAACTTAATTTTCTTACCTGTATGCATTCTTTTATGTACAACTAAAGTGGAACTTGTCCTAAAAGCTTTATTACAAATAGGACATTTGTATGGCTTTTCTCCTGAATGTGTTAAGTGGTGCTTCTTCAATCCCCAACTGTCCGAAAATAAATTACCGCACAAATGACCTAAAACAAATATGTATATTTTGTAAATTAACTATAAAATTATTACTATAGGATCTTCTTACATTCTAATCTGTCATCTTTTTGCCGAAAATGAATCCTTTCATGTTTTACAAAAGCAGATCTGAAATATATATAGATATTAATAATAATAAAACAAGACAGTACATGATAAATTGCGTGATAACTGTACCCAGGAAAAAGCGATCAGATCTAATTGAAGCAGAGCAGATCTGAAATTTAATCCAATTAGATCTGATCAGATCTGAATGGGCCAAATTACGGATCTGATCATATAGGATCTGATCAGATTTCCGATTTTAGATCCAATCAGATCTGATCAGATACGTAATTTGGCCCATTCAAATCTGATCAGATCTAATTGGATCAAATTTCAGATCTACTCTGATCAGATCTAATTGGATCAAATTTCAGATCTGCTCTGATCCAATTAGATCTGATCAGATCTGAATGGGCCAAATTACGGATCTGATCAGATCTGATGCTATTTTTGATGAATAATTGTATTTTCGATTTTAGATCCAATTGGATCTAATCAGATCTGATCAGATCCGTAATTTGGCCCATTCAGATCTGATCAGATCTAATTGGATCAAATTTCAGATCTGCTCTGATCCAATTAGATCTGATCGTTTTTTCCTGGGTATAATATTATAAATTATATACCTGTCTGCGAATGCTTTGTGGCAAATAGAACAGGCATACGGTTTAACTCCAGTATGTATTCTAGAATGATTTTGTAATCGAGAACGAGTAGTAAACACCTTATTACAAACTGAGCATAAAAATCCATGATTTTTCATTTTTACACAGCTACAAAATCAAAAACAATTATATTTTTAATTAATTTATATGTTTGTTTTCTTACATCTCAATGTGGTCTTTTAAACATTGTTCATCTTTAAACTTTTTTTGGCACATTTTACATTCTGATTCTGGCTTTAATATATGCTTCTTTGAGCTTTCTTGTTTTATTTCTAATGGATCGTTATCACCTTTTGAATCTACATCAGGAAGCCATGTATTACGAAGAGACTCTTTAAAATCTTCTTCTGTTAAATGTATTGGTTCTTCTTTGATAAATATTGACTGGACATTAAATAATTCTTGTGTATTTTCATGACTTATAGAGCTATCAATATTTTCATTTTTATTTTGACAATTATTAAAATGCCCTAAATGATCTATAGTGGTCGAAGACCTACGAATACAAAAAATTATTTAGTATTTATAAAGTGATTTTTTTTTATTTTTAGAATAGTAAACTCACATTATTCAATAAATTCGAAATGGCAAAAATACGAAAAGTAGCACTATCGCCATAACTGTCAAATTTTATGATTGCTGACAAAAATATCATGAAGTTTGTCGTGTGTACGCAGGAATCCAGTTATACCAATATTTAATTATGACATTAATAAGAAAGCTAGTCAAACTTCAGATTGGAAGTTTTGAATTGGTGAGACTGGACAGAGTTCATTTTAATCTTTTTTATTTAAAGATAATTTTTATTAGAATAAACACCACGGTCAATTGTCTTTAAGTTTATTATTTCACTAAAAAAATCCAAAAATGATGAACACCGGGTATGTATAAATTATAAAAAACATATTTTTAATTAATTATGTCACCTAAATGCCACCTGGCATACATTCCTAATTTTCTTTTTTCTAATGACGAGCATTTTTTAAATGAATAAAACAGCAAATACATTTTTTTATGATAATTTATACATATCGTTTCTTAAAGGAAATTATCTGGTCTTACAATATTCATCACTGGAGCAAGTCGAGGTATTGGAAAAGCTATAGCTTTAAAAGCCGCGAGAGATGGAGCAAATATAGTTATAGCAGCTAAAACTGCACAAGCTCATCCTAAATTACCAGGAACAATCTACACAGCCTGCAAAGAAGGTATTATTTTTATTAAAAAAGATGCGTGTTTATACGATCATTTATGATTATTTTGCTTCCTCGCAATATCGAAGATACAAGAAGCTTTGGTATCGTTTTAAAACGGGAAAAAAAATGTGTTCTCCGATTTTAAAAACTTTACCGGATCTATCCGTTTCAGGTCAAGACAAACACTTTTTGTTCCGTGTCTGTCTGTCCCCCAATCCTTGTCACATGCATAACTCATGAACCACTGAACCGATATTAATGAAACTTGGTTGGTTGGTTGGGTTTGATTTGAGGACAGTCCCATTTCAAAAGTATTAAAATCGTGTGTAAGGGGGAGGGGTGACATCCCAAAATATTTATTTTTTGATTTGAAGATATCTCGAGAAAGACACATGTTACGTGAAAATTTTATAGAACCTTTTTTGTAGAGCATTCAATTTCCTATAATATAGATCATCTACGTTTGTTGAAAAATAGTCCTTTACAAAGATTTATCTCAATTTGCTTTAAAAAATCGTCATTTGTTTTTTAAAATTGCTATTTACTTTGACATATTCAGGGCCGGATTTTGAAATTTGCCGCCCCTAGGCAGTTGCGAAAATTGCCGCCCTTTTTGATTGAATAAAAATAAAAAAGTAAAGGTTTTTCATATCAATGACCTTTTTTTAGGTGTTCATGTTAAAATTGTATTAATTATTAGAAAAATTTTAAGAAAGTGTGAAAAGACCTTATTTTTTTTCGCTAAAATTTGCCGCCCCTAAATTTTTACCGCTCTAGGCACGTGCCTACACTGCCTGCATGGTAAATCCGGGCCTGGACATATTAAATGTCATTTTGACGTTTTAAATGTCGTTTTGACGTTTTAAATGTCGTTTTGACGTTTTAAATGTCATTTTGACGTTTTAAATGTCATTTTGACTTTTTTATATCAGAAAAATAATGATTTTGATTGAAATTGTCAAAAAATTCAAAATATACGACATAATAACGAAAAATAAAGAAAAATGTCGAATTTATATTTTTTATTAAAATTGTATGAAAATTAAATGGTTAACCAATGACAGGCAGTTCATCTGAATACTTTATCGGTTTTTATTTAAATTGTTCAATAATTAACTACCTTTGAAGAATTTAGCACGAGGAAGCACTGTGCATTTACTTGACAGATGTTTTTTTATAGTTGAAGAAGCAGGAGGGAAATGTCTTCCATGTATAGTTGATGTAAGAGATGAAAATGCCGTAAAAACAGCAGTTCAAGAAGCTGTAAATAAATTCGGAGGCATCGATATCGTAGTAAATAACGCGTCCGCAATTCGGTTAACAGGTACTGCTGAAACCGATATGAAATATTATGATCTCATGCATCATATTAACACAAGAGGGACATTCTTAGTGTAAGAATTTGTAATTTTCACATCGTTACAAGATTACTAACTTTATTAATCATAATTTAGGTCGAAATTGTGCCTTCCACATTTGAAGCAAAGTAAACATGCACACATTTTAAATTTATCACCTCCGTTATCGATGCAGCCAAAATGGTTCTCAAACCATGTTGCGTACACGATGGCTAAATTCGGAATGTCGATGTGTGTTCTAGGAATGGCTGAAGAGTTTAAACCGTTTAATATTGCAGTTAATGCCCTGTGGCCAAAAACAGGTACGTTAAAATTAGTTTATACATTAAAATAGAAGTTCAGTCGTTTTATCTATTTTTTTAAATAGTTTTTTTAGCACGAACCTGTTTTAAATATCATTACAATAGATTAATTTTTTGCATTCGTTAATCAGTTAGAAACTATTGTCAAAGATCAAGTATTTGTATTTTAGAACTGGCTTTTAGACTTTTGGACTTTTATCATAATTTTATCTGCTACATACTTAATTGTTTATTTACTTTTACGATTACATTTTCAAGTGGATATATTTTTTGTTATTTATAACTGTAAATATTGATTTAAGACTATTTTTATATTGTACTAAAAGTAACACTCCAGAGTACTTTTTGAGGGAGACTCAGGGTTGGCTTTAACAAATCTGGCATCATGGGCAATATTTTTTTCAGGCTTAATGTAGATCTTTAAAACATTCCAAGTAAAAATAAATAAATAAATTATGCTAAGAGTTTGGTTGCATTGGTTATTCGTTAGGGGGAAACAAAATCGATTGCAGTGCACAATATGGCCAAAAAGAACACTTTTGGTGGACTAACTGTCTTTTTTAATAGGCTCGTTTTTAACTGAAAATAGAAAGGTCAACATGATTAATCACACTATAGGCTATCTGGAAGGGGGTGGAATTAGAAATAATGTCGATGCTAGTGCTCGTGGTGAGCACAAATTGTAAAATCATCAGTGCCATAGTTTGAGGTTATGCTGTCAATGTAAACAAATGAATTATTTTATTATTATACGTCATAATTAAAAAGAGGAAAAATACACAAAATAAATAATTTTCACGTACCTTTTATGCTATGCTTTTTATATTATATGCAAACAGCTAAATTAAATGATATTTGTTTATTAAAAAAATTCACGGTATTAAACAATAATAAAAAGATAGTTCAATCCATTCATTCCTTCTCTATTGCCCACTAGCTGCGTTAGTAGACTTCGTGCACATAGCCTATAGTCATAAATAATCATCAAAATTACGATATTTTATTGAAATTATTTGTTTGTTAATATGTCAAAGTCCACTCTAGTTGCAACTGCTAGTTGGCGCTGTCATCGCGCACGCTGCGAATACTCAGTATTGTAAAGAGATATAAAAATGTAAAGTCACCACTGCTTTTAAGTAATTCATAAATATAATATTGGTATTGATCAAATTCTCTATAATATCCGACATTAAAATGGAATTATTATTTTGCTTTATAAATAAAGTAAACGATTTTAGCTGTTTACACTGCTGCTATGGAAATGTTGGCTGGAACTGAGTCCGGAAACTGGAGTCGTAAACCAGAAATAGTTGCTGACGCTGCGTACAGTATTTTGTGCACAGATCCACCTTCGGTAACTGGAAATTTCTTCATTGATGAGAAAGTATTACTAGACGCGGGCATAACTGATTTAGATCAATATGCTATTAATCCAGGTACATAATTAGTTTAAAATTAATTTAATTTGATAAAACTTATGTATTTATTTGTAGAGTACAAAGATAAACTAATGATGGATTTGTATATTGATGATATACCGTCTGACCAACCGACAATACCGACAGATCATGCAAACAAAAATGGCGCACCTTCCTCTGGACAGGTTTCGGAATTATTCGTTCATATAGAGAAGTCTTTGAGCCCTGAACTAACTCAAAAGGTTCAAGCACTTTATGAATTTCACGTAACTGGAAAAGAAGCGGGAAAATGGTAAGTACAACACTTTTACTTTCTATTATTTTATTTTTGAATAGGGTATCTGATAGTTGAAACTATTAATAATTAAGACTAAAATGTTGTTAATAGTGTAGTATATATTACTATAATTAACAATCAAGTGTTTTTTTACGTGAAATAAGTCAGTATTTTAATAATAAACCTAATTTTAAAATGTAATATTTAACCTATTTGTCACGTGATAGCAAACGCGTCTAGCATAACTATCAATGGTAGCATGGCGTAGTTACTTACTAAAAATGTCAGAATACTCGATCCCTATTGGTTGATTTTAGTTTGTTTTGTCAACAGTTATGTCACAGGGCATACCACGTGACTAAACGTGCGTTTTGGCGGGAATTTTTTCATAATATATTTTAAAATTTAGTCAAATACCCTATTGTTACAAATTTCCTTTCTTTAAATTTCTATCAATATTTTTTAGGTTCATTGATCTCCGTTCTGGGACCGGTTCTTGCGGTTTTGGAGAACCACCAGCAGCAGCTGATGCGACATTAACAATGGACAGTAAAAATTTCTTTGACATGTTTAACGGGAAATTGAAACCTGCTAATGCGTACATGACAGGAAAACTAAAAATTAGCGGCAACTTGCAAAAAGCTCTGAAACTAGAAAAGTTGATGAACCGTTTAAAAGCCAAGTTATAATTATATAATAATAATAATATTTAAAATACGGTAACCATACGATGCTAGTAAAAAAATTCAGTTACAGTATTTTAAATTAATTTAATAAGTCTGCATGTGAATAACATTTTTAAATATTTTTATATGGTGAGATTGGGGAACGTAAATAATCTATAAGATAAGAAATTATTTTTAATATCTTGTAAGTCAAATTGACAATTTATCTTTCATTATTATATTTATAATTTTAATCGAAAGGTTAGTTAATTAACAAAGACTGCTTGTTTTTATGCTCTTTAGTCATTTTTTTTTCATATCTCTTTACAGCTAGGTTATTTGAAAATGTTTGCATAAATAAATTAAGAACTCCAAGAAAACTTTTTGCTACAATGAAATAATAAACATTTTTGACATAACTATTTACTGCAGTAATGATAATCTACTTCATTATCTGTACATCACGGAAATAATTTTTGACCTTTTGAAATGTAGATTACTGATTGTACGCAGCGGAGTACTTTACAAGTTCATTTTGAGTGTGCAGTAGAAATACAATATACAAAAGTAACAGTAAATTTCTAGGTTCAATTTCAAAGAGAAAAAACAACATTGTTGTGCAAGGTATGTAAAATATAAGGTAGTCTCATTACTCGGCGTGAGAGGGGGAAAACATCATCTGGGGTGCCAAAATGAGGAGAGGGGGAATAATGTGTCCAATCACAACAAATGTAGCCTCGTAGGACGTCATCTGGGGTGCCCAAGCTGATTGGTCAAAAACTAATGAGGGAACCTGTGTATTTACTAATCTTGATTGTTGTGTATCTTTCTCTAGTTGCTGAAAAGCAACGGTTATTCGTTGCAAGTGTATTTTTACATCAAGTTAATCAGCACATTTAATTTTTGTTAAATTTTTTTTTTTTAAATTCGTTTGTTGCAATTTTCATTACGTACCAACAATTAAATCGACAGAGTATGTCGCAGTCTAACAAATGTGTGTCAATATATCTGTCTTTGTTTGGTACTAGAGAAATGTATTCTACAGTTTCACACCCAAATATATTTACTTACATAGTTTCAAGATTATACAAAATTTTGAAAAACGGTTAATGAGATATGTATTTTTACATCAACACATTTAATTTTTATCAGAAATATCTTCTTTTTTTTTTAATTCGTTTGTTGCAATTTTCATTACCAACAATTAAATCGACAGAGTATGTCGCAGTCTAACAAATGTGACTCAATATGTCTGTCTTTGTTCGGTACAAGAGAAATGTATTCTACAGTTACACACCCAAAGTGAACCTGCATTGCATGCCACTGTTTATATTTTATTCAGTGCCAGTATTGAAAGGGTTGAATTTTTTTATGTTTTTATATTTTTTTATTTTTTAGTACATACTAATCGTTATATTTGTATCATTTATAATAATAGTTATATCGTATTAAATTTTTATTAAGTGTAATTTTGGAGAATGTTATTGTTATTTACATTGTGGTAATAAATATACCAAATGTTTTTTTATTGAATGATTTTTTTATTACATTGATCTTTTATGTATTAGGCCGCCAACAATTGAAAATATTGAAATGGAAGATCCTTGATGTTAAAAAAAAAGTCCTAGCATAACACCCTTACTTATTTAGCACCCATTTTTACCTTAGTCCTTATGAAAACACCCAGGAGTCCCTCCCTGTATAAACAACAAATATTACTAATTTAAAAAAAATAAAACTTGAATTAAAATTTTTATTTTAATAGATGATTTTTTTATTTTATTTTTAATATTATTCAAAGGAGCCCCAAATTATTTTCTGAATAAATAAGCTTCAAAGCCCATTCTAAAATTGTAAAATAGTCACCAGCATAAGTACATAAGCAAAATAAATGAATGACTATCATATGTGTATGTGACATTGTAGCTATTAATTGACAGCATTATTGGTGACAACCTTTTAATTTTTTTATCAGGCAAATAAATATTAATATATGTACTCAATTATAATAATCAACGTTTCTATTGTAGATTATTTTAAAATTATAGTTTATACAGTAATGCCATCTTGAGTACATATATAAAGAGGGAGCCACGTCATTTTGCGAAGGGGGAGGGTAGTGTGTATCTGTTCGTTCAATTTACAAAAAACTAATAATAAAAATGAATATTTTTCGTTTAACTGGCGATTTATCGCATCTGTTAGCTATAATAATCCTTTTAGTTAAAATATGGAAAACCCGTTCTTGTGCTGGTACGTATAAATGACAATATTTTTTTTATCAAAATACCGGAATATTCACCGTATCCATTCATTATGCAAGTAATTGATTCAAAATTTTAAGAATATCATTTAGATTACGAAGTTTTTCAATATAGAATGTATCAGGTGCTTATATGTGAAATATTTGGGATTTTCTTTCAAAATTAAATTTCATGTTGATACGATTTTAACCGTGAAAACCTAACCTTCCACGTCATTTCATGTTTTGCTATATAAATGTATATCACTGTTACTTTTTCATTATAATAAAAGAAACAATGATTGTTTATGATATTTTCACACAAACAATTAGTAAATTCTTTATATGAGATTACTTTTAATACACTTTTTCCTATACAGGTATTTCTGGAAAGTCACAAATACTATTTGCAGTAGTGTATATTACTCGATACTTAGATCTCGTGACCACATATATATCTCTATATAACACCGTAATGAAGCTAGTGTTCATTGCTGCATCAGTTGCAACGTTGTATTTAATGTATATGCGCTTCAAGGCAACCTACGATCATAATCACGATACATTTCGCATTGAATTTTTATTGGTACCAGCTTTTGTCTTAGCGCTTCTGATAAATCACGATTTTACTGTTCTCGAGGTAAATAAAGTATTGATAAACAAATGCTATGTAATACCGGTTATAACGTAAATATTTCAGGTCTTGTGGACATTCAGTATTTATCTTGAGAGCGTGGCTATCTTACCTCAACTTTTCCTAGTGAGCAAAACGGGCGAAGCAGAAAGTATTACGTCGCATTATCTATTCGCATTAGGATCATACCGTGCTCTGTATTTACTCAATTGGGTTTACCGTTACTTGGCAGAAGATCATTACGATTTAATAGCAATCGTTGCCGGTGCTGTACAAACAGTTCTGTATTGCGATTTCTTCTACTTGTACATTACTAAAGGTATGTTTTATTTATAGTACTGCCGTGCTAAGCACAAAAGTGGTATCTCAGTAAAAGCGAGTTTCGAAAAAATCAAAGTTTTGTTAAAATAGTTTTATTTTTACTTTACAGATTGTTGTTTTTATTTATTGAATGGAATTTATACATTATATTAGGAATTTTGGCGGTATCAAAATATACGGCTATTCGCCTACGTATTATTGATATACCTCTAATTCTCTTAGTGATTTCAGGTAAAACTAAGATAGGGAAAACTTTTTTTAAGAGTTTTTTGTTTTTTCATATGTTTTAAATAAGATACCGCTATTTGGCTTAGTTTATTGGATTCGTATTTTTTTAAGCTATTCGATGCCATAAAAATCAACTTTATGATTTTTTTTGAGATACCGCTTTTGTGCTTGGCAAATAATGCCAAAACGCTGCACTTTTTGATTGGGGTATGCCACTTTCTATGGTCATACATAAGGTCAAAAGAAAGATTTTCAGATAGGGAGCCACTTTAAATTCCGTATAGAATACTGTTATATGGGCTATCAAAGATAACCCCCATCAGTGTTATAAAATTAGCTTTATCTCAGCTCCTAGTCATCCAATTTCAATTTTCTTTTATTTATTTTAGAGTTATTATTGAGAAGATTATTTTCTGTCGTTATTCATTTTTCTCTAAGTCTCGAGGGTCCCCTACAATTTTTGAAAATTTGAAAACTTCACTTTTATTATGAACTAAATTATTATATATAACTTTTTATCGCGCCCAATATAATTTTTTTACTTCATATAAAAAAGAAAGATAATTTTTTCAGCATTTCAATAACATCAAGATAATAGTATTTTAATGAACAACTTCTTTGGAAATCACGAGTTAAACTAAGAAAAATAGACTAATTTTGGATTATTCTATGTTAAATATACTTTTATTATATAAAATTTTTTGTTGGGGTAAAATTTCTCATATGGGACAGTTTTTGTAAAATCTATCATGAATGTCATTGAACTTTCTTATACAATAAAAAATTGTACGTATATCTCACTATATAAAACAAATTATTCTGGCTTTACTGATTCTATTATGAAATTTTTCAAAAGAATTGAAAATAATGATCCAATATTTTTTTAGTTTAACTCGCGATTTCCAAAGATTTTGTTCATTTTAACAGTATTATCTTGATATCAATGAAATGCTGAAAAGATTATCTTTCTTTTTTATATGAAGTAAAAAAAAGATATTGGACACGATAAAAATGTTATAAACAATTAAGTTTGTAAGAAAAATTAAATTTTCAGATTTTCAAAAATTGTGGGGGACCCTTAAGATTTAGAGAAAAATGAATAATTACAAAAAATAATCTTTGCAATAAGAACTTTAAAATAAACTAAAGAAAATTTAAATCGGTTGACTAGGAGCTGAGATAAAGCTAATTTTATAATATAACACCGATGGGAGTTATCTTTGATAGTCCATATAACAGTGTTCTACACGGATTTTTAAGTATCTCCCTATCTGAAAATCATTCTTTTGACCTTATGTATGACCAAAGAAAGTCGCATACCCCAATTTTTTATGTACCAGACGTGCTATTATTGCTAATATTTAATATTAATATCACTTATTTCATCGTTAAATATTTGTTGCAGTCTTAAAGGGGAAAAAGTTACAATTACCTGCCTAAACGTAATTGTCGGGTATGGACACACACATCATTGCACTCTAAACCCCTTCTTCATGTACTGTAAGTGAAAGACAACAGTATCCTTCTGTGATTAAACTGTTTTGTTAATATGAACGCATTATTTATAGTTTTAATATACATAATTGATTCTTCAGTATAATTTTGTTTCACTTGTTCATTGTGTATTTAACGTTTTTCTATTTCATAGACTTTTTCTATTTAATCGCAGAATGCATACATAATATTTGGGTTGTGTGGAATCGGCATTTATGAAAAGGATAAAATATTTTTTTTAAAGTGGTTCTATTTTGTTATTAAAACATAAACTATATGTACATATTTAATAAGTTTTTATGAATATAAATCATTACTTTATACCGCATCTGCCATATTTATTATAATTAGAAAAATTACTAACAGAATCTGAACCCGTCAAAAGTTTTACACGTGTCACCTTTTCAGTTTGATCCCGAAGTAATGAATGTATAGACAAATTTAAAAAATACCGGTAATAGTCCAGTCGTCAGACAATTTCGTATAGGGGTGGCGTTAGAAACAAATGACAGAGTACGTTTTTTTTTTTTTTTCAAGAAATTGGTAAATTTCAATGTATAGAACATGGTGATAACTTTTTCCCCCCTTCAAAGGGGGGTGCAAAACTTTCTAGGGGCTTACAAAGCTATCTAAAATCAGTTATTTGGGAATAACACTGGAGCTGTTAGTTTTAGGATAAAATAAGTCTAATAAATCTTAAAGCTAATAAAATTACGAACAAAATGGTGTTTTTAAAAATTATGTACCTTAAATAGTTATTGAAATAGAGCCCGCGAAAAAATTATGTCTAAAATGCAGAGTTCCGTTCGACCGCTGTGTTTAATATGTATTTAATTGAATTTCAAAATGAAATTTTAAGTTATAATAGAGAAAAGAGTGCCCTAAATAGTGATCTGCACCCAATGTCGAAATCTTGAAAAATGTTTGAGTTATAAGCACTCAAAGTTCTAGGTATTACAAAAATTTAAGAAAAATTATTTATGTTTTTCGATGACTACAGAGAAGACCTTCTACACTGAATAAAAAAAAATCCAGCTAGGAAACTATTGAAAATTTAATGCCCTAAATAATGATTTCTGTCCGATCACAATTACTTAAAAATTGTTCAAGTTATAGGTAAATATATGAAGACTCATTTTTATAACAAAAACTTTTAATATACACTGTTTTTGAATACAATTGTGATTATTACAATGTAAATTATGTGCTATATATATTTTCCCATAATTTGAACAATTTTAAAGTAATCATGGTTGGATAGAAACCATTAATTAGGGCATTAAATTTTTTATAGATTCCATCCTGGAATTTGTTTTATTCAGTGTAGAAGGTCTTCTCTGTAGTCATCGAAAAACATGAATAATTTTCCTTAAATTTTTGTAATACCTAGAATTTTGAGTGCTTATAACTTAAACATTTTTCGACATTTCAACATTGGGTGCAGAGCACTATGTAAGGCACTCTTTTCTCTATTATGACTTAAAATTTCATTTTGAAATTCAATTAAATACATATTAAACACAGTGGTCGAACAGAACTCTGCATTTTAGACGTAATCTTTAAACTCGACGTCGCTAAATGATTTTTTCATGGGCTCTATTTCATTAACAAATTAAGGTACATAATTTTTAAAAACATTATTTAGTTCGTATTTTTATCAGCTTTAAGATTTATTAGACTTATTTTATCCTAAAACTAACAGCTCCAGTGTTATTCCCAAATAACTGATTTTAGATAGCTTTGTAAGCCCCTAGAAAGTTATGCACCCCCCTTTGAAAGGGAGGAAAAGTGATCACCATGTTCTATACTTCGAAATCTACTAATTTCTTGCTCAAATTTTATATTGACTGGACTATATAGTGATTGAATAATTAAATGTTAAATATGGAGATGGCGATTTAATTTAAACCTGGACAGGTGGCAAATGAGATCAGAGTTATAATATTCGATCGGACGGTGCTAAAGAAGATGAAGTTTGTTTTAACTTTACTGCAGCTGCGAGTATATTTTTTTAATTGTCGAGTACTTATATTACAGTACTGCGTATTAAGATTTAGTGTATCATATAGGTGTTAAGATATAATGCCAAAAACTAGAATAGCGGCACTTCATCATGAATCTTGACATTTGAGCTGATCTTTTTTACGAATGTATCTTTTATATTTGTTTATATATAAAAAAAAAAATTAATTAATATATTACTTATTTTCCATTTGATGGATAGTTTTCATACATAATAAAAATAATATATTTAACTTAGGTTCGATGACGTTTTGCCAAATGGTTTAATAATTTGTAAAATCAAATTTAGATAGTTTTATTTTCATTTATTCTCTCTGTACGATTTTAAAGAAATCACAATAAAAAGTTGGAAATATAAACAGTGTATTTATTATTTGATTCTATACAGTTTTTTTAATAGTTTTTAAAAAGTTTCTCAATGTATTCTGGTATATCACTGACGTGGATCTCTTCCTGAAAAAAATAGAATAAATTATTGTTTGTTTTCAAGAATTAAAATAATTTAAAAAAAAATTACTTCTAATGTTGTATCTCTAGAACGTAGTCCACACAATCCGTTTTTTAGAGTGCCATCGCGTAAAACTATACTGTAAGGTATTCCTAACTGATCACAAGAATGCCATTTTTCATCCTCATCGATGTTAGTTTCATCTTTCTTTAATCCGGTTTGTTCAAACGTTAATAAATGTGGAAGAAATAACGTAGAGATGTGTTTGATTCGTAATAGTTTACACAGATATTGTGCCAGTTGTAAAAGTTCTTCTTTACAGTTTAAATCTAGAAAAAAATTAAGATTATTTAAAAAAAAACTATTCTACAATGATCTTACGTGTCTCCTATTTCCAAAAAAATACTTATTTCTGCAGAAAATAAAGGTTTAGTTGCAAAAATTGAGTCTTTTAAAACTAATTTTGAATTTGGCGCCAAAACCTTCGCAGGTGACATTTCAGAGTTGTGACATCATACTCCTTGTCAACAATAATCAAACATTCAGAGTTAGACAATAATTTAATTATTTTGAGTGTTGAAAATGAATTCCAAAGTTCTTAAATAAATAATCTTGTAAAAGGAATTGATATTTGTCTTAAAAAAAACGTTTACTGATGCGCGACGTAATTTGCTCTGATTGGTGTTCTATTTAACATGGTGGATTGTTGTATTTTGCATTTTTATTTTAACAAAAATTATATTAATCTCACTTTTAATATAATAGAAATTAGAAAAAAAAAACTTTTTTAAAAAACAAGCTTTTACATATACAGGCTGGCCAGTATTTCTCTGGAACAAATTTCCCTGACTTTTCCCGGTTTTCCAGAAGAATTTATACCGTTTTTCCCTGTTTTTTATAATTAAAATTTAGATAAAAAAGCTAATAAAAGAAAAAAAAGGTCCCATAGATAAAATTTTGATATTTTTGGAGAATTTGCAGTTTTCCCTGACTTCCAACCAAATTCCCTGACTTTTCCCGGTTTTCCAGAAACTGGCCACCCTGATATAATAAACCTACATATGCACTAAAAAGTAAAAAAATAAATTTTCAAACTATCGCAGTATTTCTCAGCTATTACACACTATTCCAGAAATGTAGACTAAAAAGCTTGTGGCGTTCATTTAATATTTAGAAATAGAAACAAATTAATGTCTAAAAGGTCAATAATGTTAAAATCTAGTAGATATATTTTTTAGAATCTTTTTAGCCTTTTGATGATTACCTTTATAAATAATTGTAAAACAAATTTTATATGGTGCTAGTTTTCTATGTAATCTCAATAATTCTCTGCGACTTTGTTTGAAAACTGGTTCATCGTAAGCATCGCATAATGAATTCATGAGCATAGTTTGAAGAATCATTTCACTCGTAACACAGTAAAGGTTTGTATCCTGTATTCCAATATTATTTATAATATTCATATCTTTTATTTGCGACAGCTTTATAGTTTCAAGAAGAACTGTTCCCCATGAATAGTTTGATAAGATTTCAACATGTTGATCAGATTCATTATTTTGTTGGATGTCTGTAAGCATATACCGTTCAGGTAAAGCTGAAAACTATTAAAATAATTATTTATAATTTAAGTATCTTGGCAGTTAACATGTAATTACTTTTCTCCACCAAACTTTTCGTTGTTTTTGCCATTGGTGAAAGAATTTTGTTGCATTTTTAGATGAAATATAAACGTCGCATTTAATAATTGTTTGGAATTTTGGTTTGAAATACGATTCAAATGTATCGTTACTGATATTTTCTTTAGTAACTTCGTTTGTTGTAGCTACACCAAATGGTAATTGACACTGAAAAAAACCGTTTGATTTGTTTTCTAGATCGAAATCTGAACATAAAATAATGTTCATGTCTGTATACATAAGATTATATAAGTTCCATTCATTCTGTAAAGCCTTTTCTAGAAGAAAACCACTTGGTCCTAAGCGTAGTTTGTCGTTTGGACCTGTGATAGTTTTTATAAAACCGTTACGAGTAAATAGATTCAATACTTTATTAAAACTAGTCATTTTAAAATTCTATATTCTATCAACTTTTATTTTTATTTTCGGTTTTTTCATAGAGTAAATCTTTTCGTGGTTGTATTGGGATATTTCCTGGCGGTGCAACAAAATATTCTTCTCTTGTTACAGTTGCGTTTGATAATATGTCGGTCCTATAGTTGCCGTCTGTTATAATATCCTCCCGTAATTCTAATGGCCTGATGATAAATTATTGTCAATGCTAAATGTGTTTTAAAACAATTCGAAATATTTCTTACCTGTCTTCGAGTACTGTTACGAGTGGCTCTACATTAGTTGTATCGATATCTTGGATCTGATCGGCAAATGCTATGGCATCTTCTAAAACACTGATTCCTTTCTTATTGGCACAATCAACTAAAGATAAGCGTTCTAAATGAGCTATTGTATCTTTATCAATTTTCGTTCTTTCATGTGGAGAGTTATTATATATATTAGAATTAACAGGTGAATTAAGGTATTTTGAATACTTCAAAGTACATATAACACTGTTATTAAAGGGTATTAAGAACGATCTTAGTATAAATGATAAGTTATGAGTTTTAAAATTAACTTTTAAAACATTTTTTGCAAGAATCATCTTTTATCAAGTTTACGAAATAACATTTATTTGTCAAATGACAGAAAAAAATAAGGTTATGTAATAACCGCCATGATATATGAATTCCAATAAAAATATAAAAAATGAACAAAAATACGATTAAAAACGGTTCTGATTATATTGGATTATCTTAATTCGAAAATACAAAAGTACAAAACTTCTTAAACTGCGTTAGTTATACCTGAAAAATAATTATGGCTGCAATAAGTGGCTTTATAGTAATATCTTTACTTGTTTGTGTATTTTTTTTGATTGGTTTTATAAATGTATTAACAAATCATGAAGAAAATAAATGTGAGATGACTTATATGTTTGAATACCCTCAATTTGTGGTAAGAAATTTATATATTTTTTTGTACAATATTATTTTTTACTATATCGAAATTTATTTTAGAGGGTTCGAGTACCTGAAAATCAGTATTATCCTCGTTACGGTCTCTATGTTTACAGCGAAGGACGATTTACAGAAAATGCAAGAGCGATGAAATTTACTGGCATACCGGTTTTATTCATTCCTGGAAACGCTGGATCATATAAACAAGGTATATATAAATATTAATATACTAGAAGTGACGTTAAAATATAATAAATGAAAACAACTAAATTGTCTAAACGTCAAAAATTTAATAAGCAAAGAAATTTAGTGAGCTTTCGATTCACAAAATCATCTTCAGGCTAATAAAAGGGAGAATGCGAGAACGATATCGTTATCTCAATAATATTTCATTGTTGAAATAACGACATCGTTCTCGCATTCTCCCTTTTAATAGCCTGAAGATGATTTTGTAAATCGAAAGCTGGCTACATATACACTCAGCGTTCTATAAGACGACCATCCACAAGATGACTGTTCCGTAAGACAATGTTCTAACAGTTCTATAGAACGTCTTTCCCCAACCCCTACCATAATACCATTGTGCCTGCTATATTTCAGCGCAAAATTTAAATTGACAAATTGACGTTAAAGTCTTCTATGTAGATTTTACACACAAAACTTGTGTTTTGGTGTGACTCAATGTGGAAAAAAAATGAAATTCAATACAAATTTTCGTTGAAATTGAAATATAATAAATAGTATTAAAAAAAATGTGTAAGGTACATTTTATTTAAAATTTGATAATGTGAAAACGATTAAAAAAGGAAATAACAAAAATAAATTATTGGCATATGATTGTATAGAAATCTATACATTTTTCATCCAATATTAAAGCAACGAATAACAATTGTCTAGAGTTCAATTCTAAAAAGTCAACAAACCAGGATCTCGTTCACCAACAGCGCCTTTTTTATTATTACGCTGTCAACTTTTAGGCGTGGTGGTGGGGCTCCTCTAGCCGTTGTATTGTGGAATTTTTGAATTACCGATGCCGTCGTCTTATAGAACGCTGAGTGTATTTGCTTAGTAAATTTTTGACGTTTAGACAATTTAGTTGTTTTTATTTATAAATATTATTCATACTGTCGTTTTTACTGATATTAAATAATTATTTTAGTAAGATCTTTGGCATCTGTGGCATTACGAAAAGCACAGAACTCACGGTCATTATATCATTTTGATTTTTTCACTGTTGATTTAAATGAAGAATTATCAGGCTTAAGTGGCGGGGTATTAACCGTTCAATCAGAATTTGTAAAGTATTGTCTACAAAGAATATTAAATTTATATTCTGAAAAACAAGGACGTATCAAACCCAAAGACGTTATAGTAATTGGCCATTCAATGGTTAGTAAATACTAAATATAAATGTATCTTTTATAAAAGATTACATTATTTAATTTTATATTTATAGGGTGGTGTAATAGGTGAAAAAATCCTTTTAAATGAAACCGAATCGGATAAAATTAGTTTATTATTAACATTAAGTAGTCCTCATTTGCGGCCTATGATAATGCTTGATAAATATATGAACAATTTTTATGAAAATATCGACAATGTTATTGAGAATTCAACTAGTTTAATAGAAAAGAAACCTCATTTAAAAACAAAATCGTTTATTTCAATCGGCAGCGGATATAGAGATAAAATAGTTGCTTCTATGTTAACTCCATCGAAATATAACACCTTGCATGTTTTGGTAAGTAATATGGGTACTTGTCTATTATAACTTCCGTAGTTTGAAAAAACTAAAATCAATAGGAACATAACATAATCAGGTCTACAGATAGGCAAGTGTCATGTATTATTTGAGATAATTAGCGCCAATGTGAGTAAAGTTTGTACTATTAAATTCAATATTCATATTTATATAACAGGGTGGCCAGTTTCTGGAAAACTGGGAAAAGTCAGGGAATTTTGCTATATAGGGAAATGTCAGGGAATTTTGCTATACAGGGAAAAGTCAGGGAAATTTGCTATACAGGGAAATTTGCTATAAAGGGAAATGTCAGGGAATTTTGCTATACAGGGAAATGTCAGGAAAATTTGCTATACAGGGAAATGTCAGGGAAAAGTCAGGGAATTTTGCTATACAGGGAAATGTCAGGGAAAAGTCAGGGAATTTTGCTATACAGGGAAATGTCAGGGAAATTTGCTATACAGGGAAATGTCAGGGAATTTTGCTATACAGGGAAAAGTCAGGGAATTTTGCTATACAGGGAAATGTCAGGGAAAAGTCAGGGAATTTTGCTATACAGGGAAATGTCAGGGAATTTTTTATAAAAATGCAAAAACCACACAAATTCTCGCAAATATTTAAATTTTATCTATGTGACCTTTTTTAGGCTTTTTATCTAAATTTTAAATAAAAAACAGGGAAAAACGGTAAAAATTCTCCTGGAAAACCGGGAAAAGTCAGGGAAATTTGTTCCAGAGAAATACTGGTCACCCTGTATAAGTATTACATTTTTCATTATTTTTGAATGATAACTTCTAACTATCCTTGATAAGGGCAATATATTGAGGCAACATCGAGTTTTGTTTAGGGTTGGTTAGTTTTCGTTAGGTATATATTAACCTAACAAAGAAACTAACCTCCCTATTTCGCCCCAATAGATTGCTCTTACCAAAATTGCAATTCAAAACGGTTAAATCTTCACCTCATAATGTAATTAGCAACAGAATACCTATATGTATAATAATTACTTTATGAAATTAATAGTACCAACTTTACTCACATTGGCACTGATTTCATCATGACACTTGCCTATCTACAGAATGATTATTTCTTGTTCCTAGTGATTTTAGTTTTTTTCAAACTGTGGAGGTTATAATAGACAAGTACCGTAATACGTAGTCTAATTACAGAGGAGTTGCTTTAATGTCCCTAATATTACTTTTAGACAAACTCAATACCTGCTGTTTGGCTTTCCGTCGATCACAATTGTATCGTTTGGTGTAAACAGTTGGTATTGGTAATTATCCGTGCTTTATTTGATGTTGTGGATCCATCAACTCGACAAATAACAACAGATACTGAATATAGGAATTACGTTTTTACTCATTATTTCGTAAATGTGAGTTTTAAAATTTATTATCCTGTTTAAAAAATTTTATTGATATTAAATTATAATACAGAATAGTGGAATAAAGCCAGTTCAGAATATTAACTATGACAAACCGGTACGACTTATAACGTCAGGCGAATGGATTGAGAAACTATATCGACAATATTCGGAAAAGTTGGAAAAAGGTACACTGTCTACTAAATGGTACATGGTTCGACTTATTCCTGACAACTTTCAACACAGAAGCCTTTCAGTGCGAGCTACAAATATTGAAAGTAGCGATTGGGTATATGTTTGCTCTGCTAATTCAGTACGAGGCAACAGCAGAGTTTGGTCAGTTTGTGAATTAAAAATTGTCATATTCAAAGGAAAGAATATGATAATAATTAAACAATTTTTTTAGTGAGGAAGCTATCAATTTATCACATTTATCCAGAATTTCACCATCATTGAATTTTAAACGCCGAACATTTTATATTAATTTACACGAGTTAAAAAAACAATATCCCACATACACTCATGTTGTAATTAGAGTTTTACCAACATCAGAACCTGTAAGTCAATATCAAACTATTTTTTTTACATTGACAATTAACAGGTTATATTTTATTTCTCTTAGGTTAAATTAGATATTGATATATTTGATCATACTCTACGAGAGATGACAGTAAGTGTACCGGCATGGTATTCATTATCAAGGACCATAATGGTAACGGAAACAGTTAAAGGTGCATTGCAATATTCTCTAAAGTTACGTGGACTCGAGTCATTGCATCAAGCTTATCTGTTGTATCTGGAACCTCTTAAATGTGAGGGTTCTACGTATCATTCTGTTACAACTCTATCGGTACCGTGGGGTGAACAAAGTACTCATCATATTTTTACGTAAGTTAACAATTTTATTAAAATTAATTTTTAAGCTTTGTTAGCCAACTAAAATTGCACCTTTACCGCAAAAGTTATGTCACTCGACACGTGTTTCGACTTCACAAGTTTGGTAACCCCAAAGATAAAATAGAATTAAATGAAAAATCCGGAATTTATAAAATCAATTGTATTAATTGCGATGAAAGTTATATAGGACAAACTAGGAGATCAATAACTATCAGATTTAAAGAGCACATGGTTCACCTTAAATACAATCGGGTGGATTATAAAATCAATTGTATAAATTGTGATAAAAGTTACATAGGACAAACTAGGAGATCAATAAATATCAGATTTCAAGAGCACATGGCTCATCTTAAATACAATCGAGTGGATAAATTTTATCATATGACTACATTAAATCATACTACGGACATTAACAATTTAAAACTAATTAAAACATGTAATAACAATCAATTAGACACAGCAGAAAGCTTAGAAATCTTGAGGGACAAGAATAGGATTTTTAATGGAGATACTGGACCTATCCCAGATTCAGTTCTTCTAGACCTTGCAGTTGATTGGTCTGAATCACTGAAGCATGATAAGCTCTTTTAGTATAAATATAGGTTCTGACCAAGACTGTATCAGTCTGGAATCGTTAGACTTCTGATGAGGACTTCATGTGAAGTTGAAACACATGTTGAGTGACATAACTTTTGTGGTAAAGGTGCAATTTTAGTTTAAGTTCTTAAATAACATTGACCGTGTATTTGTTATATTTCTAGTGAAACAGAAAAGAAACCTATGATTGTAAAACTGCATAGCCCAAAACCTCTTAATTTTCAAAACGAAACAACTACTCTTTCATTGATATTAGATCCACAATGCCAGTATATTGTTAGGTAACGTATCTTCGGAACAATTATTAATAATCAATATACATAAAACTAATTAATTATCTCTTTACGTTTTAGTATTAGAAGTAGTATTGTTAATTCTTTAGGACAAATGGTGAGATTTTATTCACCGATGTTATTCAGCAGTATAGGAGCAGCTCTTTTATTATCTTTACGTTGGCAGTTACTCAAGCTATCAGAAACGTCTGATGGATACTGTCCACCTCTACATTCTGCTCTTGCAAGTGCAGCAAAACCTTATTATCTTGTTACCGCAGCTAAACTTCTAGGAAAAGTTTTAAGGTTTTTTTGTTATTATAAATAACTTAACAATTAAATAACCCAACAATTATTGTTTTACAGTTTAAAGACTATATCGATTGTTGGTTTACCACGACCTGATTTAGCATTGATATTAGATTGGAATATGGAGTTTTTATTATTACCATTAGCGTTATATGCAGCTGCCGTTGGATTTGCATATATTATATCGATATTACTGTGGGCAGCCGTTATATTCAGTGGTTCAGCTGTTAATAAGTTAGCATTAAGGTAAGATACATACACTAGAAGTCCCGGCAAATTTTGTTTTGACTTTTAAAATAAGTTTTAATATTAATATTAACAGTATTTGTATTTTAATAGATTTCTAGCAAGAAGCATGATTGGCACTATTAGTTGGTCTAACTGGCTAATGACAGGTTTACATCGATTGCCTTTTATAGTTGCTATAGCATTTATTGCCTTAGGTTGGTCGACCTGTGGAGCTCTTGCATTAGGACTCGGAGCTGTATTTTATTTTCTAAAGGTAATATATTCATTAGAGTTCCGTAGAAAACTAGGAACCCTTATAGTTTCTCCAGATCGATGCCCCAAAAACAGAAATTATAAGATTTTTGAAAAAAAAAATTTTTTTTAGACCCCCATAAAATTAATTGTTTAAAAAAAATTCACCTAACCCATTGTGTGGGGTCTCATTAGAAAAGTCTCCTAAAATGCAATAAAAAATGTATCAGAACCTTTTGATTTTAACCCTTCAATCACGATGTATTTGCTCTTCAGAGTCATTATAAAAGCGTCCCCCCTATATTTTCTAAACTATCAATTCAAAAAATCTGAAAAAATTCCAGAATGTAGTTTTTAATTAGTACTTTCACTGAAAATTATAACAAACACTATTAACAATATTTTGGGCCCCCCTTCTATAGATTGAAAATTGAACTCACATTTTTTTTCACACTTACCCCATTGAATGGGGTGTCATTTGATAGATCTCCTAAAATGCAATAATAAAAGTCAAATGACTTTTTGATTTTAACCCTTCAGTCACGAAAATTTTTGAAATAACTCTTTTTTTTATAAATCGTAGTGAGAATGACTACGGAACCTTATCTTGCCCATTTTATTTACAATAATAATAATTTAATTGTTGTTATAGTTAACAAAAATGTATGAAGATTATTTAGAAGAAATTGTGTTTCATTCTGTTAAAACGGTTGCTAAAAAATTTGGAAAAGTCGTTCGAAATACGATCTCAAGTAATATGAAAGAAAAAAATGTGGAAGGGTCAGAAGTTACTGATGATAAAAATACAAATGATTTTGAAGTACCAGAAGAATTAGTAGAAAATGTCAAAGACGATATAATTGAAGTAAATTCAAAAATTAATGAAAGTAAAGAATTAAATAATGAAGAAAATAAAGAAATTGAAAATAAATTAAAAGATAAAGAAGTAAATGAAGACAATGTAGAAATAAATGATGGAGATGGTGATGCGAAAGAAGATATTAAAAAAGAAGATAACACGACAGACGAATTAAAAACTGATTCAAATAAAGACAGCATTAAAAATGAAACAATGAAAAAATTATTCGATACATCTTTTTTAGGTGCAATGCATTTTCATTTCACAGGATTTTTCATATGGGTTTTAATTTCATGTGTAAACGTACCATCGGTTTTAACGTGGGCGCATAACTTTAAGTAAGTTAATTTAATTTTAAAATCGGTAAATATTTTAACATCGTTCAATATTTCAGATTTGATTCAGTGTTGGATCCGGACCCTTCTTTCGTCCACGGACTAACTTTGTGTATTTGCGGTGGTCTGTTATGGCAAATTGATATGCCAAAACCGAACTTGTAAGTAAATATATTTAAATAATATCTTCACTGTATAAATTTGTTTTATGTATATTTCTAGGAAGTTCTATAAAGAGTTGGGGGTAGTATTATATCTGTTGGCACTTTTAGTTTTAATATACACCCCTATTTCACTTTACCGTTTACCATATATTTTAACAATCGGACTAGCGTTGGTTACACTGCATCAATTGCTAGCACCGACTATTGATATTAACGAAGAGACTGAAATAAGTGAAGAGTTCTCAGATGAATTACAAGATTCAACGGTGCCTTCTGAACAAGCTCATATAGATCAAAGAGATGCTATGAAAGCTAAGTGGGAATAGTTTAATTATAGATGAAAGGTTATAAAAATATACTCAAAAATATAAATTAATAGCAGCTTGTATTGGTGATTTATCATTTGTTGGTATACATCAAAGAAATAACATTATATTTTTATTAGTACCAAGAAGACTATACAAGGAAAATCAACTTCATATCTCGCTCTGCTACCAAGGGAAAATATAACCTATTTTTGATATAAGTTTCAATGATTAGTGGAGTTTTTTTTTCAGAATCCTTGTTTTTGCTTTCACTTCTTACTTATTTTTCTCTTTGGGACTTTTCAGCAGCGCGTTTTCTGTATTCAGAACCATTAAATTTTTTCCGACCGTTACTCATTTTTTTTCGAAATACGTTACAAACGGAAATATATTCCCGTTTACTTCAACAATCGCATATTTGAAATATGCGATTGTTGAAGTAAACAAATATGGCCGGATCTAGTTAATGAGTTGGTACACAGATGGCAGCAAGTTGATCCTTAGAGCATATACTACTAGAGCCAGCCTTGTCGTTCGGCTGTATAAAACAAGCGTGCGAGAGAGAAAGTGTAAGAGTGCTACATCCTTTCTCTCTCGCTCCGCGTGCATATTGGTCGATAGGGAAAGGCAAGTGCTTCCCGCTATTACCGGTACCAATCAGCACGCGGAGCGAGAGAGAAAGGATGTAGCACTCTTACGCTTTGTCTCTCGCACGCTTGTTTTGTACGGCCGAGCGGCAAGGCTGGCTCTAGTAGTATATGCTCTAAGAGTTGATCAGCTCGTTCCATAGACTTATAGAATGGACTGAGCAATAGCCTCAAAATTTACCACTCTCTTTAAAGGACAAAGCAATAAAAACGCTAACACCTGTATCTTTTCTGTAGGTCTGTAATGACTATTCTAGAAAGAGACAGGTATTGACCACCTTATCGCTTTGTCTCTTCGCCAGTATTTACTTCACAGTTGGATAAGGAAGGCTCAGTCCATTCTATAAGTCTATGGCTCGAAAAAAAAAATCGCGCGCTAATTCGAAATCAGTAATTCAATTGTTAGAAGCGAATATTGGATATTTGAAAAATGAGAGCAATCGAAATCGTTTTTACAAAATGTAGAAAAATCGTTTTGATAATCGGAGAATTTTTTTTTTGACTCCCCTTCCACGTGAGTTAGTTCTCCTTGTACAGTCTTCTTGATTAGCACCGTTATAAAATCCCAAACTAATTGATAATGATATGACACTTAGCATTTGCTTTATTTTTGGTCTGAAGCAAATTCTTTACTGTTTCGAGTATATTTTTATAATGAGTATAGCGGATATTGTATTCTTATTAAATCTAAAGTCTTCTAAACCTGAAAAAAATGGGTTCTTTAACTTTTAAGACTCTTACGTGTGGAATTGAAAAGTTTATTCATTTTACAAAACAAATGTTTAAATGTGAATAGTTAATTAGAAATTTATATGCAATAACGATTATGTTTGTTGCTATTGATTAGATAAATTTATATAAATACTTGGCAAATAAGGTAGCGCTGTAATATCGCCACATCGAATGAATGATCCTGGCAATCTAGCAGCGACATTACAGCACTGCTTATTTGCCATAGCTTAAATAATCAGTACATTTTATGAAGTTATGCGTAAGCTAGTTTTTGTAAATATTTAATATATTGTTTATAACCATTAAAGATAAATTAAATAATGAATTTTTTAATCATGCATATTTCAACTAGTCATGAACAGTATGTTTAATTTAATTATATGTTATGTTTTAAAGTTTAACGTTTTCGCTGTATATTTAAAAGTAAAGTTCGTCCTTGTTTTTTTTTTTTTTTTTTAATTATTCTGGTCATTAACAGTAACAGTATGTGGTGTAATTTTTGAATTGTTTAAAGCCCTTAACTATACAATAATTATATATTAATTAAACACGAATATCTGTGCGATTATGAGAAAAAAATTGGATCACGTTTAAACAATTATAATTTTTGTATAGCGTAGTTTTGAAAGTATTGAAATTCTTAATTTGCTTGTGAAATGTATAAAAACATATTTTAAACAAGTATTTGTGTCATGGCCCCCACAAGGGGGGATTGATAGAGCTCTAGCCTGGACTCTGGGATTTCGAGAGGCCTAGCGCAGTGTTTCATCAAGATTTCTTTCTTTTTTTTTAGTCATTAAATTAATTATTAATAACTAACTATAAAAAATATTTCTTAACAGAAGGGAGCCTGCCATAAAACCTGGTATGGGGCTTGCAATAGGACGTGGGGCATTATTTGTGTAATTACTACTGTGACTTAAAATTGAATATATTTGTTGTATTAAAAGGTATCGTTCTTTAATGATACAATTAGTTTATTTTAGGCGAGAATTCATTATGCTTTTTTTACGTATAGAAAAACAATACTGAAAGTACATTGACAATTTTGATTACTCTTTATCTTTTTGTTGCATTTACGCTTTTAAAATATCGTTATAATTTATATTAATATTTTTTTAAATTACAAAATATTGATATATAAAACTCAGGATTATTATTTATAATAATATAAAAACCATTAGAAATACCTACATTTGCGTTATGTATTTTAGATTAATTGACTCAGAATTGGATTGAAGTGGTGATATTATACCAAGAGATATTTTAATGCATCTTTTTTCCTATTTTAAACAATATTCGAATAAAAGTTGATATTAATTTAATGATCTTTTTTAATCCGATTCTGTGTAGATTATGAATCTAATTTATTTCATCTAGTGAGAAATGATTTATATAATTATATTGATAGATTGTTATTTATAACTTAAATGTGAAACCATTTAATTCATTGAAATAAAAAATAAAATATATTATGTATTTTATTAAGAAATTATTTGATTTTTCAGGTTTATTTGTCTTATAAATTTTTATTCCTTATTTCATATGTACTAAGAATTGTTGCGCTGATTGTTCCTTTCGGGGTTTGTGCTACGATGCTCATATATGGTTTATTTGTGGGGTATATTTTATTATTCTGTTTTGTGGGGTTATAATTAATAAGTGCCCGTTCTGCTAATATATATAGACAATGTTAACATGGATTTAGTCGAAAACTTTTTTGGTTAGAGGCCTCAAAATATATTTTGCAAGAGCTATAGTCTCCAATTTACACTTGCGTCGTTAGTCCTGTATGGCCTGTATGTATGTACCTACATATAAATTGAAATTTAAATTCAAGTAGATAATTATATTATGTGTACGATGTGTACTTCGCAATTTTAACCTTTGGAATGGATGTAAACAAAAAATTTCAAGGTTATTTAAATCTGACAGGTTTATCTAGTTTGTCAATAATTATAACCTATGCACAATTAATAATCTATTATTATTTTGTGTATTTTTTTATCAAAGATGTGTAAAAATAGAATTGTTCTCACGTAAAATTTAAATTGTAATTAATTTAGTTGTAATTATATTTATCATTAGTGTTATTCATACATATCAGGTCAGTATTCTTTTGTGTATGTATGTTCATTTTATTTTATAATTATTTTTATTTTTGTACTTAAAAAATTTTTATCAGTACTTTCCTTATATGTATTTTTCGTGCAAAGTTCATTTCATATCACAATTAGTCTGTGTACTCAATATGATGGTGCATTATTAATAATTACATAATAAAATTTGTGTTATTGTACAGTGAACAAAAACTAATTAACAAAATTGGATTGAACTACAAGTGTACCAAATCTTATCAATATTGATGAGATAATACTCACTTTTTAGAAGATAATAGGTAACAAATTTTGAATATTTCCAAAACCCTTAATCCGATTAGCACCAAAATCAATAGGTCTGTCACCGAGACAAACATTTTCCCAAAAAAATAATTCAAATCGGTGCATTTTACAGTACTTATCTAGCCACACAATCACATGCAGAGACCAACTTGTCTTTACGCTTTAAAGGTAGTACATTCAAAATCTGCTCTTATCTCGGATACGATTTTTCGAAGGTGTTACAATACTTCCATATCTGAGAACATTGAAGTAAAAATGAGTGAATTATTGCAAGATTTTCCTCCCGGTCCATTAGATGTTTATCGTAAACAAGCTTCGTTTGATTGGAAGAAATTGAAACTGTTTATCGAAGATGAAATACTCTTACGGAATAAGGTATATGACTTTTTAAATTAATATAGACTACGGCAGTACTTATATTATTTTGTATATTTAGATGGAAGTTTGGAATGCATTTAATAAATACAAGATATTTGACACACCATTACATAGTTTAACTGTAGATCAACAAAAACAATTAGCAACAAGACAAATGTTTGCTATGCGAAAACTAAATATCATGAGACTGGAGGATTTTGCAGTTGATGTTCGTATACCAAATGCAAAAAGTCTTGCTCTTTTCCAACACAATCCTTCCTTGGGTATTAAATTAGGATTAAGTTTTGGTTTATTTGAAAACACCATAAGATTAATGGGTTCTGAGAGACATGTCCCTATTTTAACACTTGCCGAGGAGGGTAAAATTACTGGTTGTTTTGCACTGACTGAAGTTTCACACGGTACTAATTCAAAAGGAATGAGGACTGTAGCTAGATACGATCCAAAAAAACAACAGTTCATTTTACATACACCGGATTTTGAAGCAGCTAAATTTTGGGTTGGATCATTAGGTAAATTTTTAAATAAAGCTCACTGCACACAACGCTATTTTACTTGCTGGATTTAGCTGCTAGGTTTCAAGTGTGCTGTGGCGCTAGATGTTGTGCTGTTTTTTTTATGGTTGGCTTCACATGATGCTAGTTTCAAAGCTGGTTTTCTTGCGTACACAGTGACAGCTCACAAGGGAACCTTTTCAAGTCAAAAATTCGTATCGAGTTTAAACTTTGTATATAGTTAGAGGACGTCAAGGTAAGTAAGAAAAAAATTATCATAGCTGCGGTATAATGGTTTAAGGGGGTGAAACACCCCTATGAAAATGTGCAAAATAATCATATTTTTTCAAATATCTCTGAAACTAATGAAAATTTAAAATAATCTACAATACAAAATTTTCATGATTTTTTATGCTCTTTCGAATGGTGATAGTTAAAATCCGAAAAAATTAAACTGTTCACCCCCACCTCCCACACATGGGTTTAATTTTTTCGAATTTTGACTATCGCCATTCAAAAGAGTATAAAAAATCATGAAAATTTTGTATTGTAGATTTTTTTTTTATTTTCATTAGTTTCAGAGTTATTTGAAAAAATATGATTATTTTGCACATTTTCATAAGTGTTTCACCCCCTTAAACCGTTTATCCGCAGCTGTGATAATTTTTTTCTTACTTACCTTGACCTCCTCTAACTATATACAAAGTTTAAACTCGATACGAATTTTCGACTTGAAAAGGTTCCCTTGTCAGATGTGAACAAAAATATGTAACAAAAATGATTGGCCCTCACTCAAACAAGCAAGAAATCTAGCACGAAAAATAGCACATGTTCTATCAGTAGAATCCAGCATGCATGACGTCATTTTTCATCTCCACAGCCAG
This sequence comes from Sialis lutaria, assembly GCA_949319165.1. Classification (NCBI taxonomy): domain Eukaryota; kingdom Metazoa; phylum Arthropoda; class Insecta; order Megaloptera; family Sialidae; genus Sialis; species Sialis lutaria. The sequence continues at coordinate 22,669,347 of OX439243.1, forward strand.
CTCAGTTGCCAGCAGAAGTCCCAGCTGACAATCCAGCAGGCAAAATAGCGTCGTATGCGGCGGGCTTAAGTTACTATAATCAATGGTTTGTAATTTAATATAATTTATAGGTAGAACTGCAACATACGCTTGTGTCTACGCACATCTGATAACACCAGATGGTGTTAATCACGGACTTCATATATTTGTTGTTCCAATCAGAGACCATAAAACGCTCGTTCCATTTAAAGGCATCACTGTTGGAGATATTGGTGAAAAGATTGGTATTAACGGAATGGACAATGGGTTTATAATGTTTAATAACTACCATATCCCCCGTGAAAACCTTTTGAATAAAACTGGAGACGTATCGCCAGAAGGACAATATCTAACAAAAATTAAAGACATTTCTAAAAAACACGGTGCTTCCTTAGGAATATTATCGAGTGGTCGAACATTTATCATCGGTTTAGCTGGATTATATTTATCTAACGCTGTATGTATTGCAATCAGGTAATTTAAATATTTTATCGTGTCATTTTTAGGGTTCTTGTAAAAATTTTGACGTTTGGTATATGGTCGTAGATTGATGACCCAAAAACAGAAATGATAAGATTTTTGAAAAAACAAAATTTTAACCCTTCAATCACGAAGTATTTGCTCTCCAAAGTCATTATAAAAGCGTCCTCCCCCTCTATTTTCTAAACTATCAATTCAAAAAATCTGAAAAAAATCCAGAAAGTAGCTTTTAATTAGTACTTTCACTGAAAATTATAACGAACATTGTCAAAAATATTTTGGACCCCCCTTTCATAAACTGAAAAGTGAACTCACATTTTTTTTTCATTTATGCAATAATAAAACTCAAATGACTTTTGATTTTAATCCTTCAGTCATGAAAATTTTGAAACTCTTTTTTATAAATTGTAGTGAGAATGACTACGGAACCCTATCATGTGCATGCCCAACACGCACTTGCCCGTTTTATTCCACATATTATTATTTAATAGATATTCAGCAATTCGTAAGCAGTTTGGACCAACAGATACCGAAGAATTACCTGTACTTGAATATCAGACACAGCGGTGGAGACTGTTTCCATATCTTGCAGGTTCTTTTGCGATAAAAGTGTTCTCTGAGTATTTTGTGCAAGTGATGTCACAATTTCAAATTGATAACATGCTTGGTAATTCTAACGATGCACTTCCGGAACTTGGGGTTGAAATTCACGCTTTATCGTCTGCGGGGAAACCACTCGCTGGTTGGCTTTGTAAAGAAGCTGTTCAGGAATGTAGAGAAGCTTGTGGAGGACATGGATATTTGAAAGGTATGTTTTAAGTTAGAGATTACTTTCAGTCGTGATCCAATAATACAACGTCTGCTGAACTAAGGTGACCAATTATTTTTGACACAAAAGGAGTAGTTTTAAGGATATTAAAAAAAAAATGCTGTCCAATTATAATGACCTTTTTCTTTAGATGATTAATTGTTATGATCTATGGTAATTGTTGATATATGTATGTATTTTTTAAATAATATGAAAATCAATAGTAATTGTTGTAGTATTTTTGTTTTTGGAAGTAGAAAGGAGTATAAAATCACGAAAAGGAGTAGTTTGGGAGTACAGTTTAAAAAGGAGTACTGTCCACGAAAACGGAGTTCAAAACTCCCTAAAGGAGTACACTTGGTCACCTTAGGTGAACTTAATAATATTTTTATATTTATTTTTAATAGGTTAGTAAAAATATCCCTTTGTTATAAAAATATCCTTTATTATAGAATTTATTAAAATATCATTAAATCCTAAAAGAACTGTACCCTGAGCAGGGGGTCCCAGTCTTAGGACCCATTAATTTATAGATTGCTCCAATTTATAAACAATAGGATTATTAATTAAATTAATGTATTATCAGATAACAGATAAGATAAATAATATATCTTGAATAGTGATTAATCCAATAATAAATCATTTTTTTCACAATTTTTTCAATATAGTAACAAAGTATCATTGAAATTATGATTTTAAAAAATGAAATAGGTTAAAAAGATTATAAAAAATGTATTTATTTTTATATTAAAAGTGAGATTAATATAATTTTTGTTAAAATAAAAATGTAAAATACAACAATCCGCCACGTTAAATGGAACACCAATCAGAGCAAATGACGTCACGCATCAGTAAACGTTTTTTATTTTAGACAAATATCAATCCCACTTACAAGATTATTAGGTACATACGTTATTTAAGAACTTATATACTTTGGAATTCAGTTTTAACACACAAAATAATTAAATTATTGTCTAACACTTTCAAATTCAAAATTAGTTTTAAAAGAGTCAATTTTTGCGTTAAACCTTTATTTTCTGCAAAAATAAGTATTTTTTTTTTAAATAGGAGACACGTAAGATCATCATAGAATAGTTATTTAAAATTAATCATTATGCCTATTCATATTAAATAATTTAAAACTTCTTAGCGATGACATATTAGCAGATATATATTAGCGACTGTGAAAATATCCACAGTAGACCTTGTTTTATTAGATCATGGCTTTCAATTATACACTCATGGAAAAAATTAAACAAATAGTACAAAGTGTGTTTAAGTCAAGATAGTTTGCATAAAATTCTATGTATCGTTTAATATTTAAACAGTTGCTGGATTGGGCGATTTAAGAAACAACAATGATGCCAACTGCACTTACGAGGGAGAAAATACTGTATTATTACAACAGACTAGTAATTGGTTACTGAAATTATGGCCAAAGACATTCACTCTTACTGAATTCAGTACACCTCTCGGCTCTGTTAAGTTTTTGTCCAATACATATTCAATTCTGCGATCTAAGTTCAATGTATCTACAGTTGAAGAAATGTGTCAACCTGAAAGTAAGTTCCTTAAGCCGGGTTTCCTTCAAAATTCACTCGACGCTTGAATTAACGACGGTGTTGATAATTCAACCTCTTGAATTAACGACGCGAGAGGTGCCCCCACTTCCCACCTCAACGTTAATTGGTGACTTTAAATTTCACACAGAAATAGCAGTAAGTGGTATTGTGGTGGGGGTAGGGGAAGGTCGCTAAATCGCGCGTTTGGCCCGTCGCTAAATCAAGCGGTCGCTGAATCGCGAGATGAGTGTAGTTAATAATATAATTTGATTTATTGCTTTATAGAAATCATGGAAATATATCAGTGGTTAATTTGTTATCTTTTACGAGAAACTTATGAAAAGGTTCAAAAAGAATTAGCCGAAGGAAAAGATCCTTTTAATGTGAAAAACGATTCACAAGTATACCTCGCCTATCCGTTATCTATTGTTTATATCCAAGTAATTATAATTATTTAATCTATCTCAAAATTCAATTCGTAAACGGTATATTTTTTTTACAGCATTTCATAATAAAAATATTCTATGAAAAAATCTTATCAAGTAACGATTCATCAATTCGTTCGGTTTTACTTCAGCTGTGTTCTTTATACGGCGTTTGGTCGTTAGAAAAACATATAGCTACATTATATCAAGGTGGTTACGCATACGGCCCTGAAGCCGCTACGTTAATACGTGAATCTATCATTGCATTATGTGCGCAGTTGAAACCCGATGCTGTTTCACTGGTAGATGCTCTTGCACCGCCTGATTCCATGATGAAATCTGTATTAGGAAAATCTGATGGAAAGGTTTGTTTAATAATTTTTTTTGAAGTTATACTTCTTTAGGCGCATTGAGGGTAAATTTTTTGTAAAGTAACGGAAATGAAAAGTTGTAACGAGTGTTACGCGGTGGACTAGGTAGGCATGGTATCAAAAAACTGTAGAAATTGTGTCTTTTACTTAAATAACACAACTGTAAAGAGTATTGCCTATATAATTTTTTTTTAAATCGATTTAATACTGGTGCTGCCATCTAGCATTAGTTGAACCAACTAAAAGCGACATTTACATTAAGAAAAATTTTCTTATTCTCAGTCGGTAAGAGTTGGACCACCGTGCATGGTATATTATATTGTCAAGGTATATAAATATGATATTTGATTGGTCAAACAGTATCTGCCTTCTGATCTGATTGGTTGATTATTACATCATAATATTCAAATGTAATGATTTATAAATATGGGCTTTGAAATAATATACAATTAAATTTTAACTTGATTAAATAGTATAGTGAAATAATGTTACGAATTATTCAATAAAATATTAGTGTTCTTTATAAATTTATATGCATTACATTATTTTATTCATTTTATTTGTAGCCGTTTTTCAATTCACTTCTAACGCGTGTACATAAGTACACACACTCAATGTTTTTTTTTTAAAACCGTGCGATATTTATTTTATTTTATTTTTAGCCTTACGAGCATCTTAAAGATTCGATTTTTTCAATGCCGGAATTGATAGAAAGACCTACATGGTGGAGGGACGTTGTTAATTGGAAATCTTACACAAAGGATTTAAAAGCTAAATTATAAATTATACGGTTGTTTATTACACTCGCCACTTTGAACAATGACGGCATCGGTAATTCAATCGATGACTAGAGAGGCCCTATATGTACATAAAAGACTTTAACGTCAATTTGTTAATTTAAATTTTGCGCAGAAATATAGCAATCACGGTTGACCAATCATTAATATTATAGTCGTCATTTAGAGTGCTGAGTGTAAATAAATCGTTCAAGAGTAAAAGTGACTAATTCTACATAAAAAAGTAAAAATAATGTATTTACGGGTATAACGGTGAGTGTAATATATTGTTATCTATGGGAATATTGTTATATTTTAATATATTGTTGTAATTTTATAATAAATATATTTTATAATCTACATAATTATGTTTTTTTTTCTACGTATGTATGAATTATTTATTTATTTATGTAAGGTAAGTATTATAATACAATATATACTTGATATCTGTGTAGATAAACAGGTAACATGAAAATAATAAACAAGATCTATGTAGATAAATAGATATGAATTCAGCAAAATTGCAAATAAGCCTATACCTGTGTAGATAAACAGGTAAAATTAAATCACAAGAAAATGGATTTAGTTGGAATTGCTTGTGAAAAAAATTATTAATTAAGACGTCTGTGTAGATAAATAGACGATATTAATACCTGTGTAAATAAACAGGTATACTATTAAATAAAATCGTATATGTTATATTCAAGTGGCGCCATCTATTATACGAATATAGCATCAGTAATTATAGATTGCTGCATTACCGGCATGTTTTCGAACGTAAAAAAATAATTTTTAAAAACTTTTTGTTTTCAAATTATTACACATGTTTTTGTATTTATGTAGATAAACAATCCGAGTGCATGGGTAAATTACGATAGTAACTCTAAAAAATTGACTTAGTTGGAATGGCTTCAGAAAAAAAAAATTAAAATTTTAAAGTTACATATGGTGCCACCTATCGGTAAATTTACTTAACTAGACAAAAAACACCTCAACCATATTTCCAATATTTCTTGAAAAAGATTTTTATGTGGTGGAGGCGCCGTCATCTGACGTCATCGCATAATTTTTTTTTCTGTCGAGTTAGGCACGCTATCGTATGTATTACAGCATGCTGATTCCAAATATGTTAATAAAAAGTTGCGCTCACACCACTTTAACCGTTTTTTATCAGTTTTTCGTAGAAAACACGCTATAACTTTTGAACCCTTCGATGAATTTCACAACTGACCCGAAAAGTCGAATCAGCGTATCCCTTTACATACGATAACGTGTCTAATTATTCGAAAATCGAAAAAAGTTTTTTTCGGTCGAAAAAGAAGCAAGGGGTTTACCTTGTTTCATTTTTGAAAAAAATTTTTTTTGTCGAGTTAGAGACGCTATCGTATGTACTAGGGCACCCTGATACCCAATATGCCCATCAAAAGTTTTGCTCGGATCGTTAACATGGTTTTTTATCAACTTTTGTCTTTAAAAAAATCATGAAAATTTGAACCAGTGAATTAATTTAAAATCTGTTATCATTTATGATATTAGGGTGTCCTTTTACATACAATAGCGTATTTATAACTTTTAAATTCGAAAAGGGTGTGTCAATTAGTGTAATGAAAAACACCACCTTTTCTAATTTGAAAATAATAAAGACGCCATTGTATGTAAAAGGACACCCTGATATCATAAATGATAACAGATTTTAAATTAATTCACTGGTTCAAATTTTCATGATATTTTTTAATACAAAAGTTGATAAAAAACCATGTTAACGATCCGAGCACAACTTTTGATGGGCATATTGGGTATCAGGGTGCCCTAATATATACGATATCGGCACTAACTCGACAAAAAAAATTTTTCTCAAAAAAGAAACAAGGTAAACCCCTTGCTTCTTTTTTGACCGAAAAAAACTTTTTTCGATTTTCGAATAATTAGACACGTTATCGTATGTAAAGGGATACGCTGATTCGACTTTTTGTGTCAGTTGCGAAATTCATTGAAGGGTTCAAAAGTTATAGCGATTTTTCTACGAAAAATTGATAAAAAACGGTTACAGCGGTCTGAGCACAACTTTTTATCAACATATTTGGAATCAGCATGCAGTAATACATACGATAGCGTGCCTAACTTGACAGAAAAAAAAATTATGTGATGACGTCAGATGACGGCACCTTCGCCATGTATAAAAATCTTTTTCAAGAAATATTGGAAATATGGTGGAGGTGTTTTTCGTCTAGTTTTTTTCTGAAGCCATTCCGACTAAGTAAATTTTTTTAATGAATCCAAAAACTCGAACTGTTTGCCCTCTGAATTATTGCATGTGATTTAGAATAAATAATGTGTCTCATCTCTTTGATTTAACAATAAGTTTTTACTTTAAAAAAATTAAAAATTATTGAAACAAAATAATTAAAATTTTAATAGGTATATAAAACTAGACTTTATAACGATGTATAACTTATGTTATATGCCTCCAAACATGAGACGTATTTTATACTGTAAATTAAACATTCTAGGAATGCGGTAGACAGCCTATATTTCATATACACCTGTCTATCATTGCACCAAAGTTAAGCAGCATCATGATAAGACATATGTTGGATGGGTGACCGGCCGGACGGGCTTTTTTATTATTCTATTTGGGGAAACATTATATGTATTAAAGTTAAGAAGAGAGTACCTACAATTGTACTTTATGAAGTAATGAATGTGTACTGACACCGCGGCGAGGGCGTGAGAAAAAAATTGTGAATATGTGGCGCTTAAAAAAAAATAAACTAATTACAAGTAAAATACCACAAATAATTTACGGTAGTGGGAGGGGGCACTTCAAGCGCGGGGGCGCCTGGGAAAGACACAAGCACTCTGGCGGGGGTGTCTCTATGGCAGTGCCCGTAAGAATGTATACAGACAGGGGAAACCTTGTGGAATGCCCTGGCGCCCATAGCGTGGGAAAATACACTGTTGTGTGATACCACAATATTTAATATACATAGTTGCTGGGTATTTGACGGTAGGGAATCGTGAATCGTGCCGTCATATCCCTCGGTGAGGGGGCAACCATTGCAAACTTAAATGAAAAAGACTATAGTAAGTTAGTTATCATGAGTAAAATTAAAAATCGTTTGCAATGGAGAGTAAATTTTGTTTAATTTATTTAAAGCAGAAACGGACTGGCCCATCTTTTTCAATTCTAAGGGGCATTTTTTTTCTCAGTGAGCCAGTTCGGTGCATAAGTATTTCAGAACTTTCGTTGTATTGACTCTTGTTCTAATTTTTAATGGATCATTACTATATTCATTATATTATTTATCAAATGACTAAAAATTACGTTTATTCTGTATACTTTTAACTTGCATAGAGAAGTGATTTTAATCACAATTTAAATAATTGATTTTAACTCTGAATGCATTCTATTAAAAACAGGGGAGGACTGCACTGACATATTTTTAAGGGGCCTACGTCTGAACATTTAATCAAACTTTATATGAAGGCTTAATTAGTTTAATAAATATGTTATTGCATAGAAAAATAACTAATTGTTTAACCAAAGAGAAGAGACACAATATTTATCAAAATCACATGCAATAATTCAGAGAGGGCAAACAATTCGAATGAATCACCTTATACATACGATAGCATCTCTAACTCGACAAAAACATTTGACTTAGTCGGAATGGCTTCAGAAAAAAATATATTAAAATTTTAAAGTTACATATGGTGCCATCTATCGGTAAATTTACTTAACTAGACAAAAAACACCTCAACCATATTTCCAATATTTCTTGAAAAAGATTTTTATATGTGGTGGAGGCGCCGTCATCTGACGTCATCGCATAATTTTTTTTTCTGTCGAGTTAGGCACAGTATCGTATGTATTACAGCATGCTGATTCCTTAAATGCTAATAAAAAGTTGCACTCAAGCCGTTATAATCGTTTTTTCTCAATTTTTCTTAGAAAAATCGCCATAACTTTTGAATCCTTTGATGAATTTAGGAACTGACACGAAAAGTCGAATCAGCGTATCCCTTTACATACGATAACGTGTCTAATTATTCAAAAATCGAAAAAAGTTTTTTTCGGTCAAAAAAGAAGCAAGGGGTTTACCTTGTTTCTTTTTTGAGAATTTTTTTTTTGGTCGAGTAAGAGCCGCTATCATATGTATTAGGATACCCTAATACCCAATATGCCCATCAAAAGTTGCGCTCGGATCGTTAACATGGTTTTTTATCAACTTTTGTATTAAAAAATTTCATGAAAATTTGAACCAGTGAATTAATTTAAAATCTAATATCATTTATGATATCAGGGTGTCCGTTTACATACAATGGCGTCTTTATTATTTTCAAATTCAAAAAGGGGGTGTTTTTCATTACAATAATTGACACACCCTTTTCGAGTTTGAAAGTTTTAAATATGCCATTGTATGTAAAAGGACACCCTGATATCATAAATGATAATAGATTTTAAATTAATTCACTGGTTAAAAATTTCGACAATTTTTTGAAAACAAATGTTGATAAAAAACCATGTTAACGATCCAAGCGCAACTTTTGATGGGCATATTGGGTATTAGGGTGCCCTAATACATACGATAGCGGCTCTAACTCGACCAAAAAAAAAATTCTCAAAAAAGAAACAAGGTAAACCCCTTGCTTCTTTTTTGACCGAAAAAAACTTTTTTCGATTTTTGAATAATTAGACACGTTATCGTATGTAAAGGGATACGCTGATTCGACTTTTTGTGTCAGTTCCTAAATTCATCAAAGGATTCAAAAGTTATGGCGATTTTTCTAAGAAAAATTGAGAAAAAACGATTATAACGGCTTGAGTGCAACTTTTTATTAGCATTTAAGGAATCAGCATGCTGTAATACATACGATAGTGTGCCTAACTCGACAGAAAAAAAAATTATGCGATGACGTCAGATGACGGCGCCTCCACCACATATAAAAATCTTTTTCAAGAAATATTGGAAATATGGTTGAGGTGTTTTTTGTCTAGTTAAGTAAATTTACCGATAGATGGCACCATATGTAACTTTAAAATTTTAATATTTTTTTCTGAAGCCATTCCTACTAAGACAAATAAATGTTCAGACGTAGGCCCTTTAAAAAATTGTCATTGTAGTTCAGCCCTACTTCCAAAAGTACGCAATCAGGGTTGAAATTAATTATTTAAATCATATGGTTTTTTAAATCAAATTCAAGTGATTTAATTCACTTCTCTATGCAAGTTAAAAGTATACAGAATCAAAGTAATTTTTATTCATTTCATAAAAAAAATGTAATGACACTTCAACAATTAGAAAATTTTATTAACCAATTGTTAAACGATTTTAATTTTTATTCATGATAACTAACTACCTAAAACCTATAAAGTCTGTTTCAATTAAGATTGCAAAGATTGCCCCCTCGCCGAGGGATATGACGGCACGATTCATGATTCCTACCGTCAAATACCCAGCATGTATATTAAATATTGTGGTATCACAACAGTGTAGTAATTCTCACACGCTATAGGCGCCAGGGCGTTCCACAAATATGCGTCTTTCCCAGGCGCCCCCGCGCTTGAAATGCCCCCCCCCCCCACTACTGTGAATTATTTGTGGTATTTTACTGGTAATTAGTATATTTTTTATAAGCGCCACATATTCACAAATTCCACGCCCACGCCGCGGTGTCATTACACATTCATTACTTCATAAAGTACAATATAAGACCCCTCTACTTTATTACATATAACGATTTCCCGAATAGAATAATAAAAAAAGCTTTCCCCCGGCCGGTCACCCGTCCAACATATGTCTTATCATGGGTGCTGCTTAACTTTAGTGCAATGATAGACAGGTGTATATGAAATATAGGCTGTCTACTGCATTTGTATACTGTTTAATTTACAGTATAAAATACGTCTTACGTTTGGCCGAATATGTTATATTATACATCGATATAAAGTCTAGTTTTTCATATTAAAATTTTAAATAATTTTGCTTCAATAATTACAGCCCAAGTTCAAATATTTAATTAGTGAATTTAATAAAAATTTGGTGTAATATTTGATATCAGTGTCATATTACATACATACGATAGCGTGTCTATTACATTAAAAATTAAAAAATGTATTTTTTCGGAAGCCATTCTGACTAAATCGTAGACCGATATCGCATTTATTCAAATATTAGAGAATGGATGTAAAATCTGGTATTATTTATGGTATCAGCGTATCCCTTTACATATGATGACGTGTATAATACTTTCGAAATCCAAAAGGGTGTAATAATTTTTGTACTAAAAAACACACCATTTTGGAATTTAAAAGTAATAGACACACCAATGTATGTAAGAGGAGACGCTGTTATCATAAATGTTATCAGATTTTAAATTAATTCACCGGTTCATACTTACATGATATTTTTATATATGGTGATTTTATATATATATTTAAAAATATTTTTTTAAAGTAAAAGTTTATTGTCAAACCAAATAAAAAAGACACATTATTTATCTAAAATACATGCAATAATACAGAAATGGCAAATAGTTCGAATGAATCTTTTATGCACGTTTTTGGATTCAACAAAAAAATTGACTTAGTCGGAATGGCTTCAGAAAAAAACTAGACGAAAAACACCTCAACCATATTTTCAATATTTCTTAAAAAAGATTTTTATATATGGCGAAGGTGCCGTCATCTGACGTCATCAAATAATTTTTTTTTCTGTCGAGTTAGGCACACTATCGTATGTATTACAGCATGCTGATTCCTTAAATGCTAATAAAAAGTTGCACTCAAGCCGTTATAATCGTTTTTTCTCAATTTTTCTTAGAAAAATCAACATAACTTTTGAACCCTTTGATGAATTTAGGAACTGACACGAAAAGTCGAATCAGCGTATCCCTTTACATACGATAACGTGTCTAATTATTCAAAAATCGAAAAAAGTTTTTTTCGGTCAAAAAAGAAGCAAGGGGTTTACCTTGTTTCTTTTTTGAGAATTTTTTTTTTGGTCGAGTTAGAGCCGCTATCGTATGTATTAGGGCACCCTAATACCCAATATGCCCATCAAAAGTTGCGCTTGGATCGTTAACATGGTTTTTTATCAACATTTGTTTTCAAAAAATTGTCGAAATTTTTAACCAGTGAATTAATTTAAAATCTATTATCATTTATGATATCAGGGTGTCCTTTTACATACAATGGCATATTTAAAACTTTCAAACTCGAAAAGGGTGTGTCAATTATTGTAATGAAAAACACCCCCTTTTTGAATTTGAAAATAATAAAGACGCCATTGTATGTAAACGGACACCCTGATATCATAAATGATATTAGATTTTAAATTAATTCACTGGTTCAAATTTTCATGAAATTTTTTAATACAAAAGTTGATAAAAAACCATGTTAACGATCCGAGCGCAACTTTTGATGGGCATATTGGGTATTAGGGTATCCTAATACATATGATAGCGGCTCTTACTCGACCAAAAAAAAAATTCTCAAAAAAGAAACAAGGTAAACCCCTTGCTTCTTTTTTGACCGAAAAAAACTTTTTTCGATTTTTGAATAATTAGACACGTTATCGTATGTAAAGGGATACGCTGATTCGACTTTTCGTGTCAGTTCCTAAATTCATCAAAGGATTCAAAAGTTATGGCGATTTTTCTAAGAAAAATTGAGAAAAAACGATTATAACGGCTTGAGTGCAACTTTTTATTAGCATTTAAGGAATCAGCATGCTGTAATACATACGATACTGTGCCTAACTCGACAGAAAAAAAAATTATGCGATGACGTCAGATGACGGCGCCTCCACCACATATAAAAATCTTTTTCAAGAAATATTGGAAATATGGTTGAGGTGTTTTTTGTCTAGTTAAGTAAATTTACCGATAGATGGCACCATATGTAACTTTAAAATTTTAATATTTTTTTCTGAAGCCATTCCGACTAAGTCAAATGTTTTTGTCGAGTTAGAGATGCTATCGTATGTATAAGGTGATTCATTCGAATTATTTGCCCTCTCTGAATTATTGCATGTGATTTTGATAAATATTGTGTCTCTTCTCTTTGGTTAAACAATTAGTTATTTTTCTATGCAATAACATATTTATTAAACTAATTAAGCCTTCATATAAAGTTTGATTAAATGTTCAGACGTAGGCCCCTTAAAAATATGTCAGTGCAGTCCTCCCCTGTTTTTAATAGAATGCATTCAGAGTTAAAATCAATTATTTAAATTGTGATTAAAATCACTTCTCTATGCAAGTTAAAAGTATACAGAATAAACGTAATTTTTAGTCATTTGATAAATAATATAATGAATATAGTAATGATCCATTAAAAATTAGAACAAGAGTCAATACAACGAAAGTTCTGAAATACTTATGCACCGAACTGGCTCACTGAGAAAAAAAATGCCCCTTAGAATTGAAAAAGATGGGCCAGTCCGTTTCTGCTTTAAATAAATTAAACAAAATTTACTCTCCATTGCAAACGATTTTTAATTTTACTCATGATAACTAACTTACTATAGTCTTTTTCATTTAAGTTTGCAATGGTTGCCCCCTCACCGAGGGATATGACGGCACGATTCACGATTCCCTACCGTCAAATACCCAGCAACTATGTATATTAAATATTGTGGTATCACACAACAGTGTATTTTCCCACGCTATGGGCGCCAGGGCATTCCACAAGGTTTCCCCTGTCTGTATACATTCTTACGGGCACTGCCATAGAGACACCCCCGCCAGAGTGCTTGTGTCTTTCCCAGGCGCCCCCGCGCTTGAAGTGCCCCCTCCCACTACCGTAAATTATTTGTGGTATTTTACTTGTAATTAGTTTATTTTTTTTTAAGCGCCACATATTCACAATTTTTTTCTCACGCCCTCGCCGCGGTGTCAGTACACATTCATTACTTCATAAAGTACAATTGTAGGTACTCTCTTCTTAACTTTAATACATATAATGTTTCCCCAAATAGAATAATAAAAAAGCCCGTCCGGCCGGTCACCCATCCAACATATGTCTTATCATGATGCTGCTTAACTTTGGTGCAATGATAGACAGGTGTATATGAAATATAGGCTGTCTACCGCATTCCTAGAATGTTTAATTTACAGTATAAAATACGTCTCATGTTTGGAGGCATATAACATAAGTTATACATCGTTATAAAGTCTAGTTTTATATACCTATTAAAATTTTAATTATTTTGTTTCAATAATTTTTAATTTTTTTAAAGTAAAAACTTATTGTTAAATCAAAGAGATGAGACACATTATTTATTCTAAATCACATGCAATAATTCAGAGGGCAAACAGTTCGAGTTTTTGGATTCATTAAAAAAATTGACTTAGTCGGAATGGCTTCAGAAAAAAACTAGACGAAAAACACCTCCACCATATTTCCAATATTTTTTTAAAAAGATTTTTATATATGGCGAAGGTGCCGTCATCTGACGTCATCACATAATTTTTTTTTCTGTCAAGTTAGGCACGCTATCGTATGTATTACAGCATGCTGATTCCAAATATGTTGATAAAAAGTTGTGCTCAGACCGCTATAACCGTTTTTTATCAATTTTTCGTAGAAAAATCGCTATAACTTTTGAACCCTTCAATGAATTTCGCAACTGACACAAAAAGTCGAATCAGCGTATCCCTTTACATACGATAACGTGTCTAATTATTCGAAAATCGAAAAAAGTTTTTTTCGGTCAAAAAAGAAGCAAGGGGTTTACCTTGTTTCTTTTTTGAGAATTTTTTTTTTGGTCGAGTTAGAGCCGCTATCGTATGTATAAGGGTACCCTAATACCCAATATGCCCATCAAAAGTTGTGCTCGGATCGTAAACATGGTTTTTTTATCAACTTTTGTATTAAAAAATTTCATGAAAATTTGAACCAGTGAATTAATTTAAAATCTGTTATCATTTATGATATCAGGGTGTCCTTTTACATACAATGGCGTCTTTATTATTTTCAAATTCGAAACGGGGGTGTTTTTCATTACACTAATTGACACACCCTTTTCGAATTTAAAAGTTATAAATACGCCATTGTATGTAAAAGGACACCCTGATATCATAAATGATAACAGATTTTAAATTAATTCACTGGTTCAAATTTTCATGATTTTTTTAAAGACAAAAGTTGATAAAAAACCATGTTAACGATCCGAGCAAAACTTTTGATGGGCATATTGGGTATCAGGGTGCCCTAGTACATACGATAGCGTCTCTAACTCGACAAAAAAAATTTTTTTCAAAAATGAAACAAGGTAAACCCCTTGCTTCTTTTTCGACCGAAAAAAACTTTTTTCGATTTTCGAATAATTAGATACGTTATCGTATGTAAAGGGATACGCTGATTCGACTTTTTGTGTCAGTTGCGAAATTCATTGAAGGGTTCAAAAGTTATAGCGATTTTTCTACGAAAAATTGATAAAAAACGGTTACAGCGGTCTGAGCACAACTTTTTATCAACATATTTGGAATCAGCATGCAGTAATACTTACGATAGTGTACCTAACTCAACAGAAAAAAAAATTATGTGATGACGTCAGATGACGGCACCTTCGCCATGTATAAAAATCTTTTTCAAGAAATATTGGAAATATGGTGGAGGTGTTTTAAATACGAAAACATGCCTAATTATTTGCAAATCAAATAATTTTAAAGAATTCCTTTTTACTTTCACAAAATGCCGGTAATGCAGAAATCTATAACTACTAACTCTGTATTCGTATAATAGATGGCGCCACTTGTATATAATATATACGATTTATTTTTATAGTATACCTGTTTATTTACACAGGTATTACAGTCATGTTTGTTAACTAACTGTATTTATATCATCTATTTATCTACATAGATGTCTTAGTTAGTAATTTTTTACCTGTTTATCAACACAGGTAGACTACCTGAGGTAGTGTATTATTGAATGAAAGTTACGAAACTTACCTTCTATTTATACAAATTATTGTATTGTTGAATTATATTCCAGTAATGCAGAAATCTGTAACTATTAATGCTATTTTTTTTTTAATTTATAAGGCGCCACTTGCACTTGTTATTATATGCAATTAAATTTTATAATATTAATATACCTGTTTATCTACACAGGTATGATAGATGTTTATGAATTTACTGAATTTTTAAAATTAATTTTTCTTCAAAAATGTTCTTAATTATACATATATGTTACCTGTCTTTCTACACAACTAGTCATTTTTAAAGGTTATCTTATTATTATTTATCAATATTATTATAATATCAAAGTTGAGTGTATTTAATTAATTAAATATTATGAATAATTTACATTTTAATTTTTATATCATTACTGAATAAGGTAGATTTTATCAATTTCTTCCAAGGTATGTAAAGTACATTACATACATGTAGATTTGTTGCCTAACTCAGTAGTTCCCAACTTTTTTACACCAGAAGACTAGATTTTATATATTAATCTTGGTTTCTGGGTGTAAACCGCGTCGATTTGGTCGTGTTATCGGCCAACGTTTCATCACACATTGCAGTGGACATCATCAGGGCTCTTCTAAAAGTGTAACAGAAGCTAGCGAGTGCGTCAGTTAAATACTGGATTGGTGTGCGCTCGAGCCTGTGCCTTCGCACTGTACACCAGTCTCAGCGAACAGATGTCGCCAAGCGCTGTTTAGAAGAGCCCTGAAGATGTCCACTGCAATATGTGACGAAACGTTGGCTGATAATACGACCAAATCGACGCGGTTTACACCCAGAAACCAAGATTCATATCAAGATCACCGTGGAAGAATTTGTATATTTAATTGTTGTGTATTTGAAAATTGTTATGTATGTTAATAAATCTAAATGGTATTTTAAATAATTTTTATTATTTATTTGTGCTAATTTTGAAACAAAAAATAGTTTGTGCAATAATTTTTCAACAATACATTGATTTCTGTACACAGTTACTATACATATAAATAATATTCTATACATTTTAAAATACAATATTCTACAAACAGATAAATTTATTTCTAAAAAAGAATGCATTTTAGTAAAAAGTTAGTATATTTAAAAAATAAGTATAATTTAATTTTAATCATAAGATGATTTTTTTATATTATTAAACATCACACATACTAATATCCTATCAAGCTATGTATATATTAAATAATAGAGAGGAATATATTTCATTGTCAGTACTATTTGCTAATATATCATTTAGTCTAAACATTTTCTGGAAATATCTATCTTGGACCAATATTTTTACTACTTTCAAAACAAACTTTTCTGTTTGCATAATACAATCTTAGAGCATATACTACTAGAGCCAGCCTTGCCGCTCGGCCGTACAAAACTAGCGTGCGAGAGAGAAAGCGTAAGAGTGCTACATCCGTTCTCTCTCGCTCCGCGTGCTTTTTGGTCGGTGGGGAGAGGCAAGTGCTTCCCGCTATTACCGGTACCAATTAGCACGCGGAGCGAGAGAGAAAGGATGTAGCACTCTTACGCTTTCTCTCTCGCACGCTTGTTTTGTACGGTCGAGCGGCAAGGCTGGCTCTAGTAGTATATGCTCTAAGAATACAATCAATCAAAACTACAGTTCACAATTTTAAAACGTGTATGCACATATTATATTACATACGATACGAAATAAAAATAAAAATTAATTAATCATAATATAATATATATTTTAAAGTCTTGACTAAATAAAATATTGACATTTATTTTTCTCTCTTAAACTATGTGAATTAAAAAATATATTCACTTAACCTTATAAATACGTTAACCGTATTTCAGTATTAACCTAAAAATGTGTCTGAAATATAGAAATATTATAAACTGAAACTGTTATTAAGCTAGAATTTATAATAAATATAATACATACCTATATTGGTTCTGTGAGATTACTGATAACTAAATAATGGCGTGGTTTTTATTAATATCTATATAGTTTTTCTAATACTAACGTGTTGAAGATACTAATTTAAATTTTAATAAAAAATAAAGTCACTATTTACATATCTTTGGTATAATATGTTTGAAGCCACTATTAAAATTTATATTGCATATTAAAAACACTTCTACGAGAAAAAATATATCATATTCGTAATTATAAATAAGAGTATATTATAATTTATTCCCAAAAATATCATTATGAATAAAAATATACTTTATAACCTTAAATATATGTATTTTTATAGTGACTTATTGATCTTAAATTAGAATTATAACTCTTCTTTTCTAACCTTAAAATAGCATTGTTGTTATAAATATAATGCACCACTGCATGCAAAAGTAACTATGTATTCAAATTTTGTAACAATGAAAAATTGATGACATGAATTTAAATACAAATTAAATCATGTTGTTAAACTTGATAAAAAAATACGTCTCATTAAAATTCTTAGAGCATATACTACTAGAGGCAGTCTTGTCGCTCGGCCGTGCGAGAGAAAGCGTAAGAGTGCTACATCCTTTCTCTCTCGCTCCGCAAGTGCTTCCCGTTATTACCGGTACAAATCAGCACGCGGAGCGAGAGAAAGGATGTAGCACTCTTACGCTATCTCTCTCGCACGGCCGAGTGGCAAGGCTGGCTCTAGTAGTATATGCTCTAAGTTAAAATTTATTCAAGTTTTAAAAAAACGATTGTTGAAAATGACAGTTAAATTTCAAAATTGTATTGTTACATTTGCATGAGATAGTATACATTAAATCATGTTGGTATCTAAAATGCCATGATATTAACGCTTAATAGTAAATTTATAATATTACATACTTCTTAAATATTGAATTTTCAGTGGACATAATACTTTGATAATTAGTATCTTTTCATAAGAGAACATGATATTTATAATTATTTCATTAATTATTCGTACAGAATTATTAAAATAAATATATATGATACAAATCAATTTTTTAAACCCTGATTCAATCAATTATATTATTATATCTAATGGTCTCATACATTATTCGTATTTTTTAGCCGTGCATTCTTTAATGCTAAATTCAGTCATGTAATATACTATTCAAATTAATAAATATAACCTAATATAAAATGTTATTAAATATTTAACGATATTAACAATATTCTATTCGATATTTTTATAAGCTCTGCATTTTTTTTCCAATAACAATTTATATTATGTTTTATTTAAAAACATAACCTCTAAATTATAATTATATGATGTTTTAAAGCATAACCAATTTACTATTAGATTAAATAAAAAAATATAATAGTTGCGTGAGGTGAGGCCGTATAAGTCTCATATTTATTTTTTAAAGCAATTTGGGCAGAATGGCATTTGTGTATCAAAAACGGCACTCACATTGGTGTTATTAAGCAGGTCATAAATATATATATTTTGATTTTTATTTATCGATTAATAAATTAAATTTTTTTGACCAGTGTAAAAATCAAACACTACATATATATAAACGTCTAATAGTAAATGAGCTATAATTTATTTAATAAAATTATAATACATTCATACCCCAAAGTTACGTAAGTCATCTTTGACAATGTCCGTTAGTTATTTAATTTAATATCTTTAAAGTCTTAGCAAATAATACAACATTTAAACGTAGCTAATGAATGAGCCTGGCACTTTAGTCAGTTTTGAGTTTTGACGCTAACTAAAGTTTCTAGGCTCATTTATTTACTCACAAGGGAACCTTTTCAAGTCGAAAATTCGTATCGAGTTTAAACTTTGTATATTGTTAGAGAAGGTCAAGATAAGTAAGAAAAAAATTATCTTAGGTTTAAGGGGGTGAAATACCCCTATGAAAATGTGCAAAATAATAATATTTTTTCAAATAACTCTAATAAACTAATGGAAATTAAAAAAAAAACTACAGTACAAAATTTTCATGATTTTTTATGCTCTTTCGAATGGCGGTAGTCAAAATTCTAAAAAATTAAACCTATGGAATGTGGGTGGGAGGTGGGGGTTAACAGTTTAATTTTTTCGAATTTTAACTATTTTTTCTTTTTGATCTTAAAATGTTCCTTGAATACTAAAGAATTGAACTCTACAAAAAAATCAGAGGTAATCAATTATTTTATTAAAGTTGGCATCGAGAGCATCGTGGGTAGTATTATGGTGGGGATAGGGGCAACGTTTGCCCGTCGTTAAATCGCGAGATGAGTGTAAATGCAAATGGTTGTAAATTAGGGTATGATTGTATATATTTCTATGTTTCACTATTTTATTTTTACAAATAATATGTACAAATATGTAAGTGCGTGTATATGTATATTACAATTTATTCTAATAATTCTAAAAACAATTATTGAAGAGTATTTATTAGCTAATTGTAAGCATATTTAATTAAGTTTAAGTTATTTTAGCACCATTTTTCAATAAATAGCACACATAGATCTATGTATAACATATTTTACATTAAAATATTTTGAGCAAAAATAATGTATTTTCATTATACGCTAATGGCAATAAAATGGAAATTAGAGCCTTGGCAAATAATTAGCTCGTTCGCTTATTTGCCAAGTTTTTAAAAGTTTATCTTTCAATCAATTTATTTTATTATACAATCATTGAATCAAATGTAGATAAATAAAATATAATAATTTGTTTTTGCAATAGAGTTCCAGGAATAAATAAATTGGATCTAATTATTTCAATATTTTGATCTGTATCTTAACTCTCGCTAACAGCATGGTTTTACATTTTTACTACATATACCAAATTTTAGTTACTGTTAATTTAGATAAGACCCACTTAGATCTGAATTATTTTTTCCCAGTTTGATCTAAAAAAATTTTACAGTAGTTCTTAACCTTCAATATGGGGTGCCTGACAATTTATCCTAAAATATCCTTAATACACTTCTGAATTATTATTTTGCATAATTGACTACGTTCTGTATTAATGTTTTTTATTTAGTTTATGAGATTTTATAATATTTACAAAACGGGCTCTAAATTTTCTTGAATACTTGCCTGACTTAATATTTAACATAATAGGGTATTTGACACTATTAATAAAAAATACTAAAATGTTCTAAATAGTGTAGTAGATATTACTATAATTTACAATCAAGTGTTTTTTACATGAAATAAATCAGTATTTTAATAATAAACCAAATTTTAAAATGTAATATTTAACCTATTTGTCACGTAATCGCAAACGCATCTAGCTGAATTGTCAATGGTAGCAAGGCGTAGTTACTTACTAAAAACGTCAGAATACTCGATTCCTATTGGTTGATTTCAGTTTGTTTTGTAAACAGTTACGTTACAGGGCATACCACGTGACTTTGAATGCGCGTTTTGGCGGGAATTTTTTCATTTGAATAAAAAAATATTATTTTCAGGTTTTTTCGGTATTATTTTGGATTTTTTTTTTTAAATTTAGTCAAATACCCTATTTATTACAGACTTAATTTTTTTTCTGAAAATATTAATATAAATTAAACGGCCCTAAATTTGTCTAATTTCGTATGCATAGAAAAAAAAGTGTGTTTTAAAGCTTTAAATCACCACTTTTCAATGCGTTTCATAGTTTGAATTTTATTTACTGAATTTTTAAATTGCCATATAATTTTATTTAAAATAAAAACAACCCGAGAAGTTCCCAAAGGTTAAGAATAATTGTAATTATCAATTCATAATCACTTTAAACAGAGGGTTAAGATTGAACGTTCAACAGTAACACAATTAATTTAATGACATACAACTTACACTTATGTTTCACTTTTTTAACGTGTCCTCACAAAAACGCCGAATGTCTACTCGAGTGTTCAAGAGCAGCTAGAACATCCTGTTTCTGTCTAACATACAGCCGTCCTTTCTTCCAAGGGTTCTGTAACTGCAATGGTTTAAAGTCATCACGCAAGCACCGTTCTCTAGCACCGATAACCGCGACTAAACAGAAGTTTTTTAACTTATCGGCGTTGTATATCGGACTGTCTTTTCCCTTCAGAACAACCGCCATGTTTAACTGTTTCACAACTAGATCGACAACTTCTCTAGCTGAAGTACGAGGCGTCACATGAAGCTTTAAACTGGTCCCGCAGGCTAATCCGGTGTCGTAAGCTGCATAAACCTGGAGGATTCCGGATTGGGGTGAAGTTTGCGCTGCAGAGACTTCAGTTTTCGGAATCGAATAAGGAACTTTAAATTGAGTCACGTCGTTACATTGAATATCGATTTCTCGTTTAGAAACAACCGGTTCACTTTCAGACACTATGTTTGTTAAACTTTTCGAAGACATAGTTTCTAAATTCGAGGAAGCGCTTAAAAAATTCGTACTGTCTACATGATCTATTTTTATTTGCATCGGTTCAACATTAGCTTTAACGTTAAGCATACTTCTGGACGTTGTTATGATTTTTGGTGTTGATTTTATTTTGCGAGGTGTACTCGAACTAACAGGAACAGGACATGCGCCATCGCTGTCAGAACTTAAACTGTGTGTCGAATCTGAAGTATTCGCAGTCTGCATTGTGTTCACGCTTAAGGAGCTTCCGATGTATACAGGACGAACGTTTAATAAGGGACTTGTTCCAGCTGAAACACTACTCGTAAGAGTTGATGATTTACTTCGGTGCGAATTCTGCAACGGCTTTTCTAAATGAAGGAGGGTATCTTCGCTCCGTGAAGGGGGTAATCTACTATTTGTATCACTCAAGTATCGGCCGCTCTCTTTTATTTTGTATCCTTCTAGACTGCTTTTCCTTGACGTGTCGTTATCACTATTCGCACTAAGGTATTGTGACGTACTTAAGTTTATACTGCTTGAATCGCGAGGAGCTATACTCAAGTGTTGTTCGCTTTTACTGAATTCAGCCGTTAAGAGATTTGATCCGTCGTTTGTCGTGCAAGCTGTTGGTCCAGGCCACGATCCTCGTCCCGGAGAACTTTTAACAAATTTAGGATCACGTGACGGGATTTCTAACAAAGATCGTTTCAGTCCGTTTGAAATAATATTCGAAGTATTATTGTTATCATTTTCGGCTAAGATTTCTTTGATAGGTATCCCGAGTAGGGTGTTGGTATTTGTCGTGCTTCTATCTCGGGTGAATGTAATAACATCCATAAGCCATCGGACTGTTTTCCAAATCACGTTGAGATGTGAATGAAGTTCACTTAATTTCGTTAATCTATCTTTCGCTTCTGTGACTTCGCTAGTAGAAAATGCTCCTCTTAAATGGTGGTTTGCTAAAATTGTGTCGAGTTCTAATACGCAGCTTAATCGTGAGTATCTTTGAATAATGCTATTTTGATATGTGCTTAAATGAATCATCTCGAAAGCTTGTATAGGTAAGCTCAGCAAGTCTCCCCGTTGTAATAAGATTTCACGTTGTCCTGGGACGCAGCAGGACATTTCTACTGATGGACATACGATTATAAAACTTATATCTGAGTTCAGTTCAATGACTTCGTAATCGTATAAACGATATGTTGATGCGTCTTCTAGTTTAACATCCATATAGTTAAAGAGCCGTTTTAATGAGTTTCTAACTTGTTCTAGAAATACATATGGCTGGTCCCTGAATGCTGTGGTTGAAATTGATGAAGGATCAGAGCCGGTTTTTTGTACGGTGTGGTTTTGGAATGATTTTAAATAATGCCATTCCTCCCTAAAGATAATAACAACAATGTTAATAATATAATTTATCCAATAATAATAAAATAACGTCAGTAGAACAAACAAAAAATCTAGTAATAACTAATAACCAGTGGCGTAGTAACGGGGGGTGGAGATAACCCCCCCCCCCCCGAAATATTCTAAAAAAACGTATGTTTTGAGAAAATATCAGTTCAAAATACCTTCCAAAATTTAACAGAAATGTAAATATCCTCCCCTGAAAAGTACAACCCCCCCCCCGAATTTTATTTTTATTACGCCACTGCTAATAACAATTAAATTTATTAAATTCCATCCAGGGTGTCTACAGGCTTTTCAGATTTTTTGGTGAAATCTAACTTTCTAGTAAACTGAGATTTTCTATTTTTTTTTTTAAAGTAAATTCCTTGATTTTTAAGTAAATTATTTAAATTTCTAGATTTTTAGTAAATTTCCTGATTTTCTAGTAAATTTTATGACTTTTCCCTGACTTTGTAGTAAATTCTCTTTTTAATTTTTAAATTAACGATGTATGGGACGTACAGTCTGAGGCAAAAATAATATAAATCTAAATGAAATGAAAGATCAAAATTAAATTATGAATTATTCACTTTAAATGCTTGTAGGAAAGTCAAATTCGTTTTCAAACTACATAAACAATATTAGTATTTGTGTTAAAAACCTTATTTTGATATAACATACCGTTTGGTTGATATTTTAAAAACAAAAAAAATATAGTAGAGATTGTTTTTACCTTTATAGTACCCCGCGCTTTTATTGGTTTTAGTCATAAAAACCTTAAATTTTTGTGATAGTTGAAAATTTATTTTTTACTTTTTAGTGCATTTTTAATAAAAGCTTGTTTTTAAAAAGTATTTTTTTGTAATTTTAATTTCAAATTTTTAGTTACTGGTTGACTAACTAACATACTAACAAGTAAAACTCATCAAACTCTTTCATTCGAAACATAAATCGGGGGGTTGTGATGAAAAAGGTAATTCGCCATCTTGAGTCGCCCGCCATATTAAGTTTAGAACGACGTTATGTAGCTTATTGTATTCTACTCATTAAACCCTTTCATTTGATACCTATGACAAGGGGATTTTGAAGAAAAAGGTAATCCGTCATTCTGGGGCGCCCGCCATATTGGATTTAGAATGACGTCATATAGCTAGTCTTATTCTACTCGCCAAACCCTTTTATTTGATACCCATATCAAGATGGTTATGAAGAAAAAGGTAATCCACCATTTTGGGGCGGCCGCCATATTTAATTTAGAATGACGTTATATAGCTAGATTTATTCTACTCGTCAAGCCCTTTTATTTGATACCCATATCAAGATGGTTATGAAGACAAAGGTAATCCGCCATTTTGGGGCGCCTGCCATATTTAATTTAGAATGACGTTATATAGCTAGACTTATTCTACTTGCCAAACCCTTTTATTTGATACCCATATCAAGATGGTTATGAAAAAAAAGGTAATCCGCCATTTTGGAGCGTCCGTCATATTGGATTTAGAACGATATTAGATATATTATATTGTATTGTCACCGGACTCATATACGTATACAAAATTTCAAATCTCTAGCTTAATTAGAACTAGTCGAAATTTTGATTGCAATATTTGATTTTAATTAACTAACAAGTGAAGTTAAATAAAAGCTTGTAATAAATAAATACTTACGCAGATATGTGTGGATTCTCACGAACTTTACAATGAGGAAGGACGTTTGGCGTTTTCGCAGGAACAACCACCTGTATGAGATCAACGGAACTCTGCATTTTCAAATACCCGAGATACAGCCCTCTTGGAAGTTTAACATTCGACACCTGATGATATGTTATTTGTTCTTGAATCGAACCCATCAAAATCTCACCAACGTTATGTTCTTCACTCAAAACATTCAGCTTTTTATGTACTTTATTTAACGGCAACCATCGCGAATTAAGAACCGAAACCGATTTAGGAGCTTTGACGTAATTAACTGTCGATATTACAACAGTCCCTTGAGAATCTTTAAGTGGTTTGTGAAACAATTGCCCTAGATCTTGAATGCAGAGAGATGATTGCATTTGGGATATGGCCGTTAGGAGTTTAGTCCTGAAATGGACAGCAGAGGAACTGTTTTTCTCCATATCGGTACGGAGGGATTTGACATCGTCCCATGTGCATGCGACTTTCATTAGCCAGTGGTAGTCTGTGTTGATACAACTTGGATAGTTTTCATCTATTTCGATGACGGGAAGGAAATCTTCATTCGTTACGAGTACTTTATCCTCGTGGTATAAAATACATGCTAAGAATACCCCTCTGAAATAAAAATACACATAAATGAAATCAAATATATTTTTTTAAATCATGCAATATTCAACATTCTGTAACTTCGGTAAAAATTAATGCAATGGGATTTAAGGTACTTGTCCACCTTATAAATTTAAAAAAAATCGATGTGGGAGGAAGATGCTTTCAATGAAAGTTGTCTTCTCAGTTTTTTAAATTTTAATAGATAGCTGTTTAAATATTTATGGGAATTTGTGTGGTTTTCGAATTTTTACGATAAATTCCCTGACATTTCCCTGTATAGCAAAATTCCCTGATTTCCAACCAAATTCCCTGATATTTCCCTGTATAGCAAAATTCCCTGACTTCCAACCAAATTCCCTGACATTTCCTTGCATAGCAAAATTCACTGACATTTTCCTGTATAGCAAAATTCCCTGACGTCCAACCAAATTCCCTGACATTTCCTTATATAGCAAAATTCCCTGACTTCCAACCAAATTCCCTGACATTTCCCTGTATTGCAAAATTCCCTGACTTCCAACCAATTTCCCTGATTTCCAACCAAATTCCCTGACATTTCCCTGTATAGCAAAATTCCCTGACTTCCAACCAAATTCCATGACATTTCCCTGTATAGCAAAATTCCCTGACTTCCAACCAAATTCTCTAACATTTCCTTGTATAGCAAAATTCCCTGACTTCCAATCAAATTCCCTGACATTTCCTTGTATAGCAAAATTCCCTGACGTCCAACCAAATTCCCTGACATTTCCTTATATAGCAAAATTCCTTGACTTCCAACCAAATCCCCTGACATTTCCCTGTATAGCAAAATTCCCTGACTTCCAACCAAATTCTCTGACATTTCCCTGTATACCAAAATTCCCTGACTTCCAACCAAATTCCCTGACATTTCCCTGTATACCAAAATTCCCTGACTTCTAACCAAATTCCCTGACATTTCCCTGTATAGCAAAATTCCTTGACTTCCAACCAAATTCCCTGACATTTCCCTGTATAGCAAAATTCCCTGACTTCTAACCAAATTCCCTGACATTTCCCTGTATACCAAAATTCCCTGACTTCCAACCAAATTTCCTGACATTTCCCTTTATAGCAAAATTCCCTGATTTCCAACCAAATTCCCCGACTTGTCCCGGTTTTCCAGAAACTGGCCACCCTGTTCTACCAAAGTTATTTGAAAATTGATTGTAATAACATACCTTCTTAAATTTTTTTGGAATTTACTAGCCGCAGTGAACAACTGTTTTATCGTAGTTTTCTTCTTCTGATTCCGTCGCGTATTTGCAATCACAGCCTCAATTGGTGGTAAATCTGAAGCATCTTCAGGCCTCGCTGATTTCACCGCAGCAAACAAATCATCTAATTTATCTAACTGCCCCCTAAATCTTGGAATTCTATTATCAACGTCACGCCAACCTAAAAAAATCATCAATTATGAATTATTCTATTATTTTCGACGTATAAAAATTACACATACTTGACGGGACGCAAGATGACGGTGCTGAAAGTTTAAAACTGCCAAAACCTTTAAGATTACCACATGCCGCTCTAAAATAATATCGTAGGTTTGAGTTTAAATCGGATATATGACAAACGCTGTGATGTAAGTCTGAGATTTCATGTTCTCCGCAAATAATGCTGAAATCTGCTTTCGTAGAATATTGCACTGGAAGAAAAATTAAATATTGAGTACACAGGATGTCCGAATTAATTATGTACACTCAACACGCACTTTATCGGCGGGTCAAACGATCAGTTTAGCGGCCTTCCCCTATCCCCACCATAATACCACTGTAACTGCTATATTTCTGCGCGAAATTTAAATTCACCAATTGACGTAGGATATTTTTGATTGGATGAAAATTGACGATTTGGCATAAGAAATACGACCATTTTGTAGGCAATAAAACATACTTTTTTTCATAACTACGCTTTTTTCGAAAATCGTACAGGAAATACCTTCCAGTTTAACGACATTTTTTCTTTTTTCAATTTCAGCTACTCCATCGTCCGGAATCATGGCCGCAGTGGAGGAGTTTTTTTTTTGCGCATCCGAAGACAGCGCATAAGTCGCTTAGATATCGATATTTTTACGTGAAAAAATTATGGAATACACGTCTCATATAACCAAATATATTCTCAATTTTCCAAAATATTTCATTGAGTATTTTTCTTCCAAAAAATTTCCGAAAATCACCCAAATTTCTAGTGTTCACACTGGTATAGCCCATTAACAAATAAATTTGATAAATTTAAATTTCGAACATCAGTTGTCGCATGCGCACAACCGTTTTCATCGTAAGGAAATATTCAACTTTAGCTCGTCGGCATGGTGGTGGGGGCTCCTCTCAACGTCGTTTGAATTACCAAAACAACGTCGATAAAGTGCGAGTTGAGTGTACCTACTGACAATGAAACTTACCTTTAAACTTTGTAACTAACGGAGAGTCTTGATTATTCGGTTCCGTTAACGTAATAGAAACTATCGATGTGCCGGTTATATCTAAAGTTATTTGATGTGGAGGATCTGGTGGTTGCGATTGATTCAATCCGAGAATCAGTCTTTGTAAGCTTCGTGCTCTTCGACCCCAAACCCCTATTTGTTTATCGGTATCGCTGCCGCCAGCGCAACCGGTCATAGCGGAAACGGGATACGTGCTGCCCATTAGGCTTGAGAATGAAGCTCTAGAGCCTGCGGGTAGTTCAGGAGTCGATGCTCTAACCCCTAGCTCTTGGAGTCGCATTTCGGCTTCGGATAGAAGAACGGAAAGGTGCGAGTGCATTGACTCGATACTTGAAACTGAAGAAAAATTGATTTTAAGGGGTTACATACAGTTAGAATTTAAAAAAAAAAAATTTATTTCATTTTCATAATGTTCATATATTTAAATACACACAAACAAAATTTCAAGTCAATCCGGCGATTATTTTCGAAGTTACACGTATATTTGTAAAGACGTCTCAGAGCGTTTTAAAGTAGGAGGTCGGAGTTAAGGGGTTATATACAGTTAGAATTTAAAAAAAAATCGATTTTTTTATTTCATTTTCGTAATGTACATATATTTAAATACACACACAGAAAATTTCAAGTCAATCCGGCGATTATTTTCGAAGTTACACGCATATTTCTAAAGATGTCTCAGAGCGTTTGAATGTAGGAGGTCGGAGCGACAGCGCGTTTTTCTCAAATCTGTGTTTTTAAAGTCGGTGACCACTATTCCTTGGAAACGTTTGAACCGATCAATCTCAAATCTTAACACAACTTTCTTAAGGATATTTTTTAGTAATTAATCGAAGGTTTTATCTCACCGATAAATATTTATTTATTTATAAACAATTTAAGGTCAAATTTTTGTCGAAAATCGATATTTTTTTTTTGAGATGCCGCAATTTTGTCAAAAAACTTTATTTTGCTTATTACTTCGATTAAGTACAAGATTATACATTACTTTAAAGAAATCCGTTTGGGTTTTTTTATTTTAAAAGATGCAGTCCAGAGATATCGTGGTCACCGCAAGGTGCCTTTTTTGAGAGGACCTCCTGGAGAACAGCTGTAGCAGCTTTCGAAATTATTATTTTTAGAAATAAAAAATGTTAAAATACAATTAAAAGTTACCATAATATGTGTACAAACATTTACATTGATAAATTAGAAAAGGTCTTCTTCAAAAAAATTCTTGAAAAAACAGTTTTTTTTGGCCTTCTAACTGTATGTAACCCCTTAATTTAAACATTTTGGTCAATCCACGGTGACGGGTGTGACATTTCAACTCGGATTAAAGTTCATAATTTCTAAATAATACTAGTTAATAACATGGTTTTACCATTTTTCTGTAGATCTACATGTATATTGAAAGAATAAAAGGTCTACGGTTATTTTACAAAAAAATGTCAGCGTTCAAAGCCCTGTGACGGGTGTGACGCCAACTATTGCAAGTCTTGCAACCTCTATCCAAAATACCAAAAGTTTAGTGAAAATATTGAAGTTACTTTATAATAATCATACTTTAATATGTAACGAATAAATAATTTTTTAGTAACACAATAGCATCAAGTAAATACTCAACAAACATTGTAACGGGTGTGACAAGTTGAATAAAAGGATACAATAAGAGTACTATTTGTGTGTTTAATTGCTTATTGATATTATTAACTAATACTTATAACAATTATTTATCAAATACGTCACTAGACTCGTTAAATTTATAATAAATGCAGCCACCCTTACTCATTATTGTTGGTGAGGGTAACTTTTTTTTAATTTGTTCAAACGTCACGTCTGATTTATCACTGTCAACGACTTTTAATAGTTTGTCACGATCGTCACTTATTCATAAGTAAGTTATTGTGATTTCACCTTCTTGTTGTCTATTTTGAAATATTTTGAAAATGAACTAAAATTTTTCTAATATTCTTTTGTTTTTATGAAAATTGATGTTAAATAGCCTGTTAATTTTATATTTTAGTAATTTTTTTTTAACTATCTGTTATCGATTACCGTAGACTGACCCATTTGTCAATTGCGAGTCGAGCCTCACGAATTATTGTCCCTCACCGCAGATTAAAAGCATAAAGAATGTTCATATTAACTAAAAAAAATGGCGGCACAATATATTTAACATTTTATCACAATATTAAAGTATTTTCGAAAAAAAATACGTACTGATTGCTTTTTTATGATTTCCCAATTTTTTCACATTTGAAAAGTGTTTCGTTTTCACAAGAAGTATTCATCAAGAGATAAATTAAACCACAAACACACACACACACAAATCATTTAAATAAAAACAGATAAATTCCGCGATTGCAAAAACTTGAATTAAGATATTTCTAGATTCGAACCTGCGTCCCAATTTGTTTCAATTAGAAAATTGTACATTGCAGACACTGTTTTAACAATAACTCCGCCATCAAGTCCATTTAAAGAATGCCCTACGTCCATTTCAATTATGACAACAACCGTCTCGATTATAGATTTAAATTGCCGTAATAACTGGACATTTATAACTTTGTGGTACCCTCATTGTACTGTATTAAGTATGACGTCATTATAGTTCAGTTTATTTTTGAATTTTAATACCAGCCTTTGTCAAATTAAAGTCGAAAGTACTTATGACCGTTTGACGGTTAATTTGTCAAAATTGAGAGGTTCAGAATCAGATGCTAAATTGATTAACTCGAAGAATTTGGTTTAATGAGGAAACCCACTGTTACGAACTGACGGTTTAATTCGAAAATATGTAAAAAATAAAACGGTCCGGTGTTGGGCACGCACATGATAGGGTTCCGTAGTCATTCTCACTACGATTTATAAAAAATAGATATTTCAAAATTTTCGTGACTGAAGGGTTAAAATCAAAGTCATTTAAATTTCATTATTTCATTTTAGGAGACCTATCAAACGTCACCCCACTCAATGGGGTAAATGAAAAAAATGTGAGTTCACTTTTCAATCTATGAAAGGGGGGTCCAAAATATTTTTTACAATGTTCGTTATAATTTTCAGTGAAAGTAGCAATTAAAATCTACATTCTGGAATTTTTTCAGATTTTTTGAATTGATAGTTTAGAAAATAGAGGGGGGGGGAGACGCTCTGACAACGACATTAAAAAGCAAATATATCGTGACTGAAGCGTTGACATCAAAAAGTTATTTGACCTTTTTTATTGAATTTTAAGCAATCTACGACCGTATACCAAATTTCATGTTATTATGTCAAAATTTTTCAAGACGGGCGGACGGACGGACATGGAGAAACTGTAAGGGTTCCTAGTTTTCTACGGAACCCTAAAAATTAAGATTAAATTCCGAAAATTTACTGAGTTACAGTCAATTTAGTGAAACTAGAAAACTTTAACTTTAAAGTTAAGTCGCCATTTTGTGAAAAAAATAAACGGCTACGCAAGAAGCTATTGATAATTTTTGATTTTTTTTTAATTTCGATAATCTTTCATCAAAATTTCGATGGGATAATAAAGGAATTTATTTTTTTTGATCGTCACATTGAGGCTCATAACTTTGTACATTTTTAAAATTTTCCAATAAAAATTGGTATTGAATAAGTTGAATATATACTTAATAAAATGCCCTCCACTCGATCCTAAAATAATAAGTAATACCTGTGAAAAAAATTCCCAAACATTATCATTTTTTTGACCCGTCACGGTTGTTTTCCTTCTTAAACCAAAAACACGCCAAAATCGCCAAAATGACAGCTGTATGTTTTTTTTAGAAATGATTTGAGTACAGCCAGAGTCATATTTAGACATTTTAAGGCCCGAAGACAGTAGATTTTACTATTGCTACAAATTGCTACTAATGACTCATGGCTCCCAAAAAAGATCAATAAATATTTTACGTGATGGTTATAAATACGGCTCTGTGTAAATCATAGAAATGAGTAACCTAGAATTTTCAAATTCCCTCCCGGAGTAAAATAACTATCTGGATTCAACACTGCATACCACAGATAAACATGATAGTAAAATTGGTGTCACTTATTTACCAATTGAAGAAATCAGATTGTGTAAAATAGAAACGATACCGCAATCATTTTTAATAATAAAAAATTACTACAAACTACAAAACGTAATTTCAGATCACAAGGTCAATGTTGCCGCATTCAAATTTACCAGAACCGCATTAATGGATTTTGAAAAAAAAAATATTTGAGACGATATTGCGTCTCAAATCAGCCATTTAGTTAATTTTTATGTAATAAATACGAGCAGGGCCGGATTTACAAATTTGCCGGCCGTAGGCAGCTGCGAAAATTGCCGCCCTTTCTGATTGAAAAGTGAAGATTTTTTTATGTGAATGACCTTTTTTTAAGGTCCTCAAGTATAAATTGAAAATGTAAAGACCTTTTTTTTAGCTTTTTTAGTACAAAAAATTTATTAATCAAAATCTGAAGAGCTTTTTTTTATGTCTTTTTTTTTCTTGCCAAAATTTTCCGCCCCTAACATTTTGCCGCTATAGGCACGTGCCTACATTGCCTGCATGGTAAATCTGGGCCCGAATACGAGTATTTTGACACCTTATTTGTCAAAATCGGACCAACCGTTTTTGAGTTACAGGAATAGAAACTTACAAACAAAAAATAAACTTACATTGATTTCCTTCTCGAGCACCGAAACTTATCAACATTTTGGCTAACTGTCTATTATTGCTGAGTACAGCTACATCCAACGGCGATAGTCCGTCAGCATTTACGCTGAAAAATAAGAAGAAAACTTATTAATTAATTTAACACTCAACTTTTACGTAAAACAAAAATTATAACTTGCTTTAAAAATTCCATCAAATAATTTATTTCAACAATCAACTTTCAAATATTTTAACTGTTACAATTTAAATTTTACAGAAATCACATATCTATTTTAAATATCAATAAAAAGGTATGTAATTAAGTAATTATTTGTCAATTTAATAAATCAACATTTCCTTTTAATTTAGAGTATTTACAATATCCACAAATCTCAAATCACTCAATTTTTACGTAAAATTAAAATTGTAACTTGCTTTAAAAATTCCATCAAATAATTTATTTCAACAATCAACTTTCAAATATTTTAACTGTTACAATTTAAATTTCACAGAAATCACATATCTATTTTAAATATCAATAAAAAGGTATGCAACTATTTGTCAATTTAATAAACCAACATTTGCTTTTAATTTAGAGTATTTACAATATCAACCGAATGTTAACAATCAAATAAAAAGACTAATAACTATTAAAATTAAATTAATCAATCGAACAAATAATTGTATGTACAGATGTACATTGATTTGTAACACATTTTTATAAACAATGTTACTCATTGCAGTAGCAATGATTAATATATGTATGTATTTTTATAGATAAAGATACCTAATCAATTGGTTCAAATAGTTTTTTATTTGTGTATTTTTATTAGTCGTAATGTAGCATCCATGGGCGTACCCAGCATTTTGTTAAGGGGGGGGCAGATTTTTTTTTTTTATAAACCGATTTAGTCAGTGTGTTTCGCCTAGGAACCCATAAGAGGGGTTAGAACAAATGGGTTATTAACATTTTTAGGTATTAAAAATGTTGTGTACCTACTGTCCTTATAAATGAGCATTATTGTAAATAAACATTGGGTAATTTTTCCTTTTTTTCTTAAATATTCTATCTTTTCTGTGCTACGCTGTTGCAACTTTGAATTTTGACTACAAACTTTTTTTCAATCGTAAATTTATTTTTATCATAAAGAAGGCAAAATATCTACAAAAATGTACTCTACCTATACATATATGTACTTATTAGCTGTCGATTTTAGTGGGTTTTATTTATTCTATTTTTTTCTATTTTAGGTAAAAAATCAATATGATTTGACTGATCTATAACTCGATAAATATATAAATAGTTTAAATGTAAAAAATAAAATTAGCATTTTTTTGCCTAATATAAAAAGGAAAATGACAACAGTTTTAACAAGAGATTGTAATTTTAAAAATGATATTTTTTCTGGATCAAAAATATAAATTAAAAATCAAATGTACATCAAATAATAACAATATAATAACTACCTAACTCGCTATCGCGCGTAGCGCGATTTTTTTTTTAAATTAACTC
Organism: Sialis lutaria; assembly: GCA_949319165.1. Taxonomy (NCBI): domain Eukaryota; kingdom Metazoa; phylum Arthropoda; class Insecta; order Megaloptera; family Sialidae; genus Sialis; species Sialis lutaria. The sequence continues at coordinate 22,703,267 of OX439243.1, forward strand.
ATAACGTGGCTCAAACGTGAGTTTTCAGAATGAAAATTTTGAAATACCTATAAATTTTACTCTACCTAATTATGTATTAGCTGTCGATTTTAGTGGGTTTTATTCATTCTATTTTTTCTATTTTAGGTAAAAAAATCGATTTGATTTGATTGCTCTATAACTTGATAAATTACAGGGTGGCCCAAGTAAAACGAAACGGGCACGCTTTTGGTCATTTAAAATAAGTTTTTGAGAAAAAGCTCGAACACGTCGATTTTGCTTTCAAGGGGGACATCTTTTGCTATAAATTTTTTGCAAGAATCTTTTCAACCCTCAGCGCTATGAGCGCAACCCATAAAATTTTAAATAGCATGATAGGGCAAGTGATACCTCATTTGAAAGGTTTTTTTTTATCTTGAATACGGTGCTTTCTGATTTTTTCAAATCTGTTTAGTTTTAGTCAAGTTATTTACATTTTGAATTCCATAAATGCAATGATTTTCTGATCAAAAAACAAATATTTACAACTAAAATTAAAAACAAAGTAGGCTTATTTTCTTATCAAATAATTCAAAAACATTCAATTTGGACATTTATTGAATTAATTAAAAAATTAAAAAAAAATAACTAAAAAAAAATTACCAACATCCAAAACTTTAATTAATTCAATAAATGTCCAAATTGAATGTTTTTGAATTGTTTGATAAGAATATAAACCAACTTTGTTTTGAATTTTAGTTGTAAATATTTGTTTTTTGATCAGGAAATCATTGCATTTATGGAATTCAAAATGTAAATAACTTGACTAAAACTAAACAGATTTGAAAAAATAAAAAAACACCGTATTCAGAATGAAAAAACCTTTCAAATGAGGTATCACTTGCCCTATCATGCTATTTAAAATTTTATGGGTTGCGCTCATAGCGCTGAGGGTTGAAAAGATTCTTGAAAAAATTTTATAGCAAAAGATGTCCCCCTTGAAAGCAAAATCGACGTATTCGAGCTTTTTCTCAAAATCTTATTTTAAATGACCAAAAGCGCGCTCGTTTCGTTTTACTTGGGCCACTCTGTATATAAATAATAAATATGATAGTTTAAATGTAAAAAAATAAAATTAACATTTTTTTGCCTAATATAAAAAGGAAAATGACAACAGTTTTAACAAGAGATTGTAATTTTAAAAATGATGCTTTTTCTGGATCAAAAATTTAAATTAAAAATCAAATGCACATCAAATAATAATAATATAATAACTACCTAACTCACTATCGCGCGTAGCGCGATTTTTTTTTAAATTAACTCATAACGTGACTCAAACGTGAGTTTTCAGAATGAAAATTTTGAAATACCTGTAAATTTTACTTCTTCAATTTCATAAATACAATAGAACTTAGGCATATGCAAATAATTAACCAGCTAAATGTATAGTAAGTCAGGTCCAGGGGGGGGCAGCTGCTCCCCCCTGCCCCCCCCTCGGTACGCCCATGGTAGCATCCATAATTCGTCATATTGACATGAAAAATTTATAGTGCTTTAGTATTTTTTCTAACATAAATTTTTGATTAAGTACATCAAGAAAACTACTGTGATGGAAAAAAAATATTTTTTTTCTTACATTTTTTTAAAGTATACATATTCATAAATATGTATACAAAAATTGAGTTTAAATTCCGAAAATTGACGGAGTTAAGTCTTGGCATTTTAGGACGCCGCACCGACCGCGCTGGCCGCTTCGACCGCCAGACACGCAATACTGATGTGTGTTTTTTTAACCTTGAAAATAATATACACACATCAGTATTGCGTGTCTGGTGGCTGAAGCGGCCAGCGCGGTCGGCGCGGCGTCCTAAAATGCCAAGACTTTATAGTCAATTTAGTGAGACGAGGTAGCACGGCCGGTTGACATAACAAAAACATTAAACACGTTTATCTCAAAATGACATTTTTCGACCTGGTTGACACGATTCCTCAAAGACTGATTTAATATTTTTTTAAAAATAATTTTCGTAATTGTAGTAGCTATCGTTGCACGTAACCGATTTTTGAAAATTTGATAATTACTATTTTTAAAACCGCTCTAATAAAAAAATAGGTCTTAAAAATTAAATTTTCTTTTAAACAATCGCTATTTTGTGAAAAAATAAAATAAAAAAAAAACGGTTACGTGCAACGATAGCTACATTTTTTTATTTTTTTCATATAACCCTTCTCGAAATTTCGAGTGAACCATAAAGAAAAATATATTTTTTTGTCGTCACATCGAGGCTCATAACTTTGTAAATATTTAATATTTTTCAATAAAAATTGACATTAAATAAGTTGAATATATACTTAATAAAACGATTTTTACCTGATTCAAAAATAATTAGTTATACAGGTATATGTGAAAAAAATTCCCAAACACTGACAATTTTTTGACCAGTCACAGTGGCTATCCCCCTTACCGATTTTGATGAGATATTTACTTAATACCCAATTGAATAAGGTCAGTTTTAAACATATTATTTTCCTGGAAAATTTAATATTTTAAAGTAGCGTTTTTGTGGACTTGTTATTTTCCTTGCGTTCATATAACACTCCTTTATTTTAGTAGCTCATTTTAACGATTTATGAGCCAGTTAAACTTTCATATGGATTGCCCCCCCCCCCCCCCCCCCCACCCCCCAACTCTTGACGGAGTAAGATTTCTATAATATAAAGTTAGTATGTAATATACGTACACATACAATGAACAAAAAGACCCAGTGGAGTGTATTCTTACTACACAAACATCTCTTAAGAGTTAACTGTACTCTTATGCAATGCAGTGGGAGTATATTATATAAGACATTACGCTGCATACAGAGCACATATTACACATTGGCGCACCTTATATTAGATGTAATAGGAGGCATCATGATGCCATAGTAACAAAGTATCATTGAAATTATGATTTTAAATAATGAAGATTCTTAAAAATGTATTTATTTTTATATTAAAAGCGAGATTAATATAATTTTTGTTAAAATAAAAATGCAAAATACAACAATCCGCCATGTTAAATGGAACACCAATCAGAGCGAATGACGTCACGCATCAGTAAACATCTTTTATTTTAGACAAATATTAATTCCACATTTAAAATATAAAAATAAATTGACCTTTTTTTTCATTGTTTCCAACCCGAAATTTGACGGTTAGTAATTTTGGCGACTTTTTTTTACGTAGTTAAACTTTTTAAAAACCTCGGACACATTTAAAAAAATCACCCCGGACGCCCTTAAAAAGAGGACGGATGGCAACCCTACCCATGGTCCAATAAAACAAGGTCTGCTACGATTGTTTTGACAGCCGCTATTATTACATATATAGCGTTGATGACGTAGTACATCGGCCAAAAATTTACAAATTGAAAATTGACATTGTATATATTAAGTTTGAATTATTAAATTTAGATTTGAAGAAAATAGAAATCTGAAGTGAAATAGACACTGTTGACATTATATTGGTTATAAAAAATGCGGTACTGTGTTGTAAAAAATGTTTCAACTGGAAACAGACAGAAAATATAAATATTAAATTTTTTCGTTTTCCAAAAAATCCCGAAATAAAAAAAGGTGGATTAAAGCTTGTGGTAAAGAAAATGAAATGCGAAATACTACAGGAATTAAGTCACAATGTGATTATTTAAAATTCCACGTTAATGCAAGTGATAAAAGATATTCCACTTGATGTAAAAACATTATTTTTTAGATGTAGGATGTTTTTCAGAATTAGAAGCTTGAATAAATTTATAAAAAATGAAAAATATCAAAGAATAAAAAAAAATATTATGTAAACTGTATTTATTGTTTTTTTATTTATATTTCGTTTTTAACAAATTCATTATTAGAAAAATGACGTCACAGTATAACACAAATGAACTGTCAAGCAGACCTTGTATTATTGGATCATGAACCCTACCTACTACGAACTTTGTGAACACCCCAATGTGTATTAAATTTAAATTAGTATGTCTCGCACGCCACTGCAACTAGCACTTAATTAACTAAAGCTTCAATAGCATGTGACAATAGCTTTTAATGGATCGGTGCTTCTGTAAGCCTTATCAAACGGGAAATTTCCGTGACAAATTTGAGATAATGACATATCAATTAAATATCGATATATCACAAAACGTATATTGTATTTCTTAATATTAATTTATTGGTACAAAAAAAATGTGGAAATATATGCACACAATAAATAAACGGGTTTTTTGGTAATGCAAATTATCGATTTTCAAACGGATATGGCGTAATTTATTTATTAATCACTAATTGCATTGAATTTCTGAAAATAATAGATTTTTTTACCACAGTTGCATAAAATAACAATTTTATTTTATTCTTAATACGCGCCTGACCTATTTCAATTATCACATAGCCTAAACTAATTCGAAGGTATTCGTCTTTCGTACAGTGAAAGTCCCATCAAAATCGGTTGAGAAGTTTTCATATCAAGTTGATTTGTCAAAAATTACACTATGCAACAAAAAAAATTCACAGAAGTGGTGAAAAAAAGCTATTTGTCATGCCGAAACCGAATTCGTTGCCCAAATGATTCCATCACGTCAGGTTTTTTTAGATATCTGAACCTGAAAGTCCCAAAAATGACGATTTTGGCAATTTTGGGGAAGAAGGTAATTTTTTTCTGAAGTTTTCTTTCATGATTTCGAATAGTATTATCCTTACTCTTTAAAATGATTTTTTTACATTTTACTATGCGATTTTTCTTTTCCGAAATATACTACTTTGAAGATATATGTAGTAAAGTTCATTGTATTTACTATACTACACTCTATTAACAAAAATATCATATCTTCAAACTAGTACATCTCGGCTAAAAAAATCGTACAGTAAAAAGTTAACTCATTTTAAAGAGGAAAGATAATACTATATGTTACCGTGATCGAAAACTTAAGAAAAAAATTACCTACTTGATAATAAATTTTTTAACATTGCCAATATAATCATTTTTGGGACTTTTAGGTTAGAATATTTCAAAACCTTGACGTGATAAAACCAATTGGGCAACAAATCCGGTTCGGCATGCCAAAAGCCTCCTAAATTTTCTATTCAGATCTCTGTGTTATATTACAAAGGTATTTTTTTTTGTGGAATAGTGTTATTGATAGAATTTTTTTTTAATTAAAAAAAAAAAAACGTTTTTCAAATATTTACCTGTTCACATCGACATCAGTTGATTCTAAAATAGTTCTTGCTTTCTCCAAATGGCCATGTTCTATTGCAGCAAAAAGAGCTGTAATAAAAAAGAGTAATGGGTTATTATATAACCTAATTAATTTTATAAAGCATCCCTACGAAATATGAAAAATGTACCTAAACTATGACCCTATAAAAACAACCCAAATTAAAATAAAATAAAAAAATTAATAAAAAATCTTACCATGCAAATGAATATTAACTCTAGCTAATCTTTCTAGTTTTTGTTGTATGAGTTTGGCCTGTTTTTTGTTGGGTTTTATCCCTATCCCTGGTGTTGGCAGCACTGATAACATAGCTACCGAAGTTACATTATTGGGAAGCTCCATTGTCGCCGTGCCTCCGATAGACTCGAAAGGGGGGAGCTCTAAATAAATAAAAAATAAAAAAAAATAAAAAATAAAATAATAAAAAAATATAATAAAACATAAAAATAAAATAACCTTATGAATTTTTACGGTTTTTAAGGGTTAAACTAAAAAATCATAATACACCCCTATCTGTAGATTTATATTTACCTTAAAATTAAATACCTTACTCTCTTAAACTGAATCAGTGAGAATTCCACTGATTCCCTCAGTGAAGGCAGAACTCACTGGAAAATCAGTGATTCTCACTGGTAACCAGTGACTTTTTTGTGCATGCGTCGTATGTCAGCTGTCATCCATTTTACGTTAAGAACGATTACAATGTGTTATAGTGGTAATTGCTTTTATCGTGATTAATAAGGTAAGTTTACATTTGTTTTTCTAATTATTAATATCATGATATGGTTTATATAATATACAATAATCCCAATAAAATAAAGATATAACATACTTATGATTTAAACGCGAAAATAAATTCTAACCTCATTTGTGTATTTCAAAATTTTCCATATACATACATGACAATAGTATCTATGTTTATGGAAATTATATTAGAATTATTATTAAAAATTATGTTAAAGTATTAAAATTTCTGCCTGCTCTTCAATGTAAATAAACTTTTAGAATCTTAAGAAGAATTGGCAATTTATGTGGGCTAATAAACAACCTAACCTCACTTTTATTCTAATTGTAAGTAATATACATTACTTACAACTTATAATGATTCTCAGTAAGCTTATATCTTTTTACCATACTTTTCTATTTTGTTATAGTTTATATGTTGTTTTTAGATAAATAAATATTAATGATTTTTTTCAGTTATCCACTCTCTAAACCTGAAATAGTGAATTATCACTAATTCACAGTGTATATTCACTATTTGCCACAGCTAAAAGTCGGCCACTTGGAATTAGTGCATATACACTTATGTACCCAGTGAAATGACGCACTTATGAAAACAGTGAATTTCACTGGGTACATAAGTGTATATGCACTAATTCCAAGTGGCCGACTTTTAGCTGTGGCAAATAGTGAATATACACTGTGAATTAGTGAAAATTCACTATTTCAGGTTTAGAGAGTACAATACATTATAATAAAATCATTTTTGAAAATAAGTATTCGTTTTTAATTACATTTCAAATGGTTCATAATTCATAACAGAGAAGAAATATCTGCCATAAGTATCATGGAACTTTCTTATACGTATTACAGAGACTGAACAGTGTACGTGTTTGTCATAGGTACCATGGGTCTTTCTCTGATCCTCTTAATCCCCCCCCCTAACTACGCCACTGGTAAGTGCATAAATAACCAAATTTATTAATGTTTTATACCGTACAACATTCATCGATCTGTATATGGTTGATGCAGATACAAGAAATGCTATATTTGAAAAAGATTGACATTGCAGAAAATGAAAGAGAGAGAGAGAAAGAGAGTAAAAGAGAGGTAAGAAACAAACACGTTAAAATAAACTATTTCGATACGAAGTTCCGAGGATGATTTCTGCGCAAGCATGTCAAAAGTTTTGATGCCATGAAGTTTTGTATATGCGTAACATATGCGTAAGAATGATCAATTTCTAATCTGTGCTTACCAGTAGTTTACAAAAAGTTTTATTTTATTTTGTCTTTCGTAAATTTTCATTTTTTTTTTGAAAATGGGATAGGTATACCAAAATTTTTTGGTTCATATAAAATTTTTTGGATTAAGATTATTTATTTGCGTTTTAGGGGGTGGATTTATATCTCGTTAAAGATTTTTTTGCGTATTGTAAATATAAAACTGCAAAAATTGTTGATAAAAAATCTTAAATGTTGATAAGAGTACTTAATTGCGGGTCTAGGACAATTCAGCGCCGCCGTTTCAGCGCCGCCATTTCATCACCGCCGATTCAGCGCCAGGACAATTCATCGCCGGCCGTTTCATCACCGGCCGTTTCAGCGCCAGAACCAGTAAATTAAATGAATGTAAAGATGTTCGTTGGCTACTGTATATTTTTTGTTTGTTTTAAATTGTCCTAAAGCTATTCAGAGTATTTAAAAACAATCAAGTAAATAATTTAAATCTATTTTGTGATTTTTTTCTTCAAAACAAATAAAAATACTCTTTTAATGAATAAAATAGACAAATTTAGATTTTGTCAGTGCAACGGTATGTTTCAAATTTTATTTAAAACATAAATCTGTAATGGTAAATATGATATTTAATAATAAAATTATTGTTTCTGAATAGCTTTAGGACAATTTAAAACAAACAAAAAAATATACAGTAGCCGACGAACATCTTTACATTCATTTAATTTACTGGTTCTGGCGCTGAAACGGCCGGTGATGAAACGGCCGGCGATGAATTGTCCTGGCGCTGAATCGGCGGTGATGAAATGGCGGCGCTGAAACGGCGGCGCTGAATTGTCCCATTCCGCTTAATTTCAACTTTTGTAATAATCCTAGCATATCTAAAATACAGCATTTACAATTTTTCATGTTAAGGAAATTTTTTGAATTATATGCCTGAAAGATCAAGTTTACTCAAATTCAAAGTATTGACGCAGTGTTTTTCAAGCTAACGAGAAATTGTTTTCTACTATTTTGACTGCGAGTAAACATATTCTTTTCGCTATTTTGGGGATTTTTATTGACTGAAATCTGTATATTTGCATTCAAAATCACAGGTGTCCAAAGACTTTTGCACGGCAGTGTACAATAGGTACAAATAGAATTAACAAATTACTTAACTAAAAGGAAATTAGGATTAGCTTCTCCTTCCAAATATGTTATGGATTTTATTAAATAATTAATTATACAACATATATTTCGATTATATAGATGTTTTTTTCAATTATGGCATTTGTTATAATTAAGATAAGACTATTATTTGTTATATACATAGGTGGGCACAGTTAATCGAAAAGTTAACTTCGTTAATCGTTAAAGCGTTAAAATTCCGAAAATTTAACGAAAGTTAAAGTTAATCGTTAAAAGTTAACCATCCAAAATGTTTGAAGACCTTTTTTTTGCTATTTCGACAACTTTCTTATGTATTTGTCATCAAACAACCAATGTAACGGACTAAGTTAACGGAAGTTAACATTTTTTTGAGTTAACTTAAAAGTTAATCCGTTAAACATTTTGTTAACTTCGTTAATTAACGATTAACGGATTAACGAGTTAATGCCCACCTATGGTTATATGTATGAAAATAACAGGGTTATGAATGCTGTTCAAAAAAAAATATGATTGTTCTATGTCGATGTACATCTTATCTTAATATCTTAATATATATAAATTACGTGTCACATGTTCCTCCGCTATGGACTCCTAAACTACTTAACCGATTTTAATCAAATTTGTACACCGTGTGCAGTTTGATCCAACTTGAAATATAGGAAGCCTCCTATGGGAAATGGGGGGGGGGCTTCGCCCCCCCCCTTTTTTAAAAGAAAGTTCCCACTTTTTTACGGTGGTGGTGGGGGGGGGCTGTAAAGCTTCCTATGGTAAAAGGGGGTGGGGGGGTCGCCCCTTCCCCCTTTTTAAAATAGAGTTCCCACTTTTTTACGGTGACAGTGGTGGGGGACTAAAGCCTCCTTTGGGAAATGGGGAGGGGGGGGGGGGGGGGCTTTGCAGTAGTAAACGAATTCAATATTCATAGTTAAGACAGGACAACGTCTGTTGGGTCAGCTAGTAAATTATAAAAAACCATCTATGAAAGAATGTACACCTTATCAGAACTTACAATTCTAAATCAGTTGATTTAATAGGTAGGTAATTATCTAATTAAAACAACAATTAGTTCATTATAATAATTACAAAGTATACTTAAACATATTTGTATAGATAAAATGCAAATGTAGGTACACGTAAAAAACTAAAAAATGTGCATTTTTACAAGCTTTTTTATATTTCGGATCACTGAACCAGACTGCTAGAATTTATTCAGTCAATATTTTACCTGCCTTAATGGCAACACACACACATGATTTTTGTGTGTGCACATCTATGGTACAGTACTTTTCAAATGATATAAGTTTTATTCCTCTTACTTTACTATAAATACAAAAAAAGGTACAATTTTCGATGCTCACTTATTAATACATATATACAGTAGAAACCTTAGATTAGGAAAGACTATGGATACATAACAACCAATGCTAGTCCGTGTGGTCCGTATATAAAAGTGTTACCAAAATTTTACGGCGGCCATCTTAATTTGATTGTCAGATTAATTATTTCCATAGATATATCCCAGAGGCGTCAGTTGAAAATTTATAATATACAAATATACTTTAAAATTACAATTGAATTTGGTATGTTATGAGAGATTATAGTTCCAAATAGACGTTTCTTTGTTAAGGGGTTAGGTGTATTCAGAATTTTCAAGAAATCGATTTTTGTTATTTGCATTTTTGGAAGCTGCTACAACTGCTGAAGAACTATTTAATGGCCCAAGAATAGTTGACTCGGTGTAAGTAATTAAATAATACATATATTACTTTACGTAAATTGAGTGTAAAACTTTAAATGCGTTTTTCTCAAAACTATGTTTTTTGAACTGGTGACCACTGTAGCTCGAAAACCGCTCGGTAGATTTTAATGAAATTTATACAGCTTTTTGAAAACATGAAAAACTAGTGCCTGATTGAAGGATTTTTGTTGTTGTTGTAAATTTCGATTTGTTATAAACAATTAACTTTTGTTTTTTTCCCGAAAATCTTGAAAAAAATTTCCTGAGGCTGCCATTTTGTTAATTTAAGAAAGAACGAAAAAAGCTTCGATCAGGCAGTAGATTATCTATTAATAAAACTAATTTTTTTTGTCCGATTGAATTTGGATGAATCTCCAAGGATAAGTGATGGTCACCGCAAGGAGCTTCGGTTGGAACTGGATCAATACAAACAGCCATTACATTTAAAATTATTAATTTTTTTTTCTAAAATTTCTGTCAAGTCAAGTAGAAACCTTATTTAATGATGCTATGTTTTTACTTTTATAAAATAAAATAATTTACTGGCAAAAAAAATTATTTAAAATTGTCATTTTTTCATGTCTCTGACTACACCTAACCCCTTAATCAATTATCACTGAAATATCTTTAAAGACAATATAAAACATTTATTATTAACTAGCGGAATCCCGCGGCTTCGCTCGCGTAGACATGAAACTAATTATAATCCTCCATACGTCATAGGGGATGACATTACATTTTTTTACATTGATTTTTATTCATTACCTATAAAAAATATTTATTTAAATATTTTACAAATTTTTCCACCCCTCCTAAAACCTTAGGGGTTAAATTTTGGGAAATGCTGAAAAAATTGTTTCATTATTTATATTGTAGAGTATGTTCGATAAGTTTCAATTAAATGCGAAAAAAATAATTTTTTTATATAAACTTTGACACCCTGTTTTAACCCCGTAGGGGTTGAATTTCGAAAAATCCTTTCTTAGTGGGTGCTTACATCATAAAAGGAAGGTACCTACGAAATTTCACGTTTCTAGGTCCAGCGGTTTGGGCTGTACGTTGATATATGAGTGAGTGAGTGAGTGAGTGGTTAAGGACAAACTCTTTTATAGATATAGATTTAATTTTTAATTCAGAACAATTGATATTTATTTTAAAATCTGAATGATACGCCAATGAGTCGTGGAGCGATTTTCTGTGGTGCGAAATAGTAACAACGCTAGGTATTCTGTTATTAGTCCATTATCTTTCCTTGTCTGATCAAAGAAATTTTATCTCATTTCTTTGTTAGTGTGATATCCGCCTATGTAAAAAGTGATAAAATTTCGTAAATTAAAAAAATATGACAGTGTGATAAGTCATTTTTTTAAATATTCATAATATTTCTCTGATAAATAGATAATGACAATCTCAATATTTGATCATATCTTTGTCAAAGATCTTTGACATAATTATTTGATAGTGTAATAGCCGTCTAATTTGGATATACCATAAACCCTTATGATTTCTAACTATACGAGTTTTTTTACTAAAATCCCCAAGAGTTATTATTTTTTAGTGTCACTAGGAGTAAAAAGTGTACGCCCGTTTTTTTTCCACACAAAGCACTACATCTTACGACGTTAAAATGTCAAGCCAAACATCTTCGATGTAATTTTTGCGAAATAACTCCAAATGGTCGTCACGAGACCTTAAACTTTGTTATAAGAAACATTTGAAAAAAATGTCACCAAACTTTATAGAACATTCATTAAGTTTGTTTGCCTTTAGACGTGAGTTTGTCGGCATTTGCCTGCCAATGGGTTAAATCTTTAACCCTGTATATGTGGTATTTTAAATCAAATAAAGTTGTGGTTAAAACTATTTTAATTATACACTCGACAAATTAATTAAGGGGACACCTAAAAAATAGCAAGTTTTCAAATGCTTGTAACTTGGTCAAAAATTAACTTTTTTCTAAACTTTTTTATTATTAAATTGAGCAAATTTACTCTACTTTATGATGGTCTAATTCGTTCCTCAACATCTTTTAATTTTTTAACTTTTTTATGTAATTATATAAATTAAAAAAAAAAACTGCATATTTTGACACTTGATGTAGAGTGCATTTATGTAGAAAATGAAATTTTGAAATAACCTTTTTGTAGAGAATTTTAATACCTTCAAATTTATTATGGTGCGAAAAAAATGTGACAAAAATTCGCAAAAGTATTACAGTTTTAGTGAAAATCAGGAAAAAATAATTCAAATGAATATAGCCGGAGTAATTTTGGTGGTACAGAAAATAAATAAAAATAAAAATGAAGCTCAAAGTATCACCTTTAAGATTATGCAATGTAATGAAACATTTTTTTATGAATTACAAAAAATATTCAAACTTTAAACAGAATAGAAAATATGAGTAATTAGACAGTAAAATTAAAACAAAGAATACATACCCTAAACATTACATTTTAGGTGGCCCGAGCTAGAGGTCTCATTAACAATACATGTTCTTTATAATTCATTTTTATTTTTTTAAATAGGACCATATTACGCGAAGATATTCAACTTTGATGTCTCAACATCAGAAAACCCAAAAAAATTACAAATTGCAAAAATTTTAAATTTTTTTTGTAAAATAAAGCAGGTCATGGAATGTTTATGAAGTCAAAAAATACTTATTTTTACTAAATATTTATTTTTACATGCACAAATGAATGTATACAGTAAGCACACATATTTAGGTACAATTTTAAAACCATATGGATCGTTTTGGGTTATTATTTCAGTAAAATAATGCATTTTTTGACTTCTTAAAATTTTTCATAAGCTGCTTTATTTCGAGAAAAATTTCAATAAATTCCAATTTGTAATTTTTTTGGGTTTTCTGATGTTGAGACATCAAAGTTGAATATCTTCGCGTAATATGGTCCTATTTAAAAAAATAAAAATGAATTATAAAGAACATGTATTGTTAATGAGACCTCTAGCTCGGGCCACCTAAAATGTAATGTTTAGGGTATGTATTCTTTGTTTTAATTTTACTGTCTAATTACTCATATTTTCTATTATGTTTAAAGTTTGAATATTTTTTGTAATTCATAAAAAAATTTTTCATTACATTGCATAATCTGAAAGGTGATACTTTGAGCTTCATTTTTATTTTTATTTATTTTCTGTACCACCAAAATTACTCCGGCTATATTCATTTGAATTATTTTTTCCTGATTTTCACTAAAACTGTAATACTTTTGCGAATTTTTGTCACATTTTTTTCGCACCATAATAAATTTGAAGGTATTAAAATTCTCTACAAAAAGGTTATTTCAAAATTTCATTTTCTACATAGATGCACTCTACATCAAGTGTCAAAATATGCAGTTTTTTTTTTAATTTATATAATTACATAAAAAAGTTAAAAAATTAAAAGATGTTGAGGAACGAATTAGACCATCATAAAGTAGAGTAAATTTGCTCAATTTAATAATAAAAAAGTTTAGAAAAAAATTAATTTTTGACCAAGTTACAAGCATTTGAAAACTTGCTATTTTTTAGGTGTCCCCTTAATTAATTTGTCGAGTGTATATAACCAAAAGAAAAGCAGATAAGCACTGATTAAAGTTAATGAAAGAACATAAAATGGGAAAAACATATTTGATAAATCATATGAATCATGATTAAACTATTATTATTTATAAAACAGTTTATTTGATGTATTATTTTTTTAATTATCAAATAAAATAATACACAGTGGCGGGTTAAATATATTCAATAATGAAAATTATTAATAGGCACGATGACTAATTTAAAAAAAAACTATTCTATGATGATCTTACGTGTCTCCTATTTCCCAAAAAATACTTATTTCTGCAGAAAATGAAGGTTAAATCGCAAAAATTGACTCTTTTAAAACTAATTTTGTCGCCAAAATGCTCGTAGGTGACATTCAAGAGTTGTGACGTCACACTTCTTATCAACAATAATCAATTATTCAGAGTTATACAATAATTTAATTATTTTGTGTGTTTTGGGAAAAGAAAAAATTCAAACTTGACTGGACGAAAACCCCCCATCATCCGCCCGGATCTATAAAATACCTATGTCAATAGATATTTTATAGATGACTCAACTAAATCAATGTAACAATATTGTATCTACGTACATTTCTATACAATAACAAAGACGAATGTTCAAAGCAAATTTAGTTTTCGATCGTTCTACGTACATATACGTTGAGAAAAGACGAGCTTTTTTAGAATTAGTTGAACGAGATTGAATTGAACGCATTTGTGCAAATATCTAATGTAAATGTGTACCAGTCTGCACCTTGCACAATACAGGGTTGTCCAATGATATTGTTGAGCGTGTCATTTTGTTATAAAATAAATGTATAGTATTAAACTTTAACAATTCTGGGAAAATAGTAGATACGCTAAATTGCATTGAATTGGTGGTTATTTCATATTTCTTATGTAATTGTGTATATGGCATACTCTCTTCACCACACAGAAAAAAACTGTATTGGACCAAGAAAACCTTGTTTTGTATATAACGAAAACAATATTTTCTTAATATAAGAAACATACCCTTAATCCAACTACGTTATGCCTTCGTTCAAGAATACTATAGTTGGTTTAAGAGATTATTGCTTATCTTAAAAAAATATTGTTTTCGTTATATACAAAACAAGGTTTACTTGGTTTGAGAAATCTTTTCTACCAGTGCAATGTAGACGCTCCAATTTGGCCGAAATGAAATATGGCTATAATTACAATAGGCATGCCAGTAACAAAGTATCATTGAAATTATGATTTTAAATAATGAAATCAGTTAAAAAGATTATAAAAAATGTATTTATTTTTATATTAGAAGCGAGATTAATATAATTTTTGTTAAAATAAAAATGCAAAATACAGCAATCCACCATGTAAAATGGAGCACCGATCAGAGTGAATGACGTCACGCATCAGTAAACGTCTTTTATTTTAAACAAACATCAATTCCTCTTATACAAGATTATTAGGTATATATCTTATTTAAGAACTTATAGGTATATACCTACTTTATAATATGGCTTATTTTATTGAAAAATATTTCAGATGTTTTTTGTAGCTCTGTCTTAGACCTTTACTGAATTTGTTTTTTATTTCGTTTCAATACAATAAAAATTGACGGAGATACAGCCGTTAAAATCTGACCTGTTTATGTGCGAAGCGTGATAACTAAATTTTTGTCTCGGTTCCCGTTTAGGTATAATTCGCGCTGCTATTGCACTGATTCATCAATTTTAAAGGAAATTTATATTTTTCTTTTTTCGTTGGTATCAGTAAAATTACAAAATCTTGAAAATTAAAAAAAAATATAACGGTTTAAAGGTAAACAAAAAACACAATAATTATGAAAAACTCACATTAAGTTTTGACAACCTTCGAGTTGAGATAAAAACAAATCTAGTTATAAATCCATAGGTTATGATGTGCTTTATGAGAATAATAATAAATATGAGTGATTCTACAGAAATAACTACATCGTTTTGTATAAAGTTATGTATTTCATACAACATAACATTTTCTATTTCTTGTTAGTCATGTCGATTCAATTGTTAAGATACTAAATGTAATTGTAGAGATCTACTGCAATTGTACCAACATTGCAACGCTTATACTCGTAAATGTTACTGTTTCATCGCACGCTATGATCAGATAATGACAAAATGTATAGAAACGAACTGTAAGTAGTTTTGTTTCGAAATACCTGTACCTAGTACGTCAATATAAAATCTTTCTTTGAATTTTTTTTAATTTTAATTGGATAGGATTAAAAATACAGTGCAGTGGAGCTGTTTAAAAAAAAGGAACTGGAAGGAAAGAAGGATATTTCTTTTATTAACTTATTCTATCACGTAATTGAAATTTTTTACATTGGGTCACCTTTGGAAGGTATTTTTTGGACCTTTTTGATAAACGGTGTTTTTTTGTACATTTTTAAAAATATCTTCGGCTCAATAAATTCCTCTACAAAACTTAACAGTTAAAAACACTAAACTTTATTAGGTACATAACAACCTAAAAAAATAGAAATCAAAACCCTATTTTAGTCATAAAAATTATAAAAATAAAAAAGAGGACAAAATTTCAAAATAGGAGTACCCTCTCTATCATTCAGAAAACTCATCGGAAATTTTTTTTTTCGGAGCTCGAAAATTTTATAAAAATTTATTTAATTTGTTTTTTAACTGAATTGATACGTTTTTATTCAAAAATATGTACTCGTATGTATTGTACAATATACAAAAACAAATTATAAATAATTTTTATAAATTAAAATGAAACTATAAATTTTAATTCAGTTTTATTATTTCAATTTCAGTCAGTTAAATATATTAATATATATATGATTAACAATAAACATTGACGCAAATAAATTACTGACGTAAATTTTACGTCAGTAATGATTAATTTCAATAATAATAACTATTTTTGAGAAAAATAAAATATTTATTTTTTTGTAATTTTATGGAAAACATCTGTATTTTACCAAATAACAAAAAAAGTACAAAAGTTTCGAAAACTAAAATAAAACGGGCAAGTGCGTGTTGGGCACGCACATGATAGGGTTCCGTAGTCATTCTCACTACGACTTATAAAAAGTATTTTTCAAAATTTTCGTGACTGAAGGGTTAAAACCAAAAAGTCATTTGACTTTTATTATTTCATTTTAGGAGACCTATCAAATGACACCCCACTCAATGGGGTAAATGAAAAAAATGTGAGTTCACTTTTCAATCTATGAACTAATTAAAATCTACGTTCTGGAATTTTTTCAGATTTTTTCAATTGATAGTTTAGAAAATAGAGGGGGGGGACGCTTTTTTAATGACTTTGGAGAGAAAATACATCGTGATCGAAGGGTTAAAATTAAAAATTTCTGTTATATTTTTTGTTGCATTTTATGAGACCTTTCTAACGACACCCCAATCAATGGTGTACGTGAATTTTTTTTTTTGAAAACACTTTTCATTTTATGATCTAAAAAATTTTTATTTTCAAAAATTTTATCATTTCTGTTTTTGGGTCATTAATCTACGACCGTATGCCAAATTTCAACTTATCTCAAAATTTTTGAAGACGGACGGACATGGAGAAACTATAAGGGTTCCTAGTTCCTAGTTTTCTACGGAACCCTAAAAAGGACAAGTTTTCTATAGAGGACAGTTGGTCAAAATAGAGGACTGTCCTCTTTAAAAGAGGACGAATGGTCACCTTATTTTTTTAAACTTTGGTCAATGGATTTTAATATAATTTTGAGAAAAGATATACCAAATTTATAATCAATAAAAAAAACTCATTGATTACATATGGTAGAAATAGAAACACATTTTTTAAATTTTTTTTCAAAATAAAATTCGCCCTCGTGCTTCTAACATTTTATATAATTAATAATATTGTAGGTAAAAAAAATCACAAATGGTTGAGTCACAATGTTAACATTTCTGCCAAATATCGAGTTACTTTAAGCAATTCAAATAAACATTAAGGTACTTTAAAATATCCAATCCTACAATGTAAATGCAATTCGAATAAATCGCAGTTGAAGCAGATCAATTCAATTGAAATGGAAAAGAACATCTTAATGTTTTATATCTAACCTGTCTAGACAAAAAACATTTCGTCTATCTGAAAAAAATCAACTAATTTGATCAGACTATATATATCTACTTAGGTAAGGTACATGTACTAATAAAATGAAATTTAAATTAACAAAAATGAACTTTGTATAATATTTCCTCATTATATTCCTCTTTTTTAAATTCCTTTTGATAAATATGCAAAGCTGGCAGATAAGACAATGATGGGAAACCTTAAAAAAAGTGTTTTAATTAGTTTTACACTTGTAATACATGGAATTTATTAGAAAGAGGTGATCTTTTACTGATAATATTAATGAGACTTAAAAAAATACAAGTTGTACATAAATGAAGAACTATTAGCAGAAATTATTTACATATGTACATCAGAAATAAAACATTGATCCTGAATAATAATCGTATAGATCATAGGTGTCCAATCTTTTGAGCTTTGTGGGCCGCAGAGCGCAAAAAAATAGCGAAAAAATTTGTTAAGGTCCACAAAAAAATAATATTTGAGCTAGAAAAAAATGACGAAGTACGGTTTTTTTTTCAAGAAATTTTCATAGATTTCATATAACATTATGGTGATAACTCCCCCCCCATTTTTTTCTAGCGCCACCCCTATACGAAATTGTCTAGCGACTGGACTATTAATTAATTTATATAATTATTTATATCTCTGTTTTATTAGATTAGAAATATTATATTTCTACTTTGACAAAAAAAATGATTTTCATATTTCACATGTTTATGCGGGCCGCACGAAGAGTGCTCGGGGGCCGCGGGTTGGACAAGCCTGGTATAGATTACATTAAAAAAATAATTAGACTAAAAAAAGGGCGCAACAGATTTTTTTTCTAGGGGTTCTCAAAATTTTAAATGAGAACGATAAATTGCACCTACGATTTTTTTATAATGTAAATAAATCATTTATTTTTTACATTATAAAAAATGTAAAAAAATGAATTAAAAGAAGTGATATTAAGGTAAATGTACTAATAAAAAAAATTATGTAAAATAAGAAATGAAGTATAAATAAATATATAAAATTTTTGATAATAAATTAACAATTTCTAAATACAATAATGAAATAATTAATTAATTAAAAACTATACGTTTGTCTTCATGAGCACCCCGCGCTTTTATTGGTTTTAATCATAAAAACCTTAAATTTTTGTGATGGTTGAAAATTTTTTTTTTTTACTTTTTAGTATATTTTTAATAAAAGCTTGTTTTTAAAAAGTATTTTTTATATAATTTTATATAATCATTAATTTATAAAATATATTGTTTTTTTTTTTTTTTTTTAATAGAAATTTTGCCTGAAATAAACAGCAAAACATGCCCTTACTCCTTACCCTTCCGAAAAATCCTTTCTTAGAGGGTTCTTACGTAAAAAAGAAAGAAACTGATGAAATTTCATGTTTTTAGAACCAATGAGTGAAAATTCATTTTAATTGTTAATTGCAACTGCCTAGGGGCGGCAAGTTTCTAAATCCGGGGCTGCGTATTATACAGTTTCACGTAATGCATTTTTGAATTGAATTTGATTAGCAATGACATTGAAATATGGTCGATAAATGATAAGTACTTTTCAATAATACATATTCATATATGATTTAATTATTAAAATATATCATTTCCGTTAGAATCGTTTGCTTATCAAAAATAGTCATAATAGTGTGTATATTTTTTTTAAACAATGATACTTGGAAATAAATATATAAGTACTACATATTATATCAATAGAAAAAATATATGTAAAAAAATATCACAATAAAAAAATGATAAAAATTTCTTAATTGCAAAACCGATTTAAGGTTATATGTCTAACACACTGTAAAAAAAGATTTGGTTTTGAAAAATTTTAATTTATATTCAGAACACATGTACCTACATTTAATGGAATATTTTACTTTGTTTAATTTAATTTGAAAATTGAAATAGACAGAACGGAATATAATAGTAATATGTACTAATTTGTACAATGTAATGGCAGAGCTAGTTTTTCATTATTTTGAATAAATACAACGTGAATATATTTGTTTTATAATTTTTATAGCATTTAAAAGGGTTGAAGTTTCGAATTATTAGTTTTTAAAACGTCTCTATATAGCCAATTGTGTAGAATTTCAATAAATAGAGCACTTTCGGCAAGTTCTCTCATTTATCGTGTGTTAAAAACTCTATTTTTAATATTCAACTACTCAAAAACCATACGTCCAATATTTTAAATAAAAATTAGTAAAATATATTAGCTATCCATAAATAACATATTACAATTTTAGACTTATTTGTTCATTTTTTTGAAGTATACATAATCATAAATATGTATACAAAAAATTGAGTTTAAATTTTGAAAATTGACGGAGTTACAGTTAATTTAGTGAGACGAGGTAGCACAGCCGGTTATGACAACAAAAACATTAAACACGTTTATCTCGGAATGACATTTTTCGACCTGGTCGACACGATTCCTCAAAGACTAATAAACCGATTTCAATTTTTTTTTATAATTTTCGTAATTGTAGTAGCTATCGTTACACGTAGCCGATTTTTGAAATTTTGATAATTACTATTTTTAAAACCGCTCGAATTAAAGAAAATAGGTCTTAAAAATGAAAAAAAAATTTCAAACGATCGCCATTTTGTGAAAAAATAATAATAATAATAATTAATAATAAAAAAAACGGCTACGTGCAACGATAGCTACATTCATATAGATTTTGATAAAAATTTTATTTATTTTTTTCATACAACCTTTCTCGAAATTTCGAGTCGACTATAGACAAAAATATTTTTTTTGGTCGTCACATCGAGGCTCATAACTTTGTAAATATTTAATAGTTTTCAATAAAAATTTATATTAAATAAGTTGAATATATACTTAATAAAATGTCCTTTACCTGATTCAAAAATAATTAGTTATATCTGTGAAAAAATTTCCCAAACATTGACAAGTTTTTTACCCGTCACAGTGATAACAATGTTAAACAATGATACTTATTGTTAGAAATAAATATATTATATTACATATTATATCAGTAGAAAAAAATCTGCAAAAAAATATCACGATAAAAAAATGATAAAAATTTCTTAAAATTGCAAAACCGATTTAAATTATTTATAAATAAAATATGCAATAAAATATTTACGTACTACTTGTAGAAGATGCATTATTCCACACAGATGACTTTTTCATTGAAGGCAGACGCATAGAACTTCGCACAAATCCTTCACTTTTTTTAAACTTCCCCATATTCGAATCACCTGACAATTTTCGTCTTGTGACACCATTCTGTTCCGGGATTTGAAGGTAATGTTTATTTCTACCACCGTCATCTTCATCACTAACCGGAATCTGTAAAAGTGCTGCAGCCTTTGGAGGAATCACTTCAGGCACATCCGACAAATGCTTGTCCGACGCCTGCCCTTTTTCATTTCGATGTATATTCGATAAGAAATTGAAAATCGTATTCTTTTCATTCTTACTCGGCGACTTTTTTCCATCGTGTTTATTTGCAACTTTTAATTTCACTGGAGAGATTAAAGGAGATGTAGGATAATCTTCTATATTTGCATAGAACTCATTATCTCTAAAACAAAAGTCGCTTCTTTCTATATTCTTTAAATTTGCGGTATTTGTAAACAGTGTTCCATGTTTGAAAGTATACTCATTTTCTTTTGATTCTATGTAATGTATATCTGACGTAGATAAACTTTTGTCTAACGTTCTTCCGGAACTTTGATGTAATTGGTGGTTGTTTAACCATCTTGTACCTATTTGTTTGAGGGAAGCTCGTACAGAACGAGTTCGACGCAAATTTGAAAATGAACTTTTGCGTTTTTCCACAGTGTCCATGGTTCGTTTCTTCTCAGTTGATTTACGCACTTTAACCATATTTCTTAATCTGTTTTACATTGCACTTCACAAATAATGTATATCACTGTTTTAGACATATTTTTATTGTATTGAATTTTGTTCTGAAATATATGTACAACACGTCTATGTAATAGGATGTCAACGACAATACTGCGTTTTGATTAAATGATATGGCAATGGCATAAAATAAACCGCAAGACGTGGTGAAATAGACTTACATACATATGTGTACACTATAAAAAATAATATTTGCGCTAAATTGTTTTTGTTATGAATTAATTTAAGGAGGTTGACAACTTTGAAAATAACATTTTTTTAAAAATCCTTGCAAAATTTTCAGGTCGTTTTTTAATTAAAAAAAGTGTGAAAAAAGAGAGACGCATCTATGTGATTTTATATGATCCAGAGAGAGACACACTCTATGCTTATCTGCATAGGCGTTTACCTGCATCGTTCCCCGCAAAACCAGCCCCGCTCCCTATGGTGTCTACCTCCTTAAATTTATTTACCCTTTATAGGGTCAAAAACACAAATACAGATTATAGAAAGAGCTACCATGGATACAACGAAACTTTCTTATACGTTATACTAATTGTAAGTGTACTATACCTACGTGTTTCTTTCTACCTATACTAAAAAATACTTTCCGGCTTAAATGATAAAAGATAGAAAAAAAAAGTATAGAAAATAAATTATAGATGCTGAAATTATGTACAATTTTTATCTAAATCATTTTTTCTAATTCATCTCGTTTCAAAAACAATTCAAAAAGAGTAAAATTCTGTTTTTTTTTTAAACGAAAATTAATTTTAAGTATTAAATGTTCACTGTAGTAGGTACTACGTATAAGAAAGTCCTATGAAAATAGTCAAAATAAACGTAAATTTTCATTCAAAAATATATTTTATGCATGCATACAGTGCCGTGCAAAAGTATTTGGACACCTGTGATTTTGAATGTAAATATACAGATTTCAGTCAAGAAGCGAAAATAATATGTTTACTCGCAGTCAAAATAGTAAAAAAAAAAACAATTTCTCGTTAACTTGAAAGACACTGTGCGTCAATACATTTAACTTGAATAAACCTGACCTTTCAGGTATATAATTAAAAAAATTTCTTTAACATGGAAAATTGTAAATGCTGTATTTTAGATATGCTAGGATTATTACAAAAGTTGTAATTAAGTACTCTTAAGATTTTTTATCAAACATTTTTGCAGTTATATATTTACAATACGTAAAAAATGAGTGTCCAAAGACTTTTTACGACAGTGTATAACCGTATAAGAAAGTAAAAGCGAACATTTTTAAAAATTTGTTTACAGTATAATACAAAATGACAACATAGAATCGGATCATATATTATACAAGACAACCATTCCTGGTAAAGAGAATTTATCAAATTAGTTCAGATTTAACCGGAAGCTCTATGAGAGATGCGCTTCCTGTAACGCTAGTGTTTCTCTGTCGGATAATTGTTTTAAACTTGGAAAGTTATAATAACATGGCGACAACGGTTATCTCGAATAAAGTAAATCCGATGTTCGTACATACCGTCGATAATTGGGGATCTATGTATGAATTAGGTCAATCAAAAACATGAAAGTATACAGTAGGGGGTTAGGGTAACATGATCTGTTAAATGAAAAAAAAAATAATTTAATTTATTAAAAAAAATTTTTTTTAAAGGTTTTCTTTTTTTTTTGGGGGGGGGGGATTTTTTTTATTTTGATTTTCCTTTATGTCTGTGTGTCTGTCTGTAAACGTTGTAACTCAAACACGACAGTTTGCATAATATATTTAATAAACATTTTTAATTTAAGAGGTTTGTGGGGGGGGGGCGATTTTGTTTGATTTTGACTTTCCTTTATGTCTGTGTGTCTGTCTGTAAACGTTGTAACTTTAACATGAGAATTTGTATAATATATTTAATAAACATTTTTAATTTAAGAGGTTTCGGGGGGGGGGGGGGGCGATTTTTTTTAATTTATATTTTCCTATAATGCTGTGTGTCTGTCTGTAAACGCTGTAAATCAAACACGACGATTTGCATAAGGGTAAAATTTTATATAATTTAAACCTATTTCTGAAAACGATCATTTAACCGGAAACGGATGTTTATGCTTACCAAATTTTTATTTTTACGAATTATTTTTGAAATGCATATAAGGTATTTTTCGGAAAAATAAAAAAAACATCAAGGGTAAGCCCAAATTTTCAAAAAATAACTGAGCAAAAATATTGTCAAATTAATTAAAATCAATTTTTAGCATTGCGAGCGTAACCCCTGTACTTGCTCAATATTTATCCTTGTTGCTCACTGAAAATTATCTTTAAAATATTTTAGGTAAAAATAGTAAAATAGAAAAATAAAATTCAAAACGAACCAATTAAATATTAATAAATTTTAATTTTAACAGTGTACTTTTAATTATGATAACAAAATAAAGAAATCTATTATTCTAAGAAAAAAATAAGTTAAACATAATTATCGTGATGTATATAATATTATTAGTAAACATATTTTATTTATATAATTTTCAAAGAAAACTATAATAAATAACATACATTACATTTAAAAAATTAATATCATTTTATCAAGAACTAGATTATTATTCAAAAGTTGTAATGTAATGCTATATTTTTAAATTAAAAGCAGGTACACAAAGTATATTAATATTCAGTTCCGGTTGGTAATTCGGTTTAATTATGCGGTTTAATCGAACCGGTTCGAAGTTTTAAAGTTTTAAGATACGATTTAGTTTTGTTTAAGGATTTATAAAAAAAAATAACCAATTCATTTTTGTTCAGTTTTAATTAGTTTCAGGCATTCGTGCTGTGATATGTAAACAATGTTCTGCATTTGCTCTACACCTTAAGGTTATGTGGTGTTTACACCGAGAAAACAAAACAGAAACACGGTGTTTTTATGACGAAAAAGCAATAAACACTATACATTTTTAAATACGAAGTATTTTAAAGATACGATGTTTCTGTTTTGTTTTTTCGGTGTAAACACCGCATTATACGTCTAGCATTTTATTGTTTTTAATTTATATTCAGAACACAAGTCCCTACATTTAATGGAATATTTTACTTATTGTTAGTTAATTATTAAAAGTAAAAAAAGTTTAATTTAATTTGAAAATTGAAATAGACAGAACGGTATATAATAGTAACATGTACTAATTTGCTGTAATGGCAGAGCTAGTTTTTCATTATTTTGGATAAATTACACGTGAATATATCTGTTTTATAATTTTTATAGTATTAAAAAGGGTTGAAGTTTCGAATAATTAATTTTTAAAACGTCTCTATATAGCCAATTGTGTAGAATTTTAATAAAAAGAACACTTTCGGCAAGTTCTCTCATTTATTGTGTGTTAAGAACTCTATTTTTAATATTCAATTACTCAAAAACCATACGTCCAATATTTTAAATAAAAATTAGTAAAATATATGAGTTATCCATAAATAAAATTTTAGACTTTTATCTATACATTGCTCTAATGATCGAATAACTTTAAATTTGTTATATTGTTTATACCGTTATACTGTGATAATGCAAGTTGAAAAATATAAAATATATTATAAATAATTATAAAATAATATAAAAATATTAAATTTTGAAAAATGGGCTCGCAGGCTTTTATTTAGAATTAATTAAACTCTACAAAATTGTAAAATAATTTATTTTTGTCTAATAGATTTGTGTACTGCTCAGTTATTTTGAGTGATAGCGTGATTATATGGACCATAAATCACTTATATGATTTTAAGGAACACATAGGTGTAAGTTTATTTATTTATTCCAAAAAGAAGCGTTACATTTGACAAATTCAACCGTGCGTAAAAATGTTTATACAAACAGCAAAAAGCTTTCATCTTTTTATTTGAATAAAACCGTTTATCTTAAAACGAGTTAGTAATTTATTTTTCACCAACAATTACTCGAAATGATTATAATAATTCCTTTGAGATACATCTGAAACGGACATTCTTGAATAAACATCTAGTGAACTGTGTATTGAGTTTGCAAGGTTTCCGAGAGATGTCGCTAGTTGGCTATTGCACGCGATTGCACACAGTAAACTGAATTATCGATGGAATCCTTTGAAACAGTGGTGTTTCGTTCAATAATTGGTATGAAATAGGTAGACGAGCGACGTGGTTCTAATTCATCGCCGATGGCTTATTACAAATTCTCAAGTGAACAAGGATAATAATGTATAAAAAGTTTAAGTAGAGGTTAAACTGTAATTTACAAAAGTTTAGAGTTATCGAGATTATTACTTTAATTTATCGTTATTTAAAATTTCATTTTTATAATGTAATTTTTTTAGTAACGTTGTTCATAATATTGCTAAAAATTATTTGATAATTTAAAATTAGAGTGATTTCCAATGAAACGTATCGTATTACCTTGCAAAACTTATAGTTAAAGGGTTTTTATTGTTTAATGTTTGTTTGACACCTACAGATGATAAAATCACAAAATGCTACCAAATTTACCCTTGCGTTTTTTAGGGGGGTTAAACTAGTCACTTTTCAATGTTTTAAGTATAACTCGAAAACTAACCGGATTTTGACATTTTTACAAGGATAATTTTTTATAGAAAATTAAATTTACCATCAAAATAGATGATTTAAAAAAAAATTATGCAAGAAATATTTAAAAAACAAATCAAAAAAATATCAAAAAATCACAATTTTTTCAAATTTTTACTAAATTGCACATACATTTTTTCTGAGTAAGGATAGGTATAGGACATGCCATGGAGAAAAAAAAAGTAGAGGTCACGCCCGTCAAAATGGTGAGTCGAAAAAGTTTTTCGATAAATTTTTTTACCATTTTTTGTCATTTTTTCTCAAATCGTAACTGATATAAGAAATTGTAGTAGCTATAGTTTCTTTAAAAAAATCCTGGCTACGGCACTGCTTAGTGTTTATCGTTTCTCGAGAAATTTTATTAGAAATAAACAGAAACATTTGTTCCTCAAAATTTTATACTCATATTAATAATAGAAGATATTTATTAATTATTTATTAAAATTTATACGTTAATAGAAATAAACAAAATATAGATAAGTAATAATTATTTATGATAGTAAAAAAAGTCCAAAAACCCCATGTTAATGAAATATGAACTTTAATTTGTCATTTTTTTATTACTGTATAAGTAAATCAAGAACAAATAAATGTAATCTTATCTTTAAAGTAAATAACGTTAAAAAATTGATAAATAATTTTAAATTTTGATGGATTATTAACCTTTAAACATTAATATCATTAAAAAAAATAATTCTTACAGCTACGAAATAAAAAATACGAGACCTAGAGATTTTTGTGCTTATGTATTTCATATAGGAATTCTATACAATGCCTAACGATTTCAGGCAAAGTATACAAATAATTTGTATTTACTGTTATAATAAATAAAATAAAATATTACTTCAGATGAATATTAAGTATATATGATTTAAAATTGCTAAAATAAAAAACATACAAAAATATTAGATATTATTTATTTATCATTTAATAACATATTAGGCCAGTATTAAGTAAGATAAATAATCAGTATGTTAGTATTTAATTCGTAAATTAAGCCAATATCTGTGCTTGAACCAGAATTGGTTGGTTCACCCTATTTATGTTTATATTTCTAGTCTATACAATACCTAGGAAATGTATATAATTAAATTAATTTCATAAATTGCCTGGTGATTTTAGACATTCTATAGAATACCTAGGAATTCTATATAATGCCGGATTTCATACATTGCCCGTAACATATGAATTACATAGGCATTTTATACCATGCGTAACTTAAGTATATGGCAAAAATAAATATTTAATAAAACTTTATCTTTATTTGTAAAAACTTTATGATTTTTTTAAAGAAGATAAACAGCTGTGTAGAGTAATTGGAATCCTAAGTTTGCATTTGTGTTTGTATAATTATTCCGCTCCCCCTTCTCAGGAGTGCTTAAATACATATTTATTTATTTTATAAAATACATTATGTAAAAAATGAGTCAAGGTAAGATTATACGACATTTCTGTAATTGATACACACGATAATATGCGTTCTAACAATGACATTGAACTCGACAAACTTACACATAAACAAACGAAATGATATATCCATATTTTTATGCGGTGTTAACACCGAAACAACAAAACAAACACTGTTTTTTGGACAAAATAGCAATAAACCCTATACATTTTTAAATATGAGGTATTTTATAGACACGGTGTTTCTGTTTTTTTTTTCGGTGTAAACACCGCATTATAACATTGTTGCCATTTTTGGCCAATGTTGTATATTTTAATAATTTATCAGCAAAACTATCGAACTGATTAAACTGAAATTTAAGTGTTTATGTAAAATTATATTATCCACCCATTCCGGGAAAGGTTATGAATAATAAAATAAAATCGAAAAAAAATTCGAAACAAAAAAAATGTATATCCAAAGCGACTGAATGAACTGATTTCAAAAATATATACTTTTATACATTTAAAAAGTATCTAATAGACTAATCCATGAAAAAAAAATGTGATTGATCGAATTTTCAGTCGTTTTTTCCAATCGAAAGAAATTTGCGTGGTTAAAAAGTCCCCCAAGAAATATAAATGTTTATTAAAATTTTGAACGGATCTCATTTTCATGATCTCAAGTACATTACGGTTTATTTGGTCGAATTTACGAGACTGATAACTAATTGCTAATTTCCCTTTGGAAAATTAGCTAATTACGAAATTTCATTATTCCGTTTCAGTGAAATTGTAACACTAAAAAAATATATAAATTGAGAGGTGTCATACCTAGTTTTTTTTTTTTTTTGTAAACCTTGCGTGTATATTTTTTTCAAAATTAACTTCGGAATTTGCAATTTGAAATATCTTATTTAATTATAGGGGTATTAAAAGACCATGTTTATAAGCAAAGGAATTTAAATTTAAAAAAATGAGAATGATATCGAGGTTAAAAAAAATCACCGCAAATAATTCAAAATTGTTATAAAAATATACAGTTGGTGCATTCTGATCCATCTTTTTTTTATTTAGACAACAATACGTTATGGGACACTAATATGCAACCATCGACTCACATTTGACTTTTTTTTTTAAATATAATAGATTCGTTTTACAGCATTTCGCTTTACTCCCAATTTTTCCAGAACGCATCTCCACCGTGTAGCGAAGAATTAATGGCTACGACTCCTAATGCGGTGTTTACACCGAAAAAACAAAACAGAAACATCGTGTCTTTAAAATACTTCGTATGTAAAAATGTATAGGGTTTATTTGTTTTTTTATCATAAAAACACCGTGTTTCTGTTTTGTTTTCTCGGTGTAAACACCGCATAATACTGTTACATTTATTCTAAATTATATTGTAATATTTCTTTACGACCACAACATAAAGAAAATAATTGAAATATATTTTTTGAATCAATTTTAATCATTAGTTTATTAAAAAGTTATTTGACATTATCAGTTATTTTCTATAAAAATAAATGGTAAATTAACTTTAATATAGACTTCTATTTACGATGAAAGTACATTTATAAGAAAGAAAAAAACGATTTAGGTAGAGCTACCTGCTTAAAGACTGTATCATAAAAGGCTCGAATATTGTAAACATGAAAGGAATAGAATTTCTTGAAAAGAATTCGGATAAAAGCATTTCGAAGGCAAGTGTATAGTGGCTTGCAGTAGTTTACAAATGAGGCCGACTTCCTGTGACACCAAAGTCAGCAAATCAACCGCATTTTTTCACAGGTCGACACAAAAATATAGTTATTATTATGAAGTTACGTAAAAACGATTTTAAGGTATTTGCAATTTGTCTATTATATTAAAATTGGCTGTATTTCACGAAAAATGGTTGTAGAAAAGATTTAACCAATAGTTTTAAGGTTATACGTCATTATAGTATTATCTATAATTTATGTTCTATTCATTTTTTCGAAAAATATATATTTTTTTTAATAAATATCCGCTTTTAGGTACATTTCATATGGTTCATAACAGAAAAGAATATCTGCCATGAGTGTCATGGGACTTTCTTATACGTATTATATAGAGACTGAACAGTGTACGTATTTGCCATAGGTACCATGGGTCTTTCTTATACGTAATACTGAGAATAAACAGTGTGGATTATTCTAAATAATTATTTTTAAAAATTAACACACTGTAAATAAAGATTTGGTTTCGAAAAATTTTGTTTTTAATTTATATTCAGAACACATGTACTTACCTAAATTTAATGGAATATTTTACTTATTTGTTAATTATTTAAAGTAAAAAAAAGTTTAATTTAATTTGAAAATTGAAGTAGACAAAACGGTATATAATAGTAACATGTATACTAATTTGCTGTAATGGCAGAGCTAGTTTTTCATTATTTTGAACAAATGACACGTGAATATATTTGTTTTATAATTTTTATAGTGTCTAAAAGGGTTGAAGTTTCGAATAATTAATTTTTAAAACGTCTCTTTATAACCAATTTCAATAAATAGAGCACTTTCGGCTAGTTCTCTCATTTATCGTGTGTTAAAAACTCTAGTTTTAATATCCAATTACTCAAAAACCATACGTCCAAATATTTTAAATAAAAATTAGCAAAATATATGAGTTATCCATAAATAACATATTAAAATTTTAGACTTTTATCTATACAGGGTCCTCCAATAGTGCGTCCGGCATTCCTAGCGCACTTCCCGTAGGAGATAGAAAAAAAAAATTAGTACATAACATTATTGGTTTTAAAAGATCATCGTCGTAAAATTATTTTCAATAATACAGGGTGTCCCATTTTTGCGCTGTAACAAAAACAAACATTTTTTTAAATGGAACCCCCTATAAATTATTCAGTATTCCGATGTTATATTTTAACCTCCACATTATCATCTATTCATTTTTTTATTTAGTGACAGTGTTGCCAAATTATAATTTTTTTTCCGAAAAATACTCCATAAACAGGGTCAACTTTAAAAAATCGTAGCGACGTCGTTTTTTTTGAAACGATTGATTTTTTTAATTATACTATTAGTCCTGATAAAGATTAACATTTTGATAATAACCAATTTGAATTTAGTTATACAGGATGACCATAAAAAAATGTCAAAATTTGCAAACTTAAAAATGATAAAACTCATTTTTTTCAAATGTGACTACCCTTTTTTTATTTCGCTATTCGATGGGGGGTTTTCTCCTTTTCAATTTGTAAAGGAGATGTCCTATGTCTAAACCCCATAGTTTCTCAGATATTCAATACTTTTAATAAAATTAACCTTTTTATTACACTTTTATACACCGAAGTAAGCCGTACTGATGAAAAACAAATGACAAAATGTAGTACTTAAGTATCAATGTAATATTTGATTAAAATTAATAGTTAAAACGGATTATACTTATGTAATACAATTATTTCTTTTATTTAAAAAAATTATGAAAAGTTACAAAATTGAAAAAACATAATAGATAAAAGTTGAAAATAAATGTTCTAAATGTCTTCTATTTTCATCCAGGCTCAAAGCATGGCTCAAATCAATTTGCCGGCATGTGTTTTTCATAAGCACGGCCTACTTCAGTGCATAAAAGTGTAATAAAAAGGTTAATTTTATTAAAAGTATTGAATATCTGAGAAACTATGAGGTTTAGACATAGGACATCTCCTATACAAATTGAAAAGGAGAAAAACACCCATCGAATAGAGAAATAAAAAAAGGGTAGTCACATTTGAAAAAAATGAGTTTTATCATTTTTAAGTTTGAAAATTTTGACATTTTTTTATGGACACCCTGTATAACTTAATTCAAATTGGTTATTATCAAAATGTTACTCTTTACCAGGACTAATATTATTATTAAAAAAATCAATCACTTAAAAAAAACGAGGTCGCTACGATTTTTTAAAGTTGACCCTGTTTATGGATTATTTTTCGGAAAAAAATTTATAATTTGGCAACACTGTCACTAAATCAAAAAATGAATAGATGATAATGTGGAGGTTAAAATATGACATCGGAATACTGGAAAATTTATAGGGGGTTCCATTTAAAAAAATGTTTGTTTTTGTTACAGCGCAAAAATGGAACACCCTGTATTATTGAAAATAATTTTACGACGTTGATCTTTTCAAACCAATAATATTATGTACCAAACTTTTTTTTCTATCTCCTACGGGAAGTGCGCTAGGAATGCCGGACGCACTATTGGAGGACCCTGTATAACCTTAAAGCATTAACGCTCTAGTTTTCGAATTATTTATAAAAAAAATTCAGCCTCGAAAAAAATTGCATCAACTTTGAGAGCCTCAACGGGCCGAAATAAATTTTTCTAACCAAATCTGATGAATGACTATTATAGATCAGACTTTTCTTTTCAAATTCCTTTCTTTAATAACTCCATACGACCGTTTTTGGTAGAGTTATTCGTGATCAAAGCTAAAATGGAATTTCACCATGAGATTCGAACCTAGAGCCATTCATTTTCGTTTTAAAGCCAATGAAAAATATTTATTTAAATAATTAACTGTCAAATTCATTCCCCATCATCGACACGAATATTATTTAAATCGATATCAAAAGTTTGACAAGAAATATGCAAATTAAAATAAATAAACAAAAGTTCTGTAAAATTTTCGTACTTTCATTTCCACCTGCAAACACAAACAAAACAATACCTGTGCCGGGAATTCAATGAAAACAACTTTTATTAATTAATTCTAAAATGTAATTAAAGCACTTTGACATCGCTTTACCATTCTTAGATATATATAATTACTATTCTCACCTGATTAAGGTCAAAATTACAGAATTAATATTAATATATGGTTAAATTTATTATTTATTAATATTTTGTGTGAGTATTAAGGCTTGGCATTTTAGGACGACGCGCCGCCCTCGCCGCCCGCCAGACACGCAATTCAGTTTGTGTTTTTTTAACCTTGAAAATAATATCGTTTGAATTTATAAAGAACGTGCCGACTGATGTGTGTGTGTGTGTGTCTGTGGTCTCTCTCTCTCCGTGCGCTCTTTTCTGGCGCGCGTATGTTTGTGTGTGTGTGTGTGTGTGTGTGTGTATAATAGTTAATAATGTACAAATTTGGATTTTATGCAATTTCTTGCACTCGTCAACCCGTCGTAATTATTTAATACACAATTTCAATTATGTATACATCATTTTAGATTAGCAATACCTGTATGACAATACAATTATTCATAGGTATATCAATTTTATTAGAAAAGGGCAATTGTACACAACAAATACATTTCTTAGCTTATTATCTATACTATTTAATAGAAATTGTTCATTTAATTATATCGATCAACATTACTAATTACTTTGATTGTTATATACACAAGTTTTATGTAAAATAATATTTAACATTACAAATTATCATTAATAGAATAATTGTTAAGAAATGAAACAGATTTATTCGAAATAAAACTACATATATGTAAAAATGTTCTTTAAAATACAAACTAATAAATGAAAATTGCAGTTTTATTAATAAAATATGTATATTTATACATATATTGAAATTGTGTATTAAATAATTACGACAGGTTGACGAGTGCAAGAAATTGCATAAAATCCAAATTTGTACATTATTAACTATTATACACACACACACACACACACAAACATACGCGCGCCAGAAAAGAGCGCACGGAGAGAGAGAGAGACCACAGACACACACACACACACATCAGTCGGCACGTTCTTTATAAATTCAAACGATATTATTTTCAAGGTTAAAAAAACACAAACTGAATTGCGTGTCTGGCGGGCGGCGCGGGCGGCACGGGCGGCGAGGGCGGCGCGTCGTCCTAAAATGCCAAGCCTTTAGACATAAATTATGGAGGAGCTTATTCTACAGGATGTCTCAGAAAAAAATATAGAAATTCCTATGGGTCAGAACTTACGAGACATTCTGTATATATATGTTTTAATTAATTAATATTGATAATGGCTTAATTTATTATTTATTAATATTTTGTAAGAGTATGGACATAAATTATTGAGGAGCTTGTTCTACAGGATGTTTCGTAAAAAAATATAGAAATCCCTATGGGTCAGAACTTACGAGACATACTGTATATGTTTTATTTAATTATATAATTTTATTTGAATTAAAAAAATTGATTCGTTCTTATTTAAGGACGTTTACATTAAGGTTATTCGATTATTAGAGCAATGTATAGATAAAAGTCTAAAATTTTAATATTTTATTTATGGATAACTCATATATTTTACTAATTTTTATTTTAAATATTGGACGTATGGTTTTTTTGAGTAATTGGATATTAAAAATAGAGTTTTTAATATACGATAAATGAGAGAACTTGCCGAAAGTGATCTATTTATTGAAATTCTACACAATTGGCTATATAGAGACGTTTTAAAAACTAATTATTCGAAAATTCACCCTTGTAAATAGGTACTATAAAAATTTTAAAACAAATATATTCACGTGTAATTTATTCAAAATAATGAAAAACTAGCTCTGCCATTACATTGTACAAATTAGTACATGTTACTATTATATACCGTTCTGTCTATTTCAATTTTCAAATTAAATTAAACTTTTTTTACTTTTAATAATTAACAAAGTAAAATATTTCTTTAAATGTAGGTACATGTGTTCTGAATATAAATTAAAAACAAAAATCGAAACCAAATCTTTTTTTACAGTGTGTTTGCTAGACATATTAATTTCAGATTAATTCGTAAAAATATTCGATTAAAAAATGGGATGTGTTTACCTAATCGTCATGGCTCAATTCTCAATATTAAGGTACGGAAATACAATAGGTCGCATGGACAATAAGTACTGCTACAAAATAATAGCTGTAGTTATATTATTATTGTGATTTATAATTCCGGTTTATTGTTGTATATAAAATTGTTTTATTACTAAATTACCTTCGCTGGCTACAAGAAAACAAGGTATGTAGTATGTATATGTCACTATACGTTAGACGTGCTTGTATGTATAAAAATATGCTGGGATGAGTATTAATTAATAATTAAAAATCTATAGATACGATGAGCAAACAATTCAAGGTTTTATAAAATTATATAAAATAAAGCCAAACATTTAATAATATGTATATTCATGGCAATCCCTTTCATAAAATATTTATATTATTGCGGAAAATCAAAATTCTGTATAAGCGTATTAAATGGTATTATAAAACAATAATTATTATTTATACATAATATACGTACATACATAAATGTATGTATCAAATATAAATAATACAAACAGAATATCAGTTATGTATGTATATGACAGTATACATATTTCAGAACAAAATTCAAATGTAAAAATATAAACTAAAAATAATTAAAAACACAAACCACATAATCAAAAATTTCAATTGAAATATTTTTCATTTTGTATTATTCAAACGCTATCTGACATAACCTCACATATTTGAATTCAAACAAGTTGAGAGATCTATGTATAA
The DNA here is from genome assembly GCA_949319165.1 of Sialis lutaria. NCBI lineage: Eukaryota > Metazoa > Arthropoda > Insecta > Megaloptera > Sialidae > Sialis > Sialis lutaria. The sequence continues at coordinate 22,738,315 of OX439243.1, forward strand.
AACAAAACACAACACACTATTTTAAAAACTATCGCGTTTGTTAATTGTTATCACTTTTATCATTCACAATCAATTGTTTATTTCATTTATAAATCGTAATATTTATATTAGCGATTTAAAAACTAATGTCTAACCGTTTTATCAAAACAAACAAAGTGAAGCGAGCGCAAGGAACGCGTAAACAGCTGGCTTACTGAGTGCGTTCCGTGGCGTGTTCACTCAGCTTCTCCCCCCACCACCACGTTTGTTTGAATGAAGAATTGTAATACCCCTCATTGGAATTTCTGTATGGGGTTAGGTTACACGGTCAAACAATGTACTATTGAATTAAATATATGCTTTCTCATATTTATTTTTGTTTTCACTTTATGAATACAGTGGTACCTCGACATACGAGTTTAATTCGTTCCGCAACCTTGCTCGTATCTTGAATTACTCGTATCTCGAAGCAAATTTCCCCATACAAAACAATTGCTCATGTTTTTCTATAATTTCACGTTTTAATTCAATACTCATCATCTTTTTCTTAGCACTTGACTTTTCACAAACTTTCTTCCGATCCATGGTTATAAAAATAAATGAACTACCGAACTCGTATCTCGAATTTCGCTCGTAACTCAAAGCAAAAAATCACTCGCTCGTCGGCTCGTATCTCGAAAAACTCGTATGTTGGGGCACTCGTATGTCGAGGTACCACTGTATTAATATTAATGATATTATTATATTGAATGTATTTTATTATGTTTGCTGTCTGTGTGTCTGTCTGTCTGTAAACGATGTAACTCAAAAGTAATAAAATATATAGAAGGGTGAAATTTTATATTTAGGATTAATTTTCTTTAAGGAAGAAATAGACTTATTTTTTAAAACAATCTCATAGCCGGAAACATGTTTATTTTTGTAAATTTTTGAATTATTCGAATAATTTTGAAACGATGCGTATTAGAAAAAAATGTTTAAATTAAAAATTGTGAAGAATAATATTACCTATAATTTATGTTCCATTAATTTTTTTATATCTTTTATCAGTTAGTCAGAATTAACTTGTATATTTAGAACCTCGTACACTATTTTTTATGTATGCTCGATTTTCCATCCGTCCGTCAGTCTTCCACTGCGAGATCTCGGCCCCCTGACCACCTAGAGACCTCGGGTTTTCGCTGAATGGTAGGTCTGTGGTTCTAGTTTAGCCCATTTTAGGAATTTTTCCGGCCATGACCCCTCCCCCCTTAAAATTTTTCATATATGGCTTCATGTACCTCGTTGGACTCGGAATTGATTCACAAATCGATTGGCAAAGGTATTTTTTGAATTGTGTCAAGTGTCAAATTCTTCCGGTCATGACCCCTCCCTCAAAATTTTTCATATATGGCTTCATGTACCTCGTTGGACTCGGGATTGATTCACGAATCGATTTACAAGGGTATTTTTTGAGTTGTGTCAAGTGGGTTGCGTGGCAACACCAACATGTGGGTTTTTATGACATTTTTTTTAGTATTTCGTATAAGAAAGTCTCGTGGCATCCGTGGTAGATATTTTTGCGTGAGTAAAAAAATTGAATTCAAGTTAAGTAAAAATGATTCAAAAGATATACAATAAATTATGTGGTTATTTAGTTTAGTAGTAAAAATTAAAATTTCACCTAAGAAAAAAAATTGCATAAAAGATTAAAAAATTAAAAATTCACAGCAAACAGCAGAGAAACTAGTGAAATTTATATTAAAAAATAAAGATTCTAAGATCTGTCTTTTTTACCCACAATTATTTAAATTTTAAATGAAGATAATCTTTTTCGAATTAGACAAAAGTGAATCTTCTAATAAAATAAGAGAAGACAATAGTTTTGTGTGACTTTATCAACAATGAGATAAATAATTAAATGTATATGAAAAAGAAATTATTTCTCATATACTTTCTAAGTATATACTTTCTTACACGTATTCAAGAAAGACAATGTAAAATACAAAAACAAAATTAAGAATAATTAATAATTGAAATAGAATATTTGACAATTGTAACTTTACTTTTACAAATAACCTTAATATAATAAGTTTCAGATGCATGATAATTTATTTTATACATCATAATGTAGATCAGTGGTTCCCAACTTTTTTTGACCAGGGACCACTTTGATTTCATTATTATTAGCAGATACTATAAGGTTAAAAAATAAACTGTATCAATCTGAAAATAAAGTCCGATAGTTGGTCTTCAAATTTCATTTTTATATTATTTAAAGATTTGAAATAAAAAACCGAAAGTTCATTCAAATCTTTTACAAGGACCATATTTTAGCTCTTGCGGACCACTGGTTGGGAACTACTGATGTAGACAAACTACTGTCAAGATAAACAAAAGATATAATTAATTAAAATTACAATCAAAAGAGGTCAAAAACATTTGATCTTTTAGTAAAATCATTTGTTTGATAGTTTCAATAATATAGATATTAGATTTAACTCCCGCGATAGTAAGAAGGATACAACGGATATTCGATATGGTTAATTTAGTCAAATACTGGAACTCCTAGTACTTAATATTGATTTTAATGTGGGGCGGGGTGTTATAAAGAATTTACTATAGAACAAAAATTACGAGGTGTCAAATCGTCATGAATTCGCTCGGGATTTTATATCAGTGAAAATAAATGTATAAAAATATAAAAAAACTATGCATTTTATGAGGTTCATTTGTAATAGGTTGTCATTTATATTTTATATTTAACACTCCGCCGATCGAGTAAGTTTAGCTTTAGCTCGAGAATTTTGCTTCCTCGTAATATCAAGGATACGAGAAGCTTTGTAATCATTTTAAAATGAAAAAAATAAATTTGTTCTCCGATTTAAAAAGTTTAACTTGATTTATCCGTTTCAGGTTAAGACAAACACTTTTTGTTCCGTGTCTGTCTGTGTGTGTGTATCTGTTCTCTAATTTGTCACACGCATAACTCATGAACCACTAAACCGATTTTTATAAAACTTGGTTAGTTGGTTGGGTCTGGTTTGAGGACGGTCCCATTTCAAAATTATTAAAATCGTGTCTAAGGAGGGGTGACATCCCAAAAATTTTTTTTGGAAGATATCTGAAGAAAGATACATGTTACGTAAAAAATTGATAGAATCTTTTTTGTAGAGTATTTAATTTTGTAAAATATAGATCACCTACGTATTTGTAAAATATTGCCTTACAAAGATTTATCTTAATTTGCTTTAAAAAATCGTCATTTGTTTTTTTTTAAAGTGCTATTTTCTTTGACATATTAAATGTCATTTTGACATTTGTATAGCATAAAAATTAGATTGAATTTATAAAAAAATTAAAAATATACGACATAATAACGAGGTGTGTATTAAGAAAAATGTCGAACTAATATTTTTTATTAAAATTATATGAAAATTAAATGGTTAACCAATGACAGGCAGTTCAACTGAATACGGTTTTTATTTAAATTGTTCAATAATTAACTACCTTTGATGAATTTAGCACGAGGAAGCACTGTGCATTTACTTGGCAGATGTTTTTTTTTATATAGACGAAATACCTATTTTTACTGTAGAACCATGATCCAATAAAACAAGGATGCTTTGGATATTTTGACAGTCGCCATTTTATATAAATTTCTTGTCGATGACGTATTACATCGACAAGAAATTTATGTGTGTTGTGCTTCAAAATAATTGATCGATAGTTAAATCAAAGAAATTTTTGTACAACTATTATGTAAACAGTATTGGTCGTTTATTTATTTATATTCCGTTTGTCACAAATTTCTTATAAGCAATATTTCTTGGTGATGACGTCACAGTATAGAACAAATTAACTATTGAGCAGACCTTGTATTATTGGATCATGATGTAGAACTACAGAAACATCACACTATAATATAAACGTGCAATATATATATATATATATATATCCGGACGAAATGTTTTCTTTATAGACTCTGCTTCTACCGAGCCGATTTTGATAATTTTTTTTTCGTCATGTAGCTGCACTCTTTTTCCAGTCAATAGGCTAAATTTCATTTCTTAGCTATGAAAGGTCTCTAAGCTGTGATTTTTTTCCGAAAAAGTACATCGAATTTTACTGAAAATGAAATTTTAAGGTAAAAAACCATCGGCATTTTTTTTTAATCCGAGCTTCCTATTGGTCGAAAATGACGTACGTTCTGTCAGATTCAAAATACACGTGTTTTTGACAGATGACAGGGAATGTTCTAGATATTCTAGAAGGTTTTCTATCCTTTTCTATTAGGAGTGAGAAAATTTTTGATGACGTAGATTTGAAATTACGTGGTTTTTTACATGTTTTTTTTGTAAAAAAATTATTTTGAGTGAAATTTGTTGAATTTTTTTTAATTGTTGAAATCATTCATTTAAATCAGGGACGGCGTTTCAAATATTTTTAAATTTGTATTTTTTTTAATGAAATTGTATAAAAATATAATTTTTAATAGTTTTGTTACGGCAATTTATTCAAAATTTCACATTTAAAAATAATAATTAAGTCAGGGGCTGGTGTCGTTTTAAATATATGAAATTTTTGGGAACTGTCACGTTTCATAACGTTTGTAAAAACTTAAAAAAAAATTAATTGTTCAAAAATTAGAAATTTCAGAAAAATATGAAAATTATAATAATAATAATAATAATAATAATATATTTATTCATTGGACATACAGAGATGTGTTGAATACGTCACAGAATATAAAAACAGTACAATGAGTAATAATATCACTTTCTAAGTTATACATAAATATCGGAATAACAGATTAAATAATTAATTAACAAATTCATCAACACTATAAAAACACTTAGTAATTAAATATTGTTTAAACACCTTTTTAAATTTATCCAAATACATTTCTTTAATAAATTTTGGGATAGAATTGAAAATTCTTAGCAGTTGATTTATAACTCCTTTATAAACTATGTGAGATGTCTCTGTCGGTATATATAAATCATTCTTAAACCTTGTTTTGTATTGATGTTGGATTTGAAATCTGTCGAAAAGTGCCTTGTTACTTGCTACGAAGCAACCGGCCTCATAAATATATAAGGATGGTAATGTTAGCAAATTTAATGATGCATAGTTGGGACGACATGATTCTCGTGGTTTAAGTTTTGATATCACTCGTATACAAGTTTTTTGCATACGGAACAATTGAATAGCATCGGGTACACCTCCCCAAAAAATGATACCATATCTTAAATTAGATATTATGTATGCATGATACGCAGCTATTACTGAATCTTTCGGAACAATTGCACTGAGTTTTCTTAGGAGGTATATATAGGTTGAGATTTTTTTTTTTAGATTAGCAATATGTTCTTTAAAGTTTAATTTTGAATCCAAGTATATGCCTAAGAATTTAATTGCACATTTAATATAAGTCAGTAGCGTCTCAAAAAAAAATTTTAATTGTTCAAAAATCATAAATTTCAGAAAAATATGAAAATTATAATATACAGCAGTAGCGCCTCAAAAAAAATTATTTATGAATTATTATTTTTTTGAAAGTTCAGATTGATATATTAATAATTATTTTTAAATTATAATTTAGTCAGGGGCGTCGCATGAAAATAGTTAAATTTGCTATTTTTTAAAAGTTCAATTTTTTTAAAGTTATTTAATAAATAACAGTACATTTTAGGTTGGGTAATTTATACATGTTTCATTTAAATCAGGGACGGCGTTTCAAATATTTTTAAATTTGTGTTCTTTTTTAATGAAATTGTATAAAAATATAATTTTTAATAGTTTTGTTGTAGGTGATTGATGCAATTTATCCAAAAGTTCACATTTAAAAATAAATAAGTCAGTAGCGTCTCAAAAAAATTTTTAATTGTTCAAAAATTAAAAATTTCAAAAAATATGAAAATTATAATATAGATCAGTAGCGCCTCAAAAAAAATTATTTATGAATTATTATTTTTTTGAAAGTTGAGATTGATATATTAATCTTTTTTTAAATTATAATTAAGTCAGGGGCGCGCATGAAAATAATTTAAATTGCTTTTAAAAGTGACGTAGACAAATTAATTTTGATTAAAATTGAACAAAAATTAAAAACTTCAGGAATATATAAAAATAAAAAGTTAACCATTTAATAAATAACAGTACATTTTAGGTTGGGTAATTTATACATGTAATATTATTGAAAATTGTAATATTGATAAGTGATTATCACCGCCAATTTAAGAAATAAAATGAGTATCAGCAAAAAGAATGGAAAATTATTATAATATACACATACGAGGGTCGCAGCCGAAGGCTGAGACCCGAGTAAATTTGTGATTAGGTAATTTGTACATTTAAAATTACTGAAAATTGTAATATTGATTATCTCCGCCAAATGAAAAAATTAACTATCAAAAAATAGTGGAACGAGTATGATATATACACATACGAGGGTCGCAGACCCGAGTAAATTTGTGTAAAAAATATGGCGTGAAAGGGGGTTGGGGCGCGAAGCGCCCAGGGGCACAGCCCCTAGTTAACATATATCCACCCACTTATTTCTGTAAATACAACAATCGATAGTAATAGCTTTAATAAATGCAACTAACGATTTGTTGTGGCATTTATTTAGCTGGTCCTATAGGCAAAGTCAGCGCGCGTGGGTTTGGTGGGCCGTTTGGGCGGCCTGACGGGTATGGGTAGATAGATTTACGCAAAGCGTTCGCGACGCACGCACGCCGTCTAAATGGACTTTGTGCGTGCGGCGACGACGACAACAACGCTGGTGCGCGCCTCCCGTCGTCGCGGTTTGTTTTTTCCTGACCGCTATTTGACCTAAACAAAATCAAATATATCTCGAATGTCTAATGTTTACACAGGAAGTAATCTCCACATAAAGATCTATACGATTTTTAATGATAATAAAAGAGTTATCGGTCCTACAATTTATTGGCGCGTGGTTACTATTCAAGTGAGTTATCACATTTTTTTTTTGCAGTGGCGTAGTTAGAAACATTTGTTTTCAACAACCAATTAATGTTGATGCATGCACAGGTAGAAAGGTTTACTTGAGCCAAGTAAACCTTGTTTTGTATATAACGAAAACAATATTTTCTTAAGATAAGAAATATATTCTTAAACCAACTATAGTATTCTTGGACGAAGAAATAATGTAGTTGGATTAAGAGTACTTTTCTTATATTAAGAAAATATTGTAAATATATCAAGATATTCTTGGTCCAATACAGTTTTTTTGTGTGTGGAGGTAGCACTTAACACTTTTTTCCTAAGTATAAACATTTATAATTTAAGGATTTAAGGGGACAGACCATGATACTTCCAAAAAAGTTTTTTTAGGGTTTTTTTTGGCCACGAATTAAAATAATTAATAACAAGTGTTTTTTCATATGAAAGGTATGTATTTACAGAAAATGTTATAATTTTTTTATGGCAAAATATTAAAAAATAAGTGGGATACAGCAAATTTGGAAGGGGTCCAAAAAAAGGGTTTTGCCGTGATCACTGCTACTGCTGCTCATCACTGGATCATCAGAAAAAAAACATTAGTTAATGACATAATGCTTCGGATGGGCGAAGGGATTTGAAAATTTTTGAATTTTCACAAAATTCCGGATGTTGAAAGTCACATTTCTTTATTTGACTAAAATTTCACTCGCATTTTCGACTAAAAAATAATCGTCAAAAAAATCCTTCGTCCATCCGGAGAACAATTATGTATAGAATAAGTGAGAAAAATGTCAAACCGATCGGCAAAGCCGTTCTCTAGTTACAGTGATCACCGACTTCGAAAATGGTTTTTCGAGAAAAGGCGCACAATTGCCGCTACCGGTTAGGTGTAAATTTTTCGAAACACAATTTTTCGAATCACAATTTTTCGAAACACAATTCTTCGAAACACAATTTTTCGAACAACATTTTTCGAAACACAATTTTTCGAAACACAGTTTTTCGAAACACAATTCTTCGAATGAACAATTTTTCGAATTAACAATTTTTCGAAAAATTTATAAAAGCGCGGGACGCTATAGAGGCAAATGCATGGAAAAATATCTTGTGTATGAATTGATAAAATATATAAGGGTAGATTTTTTTTTAATTCATTTAAGGCTATACATATGCCTTTATAAGCGCCCCACTCTTTTAATGGTCTTAGTCATTAAAACCTAAGAATTAAGTGACATCTGAATATTTATTTTTGACTTTTCAGTACATTTTTAATGAAAACCACTTTAAAAAAACATTTTTTTATTTATTATTATTTAAAATAATATACTTAAGTTTTTTGTGATCATTGAAAACTATGCTGGATCCCTGTAAATTAAATATTACCTTTATATAACCTAACCTAAACGGGCACTAACCTAATCTACTCTAAGCAAACCTAACTAAAAGTAACTTACCCTAACCGGGACTAAACTAATCTATTCTGACCAAAGCTGACCTAACCTAAACTCTTTATTCTTTTTCATTTCTACCATTATCAAATTTTGTGTAAAACTTACCTAACTTAAAAAATCCAAAACTTATTTTTTTTCGAAAAATTGTTCGTTCGAAATATTGTTCATTCGAAGAATTGTATTTCGAAAAATTGTGTTTCGAAAAATTGTGTTTCGAAGAATTGTTTTCGAAAAATTGTGTTTCGAAAAATTGTGTTCGAAAAATTGTGTTTCGAAAAATTGTGTTTCGAAAAACTTTCCGGATACCGCCGCTACCTGCCTAATTGAATACATTAGAGACGGCTCCGTTCAAAGTTATACATATATCTCCATAAATAACGGTCCGATTTGTCTGAAATTTTTAAAGAATACTTTTGAAATATTCTACTTTGAGAAAATGCAACAAAAAAAATAGATTTTTTTTTCAAAATTCTAACTGGGTCTGCTCTCTTAAGTAAAATTGATAGCTTTATTAAGATCATGGTAAAAAGCAAAATTGTATTTGAATTTAATATTAAATTTAATCACAAAAATTAACATACTCGTAGTTTCATATCAAATGAAAGTATTTATTCTTACTTTCTTTTTGAAAACAAGTGAGAACAGATTTAAAACAAGAAATAAAGAACAATTAAGTATATTTGCATACAATCATATACAAAACCCATAGCTAATCTTAAACGTGATAGCCAGGCCCGGATTTAACATGCAGACAGTGTAGGCACGTGCCTAGAGCGGCAAAAATTAAGGGGCGGCAAATTTTGACGGAAACTAAATAGGTCACCGATATCTAAAATCTTATCAGAAATAATATTCTTTTTTATTTTTGTTCAAATAAAATATTTATTTAAAAAAAAGAGGGCGGCAATTTTCGCAACTGCCTAGGGGCGGAAAATTTCTAAATCCGGGCCTGGTGATAGCTAAAATACGTATTCTCTTGTCAAAAATACATGTAAGGTTAGGTTACATCCCATAAAGATGGAAGAGGGATGCAAGTGCCCCATTTGCCCTTTTAAAACAAACTGAAAAATGTATAAAAAAAAGAAAAAAGAAATATAAAATTGGCATGTAAAAAATATATATAATAAGTAAACATCGTTTTTTTTATTAGATTCTGTTCTATTATTTACTCAGGATCAATGTTAATAAAGCTTTTATGGAATTTAACGATGTTGATAATTCAAACAATTATGTGACTTTATAAATATGATTTTCAAAGATAAAGTAAAATGTCTCAAAGCGAATTTCAAAATAAGAAATATGAGCTAAATATGCCTGTTTATGTGTTTATGTATACATTATACATACTTATACATACATTTCATGTTTGAACAAAACTGTATATGTATTTTAAATAATACAAAAAATAAAAACCGTGTATGGGTAATGTATATGATATTTTTAATATTTTTATATTTTTTTGGAATTTTCGGAAAAACGTGTTTCGTTAGAATAGACCGAACAAAAAAAAAAAAAACACTAAACTAAATAAGTACGTAATTAATAACACTGGTCTACAAAAAAATCCTAGAGATCTGAATAGGTGATTTAGAAGGTATTTGTCATTCTAAAACCGAATTCGTTGCCCAAATGGTTCCATCACGTTAGGTTTTTGAGATATCCAAACCTCAAATCCCAAAAATGACGATGTTGGTGAATTTATTACTAAGTAAGTAATTTTTTTCTGAAGTTTTCTTTCATGATTACAAATAGTACTATCTTTTCTCTTTAAAATGTTTTTTTATATTTCACTGTGCGACTTTTCTTTACCGAAATATACTTTTACTTTGAAGATATATGTAGTAAAATTTATTGTGTCTATAATACTACACTCTATTAACAAAAATATCATATCTTCAAACTAGTGAATCTCGGCTAAAAAACGTACAGTAAAAAGTTAAAACTCATTTTAAAGAGGAAAGATAATACTATTTGTTACGATGGCCGAAAACTTTGGAACAAAATTACCTACTTGGTAATAAATTCTTTAACATTGCCAATATAGTCATTTTTTGAATTTTAAGTTATAATATCTCAAAACCCCGACGTGATGAAACCAATTGGGCAACAAATTCGATTTTGAAATTCCAAAAGCCTCCTAAATTTTCTATTCAGATTTCTGTTACATTTCAAAAGTATTTTTTTGTTGACCATGCAGTGTAATGTAAAGAATGTTTTTAAAATTTTTCGATTTATGTTTAGTAACAGTAAAGTCAACTGATTACACATGTTTAAATGATTTAATTTACGAAAAATAATCAAAGAAAACGTATTTAAAAAAATTAATTACAAAAAACCTTATGTAAATTATGCTTTTTACCCCCTCCCCAACTCCAAGTAATGAACACACGCTCTCTTATCAGGGGGGTGGGGGCAAATACCATTATTGGGGATTTGTTAAACCCTGTGTATAACTTAAATTGCAATACGAAAAATTGTTTAACCCTAACGTAGACAGATGTAATTATGCACTATACCTCATTATATGCAACTTCATATACACCGAAGTACGCAATTTGCAGAATTAATTAGAAGTACACTCATCGCTTGATAAACCGGCGAAGTTGGTAATTGAACCGCTTGATAAACCGACGTCGAGAGGGGCCCCCACCACCGTGCCAACCTCAACGTTGATTGGCGAATTTAAATTACGCGCGGAGATAGCAATCACGGTAGTATTATGGAGGGGATTGGAGAAAGTCGGCATATCGCGCGTTTGGTCCGCCGGTCATCCGAGCTGCCGGTTAATCAAAGGTCGGTTTATCAAGCGATGAGTGTAGATGATATTATAAAATATATTTTTACGTGCACTAAAAAATTTGTAATAACTATGTCAAATATGTAACATATTTTTAACTAACTAGAAAGTTCAGTTTTTGTCGGTGTATTTTTATGTAGTTTTTCGTTAGACGTGTTTTTTTTACCGCTGGTTCCAGTATTTTTAATATTTTTGAAAACATATTTTAATATTAATTTATTTTTGAAGTAAATTAAAGAATACAGGTAAATATTTTTATTTTTATTTTCGCGCTTAACTTACGTAACTAAGTGATATAATATATTATTAAGACATAACAAAATAAATAATTTTATTATTTTATAAAATATAAACAAAGGTATTTAATTATTAAAAAAATGTAAAAATTCATATAGCAACCTACTACTGTAAATTAAAATTTAATCCCACTATAAATTCAAAAACACAAGTACAAGAAAAAATATAATACAGTTAAAAATTATAATTACTTAAGTAGATAATAAAAAACTTGATTTCGGATAACCAGTATTTTAGTTTGATAAAATAATTCATTGACAAATAAATAATATCAGAGTGTCATACATTTAATATTATTTTGATGCTAGATTAAAAAAAAAAATCTACTCACCTTTAACTTTGAAAATATATTTTTGTCTCATCGGGCATTGAAATCTCTGATTGAGAATCATTAATACAAAAAATTCCAATAGAAATACTCCAAGCAAATAAAAAATAAATTTAACTCTTCTTCACAAAAACACACTGCACTAATTTAATCCAATTTTAAATTCACTTTTATTTATTTTTTTAATAAATAGGTCAACATAACCTCTATTTCAAAATAGAACCACATAAAAAATGCACCGGGCATTTTAGTTAAAGAGTTATAAAATAAAAATTATAACTTAAACATATCTGAATATTAAAAAAAACAATTCGTTTTATTGAAACTACACTACTTTTGTCAAACACAAAAATAATCCTTTGTTTCTTGAAAAGTTTTACTGCACTTTTCTGTCATTTTCTATATGAAAACGTAACCTAATCTTAAAGTAACCAAACACAGACACATTAGTTAAAATATTTAACATTTTAAACATCGCAAAATTCATTTTTATTTATTTGAAACTTGGTTTCAACTTCGCTTGTGCCAAAACACATACACACATGTCAACATACAAGGCGGTGGATGTGTGTTTCGCTTGCATTGTTTTTCTCTGTCTGTATACATCGGCGTCACTATAGTTTTGTTTCTTTTTGTTGTTTTACATGCACAGCCTGCTACAGGTATTAGCTGGTTATGGAATAACGGAGATATGGAGACAGGTAAAGGTATAGTCAGTGGTAAAAGTGCACAGGTGTGTTTATTTGTAAAAGGAACACGTGCTCAGGTGTGCAATGTTTATTGCAACGTACTGTACATAGTTTTATTATTTTCAACGTACATTTTTATGATACAAATAACTCAATCAAATATAAATATATATTTTTAACCAGTATTATAATTTTAAATTTGATATTTTTTAATAAACTAGCTGCCCAGTTTTGTTTTGCCAAAAGATAATTTGCATGCTCTTTCTTTCTCATTGTTATGGTGTTAAATTTGCTTAAGTTATTTTGTGTATTCTGACTATTTTGAGTATTTCGACCGATGTTTAAACGTCGTCGTGTATGCATTTTTGTATAATTTCAAATTTCACTATATTTTAAGAATATAAATAAACTGTATTGTAGGTTTTGTTAAAAATACGTGTCCCACGTACCGAATAGATAAAATAAAATAAAATAATAAAATTACGTAGTATACCTGTTTAAATTGAAAACAATTGAATTTAAGAAATACTAAAAAATATTTTATTTTAAAGTCGTGTTTTGTCTTCATGATGTCACTGTTATTTATATAAAAACATAGTAGCCTTTGAACGGTTTTTCTCATTTTCGTAAATATCTCGACCCCACAATCACCTACCGGGTTCAAAAAAATCTATAAACCTTCCCGAACACGAAACAAATATATGGTGTGAATATGGCTTCGATACGTCCATTGGTTTAGGCCAGATGATTACTGGTACATACGCACCAAAAATTTTATATATTAAAATAAAACAGGCAAGTGCGTGTCAGACACGCACATGATAGGGTTCCGTAGTAATTCTCACTACGATTTATAAAAAAAATATTTATTTCAAAATTTTCGATGAAATCAAAAAGTCATTCGACTTTCATTATTGTATTTTAGTAGATCTATTAAATGATACCCCACTCAATGGGGTAAATGAAAAAAAATGTGAGTTCACTTTTCAGTCTATAGAAGGGGGGTCCAAAATATTTTTGATAATATTCGTTATAATTTTCAGTGAAAGTAAGTACTAATTTAAAGCTACATTATGATTTTTTTAATTGATAGTTTAGAGGGGGGGGGGCGCTTTTATAATGACTTTGGAGAGCAAATACATCATGATTGAAGGGTTAAAATCAAAAGGTTCTGTTACATTTTTTATTGCATTTTAGGAGACCTTTTTTGGGGCATCAATCTATGACCGTATACCAAATTTCATCTTATTATGACCAAATTTTTACAATACGAACGGACGAACATGGAGAAACTATAAGGGTTCTATACGGAACTCTAAAAATACCCAGAAAAACTCATAGGTTGACCGAGATGATCATAAAGTAAGTACCCGATTTAAAAATTGAATAATTGGATTTTAATAAAATTTAGTATGGGTGTTTAGGGTGCTATGGATTTTTTTTTCGAGAATATTTTCAAAATTTTGATTTTTTCTTGAAGCAAGTATTTTTTTTATTATTGCTTAAAAAATCTTTAGAATGAAAGTTGTATAATATTACATAATACGTGTATATTTTGTTGAAAATAAACAAACGATGGTATTTTAAATTTGGGTTCGTTGAATACATACATACATATGATTATATATATGCAAATTTTAAATTAAAACGATAAAAAACCTACTTACGCATGTACCTAACTGTATTTTATATAATAACTAAAAATACTAGTTTACTTAAGAACATCTAATCCTACACAAATTTTTAGCTAACCTTGGCATTTCTTTTTAAAAGTCATAAATAATATTTTTTACCAATTCAGAAAAACTAGCTCTAACGCCTTTTTGGAACCAAATAATACTGAATGATTATATATTTTATCAATGATAATATAGATAACAGATTTTGAGTAGGTACCGATACAGTTTTAGGGTTTTAGAGTTTACGCTAAAATTAAAAAAAAAGTATTTTCTTCGTAACTCGGTCAAAAATGGTTGTATAGTGATACAAAAAAAAGTAAATTGAAGAAAAAGTATGATCTATAAAAGGCATCAATTAGATTTGACCAAATGAGTCGTAGATGCTCTCAAAATTTATTAAAAAAATGAGCTTTTTGACGAGCATTTCCGTTTCAAATATTCCCTGTTTAATCAAATCCTAAATGGATTATAATAAAGTTGTATTGTTTTTATAAATCATCTTAAGATTTTAAAATAAAATAAATAACTCTTTAACGGCTGAATTAAGGTATAGAACATGGTTGTAAAATGTGTTGAGAATTGAATAGGCAGTTCGAAAATGTAAAAAATTTGAAAAAAAAAATAGGTTTTGCTACATCCTGTAGGTATAAATAATACAATTTTGTAAATGTTTAACGTAATATTGAAATAATAGAGAATATGCCAAAACTACTTTAAGTAGAGAACAATTTTTTTTGTTGTAATTAGAAAGTTACAAGGTGTTGAAAATATTCCTATTTTTTTACAAAATTGGTCAAAACTTCTAAACCGCTCTGTATAATTCTAAACCCATACATGCCATATCAAAATATACTTTGTATTTAAAAAAAATTATAACTTTGATTTGTAACGCAGTTATGGGACAACCTGTATAAATATAACTATTTTAAAATTATGCTGTTTCTCTAACCTAACAACTTTTGCATTTAAAGTTTTCTTCCAAATGTTATAATAAACTAGGTGGGCCCGCGCGGCTTCGCTCGCGTGGACTACGGAATTATTGTTTAGAATTTAAAAAATATATAGTTGATTATTTAAAAGTTAATTATTGAAAACAAATTAAACAATTAATCAAAAGAATACCGGCCTGTCCCCTCTGCCCAGAGCGGCGTTTACATAGTCGTAGTTCGCGGGAATTGTTACGAATAATGTTATTGTATATACTTATTTCACGTTATTTCCTAAACCAAAAGACCAAATTTGATTCTGTAAAAGGCAAATTATATCTACATTAAGTACTTATTACGATGAAATCATTTATTTCAATAAGGATTAAAGTTTTGCAGGTCATAAGTCCATGTAAAAAGAACCCTAATATTTTATGTTTTCTTTGTAACATAAAAACAGTCATTGTGGTTTTAATATAAAAGTTAGACATATGGTGTCGCGGACTTTATTGTGGCACTTTTGATTCTACACAATTCTTTAATACATTATTTTGTTCTATATTCAACGGTTTAGGCAGCGTATTGCAAAACAGCGCGACGTCGGTAAATTTTTTTCCGACTTGATTTACTATTATCGTCACTGCTTAGTTGTTATGTTACCTAACGTAACAAAATATAGCCTATAACCTGGCCAGAGAATGTACCTATGAATTAAAAAAAACTCACGTAAATCGGATAAGTGGTTCTCGAGTGATAAGCACACAAACGGACAGACAGACAGACAGAGAGACGTTGAGCTTTATATATTAAGGATGAAATAATGAACTTTGACATAGTCTAATAAAAACATAATTAAACAATAACAATACTTTTAACAAAAAAAAAATAGTAAATCATAGTCGTGGCTGTACGGGGCTCACCCTAACGCCAAAACTCTGAAGGAAAAAAAAACTTTGACACAGTCTTTTGACACAGTCTTGGGACACCCTGTATATAAATGCAATAATAATATTTCTAAATGGACTGTACTGTACAGGATATACTATTATCTTCAACAATCATTCCACTCCGTTGTTTGTAAAGACACGACACGTGCCGTCATCATTGTGTGAAGTAATTCAGAAACTCATTATTACAACGTTAATTAACTATTAACTTACGTTACTTAAGAACGTAAGTTATGCAGTTAATTATTATAAGTTTCAATTAATTCATAGTTCAGTTAAAATATTGCAAAAAACAAGAGGGGGGGGGGAAGCTTGTGGGTTTGTGTAAGGCAAATATAGACATAAAATTAATTATTAATTTTTGAATAAAGTACTGCAGGGGGAGGGTCCCTAAATTAAATAAGGATAAAAAATGTTTTTTTACATTAGTTCTATTTTTCACCTTAAACAGTACTTATATTCGCTGGGTGCAAAGTAGGTAGTGGGGGAAACGAAATCGATCACAGCGCACGACGTGGCGAAAAGGAACACTTTGGGTGGATTAACTGTCATTTTTAATAGGCTCGTTTTTAACTGAAAATAGAAAGATCACTATGATTAACCCCACTATAGACTATGTGCAAGGGGGTGGAGTTAGAAATAATGTCGATGCGAGTGTCCGTGGTGAGCAACATTGTAAAATTATCGGCGCCATAGTTTGAGGTTATGCTGTCAATGTAAACGAATTAATTATTTCTCTATTATACGTCATAATTAAAGAGAAAAAAATGCCCAAAATAAATAATTTTCAAGTACCTTATATGCTAAACTATTTATATTATATGCAAACAGCTAAATTAAATAATATTTGTTTTAATAACAAATTTCACGATATTAAACATATTAAACAATGATAAAAAGAGAGTTGAATCCATTCAATCTTTCTCTATTACCCGCTAGCGGCGCTAGTAGACTTCGTGCACATAGCGAATAGTCATAAAAATCGTCTAAAATGTATATATTACGATATTTTATTTAAATTATTTGATTGTTAATACGTCAAAGTCCACCCTAGTTGCAGCCGCTAGTTGGCGCTGTCATCGCGCACGCTGCGAATAAATAAATAAAAAATATCATAATTATATGTAAGAAATAATTATATTATTAATCTATACGATAATTAATGTAGATACCCACAAAGCACATAACAGTTTGCGTGTAGTAAAGTAATTTGACTTTTGACCTGTGTAAAGTATTCATAAGATCAATTATAACCTAACATAAAGAACACTACGGTATGTATTTATGTAATTAACAAATTAAGATAAATCAATTTTTAGGTGTTGAAAAATTTATGAGATTATTTTTTTTACTAACTTGAAATTCTCGTCAATTATTTTGAAGTAGAAGTACGTCTTTCCCTAATAGAGAATTTATCATTTTCGTTCGATAATATTGTTTTTAAAGAGAAGCAATAATAATATATGTAGTTGGAATAAATAAGATTATATTCTTATATGCGTATTAAGGGGTAGAAGTGAAAATTCGAACGTTAAGTTTTCGAAAAGAGCGCCAAATGCTGTCATGCTATATATTCGATTTTTCTCTTCCAAAACTTTAAACTCAAAAACACTTTTTTTAACCTGGTTGACAGCATAACTAAGACAGTTTTCGTCCGATCTATTTGATTCAAAATGGATTTTGTAGAGGAAACGTACCTCTTCAGCCGTTTTTTTTATCTTTTTTTATATAAACAATTTTCTATTGAAAAATTCGCGAAAATTTTGATTTTTTTTCAAATGGTCTCCATTTTTTTTCTAAACGATATTTTGAAAATCCCCTACGTCCGGCTATAGCTAATAATATATATTTTAAGAATCTTTTTCGTTTTTTTGTCCTCAGATGATCCATTTGAATGAATTAATTGCTGTCGACGCCACTGAGGTCAGATTTAAGAGGTGCCATTTTCAAAGGACCATTATGCAAAAATATACCATTAAAAAATTAAAAAAAATAATTTTTTTAAGTACTCATTAATGAGTACAACAGCTGCCCATCAAGAAATTCAAATTCACTATGATTTCTTTCTTATCGATGCGTTGTTACTACAGTCCAAATCAGCGATACTCAACCTGCGGCCCGGCCAGCTTTTATGTGCGGCCCGAAGTAATCAGTTATCAGATACTTTTTTTTTGTTTTTTGAAGTTAGGTTTCCATATCGTTGATTCGTGTAGATGTGTATATAATACAGATTTGTATTATAGTAAAACATGTTTTTAGTTTTCCATTTGCTCGCTAGATGTCACGAAAAGTAGTAGGTATTTAGGTATAATGCATAAGTATCCCCACCCACATTTTTATTCTTAATTATTGTCAACAATTGTTTTTCTAGTTTTTCAAACTGTTTTGTTTATTGTAACATATAATTTCAAGTGCCAGAAAGTGGATATATCGATATTGTGACTGTTTTTAACGTAAATTACTACAAATTATTTATTCAAAATGCAAACGAAAATTAACTGAAGAAAATAGAATGTTTCAAGACAAGCGGGAAGAAGAATATTTTGTTGTGCCAAACAAACAGGATTCGGTAACTTGTTTGATTTGTCGTGATCATGTTATATCAAAAAAATATAACATTTTTCGTCATTATAACGCGAAACACAAATCATTTAATGACGTTTTTCCTCCTGGGCCTTTAAGATGTGAAAAATTAGCTTTCTTAAAGAAGTCTTTGCAACAATAGCAAAATTTTATGTCATTATAGGGGGTGGAAAAGAAAAAGGTGACAAAGAAAAAAAAGTAAGATTTTTGCCCACCTGAAATAGAAAAAATCGGTATGCGGCCCGGAGGAAAAAAAGGTTGAGTATCGCTGGTCTAAATGAATATTTCAATGACAATAATATAACTCTAATTAATAGTATATTGTGTAGCAAGGGCTGAAACAAGACGATTTCTGACTAGGGCGAGAGTTGACTGCCCGAGCGAAGCGAGGGCTGTCATCGCACTGGTCAGAAATCGTCTTGTTTCAGCCCGTGCTACACACGCTATTTTTCATATCACATGCATTGAAACAACGAGTTTTGATTTCCGTAGCCAGTCGAAATAAGACTATTTCAGACAAATAGCGCAGTAATATCTTATACTATTTTAATAATAAAATAATTCAGAAATAAGATTCGCTTTTGTTTATTAAAAATTCGATTCTGACAGATTTAAAAATTAATTGTATTGATTGAATTTTTAAAATTATATACGGTTTGTTTTGATGTTACTGTATCTGGCGTTGATAAATTAGATTCATCAGTTTTTGTAGAGAAGCTCACAAAGTTGTCACTTCTAATTTTTTATAATTATTAATAAATAATAAATTAATGAATTTGCTAGTCAGGAATAACGTTGTTTATTTGTTTCTGCTCGGTACAATCGCATTGGTCTGAAATTGGCTTGTTTCTACTGTCAAAACTGGGTTCAAAACTAGTTGTTTCTATGCATGTGATATGAAAATGAACATACTTTCCTTGTTCCACACTGTACACAGTTAACGGAATAAATAAATATTATTATTATTATTAATACAGTTAACTTACAGTTTATAGTGCGATGTCCCTTTGCCCTGCGCCCGACGGAAGGCGAGACGAGGCTTAGAGTCCGCGGAGCGGCAGGCGACGCAAGTAGAGGCGTGGATGACGGTGTCGGAGGTGTCACGTCTACCTCGCCCCATACAGCCTCTACCATAGAGTCGATACTGGACGAACGCGGCAGCCGGTGACGATGTGCGCTCGCATTTGTTTCTCTCCTGGAAGAAATATGTCGAGAAATAATTAAAAATCATCATGGAAGCAAATAAGGCCTATCTTAATTAAAAATGATATATTTTGAGTAATAAGTAATTTATATTAAAAACTAGATGTACCCACGCGGCTTCGCTCGCATTAAGTACAAACACGATTAGTTATTATTGTAATAATAAAAACAACACTTAAATTTAAATTTAATTATTGAAACAAAACTGACCGTCAAATGACAACGGCCGAGCCGAGGGAGATCGAATACCGGCGTATTTAGTTCACGCGTTATTAATAATATTTTACCGTATAAAACTTATTTAATGTTATTTCCTAAACTATACCACCAAATTGGATGCTGTAAAGGGCCAATTATATCTACATTAAGTACTTATGACGATGAAATCATTTATTTCGATAAGGATTAAAGTTTCGCAGGTCATAAGTCCATGTAAACATAACCCAAATATTTTATGTTTTCTTTGTAACATAAAAGCAGTCATTGTGGTTTAAATATAAAAGTTAGACATATGGTGTCGCGGACTTTATTATAGGACTTTTGATTCTACACAATTCTTTAACACATTATTTTGTTGTATATTCAACGGTTTAGGCAGCGTATTGAAAAACAGCGCGCCAACGGCAAAATTTTTTCCGACTTGATTTACTATTATCGTCACTGCTTAGTTGTTATGTTACCTAACGTAACAAAATATAGCCTATAACCTGGCCAGAGAATGTACCTATGAATTAAAAAAAAATCACGTAAATCAGATAAGTGGTTCTTGAGTGATAAGCACACAAACGGACAGACAGACAGACAGAGAGACGTTGAGCTTTATATATATTAAGGATGCTATGTTGGTAATAAACTTTGGTTTATAATTAATCTAAAAAAAAGAACAAAAACTAACATTTCTTAAATGAAAGAAGATTCAATATTATAGAAATTGGCACTCTAAGCCGCTTTTATAGCTGAGATCTATTTTTCAGTGGAAATTATTGTATTGGGGTGGGCGATGAGAATTATGTGACTGAAAATTGGGTCGAAAATATTAAAAGGTTGAGAAACGCTGATGTATATAATATAATATTAACACACTAATGAATGTTTATATAAAAAAGCAACTGATACTATATTTTTATTTGAACGTGAAAATTTTCATCTTACTAAATTATCCTCGCTGTCAAAATATTTTCACTAATCTTTAGAAAATTCATCAAGTAAAGCCATTAAAAAATAATTAGTCGTTTTTTAACAAAACACTAATGAACTTTTTACACAAGAAAGTTAACAAGGAGCTGCTGTTCAAAGAAGCGAGATAAAAGTGTCCATTAAAAATTAATTTTGTCAATTTTATATAACTTATGCAGTCCTCTAAAGTAAAATAGTTCATTATTGTACCGAAAAATAGTGTAGGGTAAAGTGGAATCTACCTCACAATGCTCTATTATATTTTTAAATGTAATCGAAGCAGTTTGTCATTAGCAAACTTTAAATACTGTATTTACTTTTTACTAACCAGTTCCTATTTGATCACAATTAAATAAAAATTGATTTAAGGCTGTTCATACGAGATGTCGCCACCGTAGAAAACAAAAATTATTTGCACAAGTCTAGCCCTGAGAGGAAATGACAGATACAAGTAATTCAGTGACAATTGACGATCGAATGAAAAATGGGATATTCTCGAAATTAAACAGAGATGAAGCTACAAAGGATAGAACTAGTTCTTATGTTTTTAGGCTTACATTCAATATTTTCAAATGAAAATTGCAGAATTATTATAAATTTAGAAAGCTTAAACAAATATCTATGTCATGGTATATTTTTTTCTCCGTATTTTTCAAGAATTTTTGTTATATATTGAGTTTTATCATATCAAGAAAAATACACACATTTTCAGATTTTTTTTATTAATATATAAAAAAATTAAATTGAAAAATTAAGTATGCCATAACATAGAAAAATTAATCTAGTTTATCACTGTAATTTTTTCCTAAATGATTTATTAATACTGGTCAGAGCTGAACTTAAAATAAAAAACCGTAATTTCTCTATAATAATATTTATGGCAATTCAAATAGCATATTCAGCCTTAAAATTGTGAATTTTATTTCTATTACCCCCAAAACTCCTGAATATAATTCACTAGTAATAAAATGGTACTGCACTATATTCATTTACTTATTTAAGGGGGTTGAAACCGTAAAAAAATAAAAGATAGATTTCGATGAAATTTATAAAATAACAAAAAATTTATATTTAAAAAATCCTTTCAAAATTTTAAGGTTATTAGGAGAATATTTTAAGACATATTAAATAAAGAAATTAACATGCATTCTATGAGAAGTGCATAATTTCGAGACATGATAGTACTTAAATTTTCAAAATTTTAAAAATATTAAGATATTAAAAATATCTCGAAATTTCGAGAAGGGTTATATGAAAAAAATAAAAAAAAATGTTATCAATATCTATATGAATGTAGCTATCGTTGCACGTAGCCGTTTTATTTTATTTTATTTTTTCACAAAATGGCGATCGTTTGAATTTTTTTTTCATTTTTAAGACCTATTTTTTATAATTAGAGCGGTTTTTAAAATAGTAATTATCAAAATTTCAAAAATCGGCTACGTGCAACGATAGCTACTACAATTACAAAAATTATAAAAAAAAATTGAAATCGGTTCTTTAATCTTTGAGGAATCGTGTCGACCAGGTCGATAATTGTCATTCCCGAGATAAACGTGTTTAATGTTTTTGTTGTCATAACCGGCCGTGCTACATCGTCTCACTAAATTGACTCATGTAACTCCGTCAATTTTCAAAATTTTAACTCAATTTTTTGTATACATATTTATGAATATGTAAACTTTAAAAAAATCAAAGAAAAAAAATTTATATTTTTTTTCCGTCACAGTGGCCATGTTAAGTAAATGTTTATTAAAAAAAAATATCTTGATCGGATAAAAACTGCAGAAACTTGAGATAAAGTTTTTAAATATTTATTATTTTTTTAATGACGTATTATATCATAAAACATTTTCAACAGCTTTTAAAAACAAATATAAAGCTATCAAATATAAATCACATTTACTTTGATGTGTGGTAAAAATAAAACCACGTATAGGTGACATAGTTTGATTTAATTAATTCATGTCAGCTACAAACCTAGAGACATTCCTTCTGTGTCGACCTTTTTGGTTGATGACACAACAGCAGAAAAGTGATGTAGGGAAAACTGTAACGTGCTAGAACGAGCAAGAGAAAATGTACAGAGGAAAACATCGAGCCAAGGGTTTGATACCGCAAGTAAATTGGCTATAAAATTACAGTCTAAAGCAAAACTTGTCTTTAATTAAAAACTTAAGGTCTTGTGCGGGAGTTGTTTTTTATATTCAGCTGTGACGTAAATTACATAAATACAAGTGATTTTAAGTTGATTTTTTTATATTTATTCATAAAATAAATTAGTAGATTTAACCAGGGCTGTGGGGTCGGAATATATAAAATTATCAAAATCTAAAATTACTGTTCAAAAATCTTTTCTGATGGATGATATTTCATGCATTTTAAGGGGTTACATACGGTTAGAATTTTCAAAAAATCGATTTTTTTTAAATTTCATTTTCGTAATGTACATATTTTTAAGAACACATACAGAAAAATTCAAGTCAATCCGGCGATTATTTTCGAAGTTACACGCATATTTGTAAAGACGTCTCAGAGCGTTTTAATGTAGGAGGTCGGAGCGGCAGCACGATCAGTCTCAAATTTTAACACAAGTTTCTTAAGTATATTTTTTAGTAATTAATCGAAGGTTCTTTCTCACCGATAAATATTTTTTTTATAAACAATTTTAGGTCAAAATTTTTGTGAAAAATCGATTTTTTTTTTTGAGAATCCGCCATTTTGTCAAAAAATTTTATTTTGCTTATTCCTTCAAATAAGTACAAGATTATACATTACTTTAACGAAATTCGTTTGGGTTTTTTATTTTAAATGATTCAGAGATATTGTGGTCACCACAAGGCGCCTTTTTTGAGAGGACCTCCTGGAGAACAGCTGTAGCCGCTTTTGAAATTATTATTTTTACAAATAAAAAATGTTAAAATACAATTAAAAGTTACCGTTACCATAATATGTGTACAAATTTTTACATTAATAAATTTAAAAGTCTTCTCTTAAAAAATTCTTGAAAAAAAACCTTTTTTTGGCCTTCTGACTGTATGTAACCCCTTAAATGAAAATAAGTAGGAAAATCTAAGTAACTAAGATTGCAATAATAAAACAAATAAAATATACAGTGGTACTTAAACTTATATGGTCTAGGGACCCCCCTGAAAGAAAAACAAAGAAGGTCGGTAGTAATTAATTACTGGTAAATCAAAATGTAAAAGTACTTTAATTTTTGCCAAACCTGTTTCACGGTCCCCCTCGTCTAGTTTATTATAATTTTGTGCCAATGTCTTTAAATGGATTATTTGCATACTGTAGGGGTTTCAAGAAAATCTATTATTTATTTCTAATAAAGGTTAATCGTTTTGTTTCTATGTTCTCTATGGTAATTCGAGCATTTGAATGTATCTTATATCTACTATTGCATTTTATCTACATATATAAATGTGATTTTATTGAAAAATAGTTTGTATAGTTAGTTATGATTCTAGTTATAACTTTTTTGAAATTAAGTTGTTATTTTTTATGACAAATTGAAGTTAGATGCGTGAAATATTTACAAAAAATTTTTGTGTTTTCAATTTGGTTAAAAGTACATTTAATTTAGAGAAAATGTTGTGAAAAGTCGAAATTTTCAAACCGCAGGTCTGTATCTTTAACCGTTCTCAAGATATAGCCTCTCAAAGTTTTAGTTTTTTTTTAATTTTTGAGAAAAATGGCGGTAACTTTTGAACGAGTGGTCGGAATTGATTTTTGTTGACAGATTTGAAATCAGCGTGTAAAAATCCATATAATGACATATATAATACTTTGAATTTTGACTAAAAAAAAATTTGTGAAAAATCGACATTTTTTAAAGGTATACCCCTTGAAAAAATTTCGATTTTTGGGCAAAATTTTTTTTGTCGAATTTTGAAGCATTATACATGTCATTAGGTAGATTTTAACACCCTGATTTCAAATTCGTTGACAAAAATCAAATCCGACCACCCGTTCAAAAGTTACGACCATTTTTTTCTAAAATTATAAAAAAAATAAAACTTTGAGAGGCTATAACTCGAGAACGGTTTGAGATACAGACCTGCGGTTTAAAAATTTCAACTTTTCACGCCATTTTCTATACAATAAACATACTTTCAACCAAATTGAAAACACAAAATATTTCAGTCAAATTTCATGGTTAAAATTTCAACTTTTCATAAAAATATAACTTAAATACAAGAAAAAACAAAAGAAGAACTAATACAAATCCACCAGAATAATATATATTTCTACTGTGTTTTAAATCGCTTTAAAAAGTCTATTAAAATGATTTTAGAAATTCACTACGAGTAAGCCTTGTTTCACATATACGCGGTTCCATTCGGTTCGGTTCGTTTTCGGTTTCAGCCGAAAACGAATCAAACCCTTTCACACATACACGGTTCTCATACGGTTCATATTAGGTTTTATTTTTTTCCATAAACTCAGAAGTTATCATGGAGAGAAAGCAAGTTGTTGCCATGTTGTTTCTCTATAAAAAAATTAAAAAAACGAAGGAGGAATACTAGAATTCATTGCGAGCACCCTCTCATCACTTTACAGCAGGAATTTGGAGCATTCTACATTATTTTCCCGAAGCTAAAGAGCATGAAGACGATCCACATCAACATCTAGAAAACCGCTCATTTTATTAGAAAATCCGCGACAAAACTTAAAAAAAATAACACTCGCTATCAGGTTAAAACCGAAACTAAACTGAGTATGTGTGAACGCGTTCATTGCTTTCTGTTCCCTGCACACGAATAGAAACCTGATGAAATCTGTTCGTGTGGAGGGAGTATTCGGTTCTGTACGGTTTCTATTAGGTACCGAATACAAACTGAATCACCGTTTCACACTTGTCGGCAGCGACCGAAAACGAACCGAAAACGAACCGAACCGAATGAAACCGTATATGTGTGAAATAGGCCTTAAGGTTCTGTATAACGTAAAAGCACTTTAATTTATGCCAAATATGTTTCACGAACCCCCAACAAAAGTTTCGCGGACATCCGAGGGCCGGGGACCCTAGATAAAGAACCTCTGTTATAGATATTCCTAAAAAGAATCCATATTATTTATTATTATTGTTTGTACTTCATATAGTTTATAACAAATTGAATCAATGTTCAATGATACAGAAACTTATTGAAGAATAACTATACGTTTTGTATTTAGTAAAAACTAGTAAAAACTTCATAAAAATCAAGTTTAATGTAGACTCGAGTGGATAAAATTGTCTAGTTTTATATAAAAAAAACATGTCTACTAAATATGCGATTTTATTCGTTGTTATTTTCAGATTAGGAGTACATGAACTTTTTAGAGGTCAAATATTCAATTCCAGACTAATATATTGCATTTTAAAAGAAGATGTATATTGGATTGTGCACATACATATGTGCTAGTACTTTTAAACATACTTATGTAATGGAAAAGTTACATTTTTATTACGAGAACTTTCACTAACAATAAGTTTTTCTGTTATCAAAAAGAAATCTTGGCAAAAATTCAAATAATTTTACAAGTTTATTTATGCTAGTAAAAAATACGAGATATTCATGTGCACATATTCATGTTCTATAATGAATCTATTTCAATGAATAAATAACATATTTTATCACATTTAACAAATATTTTATACTTATACGTTTGCAGCTGTGGCCACCATAAGACTTTTTCATATGTTTTATTAGATATTATTATATCGAAAAGAATATCTTAAAAATTATACTAAAGACTCATGGCCCTCACATCTTATCGCGGTCCCACAGGCTAAAATTTAGATAAAAATATTCTCTAAGACATTTAAAAAATATCACTCACTGCTATTGACCCAAAAAATACACGGCCCGTGTCAAATTTTATAAAATATTACCTACATATAAGTCGAAACCAGTTATAATGACATTGATTAATACAATACTCATTTTATAACTCAAAATAAAAGCTCGACTGAATCCTATATAACTGATTTTTTACCGCGGTTATTACGACTTAATATGACTGGTCCCTTCGATGTCGTTATAACTGATTTTGATTGTAGCAGCTTTAGTGTGTTTTTCATATAACGTATGAAGGTGGCTACATAACTAAAAATCATGATCCAATAATACAAGGTCTGTCACGATTATTTTGACAGCCGCCATTATTGTATATAGCGTTGATGACGTAGTACATCGGCCTTTAGATTTGAAGAAAATAGAAGTCTGAAGTGAAATAGACACTGTTGATATTATATTGGTTATAAAAAAATGCGGTACTGTCTTGTAAAAAATTGTTTCAACTGGAAACAGACAGATAATACAAATATTAATTTTTTTTGTTTTCCAAAAAATCCCGAAATAAAAAAAAGTGGATTAAAGCTTGTGGTAAAGAAAATGTGAATGCGAAATACAACAGGAATTAAATCAAAATGTGATTATTTAAAATTCCACGTTAATGCAAGTGATTATTTTTTAGATGAAGGATGTTTTTCAGAATTAGAAGCTTGTATAAATTTATAAAAAATGAAAAAAATCAAAGAATAAAATAAAAAAAAATTATTATGTATTAATCTTTTTTTTATTTATATTTCGTTTTTTCACAAATTCATTATTAGAAAAATTTAGTGATGATAACGTCACAGTATAACACAAATGAACTGTCAAACAGACCTTGTATTATTGGATCATGACTAAAAATGAAGTTACAAACCTAAAGATATCTATTGACATTGTTTGTATATCAAAATTTTCATATTTCATATTTTAACCAAATAAATAACGAATAATTATAATAACAATCATACTAGCACGTACGAAAAAAAAATTGTTCAATTGTTGATAAAATTTTAGATTTGATGCGAATTTAAATATTAATAATTTATGAAAGTAGGTAGATGTAGATTATTATTATGTATAAATAATGAACATTAATATCCCAAGAAAAAGATCACAGGGCAATGTAATTTAAAAAAATACAAAAAATTACCTTTCAAGATTAAAAAGATTCGAAATGAAATTTTCTTTCAGCAAGAATCCTTAGTAAAATAATTCATGTCGTTGTATACTAAATGAAATTACTCTTTACGCAAGTTTTTCTTGCATTCATTCAACGTCAGGCATACCAACATATAGAATACAAACGTTATATGTATGTACATACTATATAGTACATATAGATATCTGAAAACCTGATTAAAGCTTTTTACTGTAATTCAAAAGGAAGCCGCTTTAGCAGGATGTTGATTACGCCATACAAACAGGAAGCTATACTTTTTTTATTTTCCGGAAGAAATTTATTCCTATTATGTTAAATTTAGCGCAGTATAGATTATATGTTTGCATGAGATAAAAAAATTTAGAGTACAAAAATATCAACATCTATAAGTAAAATGATATACATTTTTTTATGATATTTTATTTATGTATATTGTATATATTTTATAATTTTTATATAATTTCTACTATTAGAGTACCATTCATTTTTTTCTACTATGCGTTTAAATAGCTCTTATAAAATTTAAATAATTTTAAAATAATAAACATCGATCCTTAATGCTTATTATTTAAAAAATCATTATGCAAAATTGTGTGTATTTCTAATAAAATTATTTTAAATTATACAGTGTGATTTTGAAAAGGTAAATACATATGTAGATATAATATATAACTATATTGCCCAGTACTTATTATCAACCAATTTAAAGCTCCTTTAGCACTAAATGGCCCTTTAAAGTAAATTTGCTGTATTACAAACGTGATTTAAATCAATATTTAAGCTATCAATGAAAAATATATGTTGTAAAGAAATACTGCAGATAATTTAAAATCTATTTAATTAAATGTATTATGCTTGGATCTGTTGATAATATGACAGTTAGTTAAAGGAGCATTTAGTTAAAGTTAATAATACTGGTCGTATATATTATTAAACGCAACATCTCTCTGTCTGTTTGTCTGTCCGTTCGGGCACTTATCATTCGAGAACCACTCATCCGATTTACATGTTTTTTTAATTATTAGATATGTTTTTTGCCCAGTTTTTTGCAGTGACGATAACAGTAAATCAAGTCGAAAAAAAGTCTCGGCTCCTGTATAAGTAGTTGTTTTTTCCTCTAAAACCCCCAATCCCGTAATAATAATTTTTCCATATGTGGCAGGCGGTGAAATATTCCAGTGCAAATCAAGGGCAAGTCCTCTAGTAAATGATATTTTTCTTATGAAAAATCATTTTGGGCATGATTTAGGTGATTTCTTTATTTACAGTTGTTGAAAAATCATACATCATCTACTAGAATTAAATAATTTTGAACTTTAAAAAATTCAAAATTTGAATATTGTCTGTATCCAATAAAAAGGAGGGGACATCGTACTCCGTTCCTCTCTCCCCCCTCCACGAATTCCATTGCTCCAATTTATTATTAACAACTCCAAGAAATATCACTGACTGATACACAACTACTTTAGTTTACAAACTAAAAATAACTATTAATTACGCAAAATATCTAAATTTAAACTACCTTTCAAGAAAACTAAATCGGTCTTCATAAACATACATATGTTATATAGATATAAGTGATGATATCCCCGAACGTGTTTTACTCGATAAATAGTTTTCTTTATCGATTCCCAAGAGGATTATACCCATCTGCGTTTAACTTCACACCACTCGTAACAATACCAGAGAATACGTATAGCTGTAAATCATACTTGCATAACAATACAAAAGGTTAATAGTATTTACCTGGAAAGTCACATTTGTATCACAAAGTACATATCAGTTTATGACATTCAATATTTATATTTTACATAATGTAAAGAGTGGTTTAAAAGTTTATTTTATATTAAGGTTATACGTCTAGCACACTGTAAAAAATATTTGGTTTTGAAAAATTTTGTTTTTAATTTATATTCAGAACACATGTACCTACATTTAATGAAATTTTTTACTTTGTTAATTATTAAAAGTAAAAGAGTTTAATTTTATTTGAAAATAGAAATAGACAGAATGGTATATAATAGTAACATGTATTAATTTGCTATAATGGCAGAGCTAGTTTTTTTATTATTTTGAATAAATTACACGTGAATATAATAATTGTTTTATAATTTTTATAGTATTTAAAAGAGTTGAAATTTGAATAATTAGTTTTTAAAACGTTTCTATATAGCCAATTGTACAGAATTTCAATAAATAGACCACTTTCGGTAAGTTCTCTCATTTATCGTGCATAGATAAAAGTCTAAAAATTTAATAAGTTATTTATGGATAATTAATATATTTTACTAATTTTTATTTAAAATATTGGACGTATGGTTTTTGAGTAATTGGATATTAAAAATAGAGTTTTTAACAGACGATAAATGAAATAACTTACTGAAAGTGCTCTATTTAATGAAATTCTACACAATTGGCTATATAGAGACGTTTTAAAAACTAATTATTCGAAACTTCAACCCTTTTAAATTCTATAAAAATTTTAAAACAAATATATTCACGTGTAATTTATTCAAAATAATGAAAAACTAGCTCTGCCATTACTGCAAATTAGAACATTTTACTATTGTATACCGTTCTGTCTATTTCAATTTTCAAATTAAATTAAACTTTTAATAATTAACAAAGTAATATATTCCATTAATTTCGAAACCAAGCTTTTTTACAGTGTGCTAGGCGTATAACCTTAAAAAAATTAACAGTATACAATCCGGAATAGATAAATCAAAATAAAGATATCGAAAAAAGAAATAAAAAAACAAAAACAAATCCAATACTTTCCAATCAACTCAAGAACATATAAAACGTCACAATGTTTTTTCTTAGGGGTGAAGATCTCCCACTGTTGTGCCAGGTCTTTTATCAATTTATATAAAGAGTAATTTAATACATCACACGTCCATTTTCTGATATAAATAAAAAATGAAGAGCTCTTTGACTTGGCTGAATGTAAATAAAACTTGAATATTATATTACATTTTTTATCATTAAAAAAACCACAATACTTTTATATTTTTTCAATAAAAAAGATAATTTAATTTCTGTAAAGCAGAATTTAATGTAATTACTTTATACAATGTAATAAAAAACTTCGATGCCTTTTAAATTCATTAATGTCGTTAATATTTTTTTTCAGAAAAAAATATTTTAATAAATTGTATTTTGTAAAAATTTGTTGAATATTGTAGATATATACACTGTATATTAGGGTGTGTCAAAAAAAATGTTGGTCTCGTTTCGAAATATGTTAGTTTTTCACTAAATAAAATAAATCATCCCTTAACGATAACCCTGTTGTTCAAATTTAAGATGTGCCGCAAAGAAGGGTCCCGTTTCCTATTTAAATAACATGGGAAAATTCTTTAGTACTAAAGTTGGTATTACTGATTCATGATAACTGATGTCAAATTTTTAAGGGCATCATTTTGTAGAAGCTAAAATTCTCTATAAAAGTGTCTTACAAAGTTGTGTTTCTCAATTCAACGTATCAAAAATTACATGAGTTCTAAGTGATTATTTGTTAAATTGTAAAGGTTTTCACGGTTAAATTATTGTTTCTATAAAAGTAAGTCAATGGAATTTTTTTTGAAAATTTAATTCTCTATAAAAATAGTTGAGAGAGCTATAGGTGTAAATGCAATAAGTTTATATAATATATAAGTTTTATATATTTATTTTTTACAAAAATCAATATTTTAACGTCAATTACACAGAAAAAAACTGTATTGGACCAAGAAAACCTTGTTTTGTATATAACGAAAACAATATTTTCTTAATATAAGAAACATACTCTTAATCCAACTACGTTATTCCTTCGTTCAAGAATACTATAGTTGGTTTAAGAGATTATTGCTTATCTTAAGAAAATATTGTTTTCGTTATATACAAAACAAGGTTTACTTGGTTTGAGAAATCCTTTCTACCAGTATATCTGTAAATATCTATTAAATAGCAGTATATTACCCTGCTTCTGAACTGTCGGAAAAGGAATAACCAAGTCGACAAATATAGCATTATTAGTATATAATATTATTCTCTACAAGTAACCTACCTTAGTACTAAATAATCATTTTCCATGTTATTTAAATTGGGAAACGGGATGCCCCCTTGCAGCACCTCTTAAAATTGAACTACAGGGTTATCCTCGTGGGGGGATTTTTTTTGGGTCATAAACTACCTTATTTCGTAACAAGAGTGAAAAAAAAAACGATTTTTTACACACCCTACTGTGTAAAGGTAATTTGAAAAGAATTGGTAAAATATGAGATGAAATTGAAAAAAAAATATATATTTTGCTCTCTCTCCAAAAAAAAATCTGCGGTTACTCCACTGATACTCTATCTGAATCAGTGGCAAGTCAACGAAATTTGCCGCCCGGATGTAAGACTTTATTTGCCGCCCCTATATATGTCGACAATAAAATTTTAAATGTATCTAAACTAAATAATCTCATATTTTTAAATCCATTTGAAAATTATTGTATTATTAGACTGCAAAAAAAAGTAGAATCTGGCATAGTCAGGAAAGATCCGTGTTTTATACAGTCCATTTATTTTTAAAATTTACGCGCAAAATTGGACTTGAGAAATGATTAATTTATTGTAGGTACTCGTCTATCTAACATTACCTACATTATTGATTTTCGTCATTTAAACAAAAATATTTTTTTACAATCAACAATTATTTAATTAATATGATAAAAGTTTTTTATGATTATTGTTATTATTAAACAACGACTGACGAGGCGGCTTTTTGCCGCCCGTGTGCGGTGCACTCCTTGCACCCTCGGGTTGGCGCGCCACTGATCTGAATCAGAATGTATTAATCTGAATTGTAAATAATACAACAATAAATACGACATGGTAGAATGTGAATGAGTAATAATTATTATACAACACTAACAACTAAAGTTCAATTATTATCTAGCTAGTTATATACCTATATCAATAGCATTCGTTACTGTATGTTCCTCATTATATGTTCTGCAGTTTGCTGTACAAATAATAATAATCGTACTCATTGGTGCAGCAGATAGAAATTACACATCACTAACTAAGTAGAAGGGGGGGGGGGAGTCTGTAATCGGGTAGAATAGAGATCGCTAACCTTTATGATTGAATAGTTATCAACATGTCAGTTTATTAATTAAAAAATTATATTTTATAATTTCTTCACTATGAAACTTTTTCTGTCATAGTATTGAGTTGAAAAATAAATATTTACTTTTTTTAAGTTTTAATTAAATTTATCTTCGTTTTGTGATATTTTATAAAATACATTTTTAAATTTTTAAATATACGTAGTTCAATTCTTATTTCAAAAATAAAGTTGCGTAAAAAACATATAAACATTTGTTTTGAGATAAATGACAACATAAGGATGTCTAAAAATTTTCTTGAGCTAAAAAATACGATACTATGCCTCTTCCAAACTGATTATGAGTAACTTTTAGCTGAAAAGTTTTTTAGTGAGCAGGTTATTTTCAGTCAAAAAATTCGTAACGTAAAGGGATTTGACAAAATCCTTAAAAAAATTTGAGAAGCTTCAGTTTACTCTATGAATACAATGTATATATTTAAAAATAACTAGTTACCTAGATACGAGTTGTCAGAAGAAAAAGAAGGTAATACAGATTTTTGTTACGATAATCGATAAAACAGATCGCGCGCTTAAGGGGTTATGTACAGTTAGAATTTTCAAAAAATCGATTTTTTTTATTTCATTTTCGTAATGTACATATTTTTAAATATACACACAGAAAATTTCAAGTTAATACGGTGATTATTTTCGAAGTTACACTCATATTTGTATAGACGTCTCAGAGCGTTTGAATGTAGGAGGTCGCAGCGGCACACAGTGGTTCGAAAACATCGATTTTCGGAAAAAAATCAATAATAAAAGAATCAATGAAATTATAAAAAAATTGATTACTGAATATTAATAATATAATAAATATTGTTATTTTTATACTATTTAAGACAGGGCCGAATTGACCCAAAAAATTTTAAGGGCGTTTTTTCTCAAATTGGTTTGTTCGGTTTATCGTCTCTTTAAGAATAAAAGTCTCTATACATTTTTTCTGTTTTAATTTTGCTCAAAATGTGTAAGGAAACACATTTCTTAGTATTTATAATATTTAAAGCGGAGTCGGACTAGCGAAACTATTTTTTCAAGCACTTTTTTTCGGTGTCTTTTGAAATGAAATAAATTTGTATTTTTTCTACATATAGTATTGTTTGGACAATTTTCTTTGAAATTATATTATTTAAAGCAGGGCCGGACTGGTCATCGATGTTTAAAAACATTCATTCAATGCCACGTATTTTTAAAAATTAAGGAGGGTTGTAATTAGTTTTATTCGGTGGTTATGTTTCAAAATCTACGTATGCGAAACCGCGAGTAACGGTTAGTTAGTTTGAAATTTAATGGAAAATAATTACCGTGATTGGAGCCCCACCTACGCCCCTAGATACGGGCCTGTTGTAATTATTAGTTCATATTTTAAAAATTTAATAACCATTTATGTTAATTACTAAAAAAATACTTGAATAACAAAATCTAAAGAGTGGAACAGGATATTATGTGCAGTACTATATATTTTTACATATGTGACGCCCAACAAAAAAAAATATTTATAAGCAGAGTCGCAGCAACGCGCAGCTAAATGTGGTATTTTTTGAAAGAGGACATCCCTATCTATATAATGTATATGATTTCATCGTGACGCTTTTTGACGCAAAAAAGATATGTCTTCAAAAAGATGCATTTTCGAAAGAAAAAACCTTATTACATAGACACGTAAATAACAGGGTTAATAAAATTTAAAAAAATCCAATTATTGTTAAAATTCAAAATTAAATACTAAAGAATGTAACTAGTGTTCATATTTTGATAATTCT
Source organism: Sialis lutaria (assembly GCA_949319165.1). Classification (NCBI taxonomy): domain Eukaryota; kingdom Metazoa; phylum Arthropoda; class Insecta; order Megaloptera; family Sialidae; genus Sialis; species Sialis lutaria. The sequence goes on from OX439243.1 coordinate 22,773,207, forward strand.
TCAAATAATGTACTTAAAAATCAAGAACTGGAAAAAAACAAATAATATTGAATTTATGATAATTTTAGAATCGTCAGTTTTCAATAAGCTGTAATAGTTATATAATGAATATAATTTTGATTTTAATAGTCAAACATAATGCCTAGGGTCATAAACAACAAGTCTACATACAAAAAAAAATCAGTTTGTAACATTTTCAAATTATAGTTTTTTCCGCTCTTAAACCACTGTGCGGCAGCGCGTTTTTTTCTCAAATCTGTGTTTTTAAAGTCGGTGACCACGATTCTTCGGAAACGGCTGAACTGATTAGTCTCAAATTTTAACACAAGTTTCTTAAGAATAAGGTTTTTTCTCACCGATAAATTATATTTTATATAAACAATTTAAGGTCAAAATTTATGTCGAAAATCAATATTTTTTTTGAGAAGCCGCCATTACTTTAAAAAAATTCGTTTGGGTTTTTGATTTTTCAAGATGCAGTCCAGAGATATCGTGGTCACCGCAAGGTGCCTTTTTTGAGAGGACCTCCTGGAAAACAGCTGTAACAATTTTCGAAGTGTTAAAACACAACTAAAAGTTACCATAATATGTGTACAAGTTTTTACATTAATAAATTTAAAAGTCTTCTCTTAAAAAATTCTTGAAAAAAACTTTTTTTTGCCCTTCTGACTATATGTAACCCCTTAAATGTCACACACCCATTTTTTTTAACTAAAAATTTTTTCGGGATAAAAATTATATTATACATTCTTCCCTCAGGATGCAAGCTATCTCCCTGATAAACTTCATTAAGATCGGTTCAGCAGTTTTGCCGTGGAAACATTACAAACAGACAGATATATAGGTACACTTTTGTATTTATAATATCAGTATAATGTATTTTAAAATTTTAATGCAGTTTTTTTGAAAGTAGCCAAACAATACATGTTTTGGAAAGAATTAAATAATCATTTTCTTTTGTTTTAATCTCCATGTGATTATTATAGAGATATTACAGTCAGGTTGGGGTGTGACGGTTTATATATTTTTTTATGTTTTTTTTTCGTACAGCTGTAAAAGCCAGCTAACTGTACATTCTGGAAGATAAATTGCAAATTGCTTACAGGATTTTCATGTTTTATAACTGAATTCTTTTTCGGCAATAAATTTACAATCTAATAAACAACTAGGTACTTTTACTGCTTTCAATACAGCTGTGTAAAGTGTCAGGGAGAAACGTTGATGTATTTTTATTATGTATTATTTTTATTTATATGAAAGAATATAAAAATAATAATATGTTATTTTATACGTAGCATATCAAATAATAATATTTACTGTCAGATTCAGGTGCGTATTCAAGGGAAGGGTGTATATTTTTGAAAGAAAATTTTCATTACCCTCCTGATCGCGTCTTCACCCGTGTTAATTTCATTTATATACCGGGTGTCCCAGATAACTTTTCCAGCATGGGGATCTCAGTATCTATAAGAGATACAGGTTTGGTTAAATGAGATGAATTATTTGTAAGAAAGGGGTGAGTATTACTAAACCAAAAAATATTCATCATTTTATGTGGTTTAGGCGGTATACCCAAAAAAACTGAAAATTCGGAACTTTTTTGTACTTTTTGTTTGCGGTTTCTTAAAGCACATTTTTGTGTAGAATTGATTGGTGAAAAAGTCAAACGAACTCGAGAATGGGGGCCCAGTTCGATAGTCTGGATTGACAAGTACTTTCAAATAAGGTATCAAACAAATATGACAATTCACTTGAAGTTTAAATAAGCGTTTGACAATTTTCACGTACGCGCGGTAAGTAAAATTATTAATAAAACAGTTATGATATTATGAAAATTAGTTTGTACACACGGTCAGAGTTGCCAACTGTTAATTCTAAAACAAATCCATATATAATAAACTAGATGTGCCCACGCGGCTTCGCTCGCATTAAGTACAAACACGATGAGTTATTATTGTAATAATAAAAACAACACTTAAATTACCTAACAAAAACGAATCAGAATAAAAAGTATAAATAATTTGTGTTCTGTTTAAAATTAAAACTTAATTATTGAAACAAAACTGCCGGTTAAATGACAACGGCCGAGCCGAGTAAGTTCGAATACCAGCGTATTTAGTTCGCGCGTTATTAATAATATTTTACCGTATAAAACTTATTTAATGTTATTTCCTAAACTATACCACCAAATTGAATGCTGTAAAGGGCAAATTATATCTACATTAAATACTTATGACGATGAAATCATTTATTTCGATAAGAATTAAAGTTTTGCAGGTCATAAGTCCATGTAAACAAAACCCAAATATTTTATGTTTTCTTTGTAACATAAAAACAGTCATTGTGGCTAAAATATAAAAGTTAGACATATGGTGTCGCGGACTTTATTGTAGCACTTTTGATTCTACACAATTCTCTAATACATTATTTTGTTCTATATTCAACGGTTTAGGCAGCGTATTGAAAAACAGCGCACCGACGGCAAAATTTTTTCCGACTTGATTTACTATTATCGTCACTGCTTAGTTGTTATGTTACCTAACGTAACAAAATATAGCGTATAACCTGGTCAGAGAATGTACCTATGAATTAAAAAAAATCACGTAAATCGGATAAATGGTTCTCGAGTGATAAGCGCACTAACAGACAGACAGACAGACAGACAGACAGACAGAGAGACGTTGACGTTTATATATAATAAATAACAATAATAAATAACAATGAATTAATACCCCATTGGAAGTGTTGGTAAGCTACCAAATTTTGTCGAAACTTTAATAATAGTGAACAAAGTGAACATAAAATATTTCATATTAAAATTAGAAATGTGGATCAATAATATAGTAACAACGCTACGAATACAACGTATTTCAGCCCATTGTACTGTATTACAGGCTACTATATAGTAATAATAAAATATTTATGTGTTTGCATTATGCATAATATAATATAATACATCACATTATATTATATTACATTAAATATTAACTATTGTTAACTTTAGTACTATTTTTGTAGGTAAGATAAAATTTATGAACCATTTAATAAACTTATTAAATATTTTGTATTTATTTTATATTTGTATTTTATAGTATACGTAACTTCGAATCTTTATTGTTTTACGAATTTACTACACTCAAATCACATTTAAAAATTTTATTAATATAGTGAAGTTAAAATAAAGAAATTACTTCATATTTTATATTATATATAGCAAATTACTTTATCATTTTTCATGAACGAAAAACAGTGAAAGCACAACAATTTTTGATAGTTTTCAAAAATTAAAATAAAAACAAAACAGAAAAATCATGTCTTTAAAATACTTTATAAATAAAAATTTAGGTTTATTATTTTTTTTTTTGTCAAAAAAACACCGTGTTTCTGTTTTGTTTTTTCGGTGTAAACACCGCATTATGTACATAGAGAATATGTATGTGAAGTTAGCATCTCAATTGTTAGCATCTCAAAAATAAACTTCAGTTCTGCTAGCATCCAGCATAGTTCTATTGTTCCTGATAAGTTTTAACAATAGTTCCGTTGATTTTTCCATAAAAAAAAATATTTTGAAAAATTGAGATGCTAACTTCGCGTAACATCTGTCAGCATCTCAGCGGAATATGAGATGCTGACAGATATCGCAAAAATAAATTATTTGAATACTTTGTACTACAGAACTATGTTTGAAATACCTAGAACTCATCGAAAATGTAAAATAAAATACGCGAAGTTAGCATCTCGTTTTTTCAAACAATTTTTTTTATGGGAAAATCAACGGAACTATTGTTAAAACTTATCAGGAACTATAGAACTATGCTGGATGCTAGCAGAAGTGAAGTTTATTTTTGAATTCCGCTGAGATGCTATAACACGTTACGCGAAGTTAGCATCTCATTTTTTCAAACAATTTTTTTATGGGAAAATCAACGAAACTATTGTTAAAACTTATCAGGAACTATAGAACTATGCTGGATGCTAGCAGAACTGAAGTTTATTTTTGAATTCCGCTGAGATGCTATAATACGTTACGCGATGTTAGCATCTCATTTTTTCAAACAATTTTTTTATGGGAAAATCAACGGAACTATTGTTAAAACTTATCAGGAACTATAGAACTATGCTGGATGCTAGCAGAACTGAAGTTTATTTTTGAGATGCTAACAATTGAGATGCTAACTTCACATACGTATAGAGAATAATATGTCTTCAGATTAATATACAGTCGAAATCAGTTATAGCAATATATCGAGGCCGTAAAAATCGGTAAAAAAGTTATTATATAGGATTCAATAGGATTTTTATTTTGAGTCGTAAAAAGCGATATGTTGTATAAAGCGAGTTCGTTATAACCAATTTTGACTGTATATATAAATATTGATTTTAAGGATAGTGCAATGAAGAAGAATAAAATTTAATTATAAAATATCAAACATAAAAAGTGTATATATAAAAAAATATGTATGTACAGGTAGAATGCAAAATATAAATTTAAGAGAAGATTATGTTAAAGTTAAAAGTAACTTTACAATTAATGTCTTAATAAATTTATATTCATGAATATAAAAGTCTTATTTCACTTGAAGCTTACACAAAATGAATACGAAACTATGCATGTCACATTTTATAGCGTTTTCACATTCATAAGTAGTTGTTAAACTCGACATATCATCTGTTTTATAGAGAAAATTGCATTAAAGCTGTTTTTATGAGATATAATAAACTGCAATCGTTATTAATTGCAAACATATATAGGTACATAATATAACAGTTAATTAGATATATATTATACATACATAAAAGTATTTTAGCAAAGTAAAGTTCTTTTTAACTGACTTAAATATGCACCGATTTGGAAGTTTTTTATTTTTGAAAGTATACTCAATTTTATCAGAATTTGGTCATCGACTTCGAAGACATGCAACTCAAAAGGGATAATAAAAAACTGTTAAAAGTTATACGCCTAGCGCACTGTAAAAAAAGATTTGGTTTCGAAAAATATTGTTTTTAATTTATATTCAGAACACATGTATCCTACATTTAATGAAATATTTTACTTTGGGGTCAGTCCGCGGTAATCGATACCAGATAGTTAAAAACATATTTTACGAAAATGAATACTAAAATATAAAATTAACAGGTTATTTAACATCAATTTTCATAAACCAAAAGAAAATTAAAAAAATTTTAATTAATTTTCAAAATATTACAAAAAATTTAAATTTTTTTTCGAAAAAGACAACAAATAATGTGAAATCGCAATAACTTACTTGACAATAAGTGACGCTCGTGGCAAACTATTAAAAGTCTTTAACAATTACATATCAAACGTGACGTTTGACCGATTTAAAAAAAAATTACCCTCACCAACAATAATGACTAAGGGTAACCGCATTTATTATAAATTTAATTAGTCTATTGATGTATTTGATAAATAATTGTTATAAGTATTAGTTCATAATATCAATAAGCAATTAAACACACAAATAGTACTCTTATTGTATCCTTTTATTCAATGTGTCACGACCGTCACAATAACCAGTTAAATAGATTACGTATTTACCTGATGCTCTTGTGTAACTAAAAAATAATTTATTCGTAACATATTAAAGTATGATTATTATAAAGTAACTTCAATATTTTCGTTAAACTTTCGGGTTTTTGGATAGAGGTTGCAAAACTTGCAATAGTTGGCGTCACAACCGTCACAGAGCTTTGAACGCTGACAATTTTTTGTAAAATAACTTTAGACTTTCAATATACATGTATTGCATTAAGATGTACAGAAAAAAGATAAAACTATGTTATTTACTAGTATTATTTAGAAATTATGAACTCCAATCCGAGTTGGAATGTCACGACCGTCACCGCGGACTGACCCTTTGTTAATTATTCAAAGTAAAAAAAGTTTAATTTAATTTGAAAATAAAAAAAGACAGAACGGTATAAAATAGTAACATGTACTAATTTGCTGTAATGGCAGAGCTAGTTTTTCATTATTTTGAATAAATTACACGTGAATATATTTGTTTTATAATTATTATAGTATTTAAAAGGGTTGAAGTTTCGAATAATTAATTAGGGTATGCGGGAGCAGAGCGATCGCACTGTTATACGCATGATTTCACGTGAATTTTTATACCCTTAAGTTCGAGTTTTAAGTTTGTGATTTTAGATGAAAAATTACATAAAAAATAATTAAAATTATTGATAACATAGTATCATGACTTTTCTTTCTTATTTTCTTACGTTTAAGTTGATATTTCTTTTAATTCAATCATAAAATTAGACTAAAATTTTTTGAATTTTAGATTTATCTAAAAGTATGTTTATTATATAAGAAATGATGTAAAAAGTTGAATTTTTCAAACCGCAGGTCTGTATCTTAAACCGTTCTTGAGATATGGCCTCTGAAAGTTTTCGTTTTTTTTCAAAAATTTGGAAATAAATGATCATAACTTTTGAACGTGTGGTCAGAATTGATTTTTGTTGACAAATTTGAAATCAGCGTGTCAAAATCTATATAATTACATATATAATACTTCAAAACTCGACAAAAAAAATTTCATGAAAAATCGAAAAAATTCAAAGGGGTATACCTTAAAAAAAGTCGAAATTTGGCAAAAAAAATTTTGTCAGATTTTAAACTATTATACATGTCATTATATAGATTTTGACACGCTGTTTTCAAATATGTCAACGGAACTCAATTCCGACCACACGTTCAAAAGTTATGGCCATTTATTTCCAAAATTTTGAAAAAAAATGAAACTTTCAGTGGCTATATCTCAAGAACGGTTTGAGATACAGACCTGCGGTTTGAAAATTTCAACTTTTCATGTCATTTTCTATATAATAAACATACTTTTAATGAAATCTAAAATTCAAAAAATTTTAGTCGAATTTCATGACTGAATTAAAAGGTAAAAAAATACTAAAGAAAGTAATGATTCATCAACTGATTAAATTTTTTAAGGTCGTCATTTTGTAGAGAATAAATTATATTAATGATCACTTCAAAAACCATTAACATAAATATAAAATCTAATAAAATGTACTGCAATATACATGTAATCGTAACACGAATAATAATGCATGTAAACGTGCAAAGCATACACGCTACCAAAAATATAAAGCACATTGAGTGAATCTAACAGAGACAAGTATACGATAATGTAAACCACTGAGAGAGTAAGAGCGTTATGTATTTGCGAAGACAGTTTAATCTCCTTTCTGAAGATTACGAATAAACTTTTCAATTACAAAAACAATGCGCTTAAAAAATATAACTTTAAAAATGCAAATTTTAATAGACTATGGCCGAAACAAATGTATTTTATTTGTTAATTTTATTTAATTCAAAATTTAAATAATACAAATCATAATACAGAGCTTGATAATGCGGTTGAAAAGAAACATAAACAATCCCAACTACACCACATTAATTATGCAAGCACGCCACTGTTATTGGTACGATAACATCACGAGTTTTATTGATAGATCTGGCTACAACTTTTAACCCAAATCTGTGCAAATAGATGTCAGTAGGTGGCTGCTATAGCAGCTTTCAAATGTTATTTCTCTCTCAGAATTGTAAATTCAATGAATGAGGAATGAATAACGAACCAATTTGAATTCGAAATTTGTTCGTATGACTTCATACAAAGGACAACTTTATTAAGTGAATTTAATAAAGGGTGCTGAGATTTAGTTGACATGGATTTTTGTGGGTAAAGTTTCTACAATAATATGCAAATTCGCAAAATTAAAAATAACATGGATTATGATTTTATAATATATAAATTATACACTAGAATGAAAGTATCTTTTCTTTCAAAAAAGATTATTTTTTTTGGAAATACTGGAAATTGATTCTATTTCAAATAGTTAAGCGTCGAGGGGGGTCTCAGATCCACTGGAAAAGAGTTACGCGCGAAGAAAGCGGGCGAAAGGACTTTTGGGAAAGTTCTTCCAACTTTGGACGTTAATAAGTTTTTTCCAAGACATTGGAGAGTTTAATTTGATATAAACTTAATTAAAGAGCAGTGGGATAATTAGAACGCGAGTTATGAGCGATTGAAAATAAAAAAATGTTATCAAAGATGGCGGCGGGAGGGGGGATTTGGGCAGTGCGCAGGGTTAAGGTCTTCATCGAAGCCCCTTTCGAATGAGCTATAAAAGAAAAAATGTACCCGAAATAATTGGGTCACACCTATAAAAATTTCCTAACTGCATTGGACTATTCGTCGAACGCCATAGCGTTTTACTTATAATAGATTGCCGGTAACGTGGTGCGCTAGTCTTAAGATGCCAAGGCTTAAGAAATACATAATATTATCAAAATTTAACTCGTTTTTTACTTTTCTGTTTTCGCCTCTTTTAAAACGAACAATTTTATTTTTTAAATAAAATTATAAGCTAACAAATAACAAACTCAACTTGAAATCAGTCAAAAAAGAGGTAAAAGAGGAGCCCCATCTAATAAAGAAATTACTAAAATTTACATACGTTTTACAACATTTCAGAATTTATTATCAATACTGTCAAATATCCTTAGTATTTGTTTTTATCATAATTTCTATCTCTGGGCACGGACTACTATCCAAAGTACATAATTATATCGGATAAGATTTTCAAATAATTTCAGATACGGAGCTCCATAGTATCCCTATAGTTTAGACACTGTACATATGAAAATACGTTCTCAAGTTAATAGTTGAGCTATCATTGTCTATTACTATATAAACTCCTGGTTACTTATGTCGAGTTACGAGCAGAATATCCAATGTACTGAAACGTATGCGACACATTAAATACAGATGCAGTAAAGCTTTAATATTCACAACAAATCATCTACTATATATTATATAACGCATGCTGCATTTGCATCCAGAAACATGACACTGTGAAAATTAATGAACTGATGAAAGATTATGAAGTACTGTGACGGAAAGTATTACCTATCTACTGTAATATGCTATTATTTTACGTAAAAAAATATATATGTGAGAATAATATGTTCTTGTGTTATGAACAAATGTCAGAAGTATCATATTTCATCAAGATAGCTGTGTAATTCTATTTTCTGTTATTTACCATTATTCGTGAAAATAAATATAGTAAAATCAGGGCATATTATGTTAGGAAAATAAAAGCATTCATTACATTTTTTTTTAATCTGTAGTTATATGTGTTTTTTTTATAAATTAGTTTTTGACCAAATTGTAACATAATTTTTTTTTTTAAATAAAAAATAGTACCTACGATTTCGCCTAGACTTAGCCACTACAATTTTTTATTATTATTAAAGATCATACTTTAGTGTCCGAGTTTTCGCTTGGACTAGTTTGAAAAAAAAAATTCGTGAAAAATGAGATTTAAATTTATATTTATTTGCATATCAAAATTAGAATTTCTTAATATTTTGACTTGAATTTTTACTTTCTTATACCTATGTATATGAAATATATGTACATATAGTACACGGAGATAATATTCTTTTAAAAATTAACAGAAAAGTCGGTATAATTTAAAATAAAGTAAATGAAAAATTACAATGGCATCCAGTATGTCATTGTAATTTTTCATTATTTTCAATATGTTAAAATTTTTGATTTCGATTTTTGGACCAATTACAATAACTTCCTATTGGGAAGTTAATAAATGAAAAATTACAATGACATATTAGTAAATTTTAACATAGTACCTATTAAAATTTATTTAGTCTGAAAAAGTAATATACGCTATTCTTTAATTTAATTTCTGGCATATGAAAAATTCACGTACATTCTCTATAATTTTACTATGTTTCTATATTACTTTTCATATCTGGCCTATCGCCGTCATAGAAACTGCTATACAGTATATTGAATTGTAGTAGACGTTCTTTTAAATTTTACCATGTCGAGTGTTAAAAATTTCTAAGATCAAAAATATTTATTTTCATCAATCTATGCAATTTTTTATTTTTTCCCCATTCCTACGCATCGTAAATAAATAAAAATGTTAATGAAATTTTTTCATCTGACTGTTAATAACTTGTTTAAATAATAAAAATATAGCAGTGCATTTACTATCTTTTTACATACGGTATAGTAATTTTTGATACTGTTGGTATGAAATATTACTACATTACCGATTAATTTTTCACAGAAAATTTCGTCCTCCCGTTAACATGTTTTTTATGTTAAAAATTAACATTACATTTTTTCAGTGTATAAGTAAGTATAATAAAGCCGATTTTTTTCGAAATCCGTTTTTTTTTATTAAGTATCCGTTTTTTATTACATTTCAAATGGTTCATAACAGAGAAGAAATATTTGCTATGAGTGTCATGGGACTTTCTTATACGTATTACAGAGACTGGACAGTGTACGTGTTTGCCATAGGTGCCATGGATCTTTTTTTATATGCAATACTGAGAGTAAACAGTGGGAGTTATTTAAAATAATTATTTAAAAAAAATCTTTCTGGCTAAATCATAAGTGTTGGAAAAATATGCATAGGGGACTCGACATTTTTAATCTAAAACATTTTTGTCTTATTTCAAAAATAAATCGAAAATTAAAAAAAATGACAAGAGTAAACATCCGTTTCCGTCCTATGTTAGTAATTACGTTAAACAAAACTCGTTCAATATGTATATCTTCTTAATATATATAAATTACGTGTCACGTTGTTCCTCCGCGATGGACTCCTAAACTACTTAACCGATTTTAATCAAATTTGTACACCGTGTGCAGTTTGATCCAACTTGAAAGATAGGATAGCTTACATCTCAATTTATGATCGCAATATTATTTAATTGCAAATTATTTGTCTTTATCTGTTAGCTCCAAACGATTCTAACAGATGGTGACATCTGTTGACTGGATTGAGTAAGTATTTAATAGATGGCGCTATGTCAAACTTCCAAACGTTTCATATAACCTACAATTTCACCACATGTTGCTAAAATATAGGTTAACCACAGCAACGCGTGGCCGGGTCAGCTATTGATGTATAAAACAATATTTCTATAGTTTATGTCCCATTCATTTTATTCTATCTTTTATTAGTTTGTCAGAAATATCTTTCAATAAAATAAAAATCACGTACACTGTTCACTGTCAGTATTACGTATAAGAAAGTCCCGTGATACCCATGCTTTTTTTAGAGAGTTTTATGATAAATGTCAATAGGTACTGATATGTAAAATATTTAAAGCAGATCATGTACTATCTTCTTCAAGTGAAATATACCAAGAAGAGGAAAATAAAATGCAAACAATACGATCAGGTGTCAAAAAATTAAATTGTATCAAAGAGGAAAGAAATCAATATTTTCTTTTCGTGCTTAAATTACAGAACTTTGAATTACCGGCAGAGTTTTTATCCAATACGACTGAATACGATATAAAATGTATTTTTTTTGCAATTTTCCATTCGGATATTATTTTTAATAAAAATCAGTGCAGAGTGCAGTATTTAATTTATACAAATATTGTATTTTATAAGACGTTATTTTACTTCTTTCATTAGTGATGTTAGTACAGTAAAACCACGATAAGTTGAAGAAAATGTAGAATGAGAAGTTGCTGATGGGTCGATCATAGCATGCATACAAGCTGATTGGGATTATAATAATTATTTTGGCAAAAATAATTTTTTTGTTGAAAAAGGGAAAATATTTTTTTAAGTTAAAAATTTAAATGATTTTGAAATGTTTGTAGCTAAAAATAATAACTTCATTTAAGATAAGTATGTATAATATATGTACAATGTACATATATATAAATGCACAATTATTTCACGGTAAATTTTATTCACAAATTCAACGATGTGTATTAATAAATTTTATTACAATTTTAAACTCTCATGACAGCTTTTGAAATTAATATGTAATCAGAATATATATGACGTCATAACAATGATTTTTGTTATATGCAGTAATATGTACTCTAACAGGGGTGTACTTAAAAAAGTTTTGCATTAACTGAATTTATTTTTAACTCATTGAAAGTTTCTAAAATAAATATAAATAAATATGGTAGTAAAACAGATATTAAACAATCACAAAAAAACTTGTTGGACATTGTTATGCACTTATGTACAAAGAAAAGTGTACGGCGTTAAAGTGAAACTTTTGTTATCTACATATTACACTAATAATCTAACGTACTATTTTGACACCGACTTTAACTAACTTGTATGCATTCATCCATATGTCTTTTATACATCTAAGCATCGCTCTCTTACGCATAACCGATGTAAACTGACTAGTACGTATGCACTATTCATTCATATTTCTCTTATACATATACTCATCGCTCTCTCACGTATACGTACATTGAAATCCTGTCGTATTTAAAAAAGTGTCGAAGTCATTACAATTCACCAGCTTGCTAGAGAAGTTTTACTTCAAAAATACAATGTAATTTTTTTTTACTTTTATTTTTATTAAAAAAAGTAGTTGGTGATTTCAGTAATTAAATTAAAAAAAAAAGATTTTTTTATAAAATTATAATTTAAATAAAAATGTATATATCACAAACGATATATAAATAAATACTACAGCCTCCACTGCTACTAAATTTACTTTTATTGTTCCCAGTGTGCCAAATTAAATGAAATTTTAAACACAAATGGACATAGTCTATTTTAATTTGACGTTTCATTATTTTTGTTTTAATTATGTTAATTATAAATATGAGTATTTCATTGTTTTAGAACCAAAAATCCTTTGTTGGTAGGCGGATTAATGTATTTATTGCATTAAATATCATCTGCTTTATTCAAATAATACATATGTATGTGATTAACTAATATATAAGTATTACATACTGTATAATCCTTAAAAAGCTTAATTTTCAGACATCCAACGTTTTAAATTACATTAAACAACTATGTAGTAACTTGATTGGAAACTAGCGCTGATAGTGTCAATGATGTTATTTACTTTAAACATTAAGTAAATTTGGGTTGCAGAGAGGACTTAGTGTTGGCGTATCTACATACTTAATGTTAGTTAGGTTAAACCAGAGTAAATGATTAGATTTTAACCCAGAACATTGTTTGGTGGACATATTTATCTTTTTTTATATGCGTATGTAATACTAAAATATCAACTAACAAAAATATAATTTTGTAATTTAACAAAAACAATTACTACAAAAAACTACTTATGTGGTTTTTTTTGAAGAAAGAATGATTAAAAAAATTGCAATATTCCTATTGTGTGATCCTCACCTATATCCTTTGACTCCTTACCGTACTGTTTGTTTGTCCTGCCCTGATAGGAACAATGGCAAAAAAATATCTTTAATTTGTGTCCCCGTTTTTATGTAATACAGGATGACCCAAGTAAAACGAAACGGGCGCGCTTTTGATCATTTAAAATAAGATTTTGAAAAAAGCTCGAACACGTCGATTTTGTTTTCAAGGGGTACATCTTTTGCTATAAAATTTTTGCAAAAATATTTTCATCCCTCAGCGCTATGAGCACAACCCTTAAAATTTTAAATAGCATGATAGGGCAAGAGATACCTCATTTGAAAGGTTTTTCATTCTAAATACAGTGCTTTTTGATTCTTTCAAATCTGTTTAGTTTTAGTCAAGTTATTGACATTTTGAATTCCATAAATGCAATGATTTTCTGATCAAAAAACAAATATTTACAACTAAAATTCAAAAGAAAGTAGGTTTATTTTCTTATCAAATAATTCAAAAACATCCAATTTGGACATTTATTGAATTAATTAAAAAATAAAAAAAATTTATTAAAAAAAAATTATCAACATCCAAAACTTTAATTAATTGAATAAATGTCCAAATTGGATGTTTTTGAACTATTTGATAATAAAATAAACCTACTTTGACTCGAATTTTAGTTGTAAATATTTGTTTTTTGATCAGAAAATCATTGCATTTATGGAATTCAAAATGTCAATAACTTGACTAAAACTAAACAGATTCGAAAAAATCAAATAGCACCGTATTCAGAATGAAAAAACCTTTCAAATGAGGTATCACTTGCCCTATCATGCTATTTAAAATTTTAAGGGTTGCGCTAATAACGCTTAGGGTTGAAAAGATTCTTGCAAAAATTTTATGGCAAAAGATGTCCCCCTCGAAAGCAAAATCGACGTGTTCGAGCTTTTTTCAAAATCTTATTTTAAATGACCAAAAGCGCGCCCGTTTCGTTTTACTTGGCCCACCCTGTATATTGAAAGAATAAAAGGTCTACGGTTAATTTACAAAAAAATGCCAGCGTTCAAAGCCCTGTGACGGGTGTGACGCCAACTATTGCATTTCTTGCAACTTCTATTCAAAATCTCAAAATATTAGCGAAAATATTGAAGTTACTTTATAATAATCATACTTTAATATGCTACGAATAAATTATTTTTAGGAACACATTACAGGTAAATACGTAATTTATTTAACTGGTTATTACTCAACAAACATTGTGACGGGTGTGACAGAAAATTGTGACGGGTGTGACACGTTGAATAAAAGGATACAATAAGAGTACTATTTGTGTGTTAAAGTGCTTAGTGATATTATTAACTAATACTTATAACAATTATTTATCAAATACATCAATAGACTCATTAAATTTATATTAAATGCGATCACCCTTAGTCATTATTGTTGATGAGGGTAATTTTTTTTTAATTTGGTCAAACGTCACGTTTGATATGTAATTGTCAAAGACTTTTAATAGTTTGCCACGATCCTCACTTATTCTTAACTAAGTTATTGTGATTTCACCTTATTTGTTGTTTTTTTTGAAATTTTTTGAAATATTTTGAAAAAAACTAACATTCTTTAAATTTTATTTTGGTTTATGAAAATTGATTTTTTATTTTAGTATTCATTTTCGTAAAATATTTTTTTAACTATCTAGTATCGATTACCGCGGACTGACCCATATGAGGCCATATGTATGTGATTAACTAATATATATTACTTTATAATCCTTAAAAAGCTTAATTTTCAGACAACCAACGTTTTAAATTACATTACACAACTATGTAGTAACTTGATTGGAAACTAGCGCTGATAGTGTAAATGATGTTATTTACTTTAAACATTAAGTAAATTTGTGTTGCAGGGAGGACTTAGCGTTGGCGTATCCACATGTTTGTTAGGTTAAACCAAAGTAAGTGATTGGATTTTAGCCTAGAACCATCAAGCATAGAATAAGGAGTATGAGCTATGTAATTTCTATAATACAATTTGAAGGGTACACGGGAAAAAGAGGTTAAGTCAAAAATCTAGTTTTGAGTTATCGCTGTTTTAATCTTGAATACTTGTATACTAAAAATGATATCTTTAAATTTTATTTTACGGAATTAAGCATGTTTTTCCCCTTAAGGGGAGGTTCTCATCAAGCACGACCAAAAAATCGATTTTTTTTTTTTGCTTAAAAAGTTGGCAAATGTCTCGTAGAATACGCTCGTGAAACCCGTTTTGCCAAATTCAATTTTTTTTTAAAGTTATAGTCAAAAAACCGAAGTCGTCTTTTTTACACGAAAATTTTTTGCGGTAGCGCGTTTTTTCGGTATTAATTTTTAATTTCCCACACTTTTGTGACCATGGCATGGTATTTATATGTATTTCTAGCCACCTCGAATGCCGCTAGATGTCTATACATATATATACACACACATATATACATGTTGTATTTTAAAATCGACCGTTACCTCAGTAATTAAACGCGTATATCTCGAAACCATGTTTTCTGAGACGGGCGGAAAGATATCTCAAAAACTACTATAGATATCGATATGATTTTTTTTTATTTTAAAGATAATTAAATTTGCTGGATCTTGAACTAAAATCATAATTTTACAATCATTATTTTTATTGTTAGAGCACTTTTTAGAGCCAAAAAAGGTGCGAAAAACAATTTTTTTTTGCAAGTCCGCCATTTTGTTAATTTTTAACTTTTCTTAGTGATTTTAGTTCAGGATCCAGCAAATGTCTTCTATTTTATAAAAACTTTGATTTTTTGATTTCAGACAAAAATTGAATGCGTTACCTTTCCGCCCGTGGAGGTGTCTTTTTTTTCGATGACTATCTTTGAATGCATATAACTAATAAACTATTCGGTATTTTTGTTCATAAAAATTTGTAAAAGTAGTTAATAACATACTTAATAAGTACCAAAAAACTTGACTACTTTATTTACTTCCTTCCATAAGAAAAAAAATCACGTAATTTTTGGGTCGCTAAATGAGAACCTCCCCTTAATATATATGTGGCTCGAAAAATACCTAGATTTGCCACTAAATGGTGCTGTTATCTTAATTTGACTAAAAATTGACAGCCTCTTTTCCCGTCTACCATTCATTTGTTGAGTCAAAATATGACCCCGCCTCATAACATTTCTTTTAGATTAAATGGAATATGTATTATTTATTTCAATAAAAATAAATATTTGTAGAACCTTAATTTTCGCACAACTTTTTGTATGTGTTCCCAAAGACATCTATAATCGATTGCCACAATAAAAAAGTCAACATTTCAATTCATTGCAAAATGACAGCACTTAAATCTTATTGTTAGGTTTTTTTAATTATAAACAAATCCAATTGTTTTATAATAAAAAAAACGTAATAATAAGATTTAAGTACTGTCATTGGCTAAAGAATTCAAAAGTGTATTTTTTTATGGTGACAATCGATTATATAAGTCTTGGGAACACATACAAATAGTTGTGCGAAAATTAAGGTTCTACAAATTTTTTTATTGCAAATTAAAGGCGAGCATGATCCCCAACTTTAGAGGGCTATATCTTAAAAGTTTGAGTTTTTAGGACTTAGTGCCCATTGACACTTTTAATCTACTCATCAATGACTATCAGAATCCAAAGTTTCAAAGAGTTTGACCGAAACCCCATAAGGATTCTGCGGAGTCCTTTAGTGTATTGTGGGTCTATATTTAATACATAAATTAATGTTTGGGTTATATTTAACTTCAATGTTGTGAATCAAATTTTATACATTATCTTAATACAGAATACGCAGTCTTTATTTGTAGGTATGCGTATAACTTATTTATTTATATTCAAGTTGACAGTAATGAAAATTAAATAAAAATATCTTTGATACAGTTTCACTGAATATTATTTAATATGTATGAGCTTAACGCTATGCCCCATGTATTATTTAATTGAAAGTGTGGGCAAATACAATCAAAATGAAATATTTCCCAGCCAACGTTGATGCTTTTGAAAGCTTTATATCATATATTTATTATACTGAAAGGCATTTTTTGTTTGGTTAACCCCTGTATTCAAATTTGTTTATTTAGGAGATTTATTTAATTTGAAAGCTTTAAAATCGTGATTTAAAAATGATTTAATAATTTCAAATTATGGTTTATAAAATACGTTAAAATGTAGGTATATTATATTAACTATTTTTTGGAAGAATTATTGACTTTATTGCATTAATTTTTGGTTTTATTTTAGTCGGTGATAAGCCAATAAAAAACTTTTTTAAATCGAAAAAAGAAGATCGACTTGAAAAATTGTTAAATTTAATTTTTAGGTGTTTTTAAGTCTTTTATAAAATTTAAAAACAAAAATACCGCATATTTAATATTCTTAAGATTATTCGATCATTAGAGCAATGTATAAATAAAAGTCTAAAATTTTAATATATTATTTATGGATAACTCATATATTTTACTAATTTATATTTAAAACGTATGGTTTTTGAGTAATAGAGTTTTTAACACACGATAAATGAGAGTACTTGCCAAAAGTGCTCTATTTATTGAAATTCTACACAATTGGCTATATAGAGACGTTTTAAAAACTAATTATTCCTAACTTCAACCCTTATAATACTATAAAAATTATAAAACAAATATATTCACGTATAATTTATTCAAAATAATGAAAAATTAGCTCTGCCATTACAGCAAATTAGTACATGTTACTATAGGTTTTTTAGTTCTAATTTCATTTCAAATTGAATTTTTTTCATTTCAAATTCAATATTTGAAAATAAATTGATATTTATTTTTTAATTTTTTAAACTGAAGAAACTAAGTATTTTTATGTTACTATTATTAACATTATTATTATATACCGTTTTGTCTGTTTCAATTTTCAAATCAAATTAAACTTTTTTTTTTACTTTTAAATTAAATGTAGGTACTACATGTGTTCTGAATATAAATTAAAAACAAAATTTTTCGAATCAAATCTTTTTTTACAATGCGTATAACCTTAATAAGATTTTTAATATTTATTTGTGTTACATAATACTTCATACATTGTAATATTTATATAACCAGCTATAATATAAAACATATCACAGGTGGTGTTATTTTCCTAGTTGCGCAGTTTAATATTCATAACTATATCTAAGCTTGCCGCAAGAATAGCTAAAGGTCTAGGATTTCCAGAGAGATGATTAAAACATGACACCTGAAAACCCAGAGAGCATTGTCTACAAGCTTGGGACACTAATCTACAAACGTACATATATAATATAATATAATATATGCATTTAGGTAGATTTCAGCAACATGTACAGATAGTGGTGTGCTATAATAGTCGGGGGCTTCAAACATAATTTTTTGTGGAATATTTTTTTTTCAGAATTGTCAAATTTTGACTTTTGGTTGAAAGGCAAAAAAAAAATTTCTCTTCAGGGGCCCCTTGAATAAACTGTAGAATACAAACCAAATCAAAAAAAATGTTATATCTGTATACAGTAGCTCCTCGCAATAACGAAAACTCGCTTAACGGCGCTCTTAATCTCTGACTTTTTTTTTCAGTTCTAAATCAATTTCCCTTTCTATCATTTTTTTATTTTTTATACACCCAAAAAAGAAATTAGTAAGTATTACAGCGCGGCATAGTACAAAATCGCTTCGAACCGTCAAATTATAAAATTTACAAGAACTTAAGCAAAAATTACAACTTCGTTTTGTAAATCAAGTAAATACAAAATAAAATAAGCAGTAGATACTGTAAACATTGTAATTTTAGCTCATTTTCCTAGCACTTGGCCGGATTCATTAGTAATAGTTTGTAAATTTTACAATTTGACGGTTCGAAGCGATTTTGTACTATGCCGCGCTGTAATACTTACTAATTTCTTTTTTGGGTGTAGTTAGGCCCCCCATAGATCTACAATATAATTGTGCAATGTTATTATTCTACAATTTTATTGAAACATACCCTACGCCTACACGTTTAATTATATTGAATCTTGAACTCTTCGCGTCAATATTTTCGTGGGAGCAACATGTGTGATGATCAAGATTTGGCTGCAGCTATGCTGTTGATTTTGCTAGCGAAACATAAAAAAAACGAATATGGGTCAAATAATAGTTGAAAAGTAGACCAGTGTACACTCACGAACATCTTTTAGGATCTAGTCTCAACTCTCCGAACAGTAGACTAACAAATATTGTACAATAAACCCTACAGACGACACAATGATAAAAAATATGGAGCAATAAAATTTTAACTCGCTCAAACTTTTGTAAAATCATTGCGCAATCTTCAATATGATTCCTAAACGGTCAATAATATTGAGCAATCCGTAATATTGTACGATAAAATTGATCGTCTATGGGACGGCTTAGTATTATTTCACACTTAATATATATATTAGTACATATAGTACGTAATTCTAACTTGCAGTCACTCGCGAAGCACGTATTTTTTTACATAACGGTGAAGGTATGATTCTAATTACGCCGTTATTGCGAAGAGCTACTGTACTTTTAATATATCATACATTGGAAAAATAGTATAAAAAACTTAAAACAAATAGATGCCAAACCAACATTTAATTATGTAGGTACCTGTCTATATTTACATTAAAATAAAGTTTGTGTCAAAGTTTCACTTTCCTACTCATACATAGGAAAGGAAGTCCCTTTCCTAATGGAATTAACTCTGGGTTATATTTTATTCAAATACCGCTGGAAAACTATCAGATTGAATAAGGTAAGGGACTTCTGGATATAATTACATTGGGGATATATTAAAGATACTTGTATATACTTCAAAATAAATTACAATTGAATTTTATAATGTGATACAACCATACATGCAACTACAAATTAAGGTTAATGGACATACAAAACATCAATATTACAAAAAAAAGAAACAACGCCCTCGAAAATACCCTTAGAATTTTTATTAGAGCATAAAAATTCAAGGTATTGTATATTTTGAACTCTTAATTTTAATCCTCACACATTTTTTCTGGCAAATGGTGTATTTATGACGTAAAAAATTAAACAAAATGATGGATGTTTATAAAAGTAAAACAGTGTGGAATAACCATAGAGAAAATATTACAGTCAGTGAGCCATAACACATTATGACTTTATGTATGTGACCAGTGGCGGATTTGCCATAAGGCTCAGTAGGCCCGGGCCTAGGGCGGCCAGATATTAAGGGCGGCAAATCGTGCCAAAAAAATCACTGATGATAACAAGATTAACAAGAAATAACTCAAATGCAAAGTATCTTAATATTTTAAAGGCTCGTGTACCGTATGATTATATTCTTCCTAAATCACTATTTTTGCATATCAAAGTATAAATAATTTCGTACATCGTACATATAAAATATGTACACCCGCCAGTAACTGTACAGGAAAAAGATCGTTTTCTTGTTTGCGCAGAGTTAAAAACTATTTACGCACAACAATGACGGAGCAGAGGTTAAACGATCTTGCTTTGCTTAACATAGAAGCTGATTTTTTTAAGAAAATTGGATTGCGAAGATTTAATTAATGATTTTGCTGCGCTAAAGAGCAGACGAGTTTTGTAACACATTGTAAAACATTTATTTTATTAAAAACAAAACCTAAAACCGTTTTAAATGTTTTATTTAAATGTCCAATCATCCCTAAAACCTCGGAAAATATTATAAACTAGCAGCTAGCTTTTAGTTAAACAATTTCCTGAATCAATTAAAAGTGGGAATAAAGTAAATTCATGAATTATGTATCTAGTCTATAATGATGGGTGCTGAGAAAGGGGCGGCACATGACCTGGGGCCTAGAGCGGCTAGGGCTGCAAATCCGCCACTGTGTATGTGGAAGTCAATCGTAAATAATAAGAGACAGAAAAGTCTGAATCTACTTGTGTCTCTCAACAAACTGATTTGTTTGACGAAGATAGATAGCGGTTCACATTTTTTTTCTCTTTCTGTATCATTCAGTATCAAGTTAGTATTTTCGGCTGGCTTACTGTCTCTATGTATATTATATCTATGGGAATAACTCTACTATATTTTTTAGATATGCAACTAAATATACGTATATGCTATGAAAGTGGTATCTCATGAATTATTTTGAGTACGTCATTATATACATAATTTTTTATCATATTTTAACCGTACGTATAATATAGGATAAAATTAAACAAAAAAGACAGCAAAGAGTGAAATTTACATAGAATTGATTTTACACGCGTGACGTACTCGTAACTTATGCTTCAGGAAAATTGACAGTATGTGGGTTTTAACTCTTTCATCTCATTCTTTGTTTTTATTCATTGGCAAATTATGTTATTACAAATATGTATAATAAAAATTAAAAACACTTTTTTTTAATGTTAAATAATTTTTTGTAAGTTTCTTTTTGAAAAAAAATAAAAAATAAAACAAATTTATTTATTGATTTTGATATGACACGCACATACTTAAAATATTTTACAATAACAAAAAAAATTGACCTGCCCAATTTTGAAAATAAGTTGTTCAAATATTACAGAGTTAAAAATTTTATTTAAAAAAATAATAATTTACACAAGTTGCATTTTAATAATAAAACATAATAATAAATCGATGAGAACAGATTAAAAAAAACAAATAAGTACTTTGACCATGAATAACTTTGCAATATTACGATTTTAATTAAGTCAATGATTTAATTAATTATTTCATGATTGACATTATTACTAAATATTTCTAATTAATTAAACAACTTACTTTGAATTTTTGCATAGTTCGTATTTAATTAATATTCCATAATATGATAAATATGTATAAACTATAATATATTAATCTTTCTCTTATATTATTTTTATTTACATGAAGAAGTCAATGAACTTTCTGTTTATATATTTTTGGTTATGTAAATATTTCTGAGAATTCAGGAATATTAATTTATTTTGTTATCGATTAAATGTTATTGACTCTATTCATAGAAAATATATTAGTAAAATTAATTTATTTTTGACATTACTAAAAATGTTATGAATTATATATTGCCCTATTCTTACATAATATAAAACGCAACGTCTCTCTGTCCGTCTGTCTGTCCGTTACTGCGCTCAACACTCTATAACAGGGGTTCCCATCCTTTTTTCTACGTCTACCCTTTTCGAAATAATGATTTTTCGATTCTAGAAAGCATAAATAAACTACAAAATATTGCAGTTTAACATTATGGTAAATATAATTAATTGAAAAGTTAAAAAAAGAAGGATTATTTAAACACAGAAAAATTTACCATCGACCCCCAGCAGACCCCTGGAATACTAGACCCTTTTTAAACTCTCATAGACCTTCAAGAGGTCCACGTGGAAATCCTTGCTCTAGAACCACTTATCCGATTTATGTGTTTTTTTTTTCAAATCATAGATATGTTCTTTGTCCAGATTTTAGTGTATATTTTGTTCCGTTAGGTAACATAAGGAATAAGCGGTGAAGATAATAATAAATCAAGTCAGAAAAAGGAGGCCGCCAGCGTGCTCTTTTGCAATACGGTGCCTCAACTATTAAATATTGAACAATATAACGTAGGTATATTAAAAAATTGTGTAGAATAAAAAAAATAATATTTTTCAAAAATCCTAAACAATAATTCTGTAATCCACGCGAGCGAAACCGCAGTGTTTATATTTTTTGTAAAAAAAAATAATTTAGGCCCCCTTTCCATAAAATGAAAAGTGTTTTAAAAAAAAAATTTACCTACCCCATTGAGTGGGGTGTCATTAGAAAGGTCTCCTAAAATGCAACAAAAAATGTATTAGAACGTTTTGATTTTAACCCTTTAGTCACGATGTATTTGCTCTCCAAAGTCGTTAAAAAAGCGCCCCCCCCCTCTATTTTCTAAACTATCGATTTGAAAAATCTGAAAACATTCCAGAATGTAGCTTTTAATTAGTACTTTCACTGAAAATTATAACGAACATTGTCAAAAATATTTTGGACCCCCCTTCTATAGACTGAAAAGTGAACTCTCATTTTTCCCCCACTTACCCCATTGAGTGGGATGTCATTTAATAGGTCTCCTAAAATGCAATAAAAAATGTCAGATAACTTTTTGATTTCAACCCTTCAGTCACGAAATATTTGGTTTTTAATGTCGCTGTCAGAGCGTCCCCCCCTCTATTTTCTAAACTATCGATTCAAAAAATCTGAAAAAAATTCAGAATGTAGCTTTTAATTAGTACTTTCACTGAAAATTATAACGAACATTGTCAAAAATATTTTGGACCCCCCTATCATAGATTAAAAAGTGAAGTCACATTTTTTTCATTTACACCATTGAGTGGGGTGTCATTTGATAGGTCTCTTAAAATGCAATAATAAAAGCCAAATGACTTTTTGATTTTAACCCTTCGGTCACGAAAATTTTGAAAAAACTCTTTATAAATCGTAGTGAGAATGACTACGGAACCCTATCATGTGCGTGCCCAACAAGCACTTGCCCGTTTTATTGTGAAGACACGATTTTTGAATTTTTCTATGATAGAAAATCAATTTCTTAGAATATGATGTTAGGGTTGCAGGATTCTGTACATGTACCTATGATTATTATGTAGATTTTATATCAACTAAGAATTTCTGATAGTACTCGTCTATATGTAAATGCACTGAATATTATAGACATACATACATACATATCTATGACACCATATGAATGTATTATAGTTTTTTCTATGACTACTATTATAGTATCAAAGTAGTTTTGATTATATATGTACATATGTACGAGAATTTTCATTTTATTGAAGTGTTAATATACATTTTTCTTTAAAAGTTATATATGCATATCATACCTTATTATTTTCAAAAATAAACTGTTCCAAGAAAAACTTTTCAGACAAAAGTTGCTCAGATTGGATGGGGAAATATGGTAGTTTTTATTTATGCACGTTTTTTATGGTAATTTAAATTCTTTAAATGAGAAACTATATTTTTATTTTAACATTATGATTCTACGTTTTAAATTAAAAAATAAGAAAAGTGTTTCGTGCCATTAACCCCCCACTTATGTTATTGAAAATTTTGAAAAATTTATAAGGACTAAAGTCTTAGTGAGCCATATTTTTTGTCAAAAAATTTGTTCTCTAAAACTAATGAGTCAGCAGTTATAAGGAATTAAACAATTAAATTTTTCGCGCTATAATTTTGCAATCCTGATATTTTTGACTAAATCTACACTTGATGTTTAATGTTCATGATTTTTTCTTTCGGTAAGAAGGGTGGGGGGCAGAAATTTTGAAGTGTTATCCCAAAAAATATTTTAAAATTGCATAAAAAATAGAATTTTCATTTTATTTTTTTTCCATATATCAATACACCCTCTGAAATTAACCCCTAAATCAAAATTCAACTTTATATACTTCATATTTATAATTGGGTCACTACACCCTTATCTTTGTGCTAAATTTTAATTATTTACGTCAACTATTTTCAGAAAAATAGTAACAGACGGACGGACACCAAAGTGATAAAAAAAATAATAAACAAAACCTAGATAATTCCACAATAACAACACATTTCTTTCGACTAATGCAACAAAATACCTAATATCACAGAAATTTCCAGTTCATGTCGAAACATTACATACATATACATAAAATACTGGAGGATCAACGAAACCAAAAGTTACTTAATCTAAATATGTTACTACAACACTTGCCAAATACGTATAAGTGTGTTGACACAAGTGCATTCTAAATTGTATAGAGTATAGGGTCTATGTAGGTTCTGAGCCTCAGGTCTGATCTAAAACAGCCAAAGAACGACCTTGAAATGTACTTATGGGTTAAAGAACTGGTGATGTTAACAGTACACTGAAGATTTTTGTGATGTTATGAAACAGTTGCATACTGAATTTAAACAGTGGCGTTTCATAAGTTTGTATGTTTGACGCAAATAATTTTTTTTGGGGTGAAGGGTACTAATTTTTAATATGAAACTTGAACATATAAAATATTTTGCACTAATAAAAAAAAGAATTGTGTGGTTTTATGAAACCACGGTAAAAGTGAAACTTTTTTTCACATTATAGACATTTAACTAAAAATTTTCGGAATAATAAATTCAAGCACTCAAAATTGAAATAAATCCATAAACAACAACATGCACCAGCAAAAAGTTCTAATAATTCTAATAAATTCTATATAACAACCAAACAATTTCTGTCTCTTTCATTTGACACGGCTCTTTTTTCGAGTCAGATGCACTGTCCATTTCTTTATGTCTATGGCTCTGACGTATTTAGTATTTACCCCTACTCCGCAGCCGAGCGACATGCAACACACAGACGAAAAATTTTGAGACGATGTAATAAAAGTTTCACTTTAAAATTGACTTCCCCCACTTTGAAGATACTGAATTTAAGCAGTGGCGTTTCATAAGTTGTATGTTTGACGCAAGTAATTTTTGGGGGGGGGGGGGAGTAATTTTTATACAGTACACAGAAAAAAATTAATTGTCTGTGTTGAAAAATGTGACCCATGTTAAAAAATCCGTGATCGATTTGGCTCTAATAGAGATTGTTTGTTAATATGATAATTTTCTACAAATATGGAAATATCCACGTTTATCTTATTGATAAATGTATATTATTACTAACAATCTTCTTATCACGATGAAAATTTTGTTTTGTATTGAAAACATATATTTTAAATACAAAAAAATATTTTATAAATTACATCACTGAATTTAGAAAATTGCACTTTCACTAGTTGGGTGGTGTAAAAAATATTCACACTAATAAATATTTATTAATACAACCATTATGTTTAATATATTTGAGAGTTTCGTTAGTTGGTGTAATTAATTATTTATTAATTTGACAAATGAAAAGATTTTTAGATAAATATGAATATATATTTTTCAAATGCATAAAATAT
Source organism: Sialis lutaria (assembly GCA_949319165.1). Classification (NCBI taxonomy): domain Eukaryota; kingdom Metazoa; phylum Arthropoda; class Insecta; order Megaloptera; family Sialidae; genus Sialis; species Sialis lutaria. The sequence goes on from OX439243.1 coordinate 22,799,324, forward strand.
CCTCAATAAGATTTTTTATTATTATTATATTGAGAAAATATTCTTATATTAACAAGATAAATTTATTAAGCATTTTTCCATCTCAAATTTTCAATAAGATCGAGTTTTTTTTCTGTATAGTACATAAGTGATGTTATAAATTTGAGTTCGAATTTTTTAATCGTGCTTTTAGGACGCTTTTTAGCGGTATCTCAAAAAAAACGTAATGTTGATTTTTATAGCATCGAATAGCTTAAAAAAATACAAATCCAATGAACTAAGCCAAATAGTTGTATCTTATTTAAAACATATGAAAAAACCCTTAAAAAAGTTTTCCCTATCTCAGTTTTACCTAAAATCACTAAGATAATTAGAGGTATATCAATAATACGTGGGCGAATATCCGTATATTTTGATACCGCCAAAATTTCCAATATAATGTATAAATTCCATTCAATAAATAAAAAAAAGAATCTGTAAAGTAAAAAAAAACTATTTTAACAAAACTTTGATTTTTGCGAAACTCGCTTTTACTGAGATACCGCTTTTGTGCTTAGCACGCCACTGCTATTATTATAATTAAGATTTGTTTATAGCACTCACATCCAAATATTGCATACAAGCGTAGAGCAAGAGCAAGTATCCTATATATTTTTGTTAATTAATTGTGTATGGGACATTATGCAAGAATTTATTGTTACAATATAGATTTGATTTTTAGATGATTTCTTAATATAAATTATTATTTATATGTTACTATATGACATATGTATTTCACAATCTTTTACTCAGAATTTATATTGAGAAAGGTGATTCGAAAATAGATAATGGAATAATTAAATAAAATATTTTTTTATGAAATGATTTGACGAATATTTCTGAAAAAAAAACAATGACGTCATAGTCGCGTAAAATCCTAAGTAGCAATTTTCTTAAAAAGAAATTTTGTGCTACACTTACTTAGATATAAAATATGCAAAATGTCATTAACCTCAATATTATAAACTATGTTTTAATTTAAATTTGCAATAATAATTACATGTATAAAAATATTATTTTAATAATAAAAATGATGAATTTGTTACAATTCGTTTTAATTTACTATTATTAATTACGATGTATTCAGTACCGTAACAACAATTTTGGCGCCCTTGAAAAAATTTACATAATTATAAATTTTTGGTGCATATCCAGGTAATAATTAAGAAAAATACCTATGTAAAATCATTGATAAATTATCAGTTCCTATATCTACAGGATGTATTAAGGTTATTCGATCATTAGAGCAATGTATAGATAAAAGTCTAAAATTTTAATACGTTATTTGTGGATAACTCATATATTTTACTAATTTTTATTTAAAATATTGGACGTATGGTTTTTGAGTAATTAGATATTAAAAATAGAGTTTTTCACACATGATAAATGAAAGAACTTGCCGAAAGTGCTCTATTTATTGAAATTCTACACAATTGGCTATATAGAGACGTTTTAAAAACTAATTATTCGAAACTTCAACCCTTTTAAATACTATAATAATTATTAAAACAAATATATTCACGTGTAATTTATTCAAAATAATGAAAACCTAGCTCTGCCATTACATTGTATACAAATAAGTACATGTTACTATTATATACCGTTCTGTCTATTTCAATTTTCAAATAAAATGAAACTTTTTTACTTTTAATAATTAACAAAGTAAAATATTCCATTATATGTGTTCTGAATATAAAAAAATAATTTTTTTGTGTTAGACGTATATCCTTAAATAAATCTTTACGAATTTTTATTTCGAAAATTAAACTGCTTACTAAAAAAACGTTTCGGACAAAAGTTACTCAGTTTGAGAGAGGGAAAAAGGGGGGGGGGAGGCATGTTAATCTGAAATTTCAACTGTTTTATTTAATTGTTATGATAAACCCATTTTATTAAAATATTTGTAAACCCCTGATTGATTTCATTCTTAAAAAAATGATCTAAATAAATATTAATACTTATGCAATATAAAAACAATCGGAACACTAAATTTGGATTACTCATTAAAAAATGAAGGTTATTTTTTAACTCTAAAAAGTACTTCGAATCACTTTTACTTTAATTTATTTTCAGAAAAAAAAATTACACAACTAAACTATCAAAAACAATAACTAACAATAAAAAAAAACTTGCTTAAATTATAACACCACTATTATTTCAAGTTTATGGTGGGAAAAGTAACAAAAAAAGAAAACATTTTAAAGGTTATTTAACTTAAATATATATGCACCTACAAACCGATGCATTTTTTCTGTTTCGTGTCAGATACGGTTAAGTTTATACCACATATGTAAATATGAGTTGTGAAAAAGTTGGATTGTATTTTGTTCTGAGTTGTTTTGTTTTTTGTAATTGTTTCGAAGAGACAGGAAGTGGTATTGTGTATATTTTAAAACAGAACTTGTTTTCTGTTTATACTTTACAATCGGATGTTGTCCAGAATGAGTTGTGCAGGAATCAAAGTAGATTTTACAATGATAATTTACTCAAAGGATCTCAGTTTGCAGTTAACAGTATGTTGAGATTTATGCATTTTTTTGTTATCTCTAATTTTATTCTGTGATTTACTTAATGTTAAAAGTCTACTTCTAGCACACTGTAAAAAAGATTTGATTTCGAAAAATATTGTTATTAATTTATATTCAGAACACATATAATGGAATATTTTACTTTACGTAAAAAAAGCTAATTTAATTTGAAAATTGAAATAGACAGAACGGTATATAATAGTAACATGTACTAATTTGCTGTAATGACAGAGCTAGTTTTTCATTATTTTGAATAAATTACACGTGAATATAATTGTTTTATAATTTTTATAGTATTTAAAAGGGTTGAAGTTTCGAATAATTGGTTTTTAAAACGTCTCTATATAGCCAATTGTGTAGAATTTCAATAAATAGAGCACTTTCGGCAAGTTCTCTCATTTATCGTGTATTAAAAACTCTATTTTAAATGAAAATTAGTAAAATATTTGAGTTATCCATAAATAATATTTTTTAATTTTAAACTTTTATCAATACATTGCTCTAATGATCGAATAACCTTAATACGGTATTTCTTGGTGATAGAAAAATGCGTGAAATTTATCGAAAAATAAAAAAACGAGTTAGCCCAAATTTTGTTAATAATTAAAAAAGATTATACTGTGAGCAAAAATATCGTCAAAATAAAATCAATAAATTTAATATTGCAAGTAAACAATGCTTAAATTTTATTTTGATGATATCATTGCTCGCAGATGAAGAAACAATTCAGGATTTTGAATAGAGCTTCCTTATAATCTTTTTTTGTTATTTATAAAATTTGGACATACCTTTAATTTTTTTAATTTTTCTGAGAAATATTTTAATAGAGAAAAGAACTAAGGGCATAATAGTAACTGTGCCCCAAATAATAACATAGAATATTGTAATTTTTTTACTATAGAAAATATCTAATATTAATAATAATGAATTAGGTTGACTACATGTAGGTACATAAATTAACAATATTATTAATTTTTAGTGAATTGATAAAAAAGCATAATGTAATTTAACTACAGCATATACCCGTGTTTGCTTTGATCTATTTAATAAAATTAATTACTATTTTTTTAAAATTTATAGTGTTTGACGCTTCGTCTAAGATTCCGTCCGGAATTTTAGCTGGGAGGTTTGCAGATTTTGGTCGTTACGATCAATGTGTGGGGGTATCTACCCCCTTCGATAACGAGGTATTAACTGGGAAACATTGCATTGTCACTTTCTCAGCGGATCTCAAAAATATCGTTACAGCAACATCAAATTTTGCAAACATGTCGATTGATAGTAAAATAGCTGTAAGTAAAAATCTATAAAATATATAAACTGTGCCTTAAATTCTAATCTTGGGTTGCATAAAGTAAAATTGATCACTGCTGTTTTAAAAGCAATTCTAAAAAACAATCACGGTTATGATACATTTTATAAGGTAAAAGATTATCATATTTATAAAGGACCCCGCAGAATCCTTATGGGAAAGGGGTTTCGGTCAAACTCTTTGAAACTTTGGATTCTGATAGTCCTTGATGAGTAGATTAAAAGTGTTAGTGGGCACTAAGTCCTAAAAACTCAAACTTTTAAGATATAGCCCTCTAAAGTTGGGGATCATGCTCGCCTTTAATTTGCAATAAAAAAATTTGTAGAACCTTAATTTTCGCACAACTATTTGTATGTGTTCCCAAAGACTTATATAATCGATTGTAACCATAAAAAAGTAAACTTTTAAATTCTGTAGCCAATGGCAGTACTTAAATCTTATTTTACGTTTTTTTTTATTATAAACCAATTTTTTATTATAAAACAATTGGATTTGTTTATAATTAAAAAAACGTAACAATAATATTTAAGTGTTGTCATTTCTCAATGAATTGAAAAGTTGACTTTTTTTATAGTGGCAACCGATTATAGATGTCTTTGGGAACATATACAAAAAGTTGAGCGAAATTGAAGGTTCTACAAAAAAAAGATATTGTAAATTAAAGACAATCATGATTTCCAACTTCAGAGGGCTATATCTAAAAAGTTTGAGTTTTTAGGACTTAGTGCCCATTGACTCTTTTGATCTACTCATCAGGGACTATCATAATCCAAAGTTTCAAAGAGTTTGACCGTAACCTCTTTCCCATAAGGATTCTGCGGGGTCCTTTACAAATTGAAATTCAGTTTAGAATTTAATTTTGCTTTATGCAACATGCAACCCAAGGTAAGTTTATTAAAAACATATGTGTCTCATTGTCAGAAGTTATTCAACTAACAAAAAAATGTTTGGAATAAAAGTTGTTGGGAATTTTCTCTTCTATAATATTGATAATAACTATCTTGGTCATAAAACTAACCCAAAATGAGATATTACGAAATACCCTAATAGTAGTACAGCAAGTAAATAACGCCGATTTTAAAGCGCTAAATTTCCCTGATAAAATTCTATGGTCTAAAACAATTTGGTTGGTAAAAATTTTATAAATTTAATAAAAAAAGATTTTTTTTATAGTTCACAAATAAAGAACAAATTCAACATCGTAATGGGATAGGAATAGATGTGAGAGCTCGATGGTCTATTTGTGTACCATCCGTATGTCCAGCTCTTGACATAAAATCCCATCTACAGACGGTCCTGGCGCCTATCATACGAAGAATGGGCTATTTTAATGTTACAATATTGTTGCAAGATTCAGATTGTCAAAATAAATCTATAACAGAAATATCCATGAGGCCTTTAGATTGGGCTGCATTGTAAGTTTATTTTAATATACATTTTTTATATTTTGTACATGAAAAGAATTGTACAATAAAAATTACTACAGTGGAACCACGTTAGTACTTGTTTTCCTTCAGTTCCTTTAAAAACGTACCTACGAAGTTTCACTGTATACAGGGTGTCCCATTTTAATCTATCACCCCCCTATTTTTTTTATCTATCAATTAAATCAAAAAAATGCTTCAAATAAAAGTTGTTTAGTTTTGAGGGGGACCCAAAATGGCGTTATTAATTTTTTATTTTTTGGACGTCTTCATGGTCAAATAGGCCCAACTTTTTTTTTCAAATGGAAACCTATATTTTTTATTACTATATCTTATTGTTTGGAAAAAAACAAGTAGCTTTTGTTTCAAAAAATTTTTTGTATGACTTCATATTTTTTCAATATTAAACAAAATAATTTTAGATTTTGAAATTTACTAATTTTTTACTCGAAACCCATTAACTTTAGAGGAAAAGTGTAAAACACAAAAAATTTTTATTTTAATATGATATAACTAGCAAAATTATTTCAGATTTTTTATTTTATTTTTTATTTGCTTTAATATTTTGAAGAGCAAAAGTTATCAAAAAATCCTGATAAAATTATCCTAGATATATCAGATTAAAATAAACATTTTTTTGTTTTTTACATTTTTCCTCTAAAGGTAATGAGTTTCGAGTAAAAAATTAGTAAAATTCTAAAATCTAAAATTATTTTGTTTAATATTGAAAAAATATAAAAAATAAATAAGTCATACAAAAAATTTGTTGAAACAAAAGCTACTTGTTTTTTTTCCAAACAATAAGATATAGTAATAAAAAATATAGGTTTCAATTTGAAAAAAAAAGTTGGGCCTATTTGACCATGAAGACGTCCAAAAAATAAAAAATTAATAACGCCATTTTGGGTCCCCCTCAAAACCAAACAACTTTTATTTGAAGCATTTTTTGATTTAGTTGATAGATAAAAAAAATTAGGGGGGTGATAGATTAAAATGAGAAAAAATGTAATTTTTATAATGCAGTATAGTATTTTTTTTCAAAAATGTTTGAACTTAAAATAACGCATTTTTTTCTCGCGTAAGCATGTTGAAAATTTTGAAACACCAATAGAATTATGTATATATGTATGTATACAATACATACATATTATTACATATGTATAGTTCGTGGGTTCCATGTTATGTTGTGTAGTAACATATTAAAATAAATTAATTAATAATACATATATACCTACTTTTAACTACGAAATAATTTATTGAAATTCAAAGTTTCATTTTACTTTTATTTTTGTATATGTATAATAATCACTTAAGAATATAATTATAGCAAAATATGACCTAATTTTTATGTTTGTAATTTTTTGTGCAATTCGACAGTGGAATGCTAAAACGATTTTTTTAAAATTAACAAATTAATTTTTATTTTATTTAATCAAAATTGTAGTAGTTTTATTGTAATATTTTTTTATAGTAGAACTACGGTAAATATATTGGTATAAAATACTTGGCGCATCTTAACCCATTAACGCCCGCCGTACACATTTGTGTACACCTCATTTTATAATTAGTGCTGCTGTTTATGGATATTAATTCACAATATTTCATTAAAAATCAGTTGGTAGAAGTGCAACAAACACAATCTGTTAACGTTTTTAGTTTCATAAGTGTTTAATTATTCTAAATAATTTTTATATGAAAAGAGGTACGTGGTATGCTAATATATTTTATCCAACTAGAGCATGTGATTTCGAATTTTGTTCAAATCATATGTAATAACTTAAATATACATATAACATGACTTTTTATCTAAATAAAAATGATATCAGAAAAGCAGTCTCACACAAAATAGACTTCATATCTGCCCAATTTACTCGCTTGAGTACACACTGCTATTTTTTTTCTAAATATTAAAAAAAAGTTTGTGTTGTATATTTAGTTAAATACATATATTGAATATGTACTTAATTTCATAAAAAAAATCTTTTGCGTGTTTTTGTTTGCTTTTGGACGTTAATGGGTTAAAATACTGAATTTAATGGCTTATATTTTATAACTCAATATTAGTTAAAATATCACTTATTGGGTTTCATTTTACCATCAACTATCTGATAAAAATAATGGCCAATCAAATACAATTATTTTTTAAAAATAAATTTGAAATTTGTTCTATAAGAGATATAATATTTCATAATAGTTAAAAAATAATAATAAAAAACATGTTTCTTTGACATATTTCAAGAAATTAGATATCATTATAAAAATGTTCTTCATTTTCTTTCAGAAATATATTCAGTTTAATGGGTCTTTTAATATTTACAAGCACTGGATATGATTTTTTCATAAAGAAATCTAAAGGTCAGTATGAAATGAAAATATCATTCTAAAATTGGAAATACATTTTAATGTATATTTATATTCAGCAATACTAACTCTTAGATGAAGGTGTATTTTCAATATTTTCATTAAGACGGAATTTCCACGAACTAACCAAGAAGTCAGACAGTTCTGAACATTTTCATTGCCTTAATGGTCTCAGATGGTTCAGTATGATGTGGATAATTCTGGGACATCGATATGTTGCAGAATTATCTAGTCCGGTTATTAATTCCTTTCATATATTTGAAGTACGTAAATTATTTTATTTTTTTATTTCTTTGAATTTTTTGATCAAGTTTTCAATTCTTGTCGAAAATATAACTAAAAAGATAAATTCCAATACAAGACATAATAATTATAAGTCGCAGTCTAGTTTATTATCATGAGAACCCAATGTCATATTTATAGGACAGCACTTTATTGTAATGACGACAGTCTGTTTATTTTTGAAATTATTTATATTGTACCGGGTGGTCTATTTAAATTGAGACAAGCAAATATCTCGAAAATTAAGGTTTTTCAGGGATAATGTTTGGTACAAAAGTTTCAATGGAGGTAAAATTTTTGATTTTGAGTGGAGGTTTTAAGGTCATTTTGGGGTCAACTTCATTTTTTTAAATGGAAACCTATTTCTTTTTTTACATATTCGTATTTTGCAGAAAAAAAGAAACAACTTTTGTCTAAGAAGTTTTTTCAAAAACTTCAAATTCAGGGGCATTTTTTTAATCTATTTTTTTATTTTTTTGTTTGCTTTTATTAAAAAAATTCGAAATTATTATTTATAATTATCAACTATGCATGTTTAAGTAACAATTAAATTTAAAAAATGATTTTTTTTTATTTTAGGATTTAAAAATGTTTGTTTTTATATTTTGAATATTTTTACTAAAAAAAAATTGGTTAAAATTGAGGATTTTTCTCAGACAAAAGTTGTTTCTTTTTTTCTGCAAAATACGAATATGTAAAAAAAGAAATAGGTTTCTATTTAAAAAAATGAAGTTAACCCCAAAATGACCCTAAAACCTCCACTCAAAGTCAAAGATTTTACATTGGTTTTCCCCCTTCGAACCCTGAAACTTTTGTACCAAACATTATACTTGAAAAACCTTAATTTTCGAGATATTTGCTTGTCTCAATTTAAATAGACCACCCGGTATATAGTTTCGTCAATTTAAAAACGCTTTTCTAAGTGAAAAAAATGTAACTATAAATGCCGGTTGGAATAATTACACGGTTACTTTAAAAGTGTTATAATTTGTCATTGAATTAACTCGAGTTCATTTTAAAAATTATTGTAAGTAGAGAGACTTAAAAAACATATAAGTAATGTAAATAAAATTAACAACGTTATTGTGTCAGAGAAAAAAATTAGAAAATATGATGTCCTATAAATAGGACACAGGGAAGTAACTGGTAAATCAAAATTACAGAAAAAAATCAACATATATTTTAATTTATAAGAAATCGAATAAAACTAAGATCTGATAAAAATAGAAATTTTAAGTTACAAATTTTTTTTTAATATTAATGTATACTTTTTATGTTGTACTTATTACAACTGTAATTTTTACATGTATATATATTTTTTTTTACAGTGGGTAAAGGGGGTTTTCAGCGACGTTATTTATGGAGGAACATTATCAGTGGACAATTTCTTTGTCATGAGTGGGATGCTATTAATGAATATGTATATGAAACAAGCAACCAAAGGACGGAAATTTAATATACCGTTGTTATATTTTCAAAGATATTTAAGGTAATAGCACAAGAGCCCGTGGTAGTTTATCACCCGTTATCGAACACCCACAAATTAAGTAGCGAATTTGCAAGTAGGTAAATATACTAGAAAATAAAAATCCATCGGTCTCCTTTATCGAATTCTGTGCATAATTATGATAATTAAGCTAATAAACGGAAAATTTCGAAACATTTTCCCGCCATAGAAAAATATACAGTTTTAAAATATATCGGTCTTCCTAACCGCAAACTATGCCAGAAATCTATTTGAAAGGGGTGAAATACCAACAAGCCTCCAGGGTGTTCGATAACGGGTGATAACACCACGGGCTCTTTCACTATAAATTATTTTGTTAAAAAAAAATCTGTAATATTTTTTAATTCGTATATTGTTTACTTACACCTTGTAAATAAACAGTATCTCCATTTTAAACATGATTATGTATTAGTGTGAACAGAAAAAGTATAATACAGGGTATCAAAAATCGTAAAAAAGTGATTGTTTTTGAATCGGGCTCTTGCACTATAGATTATTTTGTTAAAAAAAATTCTGTAATATTTTTTAATTCGTATATTTTTTACTTACACCTTGAAAATAAACAGTATCTCCATTTTAAACATGATTATGTATTAGTGTAAACAGAAAAAAGTATAATACAGGATATCAAAAATCGTGATTGTTTTTGAATCGGGCTCTTGCACTATAGATTATTTTGTTAAAAAAAATTCTGTAATATTTTTTAATTCGTATATTGTTTACTTACACCTTGTAAATAAACAGTGTCTCCATTTTAAACATGATTATGTATTAGTATAAACAGAAAAAAGTATAATACAGGGTATCAAAAATCGTAAAAAAGTGATTGTTTTTGAAGCTGCGACACCCTGAACACTAATGAAATGTATAAATATATAATTTAAGGCGGCTATTACACTATCAAAGAAATGTGATAAAATTTCTTTGATCAAAGAAATATGACAATGTAATATGTCAACTTTTATAATATTTACGTAGGTAATATTTACCTTCATAATATTTCTTTTATCATAGAGATGACAGTTTCTCATATTTAATGAAAGTTTTTTTACGGATAAATCAAAATGGCGACTAAAATGTGTTCGTGGATGGTTTCGGCTACGAAAATACTTATAATTTAATATATGATCAAATCTTTGTAAAAAATCTTTGACATATTTCTTTGATAGTGTAATAGCCGCCTAAGACAGTTGAAGTAATAATAATGCATATTTTTTTACAGGTTAACCCCACCTCTACTTGCATTATTGTTATTTCTGTTAACATTTTTCCAAAGAATTGGCTCAGGGCCTGTTTGGTCAGAAACTATCAATCCAATGGTAGAAAATTGTAATAAATATTGGTGGTCTTCTTTACTATACATTCAGAACATAGTTAACCCCAATCAAACTGTAAGTTAAATAATATTCAGTAAGGCACGTATTAAGAAAAAAATATAATAATTATTTTTTTAGTGTATGCCTCATACATGGTACCTGTCGACTGATATGCAATTGTTTTGGATAGCCCCATTTATCATTATACCAATTTATAAACGACCCAAGATTGGACTTTCAATTCTATCTATACTTGGTATTTTCTGTATTACTGTATCGCTGGGTTTAGCTTATTTTTATGAATTTAAAGCATCATTTTTTAATGCAGGGTAAAAATTTACAAATATTTTTTAAATGAATCTTTGTAAACAATTTAAATGTATTTTTTTCAGACAAGATTTCTTCTCTAAAATGTATATTCCGATATACACAAGAGGAACGCCGTTTTTAATGGGAATTGTTTTGGGATATTTATTATGTAAGCAAAATGGAAAACAAATTACAATAAATAAGGTAAATATGTATTTTGTTAAAAATTATGATTTTTTACTATTTTTAAATAAAATTTTTGTAAAATGCATTTAGAAAAAATTTCATTGCATATTTTTGGAAATTATTTCTATTTTAACAGACTTTAAAAAAAATGTGGTTGTCAATTCGACAATATATATCGCACCTCCGCAAAAAATGTCATATTTGAGATAAATGATTCCAAATTACTATATATTTCTACTAAAAATTGTCATTAATGTACTTCGTGTACCTACCGTCAAAACTAGCATATTCTAAAAAAATGTCACATTTTTTATTAATTTTTAAAATACTTAATCATTAAGCGTTTTAATAGTTACTATTTTTCAAACATCACAGAAATACTGAAATATTTAAATTAAATACTGTGTATCAGTCCTTTTCCTATATTACGTACCTTTACAATTTTGATTTATCTAAATTATTATAATTTAATTTATTTCTATTTCCTCAAAACTACATTTTTTGATTTGTGACACTTTTTTGCGGGAGTGCAATATATTTTATGTATGTTTGGGCATAACATCGATAAATATGCACCAATTTGGACGTTTTTTTGTTTGTTTGAAAGAGTATACTCCCGAAATAGTCTCGTATAAATTTTATCAGAATCTGACCATAATCTTCAAAGATATGCCACTCAAAAGGGAATAATATAAAAAACTTTTTAAGAAAAAGAAACGACTTAAAAAATCCTTAAAAATAATGAAAAGTATATGATAATTGAAGTAGGTGCTAAGCCAATAATTTTTTTTAGAAATAAAAATACTTCAAAACTCCCGGGAAAAAATTGTAGATCTGCAGAGACCTACTCATATCTCGTCAGGTCTCCATTTTGAGACAGCATCATATTTTTCACTGGTTTTTCATCTGTATAGACTTGCAAAGATGCACATACAGCTCTACAAAGATCTCTGAAAATCATTGTAATGTTAAAAATTAATGATTTTTCAACGTTTTAATCTCTATCACGATCTACAACGACCTTTAGAGATTTTTGTAGATCCTTTTAGATCTTGTAAGTCATTATAGATCTTTGCAAGTCTCCACAGATCAAAAATCAATCAATCTCTGCAGATTTACAATTTTTTCCCAGGCTGTTAAATTTATTTAGGTATTATAAACTTTTCAGAATTTTTAGGTTTTTATTTTTATTTGTTTAAAATTTTTTGTATAACATAAAAGTACATATATGATAAAGGTTGAATCCATTATTCAAATTTAGACAAAGAAAAGGAAATAATATGCATTTACTTGTAGGGGGAGTAACGGGGGATTTAATTACCCTCAAATCTTGCTAAATACAACCAAATTATGATTAATCTGTTAGATTTTAGTATTCTGTTTGTGGTTTTTGGCGTTTGTTGTTCTGGGAACGATTGTTTTTATGCAACATCAATTCAATAAATCGGATTTCGAGGCTTCCCAATTATCAAATATTGCATTCGTTTCGTTGCATCGGACGATTTGGAGCGGTGCCATTTGCTGGATTATATTTGCTTGTGTTAATGGATATGGAGGTAAAAACTTTTATTACTTTTGTGATAAAAAATATAGGTTTTGTTCAGTTTAATTAGGAAAACAATAATTCTTATATGTATTTTATAAATACATACAGTGTATTACAAGTTGATTGCGCTATAGGAAAATTAACATAGGGCAAATTAGAAGTCTTGTAGTAGCCTTTGGTGAAATTTAATGATATGCCATTAGTGCATTTTGAAATACCGCCACAAATTAGTCACTAGTGTTTTGTTTTCACGTTCATAATAACTATACTCTATTTCATTTAAGTTTGCAGTGGTTGCCGGGTGATTTGACCGCAAGGATCACGACTCGTACGGTCAAATCACCCGGCAACCACTGCAAACTTAAATGAAATAGAGTAATAGAGTATACAGTTGATTACAATTTTGACATACATATAAAATTGAAAACAAAATACTAATGACTATTTTATAAAATTTTATGGCGGCATTTCAAAATGCACCAATGACACATTAAAATTTGACCAAAGGCTACTATAACAAAGTCGATTTTTTTCGAATGGAACTATCCATTCTGACTATTTTTGCCATGATGTCTGTGTGTCTGTAGAGATTGTAACTCAAATACGAAAAATTGTAGAAGGTTGAAATTTTATATTCAAAATTAATATTCGATAAAAGAAACTCTTATTTTCTAAAATGATCTTTAGTATTATTTTTGAAACGGCGATTAAAGATAAAAAATTAATATTTTTTGAAACAATAAAGAATAATTTTTTCCTATTCAATTTTTTCTACCTTTTATCATTTGCCAGAAATATTTAAAAAAATATTAAAAACACGTTCACACTATTTATTCTCATTATTACGTATAAGAAAGTCCCAGAAGGCAGGCGTAATACATAATAGATATTATATATAAAACTATTTTTTTTCAGGACCAATAAATTGGTTTCTATCATTGCGAATATTTCAAGTACTTGCTAGATTAACATACTGTATGTATTTGGTGCACTATTTTGTGATATATGCTCGTGTTTCAGCCATGCAAGTTATCCCATATTTTACCGATATGAGTACAGTACGTACATTTTTTATTAATGTTTTAAACAAATAGGTGGTGGCTTACAATTAGTTGTCGTGACCGAGTTAACTTGTGTTTAGTTTTTTGATAACTAAGTTGTAATTATTAATTTATTATTTAAAGCAAATCCTCTTAGAGACACTCCAATAAAAGATATGACAGCATCACCATTTTTAGCTAAGTCATCGGTGGTGATGCAATTAGTTCAAAAAATAATTTATATATGTAGGTATAAATATTTAATGATATTATCAAAAATTGATTCGGGCTGTCATAACTCTTACAACGAGTATCTTTACATGTAGATGAATTTTCGCATGCATATTTTATTAAGTGTTTAAAATTAATTAAATATTTTTATTATTGTAGTTGTTCAATTACGCTGGTGATTTGATGTTGACATTATTATTAGCAACTTTCTGGTCACTAGTTTTTGAAATACCTTTTATAAATTTACAAAAAATTTTAACATCAAGAGGAAGTACAGGTATTTTAGTTAAATAATTCATTAGTATTGTTATTTATAACAAATTATTATTTTTCAGATGAAAAAAGGATGGACAAGATTACACCAGATAAAAATATTAAGCTAAACAACGAAGTGGAATTTAATAATAATAAAGAAGTGTCCAGATTTTAAAATAAATAATTAAAAAAAGCTACTATAAATAAATTAAAAAAAAAATCGTATCAGTTTTTGAAACTGATTTCTCTCTGCCAATATCATCCCAGTTGAATATCCTTTCCCACCGGTAATCCATTAAGGCCAAAAAATAAAAAAAATCTCATTTCGCTTTTTAGTTTACTATTTTACAAACGACGGTAATCATTTTTGATCTTTTTCATCTTTACTCCCAACTAAAACGTACCTATAAGTTGTGAATATATTTTATTACCAATATGTTATCGATAATTAATATAATAATAGTATATTATATCACGAGTCAATGATGATAGCTATTATAACCGAGGAATAATTTTCGAACCGAGCCGCTTAGCGGCGAGAGAGAAAAAAATTCCGAGGTAATAATAGCTATTATTGCGAGTAGTATACTGTACATTATCTACGACTATTTTAATTACTTTCATAAAACACAACTGACTACAAGGAATGCAAGCTTCAATACAAGCATTTTTGTTCTAATCTCAAATTAATATAAATTAAATAATACCATGGAAACAAAATACACAAACTCTGTTATTATAAATTAGAGTAGGCGCACACTAGAGACTAAACTATCGGCCGATAGTTTAGTCGGATTGGACTGTACCCCCGCACACTGCTACAACTAAACTGTCGGGTTGGTGGTAGGTGCGCACACTGGCCGATTTTCAGTGATTGAATAGAAATGTTGTCGAGAAAATCTGCTATTATTACCCTTATTATAAAACGGATGAGGATAAGAATA
Organism: Sialis lutaria; assembly: GCA_949319165.1. Lineage (NCBI taxonomy): Eukaryota > Metazoa > Arthropoda > Insecta > Megaloptera > Sialidae > Sialis > Sialis lutaria. The sequence continues at coordinate 22,814,583 of OX439243.1, forward strand.
ATTAAGAAAAGAAGCCGTGAGGGGTGAAAATTTCGTTTTCAAGCTTTTTTTCAATTTATCTCAAAATCTAAATCAATGACGGGGTGTTTTTATGGTTGATATTTGTTGGAGACACTTAGACGAAAAAACGTAAAAATGCTTATTTCGGAGAAAATAGTTTAAAATATTAATATTTTTTAAAATTATGATTGATCATAATTCTTTAGAACAATTTAAGGACAACCACTGAGTTTTTTTATATTGACATCCGAATATTCTTTTAAACTCTTTTTGTACAGGGCTGGTCATTTCTTAATCTCTTCGTAATCTGTAGAAAAGCTAATGCTTTTCTACAGATTCGTCTGATATTAACGCCATTTTAACACTGTTTATACGGTTTATACACATACAACACATGGGTAATATTTGTAGAAACAAACTAAATAATCGGCGAGTGTGCGCACTCGTATAGCGCCCAATGGTATTTAAGTAGTCGGCCGATAGTTGGCCGATTATAAAGTTTGAAGGGAATCGTACAGCCTTTTAAACTTTTTGATCGGCCGATTTCGAATCGTATAGTGTGCGCACTCGCATATATCTCAATGGTAATTAAACTATCGGCCGACTAAAAGTCTGTAGTGTGCGCCTACTATGCATTCCGATTTTTCCGGTAGCAAGGTAGATGTTGTTGCTGCAGCTTGTAGTACTATTTCGGGAGGTGTACAAGTAATATACTCTTCATTTTTATCCATCTCAATACAAATACACAAACACTAGGTGTTTTATTTGACAGTCGAAATAAATTTTTTAGACTTAAGAGTTTGTGTATTTTGTTTCCATGCTATTATTTAATTTGTAGAATGGCCATTATTCCCTCTAATGCACCAATCAGAAAATTTCTTTTTCGTCATTATTCCCTCTGAGATATAAGTCGTGGATAAATATATATATTTGTATGTATTAAAAATATATTGTTTATAAAATGATTCATCTTTTTAATGTTTGTGTCAATTTAAATTGAACTTGAACTTAGCTATTAACTATTTGTGTATTATATATTTGTTAATATAAATATAAAACAAATAAAACTGTCTACAAGTTATTTAAATAACATTTTACAATAGCAGTATTACATAATATCTTGAGTACATTAAGTACAGTTTATTCGAGGTAAATACTATACGTAGAACGGAGGATTAACTTAATGAGGTAGAAGAACTTGATGATATTTGAAAAGTGACACGAGCACTAAAAAAACTGCAGGGATGGTGAAAGGGGCAAAATAATTTTCTAGGGAATGTATAACTTCCAATTGAAAAAAATGAAGCTGAAATGAGGGTTATGATTTTAGCAGTATATTTGTATGTAGGTATGTTTGTAAGTTTAACTGTTCTCTCACAAAGCCTAAACTACTTGAGGGATTGCAAATTTGTTTTGATTGCCCGCATGCTATAGACTATATTTTGAAAATTTTAAATACTGTCCGTCTATTATATATAAATGAAATTTTTTAAAATCAAATCATGATGAATATCAAATTAAAGGGCTTCAATATAAGTTTTTTAAAATATATATATTAGGAAGAAAAAAGTATATTGAAAAACAATTTATCGAAACCGATACCTATATCCACACTAAAATGCAAAATTAATTGATCTTTAATAATTTAAAAAAAATTTATAATAATAATAATTTATTTAATTTGACCAAAAAAAGTAGAGCCTCTCAAAATTTATGATTTATTAAAAATTTTTTTAGCGTTTCATCTTAAAAAAGGAGGTTATCCTGAAGGATAATAAAATTTTCAATAAATGATTCAAAAACTAGAACGTCCAAGCTTTAGAACAGTTTTTTTAAAACTCTTCTTCGACCATTTTTCGGGGAGTTCTAGCTATTTAAAAATATTGAAAATTATTATACATAGTAATCCGTCAATTTTGCAATTTAGTTAGTTAAAAATCTTACCTATACAGGATGAGTCATATCAGGTTGAACAAACAGTTAATGAAGAAAAATATTTCAAGCAAAAAAGTTCATATGAACATGTGTCCGGAAATTCATCGTGAAGGAGCTACATACCCCCAAAAGTTTTTATATAACTGGAGACCCCTATTGTGATACAATTATGAAATTTGATACCCGGTTTAGTATTAATAAGTGTTATCGATTTCTAGTATCAACCAATGATTATTTAGACCAGGAATGTATGGGGCTAGTGGACCCTTTGGTTTTTACCTAGTATTTTTATGTTCTTAGTTATTTTCTTATATTTGGCACTTCTGTAAGGTCATACATCACAAAATACACAGAAATATACTTTGTTAACTTGTCATAAGATCAACCGTTTTCAAGAAATACGATAGTAAAGATAGTTTTGTAGAATTTAACTCAATACGGATGTTTTAAACTACACAAAATAAATTTATATTCTTGTTTTAGGATTAAATTAAAACAAAGAAAAAAGTTTATGTAAATATACCTCCAAAAATGCATCCTTATCAACAGTTTTTAATTTCGTTTTTTAGTCAAATTTGTCACGTACGTATCACAGTAATACAACTGGCTATAAGTCTATAAGGACTCGTATAAAGAGGAATATTTACACTTAATCCTAGAACAAGAATATAAATTTATTTTGAGTAACAAATACAGGCGCCCTTTAATCGCGTTATTATACAAGCGTGGATCGCGCGTCATTACTACAAAATAGATAACTACTAACTAGTATTATCTACATAAAATGATATTTATCACACGCTGCATATTATTATAGGTGTTTATTGTAATTTATTGTTACAACATACAAGTCGCTTTATTGATAATTTTATCTTGTCCATTAATAAATAAGTTAACATTTAAATATGAAAATAAATTGTGCTGTTTTATTCTATATAGTAATAATTAATTATAATTTTTGTAACTGTGATATATTTAATATTTATACATTACAATCACCAGTTATAAAAAATGAAATGTGTCAAAATCAGAGTGCTTTTTATTACCAGCAGTTATTGAATGGTTCAAAGTTTGCAGTGCAAAGTAAGTATTTAAAAATTATAAATATTCGATAATTATTATGGTTTTATTGAATGAAAATAATAACAATATAATTTTATTTGGTTGAACTAAAAATATGTTGATCAAGGACAATATATTTTATGAATAGTTTAAATAAACTTGATTATTTCGTAAGCAACAATTGCATCAGTTATTATTGCGTTATTTTTATTTATAAATTCAGGTATCTGTATACAGAATGGACCATTATTATAAGACCAGGTATTTATTTTTGTAACAAATGATTATATTAAAAAAGGTCAAATAAGAAATATTTTTTTATTTTTTTAATGGGAAGAGAAATATTTATTAAATTTTGTTCATAAGCATTTCAAACATAAGCATTTATTTCTGGTGTGAACAATAATGCAAAAATATTGCAATCAGTAGTATCAACTTATTTTATCAAAAATATACCTGAATTTTTCATGTTTTTTAATACGTCTAAGAACCACTGATTTTCTTTAGATGTGTTTAAACCATTATTTTAATGTTATCATTGTAATTAATGTTAATGGTACAAAGAAGCAAATTGAAAAGAAAAATGATTAAAAAAATAATTTATTAAAAATTAAAAAAAATGTTTTTTTTAACCTTTATAGATTTCAGGGGGCGTTTCGCCTTCAGGAAACTAGTATAAAAGGTATCTTATATCATTGATTGATCATAGGCAAAGTGTCACGGAGTGAGCCAATATATTGGCATTCCAACCCGTGTTAAAAATTTCAAATTCGAAAAAATATTATTTTAAATAGTAGGTACATAACCTTTTTTCATTATACAAATTTTCTATGTATTTTTCGACGCTGAATCCAAATTTGACGTTAAAAATACAGTAAACCCAAAAACAACCCCTATAATAGGATAAAAACTACCCCTTTGCCTCGCGTGAACGATTTTTAATTATTTGGAAGTGCAAATATAAGTTTTCGATGTATTTTAATCTAAAAACAAAAATTGAAGATTTTTCTGGTACGCCAAAATATTGGTTTTTCAACCCTCTAGACCAGTGGTTCTTAAACTTATGTGGTCTAGGGACCCCCTTTTTGAAAAAATATTTTTCAGGGACCCCCATCCCTGATAGAAAAATAAAAAAGGTCGTTAGATACTAATTAATCACTGATAAATAGTACTTTATGTAAATTAATATTTTGCCAAAAATGTTTCACGGACCCCTGTAAAAGTTTGGCGGCCCCCCGGGTGTCCGCGGACCCCAGTTTAAGAACCGTTGCTCTAGACTCTAGAGGTTAAACTTCGTTTTAATAAGATCAAGGTATTTGTCAATCTTATACAATATAAAATTTATCATCTTTTAGTGTTAGATTCATCATCAAAAATACCAAATGGTATACTTGAAGGGTCGTATACCGATATCGGTCAGTTTGACGAGTGTTTAGACGTAGTGACGGAGATACCAGATCTGGGGGAAATAAATGGTAAACACTGTATGGTTCAATTCAACTTTCAACAAAATTCAAATAATGATGATATCGAGAAGAAAGTATCGCAGGTAAAAAATCAAATAAATAATAAATGCCCAGTATTATCAACTAATTTAAAGCTCCTTTAGCACTAAATGCTCCTTTAAAGTAAATTTGCTGTATTACAAACGTGATTTAAATCATTATTTAAGCTTTCAATGAAAAATGGACATAATATATGTTGTAAAGAAATACTGCAGATAATTTAAAATCTATTCAATTAAATGTATTATGCTTGGATCTGTTGATAATATGACAGTTAGTTAAAGGAGCATTTAGTTAAAGTTGATAATACTGGGCGAAAGTGTTTTAAATGGCATTGAAATTGTCAAAATATTTTAATAAAAGTTTAGATTGTTATTTTTTTTTAATTGGAAAAATATATTTGTAGTACCTAGTTTTTTTATTTCTTTCCGACTTCAGTTGGATTGAAATGAGAAAGGTTAGGGCTGCACTCGAGACGAGAATCAGGTAGTGTCGTCCTATCTTGAGTTGACCGTCGACGAATTGACCCGTGCGTCGCCGACAAAATCAAGTTTGATGCATGAAATACCCAAAAATTTCAAATTTTATATTTCATTAAAAGTATGTTTATTATATAGACAATGATGCGAAAAGTTGAAATTTTCAAACCGCAGGTCTGTATGTCAAACCGTTCTCGAGATATGCCTTCTCAAAGTTTTAGTTTTTTAAAAATTTTGGAGAAAAATGGCTGTAACTTTTGAACGTGTGGTCGGATTTGATTTTTGTCGACAGATTTGAAATCAGCGTGTTAAAATCTATATAATGACATGTATAACACTTCAAAACTCAACAAAAATTTTTTCGCGAAAAATCGAAAAAATTCAAAGGGGTATACCTTAAAAAAATGTCGATTTTTGACAACATTTTTTTTATCGATTTTTGAAGTATTTTACATGTAATTATATAGATTTTGACACGCTGATTCCAAATCCGTCAACAAAAATCAAATCCGACCACACGTTCAAAAGTTACAGCCATTTTTTTCCAAAATTTTGAAAAAACTAAAACTTTGAGAGGCCATAACGGGTCGAGTTACAGACCTGCGGTTTGAAAATTTCAACTTTTCACGTCATTTTCTATATAATAAACATACTTTTAATGAAATCTGAAATTCGAAATATTTAAGTAGGTAATATTTTATGTATCAAACTTCAATTTATCAAAGAAATATTAACTTAAATATAAGAAAACAAGAAAAAAAATCATAAATAACTATATAAATAATAAATTTCATTATTTGTCAACTAATTTTTATTTAATAGACATTTATTTATATTGAGTATGAATAATGTATAAAGTATGAATAATTTTAATTAGGTTGATATGATGGACAAAATATTTAAACTACCATTAACAGCTCATTGGGCAATTTGTGTCCCAGCAGTATGCCCTGCTTCAGACGTGGAAGCCCATCTTCAGTACACATTAAATTTGTTATTAAAGGATATAAAGGGACTCAACATAAAAGTGAATATAAATGAATCCGATTGTCAAGATAAAATTACAATTAATCCTAAAATGGACACTGTTGATTGGTTCTCGATGTAAGTACGTAGAAAATAAGAAAGTTTTGCCTGAAACACTTTTTTATCTGATGCGAAATTTTTTTGTTTATTTGCTGTGACTTATAATGCATATAATCGAAACACGATGCATAGTAGAAACGAATTATTAAAAAAGAAAGATTACTATAAAATTAATAAAATAATAAAATACACCTATCCCCCGATTTACACAGCACTTGTTTTACACGATTTGGCTTTTACACGATTTATAAATTGACAATTTTCAAAAAACTATTAAAAATGTTTATTCCGCTCCATATACACATATACAAAGATTTTATGGCATTTTTGAATTTTTTTCCTTCGGTAACCTGATGAAAAGAACAGGGGATTCCCGGGCTTGTAAAATATACATTTAGGGGAATCCCCATAGACATAGAGAAATGGACAGCGCATTCGTATTTAACATAATGGTGTAACATTTGTTCTGTAAGTGAAAGAGAGATGCAAGTTGTTTGGAACATATACATATGTAATACAGTATTACATATATGATATTTCCAAACAATTTCTGTCTCTTTCATTTGACACGGCTCTTTTTTCGAGTCAGATGCACTGTCCATTTCTTTATGTCTATGGGAATCCCGGTAATTTGTGCGTATGTATTTCACAATACAATAAATGTAAAATAAATTAAATATCTACTTTATTACTTTCATATGTTAGTTGTTTTATGAACTAAGAACAATTTTGAGTTTTCCAAGATGTCTGACTTTTGTTTTACTTAAATAAATTACTGATGCCCGGTATTATAAAGAAATTGCATGCAAGCAAATTTGTTTCCATGCAAATTTGCGATTTGCAAACGTTATCTACTAAGAGTCAAATGTAAATGACAACCAATCACAGGTTGTAGCTTTAAAATATCAAGACAATTTTGACTCCTAATAGATAGCGTTTGCAAATCGCAAATTTGCATGGAAACAAATTGCTTGCATGCAATTTCTTTATAATACCGGGCATGAATCATGCATATTTTTGTTTCGTTTTGCACGATTTTACTTAGCAAAATCCAAGATTTCAGTTTACACGGTTTTGTGTAGAACGTATCTACCGTGTAAATCGAGAGATAGGTGTACGTTATTTTAATTTTTGAAATAAAGCACAATGTAATTATTAATTTCAGATCTTACTTCAGTTTAGTTGTTGCAGCAATGATAGCTAGTACATGTTATGATTTTTATTTGAATGACGATCAAGGTAAATATAAATTATCGAATTGACAGTGGCGTATCTAAAAATTACTGGAATGGGCCTCCAGCTTTTAAACTAATCCAATAACTCTGCAGTTACACCACTGAAATTGATGTTCACATTGTTTTATTGATATAATATTGATGTTTCAGTTGATAATATACTTCTGGCGTTTTCTGTGCGTCGGAATTATAATAATATAATTAAAATAAATCGTAACCCGGATCATTTCCATTGTTTGAATGGACTTAGATGCATCAGTATCGTGTGGATTATTCTTGGGCATCGATTTAATTTTGCAATGAAAGGGGCAAGTTCAAATACTGCTTTTGTACTTGAAGTAAGTTGACATATGTATATATATGTAGTAAATTAATTTATATGGTTAATTTCACTGCTAAATGGGGACATATGAGTAGAAAAAAAAGTTTGGTCAATTTTTTTTCACTTGACTTAAACTTTGAAGTTTTGATAATATTGTGTGTAAGTTTCATATTTAAATTCCAAGAATTGTGAAAGTTGTGGGCTATTATTTATTACCGAGTCGCTAAAAAAATAATTTTGGAAAAAAAATTCGGGGAGCTATAACTTCTTACGAAAGTTTTTCGGATACGCCAATTTTGAATTATAAAATTTTTGACTTTTTTGACTTTTGTTAAATCTCTTAAGGGGTAGTGGAGAGCGATAAAAAATCGAATAAAATGTACAAAAACTAGAAAGTGTCAGCTTCAAAATGCGTTTAAAAACATCATAATACATTCAATTTTCACAAAGATACAGCTGTTTAAAGAAAAATTGAAAAAATCAAATGCATTTTACGTGTTAATATTCGATCGCTCGGTGGTACGGGTTAATAATATCCAATCACTTTAAAATTTTGTATACACTATTTTTTTCGTACCTTTAAGAAATTTGGGGAGATACCTTAAATTAAGGGCTATCCTAATATGTATATGTATATTAGGGTGAGTCAATTTTTTCACTCCATGGGCAACTCGCGATACTGGTACTATGGGCCATAACAAGTATTTTTGCCAATGGAACCATACATCTAAAATCATTTTCGAGCTTGCCGAAATTTGTCTGAAGATATTTCAAAAATGCACGAAAACGCCCCCTGGCGGCAGTCAAAAATAAAAATAAATGTGAAAAATGGATTTCCCGACCCAAAAACCCCCGTATACACATTTTCAATATTTTTTTTTAAATGCACTAAATACATCGATTTTTGAGTATTTTGGAAAATATCTTCAGGCAAATTTCGGCAAGCTCGATAATGATTTTAGAGGTATGGTTCCATTGGCAAAAATACTTGTTATGGCCCATAGTATAAGAATCGCGAGTTGTCCATAGAGATTTTTTCGGGTCCATACAATTTAACCCACCCTAATGTATATGTAGGGGAAGGTGGGGTAAGACGGGGACCTTAAGGTATTTCATAAATAAACCCTTTATTTTTGATTGCACATTGTAGGAACTTTTATTAAGAAAATAATCAGCCTTTCTTCCTTAAATTCTAATCAGTGAAAACAAAAAAATATAATTCTTCTTATAGAAATATCAACTTGAAAAAAATAACTAATTTGCACTATCTTGCCCCACCTATAGGGCAAGATGGGGTACCCCCTTGGGTAAGATGGGGTACAGACTCATAATACAAGCCGAGGCAGTACAGACATTCTGTATCTTCGTCCTCAGAACTCATCAGCTTTCTTGGTTCTTTTAGATCTTTTATTTGTTTTTTTTTCAGTTTCTTTATTTTTGATACCTTTGGTTTGGTTTCTTACTGTTTTGTCTTTCCTCTAACTCTGTTTTATACGGAGACGCAGTAATAGCTGTTTTTCCTCTTCTTCGAACTTGTCTTGGCCTTTTTTCGGAAATTCGTGGATACGGCATTAACTGTTTCGGGCTAACCAGATCGAATGTTGTGTTATCCAAATAATCATACCTACCCCATCTTACCCGCAAATAGGTACCCCATCTTTCCCAAACTGGATTCCCAAGTTGATTTTTTCTTGAGGTTATAAATCGAAGCAAACCGGAACGAGTTAATGTCATTATAATAGTAAAATAAACAAATATCAATAAAAAAATATGACATACATCTTGTACACCATACATTTTGAACAGTCACGCACTTTATATACCTCAAAAATTAGATCTAACCACTAAAAATTTAAAAAAATACTTACAAAATCACAACGTGCACACCTTCGACCAAACTATTTGTGACATTTATAACTTCTGCTAAATAACGTCATATGGCCATAGAAGAACATTTCTAGCTACATTGTATCATCAGTTTTGTTACGGTCCCCATCTTACCTCGCTACCCCGTCTTACCCCACCTTCCCCTACTTTAGAATAAAATAAACCTGGATGAAATCGAGCAAATAGTTCTGAGATAATAATTCCTAAAGTTCACCTATTTTTCTACTACGCCATCTACTCATATGTCCCCCATGTATTTTGATTAAACCAATAAAATACATTGATAAAATTTTCAGTTAAGTTATTAGTTATTATAAATATCGACTATTAATTAAACGTATGTGTATGTAAAATTGTAGAACTGTATTTAATATCATATATTATTTTATTATAGTGGCAAAAACAATTTTTAAATCAATTTTTTCTGGGGTATTCCGTAGCAGTTGATACTTTCTACGTGATTAGTGGATTGCTTCTTGTATTTAGTGTCATGAAAATAAAAGCAAAGGAAGGCTATTTTAATGTACCATTGTTTTATATACATAGATATCTTAGGTATGTATATCAAACATAATTGTTAAGTAAGAGATATAGAATACAAACTTGTCATGGTTGAATTTAATTGAGATTTTACCTAATCTTACTAGTCTGATGTCCGGTATTATAAACGACCTAGCAAATTTGCAAGCTTGCAAGCACTCTCAAATGGGGTGTCAAACTTATATGACAGTTCTCTTGAAGCTTTAGACAGATAGTTTAATACATAGGAAGTAAAAAAAAAGTATGTAAAGTTGTAAAGTATATTTACTAAAGTGTATTTACTAACCTTGCGTAAAAAACGGTAAAAATCAACTTACTGAGAACTGTCATATACGTTTGATATCTCATTTGAGAGTGCTTGCTACCTAGCAAATTTGCTAGGTCCTTTGTAATACCGGACATGAGAATTACTATCAAAAACCGTTAAGAAGAACTTCTGATTTTTGCAACCAAACTGGTAATAACTATATTAACGTTTTATTTTCAAAAATTATTATTTTTGGTATTTTATAAAATAATTTCACATACCTAATATTTAAAAAAAAAATGGCAAGTTTTGATTCTATACCAGTCATATCTTGCAGATCAATTTAATTAAGTTAATTATTTCTTATATAGTTATATCTAATCTTACAAAAAAAAAGAATTAACTTCATATGCAGATATTCAGATATCAAAAAATATAATAAAATATAAATAATAATACTAAAAAAATACATTTAATAATGGTATATTTTGTATTATTACAGGTTGACACCAGCCTTATTAGCTTTATTATTGTTTTATCTTTCAATATTAAAGTTTATGTCAAACGGTCCATTTTGGCCAGAATTACTGAGAAATCATGTACATAATTGTAAAGATAATTGGTGGCCGCCACTTTTGTATATACAGACATATGTTAATGTCGAAACACTGGTAAGTCAGTTTAAATGGAATCCATCAATGTCTATATATAGTCTAAGAGATGAGCGCCAAATTTGCAACTACTTTCTAAAAGCTGATTTTTTGATATTACGTCACATTTGTGGTGTAGATATACAGCCTGCCGTCATGCGTCAGTCAGTTAGTTTCGTTAGTGTTTGGTGCGGGGGTGGCTTTAACTTTATAAAAAAAACTATACAGGTTGTAACTACTTTCTAAAATCTGAAAATTTATTTGTAAGCAGTATACTAAGTAAGAACCCCTTTTATCACAGTCCATCATCAAAATCTTGCAACCGGGCGCGTCAGATTTTTTAACTCGTAAAAAATCTATACATCGTGAATGTACTTTCTAAAATATGAAATTCGGTATAAAAGTTAGGAATGTTATTATTATTAAAAAAAATTGTCAGTCCGAATTTTACCCTAACAAATGCCGTCAGCAGCTGATTTACCACCCCCACGCCAAACGCTAACGAAACTAGCTGACTGACGGTAGGCTGTATATCTACACCACAAATGTGACGTAATATCAAAAAATCAGCTTTTAAAAAGTAGTTGCAAATTTTGGCGCTCACCTCCCCGACTAAAAAAAAGTAAGGTCTCTTTTTACGCGGTGTGATTTTCATGTAAATTCAAGGATTCCCCATTTCGGCGAGTGGGGTATTTAATGAAAGCTGAGAATTTAAGAAATTAATTTATTTCTTATTTTCGCGAATTTTCAGAAATTTTTTCGCACGATTTTCAGCGTATTTTTGGTTTAATGCGGTTTTAGAAAATTATGCAATGTACATACCTATTCCTAATTTTACAATGTAAGCAATATCTGCGTAAATAAACTGCCTTGGCAGGCACGAGACTTTTTTATACATCATGACACCGAAGTATTAATATGTGATTACTTTTATAATTTAATATTTGATTTTAAAATTTTTTACTTACAAAATGATTTTCAGTGAATGAAATTGATACATTCTATTTAATATTGACATTAAATATTAAACGAAATCAATTAAGATTAGTGATTATTGTATTAACAAGTATTTATTTTGCTAAATTTCAATTTTGACACTTCTAATAATAAATGCTAAAATTTTCATAGATAACTAGATTTTTTGTATTATTCAAATCATTTTTAAATTAAAACCATTAAAACTAAAATAATTATTTTTTTTGGTTAATTCATAAGATACAAAAAAAAGAATAGAACATAAATTATAGAAAATAATATTTTCTACAACTTGTATCTCAAACATTTTTTTCTAATACCTACCGTTTAAAAAATAAATCGAAAAAATATTTTTTTTTAGAAAATCGATTATTTCCTAAAAACAATTTTTTGGGGGGAAAATGAATAGAACATAAATTATAGATAAAAGTCTCTTCTACAACTTTAATCTAAAATATTTTTTTCTACTGCGCACCGTTTCAAAAATAATTCGAAAAGTTCAAAAATTGACACCAGTAAACATCCGTTTCCGGTTTAGTGATGGTTTTCAAAAATAGGAGGTGCACATCTAGAGCATACAAGAACCTTAAGTTTAAAATTTCATGTTCGTAAGTATTACAGTTTAGGCTGTAGAGCGTTCACAGACACACAGACAGACAGACAGACAGACAGACAGACAGACAGACAGACAGACAGACACACACACAGACGTCATTGAGTTAATGGTTGTATATGATTCAGGGACCCTCAAAACGTGTAATTCCGTTAAAATCTCGAGTTCGATTTTTTTCGTGATCACTATACTTTATTTATACATTACATTTCATGTATGTATAAAAAAGTAAAAAGTAAGAAGACCACACTGTAGGTATATTAAAGAAAGTGTCCCATCTATGTATATTCGCTTCCAATTTCCAACAAAATAACCACTCTTATTTTTTATAGTGTATGGGTTACACATGGTACTTAGCAACAGAAATGCAGTTGTTTTGGCTTTCTCCGTTTGTAATAATCCCATTATACAAGTGGCCAAAAATAGGGACTGTAATATTGGCGTTTTTAATTGTTGCAGTCTCTGTTGCGACGTTTGTGATTTCATACGTTAAAGATTATAAAGCAGCTATAACATTGAATACCGCGTAAGTATTGGTTATTTCTTCAGTTACTTTAGTAATCATGCATGCTCTGAGGAATTTTTGGTTGTAAATAAACTTCTTTTGCTTCCTCGCAATATCAAAGATACGAGAAGCTTTGTGATCGTTTTAAAACGAGAAAAAAAATTGTTCTCCAATTTTAAAAATTTTACCGGATCTATCCGTGTCTGTCTGTCTGTGTGTGGGCATGTCTTTGTGTCTGTCTGTCTGTCCCCCAATCCTTGTCACACGCATAACTCATGAACCACTAAACCGATATTAATAAAACTTGGTTGGTTGGTTGGGTCTGGTTTGAGGACGGTCCCATTTCAAAAGTATTAAAAGCGTGTGTAAGGAGGAGGGGTGACATCCCAAAATATTTATTTTTTGATTTGAAGATATCTAAAGAAAGACACATGTTACGTGACAATTTTATAGAACCTTTTTTGTAGAGCATTCAATTTTCTATAATAGAGATCACCTACGTTTGTTGAAAAATATTCCTTTACAAAAATTTATCTCAATTTGCTTTAAAAAAATCGTCATTTGTTTTTTTTTAAATTGCTATTTACTTTGACATATTAAATGTCATTTTGACGTTTATAATGTTTTCAGAGATAGTTATTTTTGGGATATTTATATGCCAGTCCATTCAAGAGCTTCGACATTCTTAATGGGTATTTGCTTAGGTTATGTATTATACAGAAATCACAAAAGGAGAATATACTTAAGTAAGGTATTTATAATTTTTTTACACATTTTATTACATATGTACGTAGGGCCGGATACGAGCTACAATTCCGAGTCAAAAAAAGTACAAATGGCCAATTCCGATAGAACGAATGGGGGTGATTTTTTTATCTTTACGTTGATATTTCTATGATTAATTGAAAAATGATGCATGAAATATTACCCCAAAATTTTGTATTTTCGATTTCGTTAAAAGTATGTTTTAATATATAAATTGATGTAAGAACTTGAAATGTTTAAACTTGAAAATTGTAAACTATTGAACTTAAAATTCAAAATTACATGCATCAAATTGAAAGTTATAAAAATATCAACATAAATACAATAAATAAAATCATAATATAGTAAAAATGAAATTGGTACCTATGTTATTGCCTAACCAAAAATCTATATAGTGTACTTTCTTAAAGAACTTAAATTAAATTTTTGCCTACACGGTTGCCCGTAGGTCGTATTCGGGCCATTACTTCAAGAAGGAAAAATTGTATAATAATAAATTACATTTCTATCCACAGATTTTTGTATTTTCAATTTGGATTTTGACAACATTAGTATTAATTTTTACATCTTTTGGACAGTATTTTTTTTATCAAGGAGGTGAAAACATTTCTAAATTAACGAATAGTATGTTTATTGTTTTACATAAGATAGGATGGGCTTTTGCCATATGTTGGGTCATATTTGCTTGTTTGCAAGGATATGCAGGTATTTTTACTATACAGGATGTCCAAGTTCAAACGAAATAAAGTACAGGGCTGTATTGTACCTCTGAATAACTTTTAAGCAGAGCTGTGTAGTTGGAATTTTAGTAATTTTGGGGTGGAGTCGGTAAGAAGATACCGACTCCGATTCCTTTAATTAAATAATTGTTTTTACTTCTTTACAAACTTATTATTTTTTGTTCGTTTGAATTTTGAAATACAATGATTTGAAATTTAAAATTCTGGCCGCGACCAGAATCACCGGAATTCACTCAAAAAAGTTTTGCCCGAAAACGGAAAATTAAAAAAAAAAATTTGTACAGTAAAGAGTCGGAGTCGTAGGTTTTTGTATCGACTCCACAGCTCTGTCTTTAAGTAGGAATATTTGTTGAAAATTTTTGTCTGAACTGGGACATCCTGTAACAAAAAATAACGTTTATCTGAAAACCATTTTACGAAATAATTTGGATTAAATTAAATTAAATATTTTAATTCAGGTGCTGTTAATACTTTTCTGTCAGCTCCAATTTTTCAAGTTTTATCAAAACTTTCCTATTGCACGTACCTTGTACATTACGTTATTATTTTAATAAGAACAGCATCAACGAGAGTTGTGCCTTATTTTAGAACTATAGATATTGTAAGTTGAAGAAAATGAGTATATTTAAAAGGAAATGTGTGAAATAATGTTTTTAATACTTTATTTTTAGGTCTACGAATTTTGTGGCGATTTACTAACCAGTATGTTGGCTGCTTTAATATGGACTTTGGCATTTGAAATTCCTTTTGGAAAATTGGAATCGAAATTATTAACAAAACGTAAGTACAAAATTGCACTAACTTTGCAAAAAAAATAAATATAAGGTTGTTACCAATTTGCTCTGCAAAATATGCTCCGTAAAGTCAATGACGTATCATTGGATTCTTAAAATAATGTTTTTGAACTATCCTGTTAATAAATAATACATGTTTTTCCGCCATCAAATTTTCATACGGTGCAACGAAAAAAAAACTTATTTAAAATTTTTGAAAATGAAAATATAAAATTACACACAGTGTGTCTCAAAAGTTTAGAAACGGTTGGATTTTTTTTAGAAAATAATTTAAAAAAAGTAATAAGGTGTTAGTTTATCTTTATGATGCATACTCTAAATTTTGGGTTTGACACCAAAAAATCCAATTGAATTTTTTTATAATGAAAACTATTTTTTTACTAAAGATATTTTTTTTTCGTTTATTTTATAGTTTCTAGACTTTCCAAACACCTGTATATTAGTATATGTATATGATTTTTTATAGGAAAAATATCTCCAGATCAACCTGCAGTAGTAATACACCAAGCACGATCAGAAATGAAGAAACATAATTCTTTAGAAACTGTGGTAGATTCCTCGAATTCAAATTAACAAATTAGTGTACGATGCGACGATAAATTTTTTTTTTAATAATATAGTATTTGTACAGTTAAATGTTGTATTGTTATAATATTATATTATATTGTTATATAGTATTTATTTTTTTGATATCATTACGATTACTTATACAGTTATATTTTTTTAATTTCTACATATTATCATAGTTAAAAAAATTAATGTCACGAAATAAAATTATATATTTAATATAATTTTGTTTAATGTTTAATTTTTTTTATTTAAAAGAAATTTTTTTATTTTTTACTGGCGTTATTTATACACTTAAAAAATGTATATAATTCTCGTTTTTATATAAATATTTTCAATAGAACATTTCAAAGGTAAGTTAAGAAATTTTGAAGTATTTTTTACTAGGATTTTTAATTAAGTTAAAAATAAAACACTTAATTTTCTTTCACATAACACTTTATGTACATAATTAATGAATAGTAAAGGGAACATCTAAACCAATAAGAAAAAGGATTAATTTTTTGTTCATTTTTAATTTCATGACATGACAAAAAATTTATTATAATTAAAAAAATATTATTATTAAACTCATACAGACCTATATAAGATATCTTATAATTTATGTATTGTAATAAACATTATAATTTACTGTTATTAATATACAATGTCATTGTAACATATAATTAGTTCCTGTGTTTGTCATATTTATATACTTTACACATTTTCCGAAAGTCAATTAATAATTAATATTTTAGCTGTGAAGTTTTTTTTAGTAATTTTAAATTATAGCGGTCATTCCATAAATAACTGCACACCTTTTTTGAAATTGTCACCGATTTTTTTTATTTTTACATATGTTTTAGTACTAGCAAAGAGAAAATTTTTAACGGTACTTAAAGTTCGAAAAATTCCCCCCCCCCCCCCCCCAAATTATCGATTTTTGAAAATTTGACGTACTTTTTTTGTAAACGAAATATCTCAAAAACTATCAAATATAGGTTAAAACTACAAGATATGAATTTTATGTAAAAATGTATGAAATTTATTAAAAAAAAAATTTCGGTGCACAAAATTTTTATTTAAATAATTTTTTTTATTTATAAAATTTAAATTGAAAATTTGGGGGACATGTCAACTCTGAATTTTAAAAATAAAAATATATGTTATAGCTTAATCATTGCTGAGTACAGTCCATTTTTAAAATTTATGAACATATGAAAACTTTTCGTAATATTAATTTTTTTAGGTGACGGCGCGCCAGTACCAGCGCGCTGCGCTCGCGTTGACTTAGGTGCAACACCACACGACTGTGCCAGAGTGCTCTGAATTTACTGGAAATAACTATATTATTGATTATTTTATAAACATTTTCTAATATTTAACTGATTTCAGTATATTTATGGATATAATTTATATAATCATAATAGTGAAAATTTCGCTTGAAAACAAAAATTTAATTTAGTGAAATATATTTAATTTTAAATATAAATTATCTTCAAAAATATAGTTTTTAAACTTTTTTTATAAATTTTGTGCAGCGAAATATTTGTTTTAATAAATTTCATACATTTTTACATAAAATTGATATCTTGTAGTTTTAACCTATCTTTGATAATTTTTAAGATATTTCGTTTACAAAAATAAGTACGTCAAATTTTCAAATGTCGATAATTTGGGGGGGGGGGGGGGGGGAGAAATTTTTTCGAACTTTAAGTACCGTTAAAAATTTTCTCTTTGCTAGTACTAAAACACATATGTAAAAATAAAAAAAATTGGTGACAATTTCAAAAAAGGTGTGCAGTTATTTATGGAATGACCGATAGTTTATGTAACTGATATATTTAATATCTATACATTACAATCGCCAGTTGTCAACAATGAAATGTGTAGAAAAATAAATCATAGTGTTTTTATTATCAGCAGTTGTTAAATGGTTCTAAGTTTGCAGTGAAAAGTATGTATTCGATTCTAAAATGGTTTATTTGTTTTCATGCATGCACGGATCACGTTTAAAGTTGTCATGATATTTTTAAAGTTTATTAGAGATTTAATATTAAAAGGTATAAGTCGCATTACTAACTTTCTGATTTTGTCAATTAATAAATAAGCGAATGATACAATATGAAATTCTCTGTAGTTTTCTTTTTAGTAATTTTATATTATAGTTTTTGTAACTGTGATATATTTAATATCTACACATTACAATCGCCAGTTGTTAAGAATGAAATGTGTAGAAATCAAAGTGCTTTTTATTATCAGCAGTTGTTAAATGGTTCTAAGTTTGCAGTGCAAAGTACGTATTGGATTCCAATATCGTCAAGTAAAAAATATATATATATATATATATTTTATGGAAATTTATGTACCTATTAATTATAACAACTAAAAATGCAAAAATATTGTATACATTTGTCTATTCTGGATCGAATATTCGTTTATCTGTGCTTGAATTTGATTCGTTCAAAGTGATTTTGATGAAGCGATGTGTAATTCAAGATAAATGTTGTTTTTATCATATTTCAAATACAATTTTAGTGATAGATTCATCGTCAAAAATTCCAAATGGTATACTTGAAGGATCGTATACAGATATCGGTCAGTTTGACGAGTGTTTAGACGTAGTGACAGAAATTCCAGATCTTGGGGAATTAAATGGTAAACACTGTATGGTTCAATTCAATATCCAACAAAACGTAACTAATGGCGAGCAAAATGTATTAAATATAGAATTTATTTAATAAAATTTATAAAATATTTTTTTCATATGTTGTAGTTAAATAATAATTTCAGGTTAACCGAGGAGTGAATAATGTATTGATACAACCATTTACAACTCGTTGGTCAATTTGTGTCCCAGCAGTATGCCCTGCTTCAGACGTGGAAGCCCATCTTCAGTACACAATTCAAATGTTACTAAAAGATATCAAAGGGCTGAATATCAATGTGTCCGTTAATGAACTTAATTGTCAAGATAAAATTACAATCCATCCAAAATTAGAAACTGTTGATTGGTTTTCTATGTAGGTATGATTATTTTGTATACATTTTATTAGACTAATTGATTCTTTTGCAGATCTTATTTCAGTTTAGTTGCTGTAGCAATGATAGTTAGTACGTGTTATGATTTTTATTTGAATAGCGATGAAAGTAAATATAAATTAAATTGATGTATAAGTAAACATATTTATCAAATGTTAATTAATTCTGCTACAGGTGATTATATATGTCTAGTATTTTCTGTACGAAGGAATTATAAAAACATAATTAAAATAAATCGTAACCCGGATCATTTTCATTGTTTGAATGGTCTTAGATGTATCAGTATGATGTGGATTATTCTTGGACATCGTTTCGGTATTGAAAACTATGTTGGTGTTTTAAATACAGCATATCTTCTTGATGTAAGTTGACAGTAAATTAAGTTGTCTATCTTATTTTGGTTTATTATTAAGTGTTTAGTTAAAATGCTATAATTATTTTTATGTAGTGGCAAAAACAATTTCTAAGTGAAATTATTGTCGGTTTTCACTTAGCAGTTGATACATTCTTCGTAATGAGTGGAATGCTTCTTGTATTCAGTGTCATGAAATTAAAAGCACAGAAAGAATACTTCAATATACCAATGTTTTATCTGCATAGATATCTGAGGTATGACAATATTTTTGTTTCTTTTATGTCAGACTTATTTTTCATTTCATTGAGGATATTTTAAACTTCTATTATTTCAGGTTAACACCTCCCTTTTTAGCTCTTTTATTGTTCTACATATCGATATTAAAGTTTATGTCAAATGGTCCATTATGGCCAGCAATACCAACAATAGAAGGAACTAATTGTAAAAATAATTGGTGGCAAACTCTTTTGTATATACAAACTTTTTTTGGTGTTGAAAATTATGTAAGTTCATCAGAATTATTTATGTCCGGTCTCACTGCTCAAACTTATTTCTGTTCCTTAGTCTTATGTTGCACTTAAATTGAAGTTTAATCGTTTTTTTATTTTATTTTATGACAATGATCGTATGACGTAAGTACGTCTTATATGTGTACACTTTTAAGGTTAAGAGAAACTAAGATATCACATTGATTACGACCTAAATTTAGTTAAAGTTTAAGCGGTGAGATCGGCCATTATTAATATTAATTTAACTTCCCACAACTATTGTTAGTGTATGTTCCACACATGGTACTTAGCAACAGAGATGGAGTTGTTTTGGCTATCTCCATTTGTAATAATCCCATTGTACAAGTGGCCAAAAAAAGGGACTGCATTATTAGTGTTTCTAATTATAATAGTCTCAACTGTGGCATTTGTGATTTCATATGTCAACGATTATAAAGCTGCTGTATTATTGAACATCGAGTAAGTATTAAGTAATATTTTTTTTAATAAAATAAATAAATAAACATTTCTAGTTGCCTGATTACAAGATGTATAATAATCAATATTAATAATGACCATACCATATTTTAGTTTTGCATACTATTATAACTTATATATGCCTGTCTACACAAGAGCTGCAACATTTCTAATGGGAATTTATTTAGGATATATACTATACACAAATCGCAATAGAAGAATATACTTAAGTAAGGTTAGTAATAATACACTTTAGAGATCTATTAAAATAAAAAACGAAAATTTAGCACATCTGTCATGATTTGTTTTCAATTGATGAATATTGCAGCTATTTTTCGTAACTGGGACACCCTGTATATACTGACAATGACACACTGTATTTATTACTATTCACAGATTCTTGTAGCATCAATGTGGGCTTTGGCAACTCTAATAATGTTTTCTACAACTTTTGGACAGTATTTCTATTATCAAGGTGGCGATGACATTTCAAAAGTATCAAATAGTATGTTTATTGTTTTACATAAGATAGGATGGGCGTTTGCCATATGTTGGGTTATATTTGCTTGTTTACAAGGATATGGAGGTATGTACATACAAGATATTTTCTCATAATACCGGGTGTCCCGGATAACTTTTCCAGCACGGGGATCTTAGTATCTATAAGAGATACAGGTTTGGTTAAATGAGATGAATTATTTGTAAGAAAGGGGTGAATATTACTAAATAAAAAATATTCATAATTCTATGTGGTTTAGGCGGTATACCCAAAAAACTGAAAATTCGGAATATCTTTAAATTGCTATAACTTTTTTGTCAAAGTAGATAAGTACTTTTTGTAGGCGGTTTATTAAAGTACTTTTTTGTGTAGAATTGATTGGTGTATCTAGATTTTTTATATCACTTTTAGTTTCCGAGTTACGAGCCCTAACTTCAGTTTCTTATGGGCCACTATGTTGACTATAGCATATTTGAACGTGTTTTTTACTCCACTTTACAACGATATGTCACTTGCTACACTTATTGTCGAAAAAAAATTATAATGTATTTTTTTTACATAGTTTATTGTTTTCAAATATTCATTTGTTATTTTGATTGTTGTTATTGTGATTTTTGTTTACAATTTTTGTTTTTCATGGCTCACTTAAATGTTTTTAATAAAATACTTCATAAATATCACTGGTATTCAGTACTTCGACTTTTTTTCGACAATAAGTATAGCAAGTGACATATCGTTGTAAAGTAGAGTAAAAAAACACGTTCAAATATGCTATAGTCAACTTAGTGGCCCATAAGAAAAACTAAAGTTAGGGCTCGTAACTCGGAAACTAAAAGTTATATAAAAAATTTAAATACACCAGTCAATTCTACACAAAAAAGTGTCTTGAGAAACCGTAAACAAAAACTACCTATCTACTAACAAAAAAGTTATAGCCATTTTAATAAATTCCGAATTTTCAGTTTTTTGGGTACATCGCCTAAACCACATAGAATTATGAACATTTTTTTGTGTAGTAATACTCATTCCTTTTTTACAAATAATTCATCTCATTTAACCAAACCTGTATCTCTTATAGATACTGAGATCCCCATGCTGGTAAAGTTATCTGGGACACCCGGTATATGAACAATAATATATTATTTGGTACTTGTCTATTATAATCCCCGTTGTTTGAAGATACTAAATCACTTTGAACGAAAAAGAATCCGTCTGTAGATAGGTAAATGTCATGTATTATATATACTCGTATGATGAAATCAGCGCCAACGTGAGTAAAGTTTGTACTATTAATTTCAATATTTTTTAAATAGGTAATTAAGGTAATTATTATTATACATATTATATATGTCGCAGCCGCAATTGTAAATTTAGCTGTTTTACAAAACCGCTAGCCGTTTTGTAAAATAGTTCAGTATAAAAGCGGGGATTCAATCTCCGCCTTAGTTAGGGCAATCTATTGGGGCGAAAGGGGATTAATATATTATAAAAACGAGGATTCAATTTCCGCTGCAACGAACTGTAGGAATTTGAACATGTGTTTTAATTTGCAAAGTTATTAAAAAACAGTTAATTTAAGCAGGGATTGAATTCCCGTTTTATACTATATTAATCCCCTTTCACCCCAATAGATTGCTCTTACCAAAATTATAACTCAAAATGATTAAATCTTTACCTTTTCATAATGTAATTAGCAACAGAATACCTATATGTATAATAATTACCTATTTAAAAATATTGAAATTAATAGTGCAAACTTTACTCGCATTGACGCTAATTTCATCATGACATTTGCCTATCTACGACCTTATTATGTTATGTTCCTAGTGATTTTAGTTTTTTCAAACAATGGGGATTATAATAGACAATATTATTTTTTTTAATTCAGGTGTTGTAAATAGTTTTTTGTCAGCATCAATTTTTCAAGTTGTAGCAAAACTTTCTTATTGCATGTACCTTGTACATTATGTTATTATTTTAATTAGAGCAGCATCAACGAGAGTCGTGCCTTATTTTACAACTATACATATTGTAAGATAAAGTGAATTATATTTTACAAGAATTATAATTAACATAATATTTTTTTTCAGTTGTACGAATTTTGTGGTGATTTTCTCTTCAGTATGTTGATTGCTTTAATATGGACTTTAGCATTTGAAATTCCTTTTGGAAAATTAGAATCGAAATTATTAACAAAACGTAAGTATTGAATTTTTTTATTTGTTTGGAATATTATTGCAATTTATAAAAATAGACGAAAATCAATTTATTTACTTTAGTATGTTTTACAGGTAATATATCTCATGGCCAGCATCCGCCTATTATAGAAGTAATATCGGAGTTGGGAAATTCCGTAGAAACTGTGGAAGATTCATCTAATTAAAAATAAATATCATTTGTATGCCATATAATTGATTTTTTAAAACTAATGTAGCTTTAAATTCAAAGTATTTTTTTTTAAATTACTAATGTTATACATTCATTGTTTTATGATTATTTTTAAACTAATATACGAATAGCCAAGTGCCCAGTCATTTTTTTGGACCATTTCCACATATTTCAGCACTTTGAACTTTCGTATGTAGATTCTATGGGTGTTGAAGGCACAGCATTTAATATTTTTATCATCATGTTTTATACATCGCAGTCGATATTATTGGCAGCCTTACTATACAGGATGTTCGCGAGAACCGAGTGATCATTGCTAACTTTGTTATTATTGGAGCTAGAAGATCGATTAAATAGGCAAAGTATCAGTATTTTTTCCGGGATGAATAATGGCGGTGTCAAAAAAACAATTGAATGTCGAATTTCAGAGATATATTGAAATACAACTTTTTTTTAATTGGAATAGCCTGTATATTATTATTGAATTTTATGGCTGAGGTTGTTCTCTTTATAAAATTGATAGAAAACAAGTTATAACAAGTATAAAATTAATAGAAAATATCGAAAAATAGTGTGCTATGCAGATTTAATAAAATACAAACAAATGATAAAAAAAATTACATCAATTATTTCAGGTATTTGTGCCTTATTTCGCAGATTTTTAACATTTTTGAGCATTATTCATAAAAAAAAAAAATTAATTATAATAAATAATTTTTTTCGTTATCAATTAAATTCAAAAACATTTAAAATTTGCGAACAAATGACATAGAAACCTTAAACTATTGTTTTAAATGTTTTAATCATTTGTTCTCAATTTATTAATACTTCATAGCACACTGTTTTTCGATATTTTCTATTAATTTTATACTTGTTATAACTTGTTTTCTATCAATTTTACCATCATACATGTACTACACTTTTATAAAGAGAAAATTCACAGCTACAAATTTTAATAATAATATACAGGTTATTCCATTTAAAAAAAATTGAATTTCAATATATCTCTGAAATTCGACATTCATTTTTTTTTTTTTTTTTGACACCGCCATTATTCATCCCGGAAAAAATACTGATACTTTGCCTATTTAACCGATCTTCAATAATAACAAAGTTAGCAATGATCACTCGGTTCCCGCAAACATCCTGTATATCGTCGTACATATTGAATATCCTTCAATATAATTAAAACATTTTTTTCTAAATATATTTTTTATTACCCGTAATAACTTTACATAACATGATAAAAAACGTGTAAGATAGCTTATATTATTGTAATTAGTATCTACACCATTTCATTGTACACTTAATTACTGACAATGAGTATGACATATTCAAAATATTCTTTACACATTTTCCGATTAAGTAAATTAACAAATAAGTAAATCCAAATATGAAAATGAATTACTGTGTAGTTTTCTTTTTGGTAATTTTAAATTATAGTTCATGTAACTGTGATATATTCAATATCTATACATTACAATCGCCAGTTGTTAAGAATGAAATGTGTAGAAATCAAAGTGCTTTTTATTACCAGCAGTTGTTAAATGGTTCTAAGTTTGCAGTGCAAAGTATGTATTGGATCCCAATATCGATAAGTAAAAAAATATATTTTTTATGGAAATTTATGTATCTATTAATTATAATAACTAAAAATGTAAGAATATTGTGCACTTTTGTCTATCCTGAATCGGATATTCGTTTATCTGTGCTTGAATTTGATTCATTCAAAGTGATTTTGATGAATTTATGTGTAATTCAAGATAAATGTTGTTTTTATCATATTTTAAATACAATTTTAGTGTTAGATTCATCATCAAAAATACCAAATGGTATACTTGAAGGGTCGTATACAGATATCGGTCAGTTTGACGAGTGTTTAGACGTAGTGACGGAGATACCAAATCTAGGGGAATTAAATGGTAAACACTGTATGGTTCAATTCAACATCCAACAAAACGTAACTAATGGCGAGCAAAATGTATTAAATATAGAATTTATTTAATAAAATTTATAAAATATTTTTTTCATATGTTGTAGTTAAATAATAATTTCAGGTTAGCCGAGGAGTGAATAATGTTTTGATACAACCATTTAAAACTCGTTGGTCAATTTGTGTCCCAGCAGTATGCCCTGCTTCAGACGTGGAAGTCCATCTTCAGTACACATTTCAAATGTTACTAAAAGATATAAAAGGGCTGAATATAAATGTGTCCGTTAATGAACCTAATTGTCAAGATAAAATTACAATCCATCCAAAATTAGAAACTGTTGATTGGTTTTCTATGTAGGTACGATTATTTTGTATACATTTTATTAGACTAATTGATTCTTTTTCAGATCTTATTTCAGTTTAGTTGCTGTGGCAATGATAGTTAGTACGTGTTATGATTTTTATTTGAATAGCGATGAAGGTAAATATAAATTAATAAGATGTACGAGCTAACATAATTATCAAATGTTTATTATTTCTGCTACAGGTGATTATATATGTCTAGCATTTTCTGTACGAAGGAATTATAAAAACATAATTAAAATAAATCGTAACCTGGATCATTTCCATTGTTTGAATGGACTTAGATGTATCAGTATGATGTGGATTATTCTTGGACATCGTTTCGGTATTGAAAACTCTGTTGGTGTTTTAAATACAGCATATGTTCTTGATGTAAGTTGACAGTAAATTATGTTGTCTATCCGATTTTGGTTTATTATTAAGTATTTAGTAAAAATGCTATAATTATTTTTATATAGTGGCAAAAACAATTTCTAAGTGAAATTATTGTCGGTTTTTACTTAGCAGTTGATACATTCTTCGTAATAAGTGGAATGCTTCTTGTATTCAGTGTCATGAAATTAAAAGCACAGAAAGAATACTTCAATATACCAATGTTTTATCTGCATAGATATCTGAGGTATGATAACTTTTTTGTTTCTTTTATGTCATTCATTTCATTGAGGATATTTTAAACATGTATTATTTCAGGTTAACACCCCCCTTTTTAGCTCTTTTATTGTTCTACATATCGATATTAAAGTTTATATCAAATGGTCCATTATGGCCAGCAATGCCAACAATAGAAGCAACTAATTGTAAAAATAATTGGTGGCAAACTCTTTTGTATGTACAAACTTTTGTTGGTGTTGAAAATTATGTAAGTTCATCAGAATTATTTATGCCCGGTCTCACCGCTCAAAATTATTTCTATTCCTTAGTTAAGTGTTCCTTAGTCTTATGTTGCACATAAATTGAAGTTTAATCGGTGAGATCGGCCATTATTAATATTAATTTAACTTCCCACAACTGTTGTTTAAGTGTATGCTCCACACATGGTACTTAGCAACAGAGATGGAGTTGTTTTGGCTATCTCCATTTGTAATTATCCCATTGTACAAGTGGCCAAAAATAGGGACTGCATTATTAGTGTTTCTAATTATAATAGTCTCAGCTGTGGCGTTTATGATTTCATATGTCAACGATTATAAAGCTGCTGCATTATTGAACGAGTGAGTATTAAGTAATATTTTTTTATAAAATAAATAAATAATTGGTTATTATATTATACGAGTGAGTAGATATTACAGTTAATTTTTGGACTGGGTTTATCATAAGTAACGATTTTTTTATAAAATAAAATATGTATTTTTGAGATTTATCTCACGTTGTAGATATTTTAGTTGCATTTGACGTTTCAAACATCATAACTGTTATCTTTTTTAGATGTTATATTTGATTAAATGTATTCAAATTTTGACGTGAAATGCAACTCAACGATGTGTCTCTTGTTAAAGTTTAATTACTGGGAATTGTCTTGTTAGAGATTTTATTGAAGACTAGAAAATACTTAAATCATGAACCAACATTTCTAGTTGCCTAATTATAAGATGTATTATCAATATTAATAATGACCAAACCATATTTCAGTCCTGCATACTATTATAACTTATATATGCCTGTCTACACAAGAGCTGCAACATTTCTTATGGGAATTTATTTAGGATATGTACTATACATAAATCGCAATAGAAGAATATACTTAAGTAAGGTTAGTGATAATACACTTTAGACATCTATTAAAATAAAAAACGAAAAATAGCACATCTGTCATGATTTGTTCTCAATTGATGAATATTGCAGCTATTTTTCGTAACTGGGACACCCTGTATATACTGACAATGACACACTGTATTTATTACTATTCACAGATTCTTGTATCATCAATGTGGGCTTTGGCAACTCTAATATTTTTTTCTACAACTTTTGGACAGTATTTCTATTATCAAGGTGGCGATGACATTACAAAAGTATCAAATAGTATGTTTATTGTTTTACATAAGATAGGATGGGCTTTTGTCATATGTTGGGTTATATTTGCTTGTTTACAAGGATATGGAGGTATTTACATACAAGATATTTTCTCATAATATATGAACAATAATATATTATTTGGTACTTGTCTATTATAATTCCCGTTGTTTGATGAAACTAAAATCAATAGGAACGAAAAAGAATCGGTCTGTAGATAGGTAAATGTCATGTATTACATATACTCGGATGTACTTGGATGATGAAATCAGCGCCAATAGTTTGTACTATTAATTTCAATATTTTTAAATAGGTAATTATGGTTATTATCAGGGACTTGAACCGGAATATATTTATGGTTCGGGTTCAATAATAAATTTCGGTTCGGGTTCAGTTTCAGGTTCAGCAAGTTGAAAACTTTTTGGGTTCAGAAACCCTTATTTTTTTAGGTTTAGGTTCGGGTTCGGGTTCAAATTAAAAAAATATTTGCTAAATAAATGCACAGTGCTTCCTCGAGCTTAATTCATCAAATGTAGTTAATTATCATGATCCAATAATACAAGCTCTGTTTGATAGTTCACAGTGTGTGAACGTCATCACCATGAAATTTTTCTAATAAAGAATTTGTAACAAATGGAATATGAGTAAATAAACAACCAATACTGTTGTCACTCCCCCCCCCCCTTTGCACTAGAATTTAATAATTTTGAAATAAGATCGTTTTCAAGCCAGACCTAACCAAGTTTCATTAATATCAACTAAGTGGTTCATGAGTTATGTGTGACAAGGATTCAGGAGACAGACACGGAACAAAAACGGTCAAGTTACAATTTTTAAATCGGAGAACAATTTTTTGAATCTATTTCATTCTTGTATCTTCGATATTGCGAGTAGTGAATACAATACCGGTATCCCGAAATACCGAAAACCGGGATACCGGTCAATTTTCTCCGGTATTACGATACCGGTATTGGGTCGAATTATACCGGTATTTCGGTATATTTTCGGTATTTAAAAAAAAAATTAAAACATACAAATTAAGAATTTTAAAACGAGTACATCTGATAACTGCCAACAATCTGTTAAATATAACCAAACTTTTTTTTGATAATATATTTATATTATTAATATTATACATGCACCTAGATCATATTTCGGAAAAATATGTTATACATCATTGCAGTAACGGTCTCGCTCAGAATTAAATGTAAAACTTTTTAGATTTTAGAGCTAATTATTTTTTATGTCTTCTAAAATTAGTTTGCAACAAACAATTGCGCGCCTTTTTTAAAAATTATAGTTAATTTTAATTAATTTTAAATTATTTAAATCTTTGATAACTATTTCGGTTGTTAGGAAATATTCAATTTTAGCCATCATGTTTGACTTATAATCAGTCCAGTCATGTCAATGGATTTAAAGCTATAATATACATAATTCATAATAAATATATGAAATATTTATTATTTTTAATTTTTGCCTTAAATAATTCACGATACGTGTAGTAACGGATTTAAGGGGCTTTAGTTCTCCACTCAAAAATTATGGTTACCCCCAGTTCTACTTACGATTCCTGGATTGATCCATGAATAGGTGTAATAACAAAACAAAATTGAATGTTCTATGTATAGGTACTATAATAATATATCTATGTATGTATAACAAAACTTTATCGAAAAAAATAATATTCTTCGGTATTTTAAAAATATACCAATGGCAACGTACAACAATATCGAAATTATATTTTTAATGAAGGTATAAGAAAAATATTAAAATTCAATATTAATTAAATTAATTATTTTTTGATCAAAGTCGTTGTGAACTGTTTAAATTCAATATTGTATAGGTACATAAAGATTTTATAATATCATACATATGAAGGTACCTACTTAAAAAAATCAATTTCTACAAAGTTGTCTGATATATAAATATATTTATGAAATTTTCTACACATGTATAATTTCTTCTTAATGACTTTCACTTTAAAATAAACTACAATATTTTTTATTTATAAAATTTTATAATATTTACATTTATTTTCAACAGAATTAAACTTTATTATTATACTTATTTAATTGTTTTTATTTTTTTATTAATAAAAAATGCAAATGTAACTTTATATATTTATTTTTTACATTTATTATAATTGTATATATGTAGATATATTATCTTTAATTTTTTTTTAAATACCGGTATTAATACCGGTATCCCGGTTTTGACATAAAAAAATACCGTAATACCGGTATTACGATTTTGGTCCGGTATTGTATTCACTAATTGCGAGGAAGCAAAAATAAAAAAAATTACTATTTCAAAAAATAAAAACAGCTATCCTGTTGTGAGCTCAAAAAAATATGAATCAGTAATGTTACTATAGAAATAACTTTTATTTATAAAAAGTATGTAATTGTCGCGATTAACATTTGCAAGAATGAAAGGACTAAGGGGAGTATCCTTTTTTTATGAGCTACGGTGGTTAAACTGTGCCCGTTAGTAGTAACTTTTTTATCATTGTGGTAACGATAGTGACCTTGGTGCATGCACAAGTCATATTATACCGCGAAATTCAAACGGATTACCAGTTTAGTCATTTTAAAATTAATGAAGAAAAATTGGTAAAATACCAAAAAAAATGTCTTGAACCTTTAAAAAATATATGATTACCGGATATTCATTTAATCAGATTCAGGTTCACTGACTTTGAAATATAACGGTTCGGTTCGGGTTCGGATTCATGAAAAATAAGGGTTTTTTCGGGTTCAGGTTCAGGTCCATGGTTATTATTATTATACATATTTTATATGTCGCACCCGGATTGTAATTTTAGATGTTTTACAAAGCTGCTAGCTGTTTTGTAAAATAGTTTAGTTTAGAGGCGGGGATTCAATCTCCGCCTTAGTTAGGGCAATCTATTGGGGCGAAAGGGGATTAATATAGTATAAAAACGAGGATTCAATTTCCGCTGCAACGAACTGTAGGAATTTGAACATGTATTTTATTTTGCAAAGTTATTAAAAAAAACAGTTCCTTGAAGCAGGGATTGAATTCCCGTTTTATACTATATTAATCCCCCTTCGCCCCAATAGATTGCTCTTACCAAAATTGTAACTCAAAATGATTAAATCTTTACCTTTTCATAATGCAATTAGCAACAGAATACCTATGTGTATAATAATTACCTATTTAAAAATATTGAAATTAATAGTGCAAACTTTACTCGCATTGACGCTAATTTCATCATGACATTTGCCTATCTACGACCTTATTATGTTATGTTCCTAGTGATTTTAGTTTTTTCAAACAACGGGAATTATAATAGACAAGTACATATTATTTTTTTTAATTCAGGTGTTGTAAATAGTTTTTTATCAGCATCAATTTTTCAAGTTGTAGCAAAACTTTCGTATTGCATGTACCTTGTACATTACGTTATTATTTTAATTAGAGCAGCATCAACGAGAGCCGTGCCTTATTTTACAACTATACATATTGTAAGATAAAGCGAATTATATTTTAAAAGAATTATAACTAACATAATATATTTTTTCAGTTATACGAATTTTGTGGTGATTTTCTCTTCAGTATGTTGATTGCTTTAATATGGACTTTAGCATTTGAAATTCCTTTTGGAAAATTAGAATCTAAATTATTAACAAAACGTAAGTATTGAATTTTATTTTATGTTTGGAATATTATTGCAATTTATAAAAATAGTAAATTCTTTTAATGAATGTAGTATGTTTTACAGGTAATATATCTCATGGCCAACATCCGCCTATTATAGAAGTAATACCGGAGTTGGGAAATTCCGTAGAAACTGTGGAAGATTCATCTAAT
The DNA here is from genome assembly GCA_949319165.1 of Sialis lutaria. Classification (NCBI taxonomy): domain Eukaryota; kingdom Metazoa; phylum Arthropoda; class Insecta; order Megaloptera; family Sialidae; genus Sialis; species Sialis lutaria. The sequence continues at coordinate 22,845,861 of OX439243.1, forward strand.
TCAAAATAAATATCATTTGTTCAATTGATTTTTTAAAACTAATGTAGCTTTAAATTCAAAGTATTTTTTTTAAATTACTAATGTTATACATTCATTGTTTTATGATTATTTTTAAACTAATATACGAATAGCCAAGTGCCCAGTCATTTTTTGGACCATTTCCACATATTTCAGAACTTTGAAATTTCGTATGTAGATTCTATAGGTGTTGAAGGTGACAATTAGTAAGGCACCTATAGGCACAGCATTTAATATTTTTATCATCATGTTTTATACATCGCAGTCGATATTATTGGCAGCCTTACTATGTATACAGGATGTTCGTGGGAAACGAGTGATCATTGCTAACTTTGTTATTATTGGAGCTAGAAGATCGGTTAAATGGGCAAAGTATCAGTATTTTTTCCGGGATGAATAATGGCGGTGTCAAAATACAATTGGATGTCGAATTTCAGAGATATATTGATATACAACTTTTTTTAAATGGAATAGCCTGTATATTATTATTGAATTTTATGGCTGAGGTTGTTCTCTTTATAAAATTGATAGAAAACAAGTTATAACAAGTATAAAATTAATAGAAAATATCGAAAAATAGTGTGCTATGCAGATTTAATAAAATACAAACAAATGATAAAAAAAATTACATCAATTATTTCAGGTATTTGTGCCTTATTTCGCAGATTTTTAACATTTTTGAGCATTATTCATAAAAAAAAATAATTAATTATAATAAATAATTTTTTTCGTTATCAATTAAATTCAAAAACATTTAAAATTTGCGAACAAATGACATAAAAACCTTAAACTATTGTTTTAAATGTTTTAATCATTTGTTCTCAATTTATTAATACTTCATAGCACACTGTTTTTCGATATTTTCTATTAATTTTATACTTGTTATAACTTGTTTTCTATCAATTTTACCATCATACATGTACTACACTTTTATAAAGAGAAAATTCACAGCTACAAATTTTAATAATAATATACAGGTTATTCCATTTAAAAAAAAATTGAATTTCAATATATCTCTGAAATTCGACATTCATTTGTTTTGTTTTTTTTTGACACCGCCATTATTCATCCCGGAAAAAATACTGATACTTTGCCCATTTAACCAATCTTCTAGCTCCAATAATAACAAAGTTAGCAATGATCACTCGGTTCCCCCTGTATATCGTCGTACACGTAAGCGAATATATCCTTCAATATTATTTAAAAAAAAAATTTCTAAATATATTTTTTTACTGAATATATTTTTTTATTACCCGTAATAACTTTACATAACATGATAAAAAAAGTGTAAGATAGCTTATATTATTGTACTTAGTACTTAGTATCTACACTATTTCATTGTACACTTAATTACTGACAATAAGTATGACATATTCAAAATATTCATATTCTTTACACATTTTCCGATTAAGTAAATTAATAAAGAAGTAAATCCAAATATGAAAATGAATTACTGTGTAGTTTTCTTTTTTGTAATTTTAAATAATAGTTCGTGTAAGGGTGATATATTTAATATCTATACATTACAATCGCCAGTTGTTAAGAATGAAATGTGTAGAAATCAAAGTGCTTTTTATTACCAGCAGTTGTTAAATGGTTCTAAGTTTGCAGTGCAAAGTATGTATTGGATCGCAATATCGCCAAGTAAAAAAAAATGTATATTTTTTATGGAAATTTTTGTACCTATTAATTATAATAACTAAAAGTGTAAGAATATTGTGCACTTTTATCTATTCTGAATCGAATATTCGTTTATCTGTGCTTAAATTTGATTCTTTCAAAGTGATTTTGATGAATTTATGTGTAATTCAAGATAAATGTTGTTTTTATCATATTTTAAATACAATTTTAGTGTTAGATTCATCGTCAAAAATACCAAATGGTATACTTGAAGGATCGTATATAGATATCGGTCAGTTTGATGAGTGTTTAGACGTAGTGACAGAAATTCCAGATCTTGGGGAATTAAATGGTAAACACTGTATGGTTCAATTCAACATCCAACAAAACGTAACTAATGGCGAGCAAAATGTATTAAATATAGAATTTATTTAATAAAATTTATAAAATATTTTTTTCATATGTTGTAGTTAAATAATAATTTCAGGTTAACCGAGGAGTGAATAATGTATTGATACAACCATTTACAACTCGTTGGTCAATTTGTGTCCCTGCAGTATGCCCTGCTTCAGACGTGGAAGTCCATCTTCAGTACACATTTCAAATGTTACTAAAAGATATCAAAGGGTTAAGTATAAATGTGTCCGTTAATGAACCTAATTGTCAAGATAAAATGACAATCCATCCAAAATTAGAAGCTGTTGATTGGTTTTCTATGTAGGTACGATTATTTTGTATACATTTTATTAGACTAATTGATTCTTTTTCAGATCATATTTCAGTTTAGTTGCTGTAGCAATGATAGTTAGTACGTGTTATGATTTTTATTTGAATGGCGATGAAGGTAAATATAAATTAAATAGATGTACGAGCTAATATTTATCAACTGTTAATTAATTCTGCTACAGGTGATTATATATGTCTAGCATTTTCTGTACGAAGGAATTATAAAAACATAATTAAAATAAATTGTAACCCGGATCATTTCCATTGTTTGAATGGACTTAGATGTATCAGTATGATGTGGATTATTCTTGGACATCGTTTCCTTATTGAAAACGGTGTTGGTGTTTTGAATACAGCATATGTTTTTGAAGTAAGTTGACAGTAAATAAAGTTGTCTGTTTTATGTTGGTTTATTATTAAGTGTTTAGTAAAAATGCTAAAATTATTTTTATATAGTGGAAAAAACAATTTCTGAGTGAAATTATTGTCAGTTTTCACATATCAGTTGATACATTCTTCGTAATGAGTGGAATGCTTCTTGTATTCAGTGTCATGAAATTAAAAGCACAGAAAGAATACTTCAATATACCAATGTTTTATCTGAATAGATATCTGAGGTAAGACAAATTTTTTGTCTCTTTAATGTCAGACTTATTTTTCATTTCATTGAGGATTATTTAAACTTCTATTATTTCAGGTTAACACCTCCCTTATTAGCTCTTTTATTGTTCCACATATCGATATTAAAGTTTGTATCAAATGGTCCGTTATGGCCATCAACCACATTAGATGTAACTAACTGTAAAAATAATTGGTGGCCAATTCTTTTGTATATACAAAATTTTGTTGATGTTGAGAATTATGTAAGTATTTATGCCCGGTCTCACCGCTCAAACTTATTTCTATTCCTTAGTTAAGTGTTGCTATTTCTTATGTTTTACTTAAATTTTACGTCGATTTCACAGGTTAGGCTTATCATATAGTTAACCAAGTGTCCCTTAAAGAATTTTGATTTTTTGTGTAAATGCGGATACTCGAAATAACTGAAGGGTACACGGGAAAAAGAAGCTAAGTGAAAATTTCTAGTTTTGAGTTATCGCTGTTTTAAGGTTAATAACTTCTATAAATGATATCTTTAAAAAATTTCACTTTATCTTTCTAATTATATCTTATAACATTGAATTTTGAAGTTTGAATCGTGTTGATCAACCAGTTTCCAAAAAAATATTGATTTAGCCTGTTTTTTACCAGTTTTTGAACACTTTTTTATTTAACCAACGTTTATTTTAATATTTTTGTCTTTTTTTGTATTATTTTTCACACCGACACTTTCCGTATTACTACAGGGTGACCAGTTTTTCTCTGGAACAAATTTCCCTGATTTTCCCGGTTTTCCAGGAGAATATTAACCGTTTTTCCCTGATTTTTATTTAAAAAATTTAGATAAGAAACCTAAAAAACCTATAAAAAACGTCACTCTTTAAATATATGCGAGAATTTCTATGATTTTGCTTTTTTTATAAAAATTCCCTGACTTCCAACCAAATTCCCTGACTTTTCCCTGTATAGCAAAATTCCCTGACTTTCCTGCTGTACTAACACTTTCCATGATAACAGTAATGCTTCATCACCAGCGACATGACTTGACTTGACTCGTTTTTCACCAAAACTGTGTGGACTTAGCCTCTTATTCCCGTGTATGCGTATTTTAAATTAATTTATTTTACGTAATTTAGCTTGTTTTCCCCCTAATTCATATGTGGTTCGAAAAGTACCTAGATTTGCTACTAAATAGCACTGTCATCTAAATTCGACTAAAAATTGACTTAGCCTCTTTTTCCCGTGTACCCTTCAACTGGTAAAAATGTAATTATATGGGATTCAGTTGGACTTTTATTTTGAAGCATTAAAACCGATAAGCCGTATTAACCGATGTTGTTATACAGGGTCCTCCAATAGTGTGTCCGGCATTGTTTTACGCCCAAACTATTGAAAATAGAGAGTTAGGATAAAAAATGTATTGTATATATTGACCCTAAAGAATTTCAGGAAAATATTTTCAACCCCCTAAAACCGCTCCTTGGGGGGTAGTTTGAGGGGTACATGCCCGTTTCTCAGTTAAATCATATGGAATGGTATATCAAAAAGTACATATTTGTAAAGATCATAAAAAAATAAGAAACTTTTATAAAACAAAAATTTCCATACTTTCAATTGTTTAAAAAATATGGCGACTTGTTATCAAATTTTAGGGTTTTACTAAAAGTGCTCTAATTTCGTTAAATAATAATGGAATTTTATTATTTTTTCAAATTTAGAAAGTAGAAATAACGAACTTTGTAAAGATGTATGACTATTTGTGATTTTAATAGTTTAAAGTGTCATACACGATATATCAAAAATTCAAAAGTTCAACTAGGGATAATTCGAAATTTTCAAATACAACGGTATATCAATTAGTACTTTTTCTTAAAAAGGATATGTAAATAAACAACTTTTGTTAAGAAAATTTAAATTTTAAAATTATAATTTTAAAATTGAAAACTGAAAATTAAAATTTTTAATTTTAATTTTTTTTTATCAAAAACTGTTTATTTACATACCTTCTTTAAGAAAAAGTACTAATTGATATACCATTGTATTTAAAAATTTTGAATTATCCCTAATTGAACTTTTCAATTTTTGATATGTCGAGTATGACACTTTAAACTATTAAAATCTCAAATAATCATACATCTTTACAAAGTTCATTATTTCTACTTTCTAAATTTAAAATAATAATAAAATTCCATAAATATTTAACGAAATTAGAGCACTTTGAGTAGAACTCTAAAATTTGATAACAAGTCGCCATATTTTTTAAACAATTGAAAGTATGAAAATTTTTGTTTTACGAAAGTTTCTTATTTTTTCATTATCTTTACAAATATGTACTTTTTGATATACCATTCCATTTGATTTTACTGAGAAACGGGCATGTACCCCTCAAACTACCCCCCAAGGAGCGGTTTTAGGGGGTTGAAAATATTTTCCTGAAATTCTTTAGGGTCGATATATATAGTAAAATTTTTATCCTAACTCTCTATCTTCAATAGTTTGGGCGTAAAACAATGCCGGACGCACTATTGGAGGACCCTGTATAATATGGTTTCTACTGTATAATTATTATATTATCAATATAAATTATTTTTTGTTAATCAGCAATGCTTTGTAAATGACCGTTGGTGGAATAAAATCGATGTTGAAAATTGGTTCATGGGTGATACTGAAAATTGTTCCTGTACGAGAATTTAAAATATTTTATATTTTGTTATTTTTTTACATGCATCATTTTTAAGATATATATTAGGGTGATTCATTTCCGCAAAACATTTTTTTTCAAGGTGCTCAAGCAAAATTTTAATCTACATATAGAAAAAAAATCTCACCAAGATTGAGTTCTTAATTCCTATTTTAAGTACTTGCAATTTAAATATGAAGTTTTCTCATTTAAAATGCATGTAAAAAATTTGTTTTTTTCAAATTTCTAATGCTTAGACACCTTTTATCATATTGGGAATCGGTTTGATGGACCTTACGGGAAATTTCACGCTCTTTAAAATTGCCTTAGTGTTTTTTTCTGTAACTCACACTGGTTCGCCAGTAGGAGTTATCTAAATACAGTTTTTGGAATAATTTTTTTTCCATTTTTTTTAGCAAACCGCAAAAATTAGGGAGAAAAAAAAGTGATGACTCGTAAAAAATAGCTTTTTTACCAATATTTAATGAATTTACAGCCATTTTTAGGCCTTAAAATGCAAGAAATTGATAAATACTAACTAATAATGCTGCATTATTAGTTAGTATTTAGATGACTCCTACTGGCGAACCAGTGTGAGTTAGAGAAAAAAACACTAAGGCAATTTTAAAGAGCGTGAAATTTCCCGTAAGGTCCATCAAACCGATTCCCAATATGATAAAAGGTGTCTAAGCATTAGAAATTAAAAAAAATTTTTTTACATGCATTTTAAATGGGAAAACTTCATATTTAAATTGCAAGTACTTTAAATAGGAATTAAGAGCTCAATCTTGGTGAGATTTTTTTTTTCTATATATAGATTAAAATTTTTCTTGAGCATCTTGAAAAAAAATGTTTTGGGGAAATGAATCACCCCAATATACATACTACTTACGTATCATATAAATATTCGAGTTTATTTTATAAACGCCCAAGCAAAGCTAACAACGTTTGTTAAGTGAAACCATTTAAAAAAAAACTAATTCTGACATTTCATGCCTAATTTTAATACACTTTGCGTGGATTACCATAAATCAGGGATTTTCAACGTGGTCCAGGTGAATCCACTGGGAATGTATGGAAGTTTAAAAGGGGTCTATAGTATTCCAGGTATCTATTGGGGTCTATGAAAAATTTGATGTTTAAAAAATAATTTTATGTTAGTAATATATACATAAATACAGTTGAAAGGAAAAAAGGTCATTACAATTATACGAAATATAGTTACCTACAAAGACATTGTTTTGCTTTCTACTTGTACAATATGTAAAATGTAGAGGGAGGGGTCTATGTGCAAAAAAGGTTTGGAACTCCTGCCATAATTATTATATCCATGATTTCTTCATCATTTTCGTCCACAATTTCATTAAAATTGTTTGCAATTTTTTTTGAGAGATGATAATTTTTTTTTTAATTTTATGACAATGAACGTATGACGTATGTACGTCTTATATGTGTACAATTTTAAGGTAAAGAGAAACTAAGGTAACACATTGATTACGACCTAAATTTAGTTTAAGTTTAAGCGGTGAGATCGGCCATTATTAATATTAATTTAACTTCCTACAACTATTGTTAAAGTGTATGATGAACACATGGTACTTAGCAACAGAGATGGAGTTGTTTTGGCTATCTCCATTTGTAATAATCCCATTGTACAAGTGGCCAAAAATAGGGACTACATTATTAGTGTTTCTAATTATAATAATCTCAGCTGTGGCATTTGTGATTTCATATGTCAACGATTATAAAGCTGCTGTATTATTGAACGAGTAAGTATTAAGTAATATTTTTTTATAAAATAAATACTTAGTTATTATATTATACGAGTGAGTAGATATTACAGTTATTTTTTGGACTGGGTTTATCATAAGTAACGATTTTTTTAATAAGTTAAATATGTATTTTTGACTTTTATCTCACGTTGTAGATACTTTTGTTGCATTTGACGTTTCAAACATCATTACTGTTATCTTTTTTAGAAGTTATGTTTGATTAATGTATTAAAATTTTGACGTGAAATAGATCTCAACGATGTGTCTCTTGTTAAAATTTAATTACTGGGAATTGTCTTGTTAGAAATTTTATTGAAGACTAGAAAATACTATTGTCTGATTATAAGATATATAATCAATATTAATAATGACCATACCATATTTCAGTTTTGCATACGATTATAACTTATATATGCCTGTCTACACAAGAGCTGCAACATTTCTAATGGGAATTTATTTAGGATATGTATTATACATAAATCGCATTAGAAGAATATACTTAAGTAAGGTATCTATTACAAAATATCTATATTAATTCACACACTTTAGACATTTAAATAAAAAAACGAAAAATAGCATAATATTTATTATTTGTTCTCAACTGATGAATGCTGCAGCTGTTTTTCGAAACTAAGACACCCTGTATATACGAGTTACAATAACACACTGTACCTATGTATTACTATTCACAGATTCTTGTAGCATCAATGTGGGCTTTGGCAACTCTAATATTGTTTTCTACAACTTTTGGACAGTATTTCTATTATCAAGGTGGCGATGACATTTCAAAAGTATCAAATAGTATGTTTATTGTTTTACATAAGATAGGATGGGCTTTTGCCATATCTTGGGTTATATTTGCTTGTTTAAAAGGATATGGAGGTATTTACATACAAGATATTGTCTCATAATACAAAAACAATAATATATTATTTTTTTAATTCAGGTGTTGTAAATAGTTTTTTGTCAGCATCAATTTTTCAAGTTGTAGCAAAACTTTCTTATTGCATGTACCTTGTACATTACGTTATTATTATAATTAGAACAGCATCAACGAGAGCCGTGCCTTATTTTACAACTATACATATTGTAAGATAAAGCGAATTATATTTTAAAAGAATTATAATTAACATAATTTTTTTTTTCAGTTGTACCAATTTTGTGGTGATTTTCTCTTCAGTATGTTGATTGCTTTAATATGGACTTTAGCATTTGAAATTCCTTTTGGAAAATTAGAATCAAAATTATTAACAAAACGTAAATTGAATTTTTTATTTGTTTGGAATATTATTGTATTTTATAATAATAGTAAATTATTTTAATAATATAGTTAATACGAAAATAATTTTATTTACATTTGTATCTTTTACAGGTAATATATCTCATGGCCAACATCCGCCTATTATAGAAGTAATACCGAAATTGGAAAATTATTTAGAAACTGTGGAAGATTTATCTAATTAAAAATATATATCTTTACAATTGATTTTTTAAACTAATGTTGCTTTAAATTCAAAGTAAAATTCGATAAAAAATACTAATGTTATACATGTATTGTTTTATGATTGTTTTTAAATTAATATACGAATAGCCAAGTGTCTTCACTGATTGACAGTAATTTTTTTGGACCATTTTCACTTATTTCAGAACCTTGAACTTTCGTATGTAGATACTATAGGTGTTGATGGTGACAATTAATAAGGCACCTATAGGTACAGCATTTAATATTTTATCATCATGTTTTATACATCTCAGTCGATACCGGGTGGATCATTTAATGGAGAATAACTCGACCGGTAAGTAAAATAATAAAAAAAGTTTCTAGATAAAACTTAACCTTTCCAAGATATCTAACAAAATAATTCGTGATTTTGAACATTCAATATTTTTTTACACAGAAACCATCAGGTTTAGAGAAAAAGCATAAAATACAAAAAATGTTTATTTTGGTCTAATAAAACTTGAAGAATTATTTTTAAAATTTTAAAACTTATTCTAAATTTTTTTAACATTTTTTTTGTTTTGCTTAAATAAAATAAATTAAAGAAGTTTTAAAATTTTAAAAATAATTCTTTAGTTTTATAAGATCAAAATAAAGATTTTTTAGTTTCTTTTACTTTTTCTCTAAAATTTATGGTTTCTGAGTAAAAATATATTGAATGTTCAAAATCTCGAATTATTTTGTTAGATATCTTGGAAAGGTTAAGTTGTTAAAAAAAAGTTTTCAATGAAAGATTCGTGTCATTTCACGTTAAATTAAATTACTTGATAAAAACTATAGGTTCATATTAAAAAAATGATGTTGACCTTCATACCACCTTGAAAACACCACCTAAAAAATTTCATCCAAGTATATCTATATACTATGTCCCCCTCTAAACTGTACAACTTTTCTGATTTTTTTTTAATTATTTGACTTACCGGTCGAGTTATTCTCCATTAAAGGTTAAAATGGTCCACCCGGTATATCGTCGTACACGTTGGTAAGCGAATATCTTTCAATATAATTAAAACATTTTTTTCTAAATATTTTTTCATAATACCCGTAATTACATTAAATAAGATGATAAAAAAGTGTACAATAGCTTATAATTATATTGTTATTAGTACACCATTTCATTGTACACTTAATTACTGACAATGAGTATGACATATTCAAAATATTCATATTCTTTACACATTTTCCGATTAAATAAATTAATAAATAAGTTAATCCAAATATGAAAATGAATAACTGTGAAGTTTTCTTTTTTGTAATTTTAAATTATAGTTTATGTAACTGTGATATATTTAATATCTATACATTACAATCGCCAGTTGTTAAGAATGAAATGTGTAGAAATCAAAGTGCTTTTTATTACCAGCAGTTGTTAAATA